>CM044175.1:31594617-32194617 GCA_024222315.1 Thymus quinquecostatus | reverse complement strand
GTTGTACGACCGATATCTCTATATATATACTAAAGTAAAATACATTTCCCTCCAATTTTCTTGGTACTTGAACTTTATTTTTTTTAATAAGGTTATTAGTTTTCTCTAATTAAATTAGACATTTTGTTATTTCGTATACAAACACTTAATGCATTTATTTCATGAAAACCATCTTCCTTTTTTTTTTAATATTATGAAAACCTTTTTCAATTCATTAAAATTTTAACACAAATAAATTGAAATTCAAGCTTCAATATAATTGATTTCCTACTTTATACTATTTTATTATTGATTTTATTTATTCCCTTGACTAATAAAATTCAATATGTTATTGTATACGTTAATATTCTTTCTTTGCATGTTCATTTTTCTACAATTGATAAACCACTGTCTACTCAATTGATAATGTTATAAATTCTATAAAAAATCATGCATATATAAATGTTTATAGTTAAATAATCTATAAAAATGAGGCATGCAAACCAACTCATGCATATATGTATATAAAATGTGCATAGGGCTACACAAACATATTTTACTAGAGTGTACTACTCTCTGTTAAAAAAAAAAAAAGTTTGTCATTGTGAAACGAAGTGAAATTATGAATAATTTAAATATTTTATAACTAAGCTTTGTCATGCACTATTATTTATCGATTAAATCCCTGCATCGCAGGGGTACAATGCTAGTTGTCCTGAAACGAGATCGTACCATATTTCTTCCTAAGAAATTCAAATTTTACTCTCAAATCTAAAAAATGTTGGTCAACGGCAATGACGTTCTAACCTTGAACTAAAAATAAATAAAAAATGTTAGTAATGTTATTTTTTATTACTACATCCATCTCATATAAGTAGTCCCATTTGCCATTTCGGTTCGTCTCACCTATTAGTCTCATTTCCTAAAATGACAAAGAATACATGGCTATAATTAACTCTCTCTTCTTCAGAATCAATTACAACCACACATTTCTTCCTTTATTGACTGTTGTGCCCATTCCAAATGTGACTACTTATATGAGATGGAGGTAGTAAGAAAAAAGAGGGACAGTGTGACGTCATCACCACTCACGAGTCAGCATAACTAATTAAACTATCCAATCGAAAAATCCCCAAATTCCAACAACGTTTTAGCCAAGAAAGAGTTAGGGCTCGCAATTCGGTCTACCTCCGTGCTCCTTGCAGTAACCGAATCACCAATTCCGCAGGTAATATGCGTCTCAGTGTATGAAGATTTCACGTATTGCATTCACGAGCAATGATTTGGGATGATGCTTTTGTGTTTGATTAAGATGGGTTGGGAGAATTAAAACAGTCGAATGTTGTGTATATATTCATGTTGATGCCAGGGAATTGATGAATTTGGATTGAGAGCGACTGAAAGCTGAGAGCTTTGTTAATTTGAATTTATTATCTTGAATCGTTATGCATTGCATGGTTGAAAGTTAGTTTTTGTTTTCAATGGAGGAGGTTGGAAATTATTTAATGCCATGAAAGCCGTAATTGAGCTTAATACGTGGTTGGGAACAATTTGTTGTCATGTCTTGACTGTTTATTCTTGCATTTTGTTGTGTACGGATTCGGTTTGAGTAAGTGTTTCGATTACTTCTACATACAGATGAGCCAGTCGACGGAGCAACACTCTGCTGATCATGGTAAGTTATTCGTTCGAGGTTCATGGTAAATTTAACATATTCATGCTGAGATTTCGCAGCTTCAATTAACTGGTGTCATGTTTGTCTGGCCACGTCATAACTCGCCATGCAGCAAATGCGGCGAGAGGGATTGAGGTTTTTGTTGGCGGGTTGCCTCGGAACATTGATGAAGAGAAAATACGCCAGGTCAAATTCTTATTTTGACAATCGTGTATTTGGTTTGTATTCTTATATGAGAAAATGGAGAGTGGTCTTAGATGTTGAACCGTAATTAAGAGTGAGATTACTGAGGTTTTGGAAAAAGGTTTACTTTGCTGGCCGGAGACAAATTTATTTGTTTTAATAAATCATAATTCAAGGGTGGCATAGAGATTTGGATATCTTATAAGTTTCCTCTAAACATTCTTAAGTAAGCAAGGAAAGAGGGTGATTCATTTAATGAACTTATTGCTATTGTGTGAATGGTTCTCCTATAGGTTCAGATTATCCAGATTAAGTGTGTTGGCGATGGATTCTGGTGTCTCTGAGCACTGCTTTAGATTAGTTGACTGACAACGGTGATATGTTTGCATTCATATGTAGATTTTGCTGTCTGATTTCAAACAAGTTACTCTGTCTCCTCTCAGACACTTAACTGGGGAATTTCGGTTCTTTTAAATATCTATCCAAGTCAAAGAACAGTATAAAGTATATGCTCTTATGTTGATGAAATCAGATTTTTAATTTTCCCTATCCAAAGACATAAATGAATGAATAGACGGAGGTGTTGGTTTTTAACCAAATTAATGTATATATTTGTTCATTTTATTGGATTTTGAGGATGGGTTAATGTTGATATATTCACAGGTATTTTCTGATTGTGGTGAAATATTGGAAGTTCGTATAATAAAGGACCAGAAAGGAAATATAAAGGTTAGTGCATGCTACTTCATTTCCATGATTGTAGGAAGATTATGTATATTTTGTTGCTCTTCCTCATCACCATATGAACGAGAAGATACCATGAAGGCAACAACTTGGATACAATCTTCTCACATTGCTTTAACTTGTTTTTGGCAGGGATTCTGCTTTGTGAGATTTGCAACGAAAGAATCTGCTGAAAGAGCTGTGAGGGAAAAGTCTGGAATATTGGTGAGTACTTAATTAATTCCCTAGGACATTCCTTTTTCTCACTTTCCTTGAATCTATTTATCCTGATCCACTCATCAGGAGCTCTGAGTTGTAAGTAATGTAAAAGATGTTTCCTCCCTGCTGATTGGACACAATTTTCCCCTCCCCCTTCTCTTTAATGAGTATACCATTGTTTTGATTTTCAGCTAGATGGGAAGAAGATTGGAGTGCTTCCATCAAGTGAGCAGGATACTCTATACTTCGGGAATCTGAATAAAGGTTCGGTACCTTGCTTGTTCATAAAGAGATTCCAGAATTCTGCTGAACCTGTTATTTTAAAGTTGTCAATTTAGTCAAATTTTTAACAGGTCGTTGGAGTTTCATCCAATTACTTAATGACATCAAACTTGCATGATGTCCAAGAAATTTCTTGTGCTGGTCCTGCTGGATAAATGTGAATTTTTAATCAAATGAATAAATCCTTATTAACTACATAGATTAGATATTGATTATGAGGCATTGATGTTGAAGCATGTTTTAGATTCTTGGGCTCATGCATGGGCCTTTCAATGTGTATTGTCATAGTTTGAGGTGCTACTTCATGAATATTTCCAGGCTTCATATCACTTTCTCTGCTATTCAGCGTATTTCGTGTCCTTAAATTGCCTAAATGCCTTTCTCACGCATACATATGCATGCAAACTTCTATTGGTTATTCTGGGTATTAAAAGATTGTCATATCCAACCCTTCATGATTGACTGGCTCAGCGTTGTCCCTCACATTCCACCCTCGTGTTGTTCTGACGTCATTTCTTGCTTTTGTCTCCTTTATCTCAGCTTGGACTGCTGATGAATTTAAAAGAATGGTACTGCAGGTATACTTCTTTGTTTTGTGGGTTTCCTGCAGAAGTTTGTCTAACTTTAACAGATCCCTTAAACTCCCACATCTGTCTCACTGATTATTTCCTTTTTACGTGCTGCAGATTTTTCCAGATATTGAATCCATTGATCTTGCAATGCCTAAAGACACGCCACCTGGTCAAAAGCAGCGAAACCGTGGTTTTGCCTTTGTCAAGTTTTCCTCGCATGCTGTGAGTTCCTTTTCATTCTCTTATTCACGGTTTCCAGCTAAGAAGTCTTGAAATGCCATAGTTCTAAGTCTGTGGTGAGAAATTAAGACTTTCTTGTTGCATCTTAAATCATACAGGATAGAAGCTCAGGTTGGTGGTTTTGATTCTGAGTCCGAGCCTCAATTCTTGACCCATTTGTTACCAGAAAACCTCATTAAGTACTCTGTAATATATAGAAGAATGCCATCCTAAAAACTGACCAATCCTTGAAAAAATTTAAATTGCTTAATGAACTGGAACGTCTACAAATATATACTTTTTGCCAAAAAAAAAAATGCCTACGAAACAATCTGAAAAACTGTTCACTGTTCAGTGACTGCAGGTTTTGCAATAAACATCATCGCCGTGCAGGTCTTCTTGATGAAAAATTACAAAATAAATCTTTCACTCTACATGAGTACAATTTAATGCAAGTGGCCAAGTGCTACAGTTTAATGATCCCATTTCTTCTGAAAACAGAACTGAACACATTCACATTTTTTCAACATCGAACTTCTCGAATTCTCGAATGTCCTCCCCCTCCCTTAAGGAAAAAAGGATAGGAAAAAGAGACGAAGCCCAAAAAGCTAATCCAAAATCAGCCTGATTCTCCAATCTACAGGCTAATGCTTAAAAGTTATTTTATAAACTACCCTATAAAAGAGCACACATAAGTTTCCCTGTAGTTAATAAACAGATTGGAAAGGTAGATGCTAGTAAAACCTACATGACTGCCCTTCTGTCTTAGTCTGCTTGTGGCTTTCACTCCTGACCTATTATCTAGTCTGATTAGCTCATTGTTTGTTCTGTGATTATCATGGCAATAAATTTGTTTACATTATTGCTCAACTTCAATATACTTCCATCATTTCGATATTTGAAGCTTATTTTAGATTATCAGCTGCTGTATGTGTTCTTGAATAAAAGTAGTGCTCTTCTCAATTCTCATGTTCTATGGTCTTCTAGAATCTCAAGTTCATCCTTTATGTTTGATAATATTCACCTTTGATGATGTCCGTAGTCTGTCTTCCTATTCATGTATCTGAGCCCTTGAGCCCTACAGGTTTTAGTTAACACTGAGTTTTGACCGATAACTATGTTCTTTGGCATTGTTTTTTCCTTCTTATTTTCAATGCCTGTTAGACATAATCCAGCAGTATAGTGATGATTGTAGAGAAATGGTTATGGGATGACATCCATTCAATGCCTTGGCACAATGTTTTGGGATATGAAAGTAGTTGTTGGAATGATGCTGATCTAAAAAAATACCGATATAACTCTAAGTTATCAATACTCTCCTACCATGAAAACATATTTGCATACAAAATGTGCTCAGTATCATAGAAGAATCATTATTTAATCTTTCAATGTTCTCGTTGGGGAGCCTGGCTCCTCTTAAACTAGCATCCCGCTATATTGTCCATCTCATTTGTAACATCTTGGTCGGCCTTCTTATTCTGGTTGGCTCTTCCTAACCTTGTTCAAGTGAGGGACTTTTTAGCAAGAAAAAATCAAGAAATCTATAAGCATGAAATATGAATTGAACTCTCCAACAGTGAACAACATTAAATCTGGCCTCTGCAATATAACATCATTAACAAATTTTCTGCCACCTCACAATTCCTTTATATGCAAACTTTCATCAATCTGCAATAATTCCTTATGATTAAAGCAGAGGCCACTAAAAATACGAATGAACCCATTCTCTATCAGAAATTGAAACTACCTCCTTCCAAATTCTCGATCACAGGCTGCTGCACGAGCTCTACGGGTGGGTTCTCAACCAGAATTTCGCCTCGGAAATTTGCACCCCGCTGTTCAGTGGGCGGAAGAGGAATCTGAACCTGATGCTAAAGAACTTGCTAAGGTTCGTAATCAATATGCTCATGAATATTAAGCTTAATAACTTTCAGAAATGTTTCTGTAACTTCAATCCTCTTTTCCGTTATCTCCAGGTTAAAGTGGCCTTTGTCAGAAACCTTCCTGGTGATGTTGAGGAGAAATATTTGAGTCAATTGTTTAGCCCTTATGGCCAGGTTTTTACATATTTTGACATTGATTTAGTCTTTCTTTGATATATTACTCCCGCTTATGGAACATCTAATGCTGATGCCATCTTTTAGGTAGAGAAAGTGGTGGTGTCCAAAAAAGGCAACTCCTCTTTAGGATTTGTTCACTTCACTCAGAGATCGGTAAATTTGATTACCTTTGTTAAATGTTGAGTTCATCCCATTGCACATCCTGATTCAATCACGCTTACACACAAGACTTTGTTCGCTGCCTAATATTTGTGTGATTGACTGAGAAAGCCATGAGGGTTTCCTCAGCGCTCCATTTTCATTGAATCTGGTTTATGTTATGTTTTGTGTCTTCATTCTTTTCTTATGTGGCGTTTTACGTTGCAATTTCAACCATGAAAGTTACTAGGATATTCGATCAAATCTATTCATTTTCTTCGCTCTCCGTTAGTGGGCATGTTAACTGTTAAGTAGTCCCATCCTCAAGAGTCTACTAATTCTTGTTGCAGGATCTTGAGAGAGCCGTCAATGAAATGAATGGAAGATCAGTTCAAGGACCTAGGGAAGGGCAAGTGTTTTCACTCCAGGTAGTTAAATGTACTTCAAAATCTTCCTTGTAGTCTCTGTAGTCTTAGTTTTCTGCTTAATATAATGTGGGTCGAGAGTATTTAACATGTTTCTGAGTATAATTTTTGAATGTATCGTCTACAAACAGGTTGAAATTGCAAGACCTCTGGAGAAAAGCAAGAAGCGTGTTCGTGAGAATCCAGAATATAACCCTTCTTTTCAGGACCAATCTAAAGTCTTAAACTCAAATGTTCATATTTCCCATATCCCGAGGGTATGTACGTTTGTTCTCTAATTGGAAATAGTTTGTTCATAGAATCTTGTACGTTTTCAGATACATTTTGTTTAGTCATCTTTAATCATCCATGACATATTATCAAGTTCCTACAGGAATTGGAGCCTGCTGATCCTTATGAGGATGCCGTAATAGCATTGCCTTTAGCCGTTAAAGAGCGGTTGCTCCGAATCCTACGACTTGGAATTGCCACTAGATTTGATGTAAGTTCAAGTTGTGCTAGAAATAGTCCGGATACAACTTTACGTGAAAAAAAAATTCGCCTGCAAGTTCTCATAGTATCCTCTTTTGCCGACAGATTGATGTCCATAGTTTGCGCCAACTAAAGGAATTACCGGAGCCTATTGCTATATCCGTTCTTGATCAGGTTTTAGCATATTCCTGGACTATATAAATTATGCTTATATTTTCCTTGCAAGAACTAGGTACTATTATGGGCTCCGGCTAATTAATTTTTTTTCGATTCTCTTGTAGTTTATGATTTCCGGATCCGCTTCACAAAATAAGTCAGCATACCTTGCTGCAGTGATCTCAAAAGTACGTAGCTGAACTCTTCCCGACTAGTTTTAGCCTTTACTCTATTTCTCCGCATTAAGAAATCAATTTACTTGTGTAGCACCTAGTCGATAAAGTGGGACCGAATCAGAGCTTGGCCAGCTTGTATAGAGCTGAAGATTCTACTAGAAGCGAACACAAGCTACTCTACTCTCATCAGTTGCCTTCCCCCGTTGTTGGATCCTTCACATCTCACGCGGACTCTCCCGTAGTTAGGTATGTTTTCGTCTTCTGATACGTGCTCACACTTCACGTAGTGAATCTGGTCATTACATAATCTTCAGTATTCTTAATTCATGTCTAGTGAAACGTTCATGAAAGCGTAACTTTTCGTATTCGATTCCCAGGGCCGACATGTATGCAACACACAATCCTTTGCTTCGGGACTATACTCTACCCAATCGAACAATGTTAGGAAGAGTAGACGAGCGAGAGAGAAGTTCTATTTTATCAAGCCTATCCAAGTACGGGTCCGAGAGCATGCCGATCTCGAGAACAATAGTAGAGGAAGGGAGTAATTCCTCTCGACTCGAGACAACACCACCGCACCACGCCACATCTTACGGCAGGGTCCCACTAAGAAACGAGAATCGACACCTATCGCCTCCCCAGGCGGGACTCACTTCTTCGTCCTACGCGAGAATGGCCCCCCCAGTCACGAATTTGATTTCCGACTTTAGAGCTGCCCCGAGCCAGCAAGCCGCACCTCGACCGCAGATGAGGTTCGACCCGTTCACCGGGGAGCCCTACAAGTTCGACCCGTTCACCGGAGAGCCGATAATTCATCCGGGGAACAACCCTGCGCGCCAATTCTGAGCTCCTTGTGTAGATTGTTTTGCTTCGGCTGAAATGGTAATTTTTTTTTTAATTGTTTTTTTATTTAGCAGGCAGTGGTTATTACATTTTCTCCTCTCATTTTCATTGTACTTATAAATTATGAAATGTACGTTTTAACCTCATTATTATTATCTTTTTACGTGGAAACGGAGGAATAAGGTTATCTTTGAGAATACTCAGTGGGATGGGGAGAAGATTTTAACTGAGATTAAAAGTAGACTGTAGAGTTAGGGGATGACAAGTAAAGCGTTTACATGCATTTGCTGCTCAAAGATTGACAATCCGATCCTAGAAAATTTTTCTGCCACCTCTGATTCTGATTTGTTCCCCTTGTACACTTCGTTTGCTGCTCTAAGATTGACAATCTGATCCTAGAAATTTCTTTTGCCACCTCTGATTCTGATTTGTTCCCCTTGTACACTTCATTTAGTACTTTGCGTACCTTTTTAATATTAATTACCTTTTTCCGATAATATTTTTTTAAAAATCTTTTTCTAAACATCAACTTATACATGATATTGATTATAGGGACAAAATGGTAAACTTGGGAATGGATATTGCAAACGTTCAATCTTGGCCTTGCTTTCATTTTTCATTTTATTTCTTCTTTAATTTTAGTACCTTTAGAGGGTTAGAGATTCAAGATTGAGCGTTTGTATTACAAATGTTTGCACCATTTCCTTTGGCGATAAACTCTTGCTTGCCTATTTTACCATCAAATTGCGAAACAGAACACTTAAAAAACGAAGCAACAAATGACAATTGAGACATTAAAAAAAACAGAGGGAGTATTCATCGACAGATATATTCAAAGTCTACCCTCAAATCTTACAGGGAAATCAAGTAATCTTTCAAGTATTCTTTCCGTCTCATTCAAGACAACTCGTTTATATCATCCTAAACAGGACCATTAGAAGAAAAAAATAACCAATCTCTAAGTGATGAAGAACTAAAAACATTACTATTAGGATGAAGAAATTACTATGGCAAATATACATTTCTTGAAAGCAAGAACCAGATGGAATTGGCCTTATACATTGATCATTATTTGATTGCAGAATTATTCATAGAAATAAGTACAATGAAAATGTACACACGATTTTTGTCTAAACACCATTGCTACACTAGATAAAGCCACTCTCAAACTGTAATTTATTTTTTTGTGAGCATTTTAAATGTATTGATAGATGGTGTGTTGATATTTACTTCCAATCAAGCATGTCCAGAAGCCACAATACCTGCTCCTGCGAGTTGGCGACGTCGCAGAAATCCAGCTCGATCCCGAAGACATCGATGACGCCTTCAGTACCATGATCCATGAAAAGCAACGAAATCCACGCCCGTATACCGGAGACGAAAGGGTGCGCGGGCGAGAAGTCGAGGTAATCAAATGCCAGGGCCCGATACGTGGACCGGTCTATGTAATCGAAGACGGATTTGTTGATGATGCAGGCAACTTTTCGTGAGTCCTTTCGACCTACATACACAGAGACGCTCACGGTTTGACCCAATGGGATGTTAAACCTCGGGTTCATGGGTAAGGTCATCTTGTAATCCTGACTCGTCAGGTGGAAACGGAGAACATCGGAGATTCCTGTTGGTGGGGTCCAGGACCCCTTCTGGAGGGTGGGCCCCGGAATGACTTCCGAGAAGGTAAGATTGTCTTCAGTCCAAATGTCGATGTAGAACTCCAAATCTTTGAAGGAGAGCTTCGGTGGAAGAAGGATTCTGTTCCTCTGGCGTTTATAGAACGATTTGTACAAGTTTTGATAAGATAAAACGGGAGGTGAAGACTGCTTGCATATAGATGGCCATCTCTTTGCACATACGCATTTCCATAAATAGTCGTCTTGAGCATTCTCTCTCCATTGCTTGCAGACTAACATACACGAAGCTAGATCTCGACCTTCTAGAAGAGGGAAGACAGCCTTCAGAATCTCCTCGGACGTCATCTTATCCACAGGAGAACAAATACTTTCGTGAGGAAATGTTCTAAAAAGAACTAATTTTGCAGCATCGAAGGCCTTCCACCAGTTGTAAGTTCACATCAGTTCCTGAAACCAATTAACAGTACTTGAACATCACACCAACAAGAAATTAAGCAATTGCTATGCTATCCATAAAATGGAACTCGAGAAATGATTTCATTTCACATTCATGATCATGATAACACAGAATCGAGATCTCAAATCAAATGCATTCGTGTACGTGACCTAAATCGAGCCTTCTCAAGCAAAATCAATCAACGGAGTAGCATAATTGATGTAAACCTCACAAATAATCAAAATCACAGTGCTTCATCGAATCATTAAGCAATGCATTTCAAGAAAAAAATCGAGGCTCGCAATCACATTTACACAACCTCCAACTCCATAAATTTACAATACCTCAAGAATTTTCGTTACAATTTTACTGCCAATCACGATAAATCAAAACGATCATTGACGCAATTCAATATCGAATTTCAAGCATATCATCATCAAACAGTAGCATTCATCCAGAGGAAAAAAAGGAGGGCAAAATCGTGCCGTGCGCGTGAAGAAATGAAAAACACAAATAAATTTGACCAAATGGAACAAATTAAAATCCAGAAAATTACAGACGGAGAAAATTAGCAATCAAACCTCAATTTCAATTTCCATAAGTATCGAATCAAACCCTAACTGCTACTACAATTAAAACTAAACACGGTAAAAGAGAGGGAAAAGGAAAGAAATTTACCGCTTAGGATTCCGCAGCAATTGAGGAAAAGTGAATGAAATTGAGGAGGAAGAACAATTATTTGTCTAACTTCGTCCTCGGATCCTGATTAGCCGCAGAGAGAGAGAGAGAGAGAGAGAGAGAGGATTCAGTGCGACGCGAGATATTGTTAAAGTATGGATGAGGTTACTGTGGGTCCCACTAATATATTTTTTTCTAATTAAGTAATTATTACCACTCCGGTCCTAGCTTCTTGACTCATTTGCTTTTTGCACGGGAATTAAGACGAAAATGTTTAGTGTATAAAGTGTATTTTGTAGGGAATGTAATGTGGTTTATGTATTTAAACATATTTTAGAAACAGAGCATCATATATGCATAAAAACATGTTCTTGTCTGATCTTAAATGAAAGATCGTATAAAGACCTTTAATTTGATATAAAAATCATAAAAATCTGATAACAAACGAGCAAGTTATAATAATTTAAACTTTCGAAATTTAAATTATATTGAACTACGTGCAGAAAAATGAGTGGATGTGATTTAAGTATGGAATGTTAAGTGTAATAAGGGGTTTACTAATTGTACTAATTATACTCTAATTCTTTCCAAAAAAGGAAATGAGTCAACAAACATGGGACGTCCCAAAAAGGAATATGAGTCAAGAAGCTAGGACCGGAGTGGCACTATATAGTGACAACAAAAGATTGAGACACTGTGTTTAATTTTAGTGGACAAAAATAAGATATAATCTGGTGGCAGAAATTATGGACAATTTGTTTTTCATTATTTAATTATTAGTATTAAAAAAGTTGGGAGCTTAATCGTGGAAGTGTAGATGAGTGACAAGTATGGCATTTAGCTCATACTCCTTCCTTCAGGCTCGTCTGAATATGTTCGTTGATTTCGACACGAGTTTTGATAAAATATTAGGTGGCGTTGGAGTGATAAATAATTTGATACGGTTAATTGTAAAGATAGAGTTGTTGTACTGGGGGTATAATGTTGGAAAATGAGATCAACGTATTATAATGAGACGATTCGATTGGGAAATTTTTGCATATTTTGGCCGGATTTGAGAAAGAAGTTTAAACATATAGTGATTAGTGAGCAAGTACTGGGGAAGAAAATGTGGAGAAGAGTAGGTGATTGTTGATTGACTATCAAATCTTGTAATGTTGGACATCTAGATTCTCAATAGTTGTTGAAGACTATTCAAACATGCTCATAAATAGGGGCTTGTATTTGTTGGGGAGTTCTTTCTTTGATATTATTACTCCCTCCGTCCTCCATTTAGTGATGTTAATACTATATTGGGACGTCCTCCATTTACTAACAATTTCCGGTTTAGGACGTAGACCCCACAATCACTTTAACACTTTAACACTTTATACATCTACTTTTTATTATTTTATCATTTTAATACTATTAAACAATTCAAATGGACCCACAATTATTGCACTTTAACACTTTAACACATTAATTTATTATTATACCATAAAATGCAAAAAAACTTGTGCTCATATTCCCTCCGTCAATAAATAGAGGACGGAGGGAGTATATCACTTTGAGAAACGCTATCCTATCTACTATGGACATTTTTAATGTACACGCCGCTGATGTGAAAGGAGTAGAATTTACTTTTTTAGATTATTCAAGGTATGTAATTAGATTTTTATTTCCATTAATAGTATGTCACGTAATTCATAGACACATTATAAATTTATAAATAACCGACCAAAATTATTAATATTTCAATCTAGACTAACAAAAACGAAGAATAGAGTCCAATGTTTCACCCTCTATGTGGCCCATTAATAGGCCCAAATTTAATTTCCTAGCCGGCCCACCAATAGGCCCTCTAAATATTTCTTTTGTCGATAACACTTACTGCTCCATCTCACAAAAGTAGTCTCACTTTCCTTTTTGGTACATCTCATATATTAGTCCACTTTCTATAAATGGTAAATAACACATGGCTACAATTAACTCTCTCTCCTTAAAATTAACTACAACCACACATTCTACTTTTTCTTAAATCTTGTGTCATTTAGAAGTGGGACTACTTTTGTGAGATGGAGGTAGTATTTATTTATGTAAAAATCCAAAATAAAATAAAAAAAATTAGAAAAAAAGTTTATTTAAAATGGGGGGAAAGAAAAATAGAGGGACAGAAAGATTTGGGCGATTGTCGCATGTAAGTAATTGTTTAAAGCACACGAGGAGTAGTAGTTGTCTGTGGGCGGCCACACCATAACATGGCATGTGCCCTCATTTACACAATGGGTCACCCGCTGTCTGTTTCCTTCAGATATCATGTGATTTCTTTTACTACTCTCCTTATTACTCTCTTCGTCATGCTTCACTTAGCTTATTTTCTGTTGGTACGAAATCTTATAAGTGTTAAAAGTGAAAAAATGGTATACATTAAAAAATAAGGGTTAATTCTTTCGTTATAAAAAACGGACTAATTAATGTGGGACTTCCCGATTAAGAATTAGAGCCGAGTGAGGTGGGACAAAGAGAGTATCAATATTATCACTTTTTTTTTAATATTATTATTAGTAATATTTACAATTATAATTATGCTACTACATGCTCAGATGCTCTCACTTCTCAATTTTTCATGCACGTCGCGACAAATATAAATTCAAATTTGCAAAAACTTTTAATAATAATAATAATAATAATAATAATAATAATAATATTATTATTATTGTTGTTGTTGTTATATTATTATTATTGTTATTATTATTATTATTATTATTATTATTATTATTATTATTATTTAGTTTATTTCTGACTTAGGTTCATACAACACTTAATTAGTGGAACTCTAAATTGTTGTTATTGTACTCCTTGTCAGCTCAATTTGCAACATATTGTTATGAACATCCATACCCAAACAAATCAACAACTGTATTCTCTCCGTCAAACTTATTTGACCCGTTTATTGAATAAATACAAGTTGATAAAGCGGGACACAATACACTATAACAAATGTGAGTAATTTATAGCAAGGCCAAACCTAGATAATTGCCTAATACCTTCATCATAGTAAAACAAAAGATTACTAGAGTTCAATTGTTCAGACATTATCACAATAATTACATTCATTAAAACAATAAGACCCGTTCCCTTGTTCAATATGGATACTCTTAATGTATCTACCGCTAATGTAACAATAATAAGATATACATTTTTTTAATATAGAATATGTGTATCCCTTGATGTGTCACATCATCTGTGAACACTCTCGAACATTCTTAATATGTTCACGGCGAGTAGAGAATATTCATCTAACAAGATAATACTCCTTCCGTCCCATCCTAATTGTTCTTGTTTCGTTATTGGGATGTCTCATTTAATTGTCCACTTATCCAAATAAAATTTTATACTTTCACAACCAAGACAATATAAATATCTATATCTCTTACTTCATTAGTTACTGTATCGATTTTGTAGTGGACAAGTAAACAAGACAGACAGATACTACACAACAGTTTCTAAAGAGAGAAGGATAACACAACAGCTTTTTTTTGATAGTTAGTTTAGGGGGGAAATGGGAATTTTAGTAAATTGTAGAAGCAGGTGGTGGTGGGCATGCTGTCATCTGCAGCAAAATGGTGGTGCAGGCTGTGAAAGAGAGGCATTTGTCATGCAATATGGGAACACTTTTCTATGCCCCTCTATTTTATATATGCAATTTTATTATAGTACATCAAAACAAAGATTTAAGTCCCATGAATCTTGAGAAATGGTCAGTTCCTGGAAAAAAATTGAAAATATCCTGTCATGAAATATAGAGACAACATTTAATTTCAATTCCTTCCAAAACAATGTGTATTAGTCTCCCAATTCAAATCAAAACAACACATTCAATTTCTCATTAGAGAAATCAAAACAACACATTCAATTTCTCATTAGAGAAAGATCGGAAAACTCATCAGCCAAACACAACTCTCACACACTAACGAGAGAGATCGGAAAACTCATCAGACAACGCACAAACCTAAGGTGACTCGAACCTATGAACTCGTAAACTTATCTAATTAAGATATGAACAAGAGAAAAGGAAGAAGTGGAATATAAGCTAAATCTATTCATGTTTATCATAAGAGAATGATACATTGTTGGCATGAAATAAAATAAAATTAATTAATACCGATAATAATTGAGAAAAAGAAGCGCTTCTTCTTCTTCCTCCTCTTTTCCTCTCTCTCTCACTTTTTTTTCCCTCTCCTCTTTCCTCTTTTTTTTAATCGACGAGGAGAAGAGATGTGTGCGATTTTGTGCAAAACTACGCGGCAGATTCCACCGATTCAATGCAAAAACATCAATCGTCGATTCGCACATAAATCACACACCACGCATATGCGCAAACAAACAACGAATTTTATGCATCTACGAATTTCGAATTTTACCCTAGCTTTCTATACGACGCCGTCGCGACTTTCCGGCGACTGCGATCCGTAAAAATCGACGAGTTTCTGCAAGACGTGAACCTGAGTTTTGAGGAGCACGATGTAGTCGGCTGTTTCTCGGAACAGCTGCTCGGGCTTCGCGTCGGCGTTCTCCGACGGGATGAGATCTCTGAGCGCCTCCAGCTTGCCGGAGACGGTCGATGCGGCGGCGGCGGCGCAGCCAATGTCGGCGGATCTGAGGTGGCGCTTCCTGAGCCTTCTGCTGGAGCTCGACTGCCTTCGCCTCAGCCTTCCGACGGCGGCGGGGACGGACGGTATTCTTGGCTTCGAGCCCATTGACGGCGGCGGACGGCGGAGTTGGCGGAGGGGGATACGGTGTAACGGGACGGGAGGAAATGGCGTTATGGGGTATATAAAGAGGGAGGGTGCGGGGTTGGAAATTACCAAAAAGCCCCTTTTCGACTTTTTTGAAGAAATAAATAAAATGGAATTATTAAATTAACATGTGTAGGGTTTCGACTTTATTAAATTCCAGAGATGGCACGCTTGCTCTACCTTGTTTTTATTTACATAAATTTAAATAAAATTTTAATTTTACATAATAAATATTAAATGTACGGGTCACATATTATTAATGTTTTAGTTTCTATATTTAATAAATTATATGTAACCTAATATTGGTCATTATTTAAAGGGTGATGCTATTCGGCCATAATGTGGCCGACCATAATTTAACTTTTTTAATTTTTTTTAAGTATCAAATAATTTATATTTTTTTGCCAAACTTTTTTATATCATAAAAAACTCAAAAAAGTGATGCTCCATATTTTTTACGTATTTTTTAAAATTAACCCTTTAATTATTTGATATTTTTTACTATTTTAAAGAATTTTTTACATTTTTATCTAAAAAAAAAGAGAAAAAATTGTATTTTTTGTGGAAAAAATATTTTTAAATTAAAATATAAAAGTAATAAACTATAGTTATCATTTACCATTTTTAAAATTACGTATATTATGAAAAATGTCGTTGTGTGGCCGGCCACATTATGGCCAAATAAAATGCGGGAATTTTCGGATTATTAATAATAATAAATCAAAAAAAATCAGCGGCAAACTAGAGATTTTAGGTCCACGTGGCAGTGAATAATTGGCGGGGGCCACGCAGGGGATACTTTGTGTAGGGGTGATTTGGTAATTTGACACCAATTTTATTAATCAGTTGGAAATATGGTTAGAGCGGGAAGAAGGCAGTGAAAGCCTGCTCCTATCTGCGATGGCACATGCGAGTCACCGGGGACCTTCAACTGAAATTCCTAAAATACCCCTACCGATAATATTCAGGCACAATTTGCCATCTATAGTAATGGCTACTATTTCAATATATTTTTTCAAAAAAAAGGGGACCATTATTATTATTATTATTATTTTAAAATATATAATTATCGATTGCTTTCGAATTCCACGTACAGTATCTTTAAACTATTTTCCTACCCTACATTACGTCAGTGTTCGAACAAATTAATCAAATATCACATTTTTCACAAACACAACATGAAATTCAAAAGGGTCCAATTCTTTCATGAGAGATTGGACATGGAATAAGTGAGACACCTTTTATCAGCAATGACAAATGCCAGCCAATTCATATATATATTTGGAGGGACCAAGGGGCATTGATGTCATTTCACCACAAAAGAGAAGGGGGGGTAGTGAACCAGTTGTCTTTTGGGAGGGGGGGTGTGGTGGCCTCCCAAAAGGGCACATGCAAATGTGATTATGGGCCACCAAAGGTAGTAGTAGTAGTACACTAAAACTAGAGAGAGAGAGAGAGGGGGCACATGGATAGCACATGCAGTAGGGATAGAAGGGATTGTAGAGGTTTGAGAGGGGATTGGGATTGCATGTGAGAAATGAGAGACAGTGAAGCAGCATGAATTGTACACCATGTTCTGCACATTCCCTGCATGCTACCACCTCCCTTCCTCCTTCCTTCCTTTCCCTTTTCATTTCATTTCACCACCATTTTTTATTTATTACTCCCTCCGTTATATTTTAATCGACTTGCTTCATTTCGACATGCGATTTTAGGCGCAGTGTTGAAAGTGAAAAGTAAGGGATTCACATTGAAAGTTTAGGGTTCATTTCTTTCCGTTTCAAGAAACAAGTCAATTAAAGTGAGACATCACGATTATAAAAAAAGTCATGTAAAATGGAACGATGAGAGTACTGTATTGCTATTTTTAGATTACAAAGGATATTCAGGTTTATTGTGTTAAAAACTTAACTCAACCTCCCATCATTTTTATTTAACGAGTTCTTTATATTTATATTGGTATAAAATGAGAGACTGTTTGAAGTAGTTGGATCAGATCTTCAACATCAACAAAACTGTAAAATCTTTTAATCCCATACTTTATTGATTAGGGAATGTTCTCGTACCCGCCATGAACATTATTACTGTAAACGTGTTATGTCGATGCATGGTTTTCCTATTTAGTGTATGATAAGGATATTATACTTGTAACAATTTTTTAAATTATGTCATCGGCAACATATGATCAAATATACCAACGGCGGGTAGGGGAGTCATTCATTATAATCAGAAATGCTCCCTATCTAATAATCAAGCATGTTAATAAAATTTTCATTTATGGTTCAATTTTTTTATAGTAAAGTTTAGTTTGAAAATTTTTAGGATATTAATAATATTTATTCGTTTCTTAATATCGTCATCACATCAATCGTGAATGATTCACAATCGTAGCTAACCGAGTTTTTTATTTTTTTTATAAAAGGTGATAACATAACTCCTCTGGCTCAATAATTTTGCAATTTTAACCTTATTTTAAAATTTAATCAAGCAATTAAAGCATTTTTTTCAAAAAATTGTAATTAGAGCGTTATGGGTATTAACGTTCTCATAGTCGAAACCATTTACCACCTCCGTACCCCGTATTAGTGTGAACGTTTTTGTTTTTCGAATTTCAAATTTGATAAACTTTAAATGAATACTAAAAACAAAAGAAAAAAAACAAAACACATGCAGTTTCATCTAAACCATCCTTTATACCCCTATTAAACCGTCATTAATTAGTAATGACATATTGTTTGGCTAATTAGTGTTGGAAATCAATTATGCCACATGTTTGCATGTGATTAATTATTTTGAATTTAAAGAAAATAAATAAATAATCACGTGAGCCAGTGCGGCTGAGGCACGTGACATAATTAATTAATATAATTAAAATAATTGTAACGTAATCTCAATTGTCAAAAAATTCGAGAAAGTTGTCTTTCCCTTTCCTACTCATCCAAAAATTGAGATTCACAATTAATCAATTGTTAAATAATAAACATACTGTAATTGTTTAAAATAATAACCTAACATTCATAAGTGGATTTGTACTTGCATAAATATATGTATATGTCAGAAATTCTATCACACACGAATGATTGGGTTTATTAACTTATGAAATATTAATGGGCCCTTTTTTTGTTACTTAGGAGAATATATGTTTGGAATTCTTGAAATTCCAATTCAAATGATATTATTGAATCTCCATATAAAAGATTTGCATTTTAACGACCGAAAATTTGGCTGCAAATATGTTTCGCGCTATGACTGGTCGTAAATCGGTCGGCAAGTGCTACAATTTGAGGTAGTTGTTAGCGGTTTTAATACGCTTGATGAGTAATGACCGATTATTAATTTAGTTGACTAGGACGCTTATTTTTGTAGTGTCTAAAGTTCGAACTTGATTTGAAAAAAATGCCACTCTCAAACAAATCACAACATATTCTCTTTTATTGATAAGTGGCATAACAAAAATCTTCAAATGGAATTGAATCAATCGACTGATGGTATAGTCGAAATGAGAGTTTCTAATTTTTACTTAGCGGGCTTGCGATGAAAATATTTGTAATATCCAGTTGTACCATCCTATTTTAAAAGGGTAGTTACTATATTAATGGTTCAAAAAAAAAAAAAAAAAAAATCCCATTCTTATAGTTTTCTATGAATCTTGATTGTTTTCCAAATATATACAGTAATAATATTAATAACATTATTGTTTTTAGCACATATAAGGAGCATGTGTGGATTTGTTAATATGGAAAGATGAATTGTTGGTCTAAATCACCTTAATATGTAGTATTAGACATTTCCCCCTAAGTTATTTGGTTAGTTTTATATAATTTTTGAATTAGAGATTCTCATTTTATTCTTTTGCACATGAAAATTTATATCTCGATTCTTGTGTCCTAATCATTTACTAAATTCAGAAAACGAAATACGAACTCTATATTATGTATGGATTATGACCGATGAAAATTTCTCTTTTCGAGAGAGAGAGGATCTCGTGATCGCCAGTTGGATCTTGTATATCTCTTTTTGAGATACAGGATCTCATGCCAACTTATAAGATAACAAAGAAAGCATTCAACTGACTCTTGTAGGTTGAGACAAAGAGAGTAACATGTGTATAGTTATTTGGGTGGATCATAATAAGTACCTGCTCATGAAAAAATTGAAGTACACTAAACTTCACCTACATCAATTTTGAGGTAAGAATGAGGAAGTTATTTAATAGTATGTGATTAATAATTCATCTAAATGCAACACTTAATTTGCTTGGGACCAACCTTGTTTCTTTAGCTTGCTACAACATGACTTTAGGTATTCCATTAATGTTTTTCTTTTGCTTTACTTTTTTGTCTTATGCTATATGTTAGTTTCACGAAAATAATAATAATAATAAGAAGAAAAATAAATTTTATGCATACTACTCCTTCCGCCCACAATCGTTAGAGTTTGTTGACTTTTTAGTTGGTTTTGGAATTTCGTAATGATGAATTTTCGTATAGATTTTTTGAGAGTAATATGACACTCGCGGACGGAGCCCCCGAAACTACTATAACATCAACAGGATGTAAAAATCGTGGACGAAAGGAACGGTATATCAGGAATATAAATACGAGAAAAGAAAAATTCAAAGATCGGGCCTCACCGGAATACCTCAAATAAATACGATTCGGGCATTAAATTGGGCCGGCCCAATTTGTCGGGTCGGACCATGATTGGCCCGGCCCAATTAAACAAACATTTTTCAAATTTTTGGCGGTTTCCAATAGCGCCACATTTCAGATTTCCTCTCTCTCTCTCTCTCTCTCTCTCTCTCTCTCTCTCATCATTCGAAATCCACCGTCAATTCTCCTTGATCCAATCCACGAACTCACCCAGGTTCCTCTCCGACGAGCCTCCGGCAGCGGCGCTAGCTATGGTTTTCTCCTGCAGTTTCGCCATCCTCGTTCTATACCCTTCGTCGCTCGACAGCAGCTCCACCTTGTTCCTAATCTCCTCCTTCGGGAAGATTCCGGAACCGTCCCTCTCCAACCGCAGCCCCACGCCCCAGTGGTCGACGATGTACGTCTCGTTCAGGAACTGATCGGCGAAGTAAGGCCAGCAGAGGATTGGAACGCCGTTGCTCACGCTCTCGACGGTCGAGTTCCAGCCGCAGTGGCTCACGAAGCAGGCGATTGAAGGGTGGGAGAGCACCTGCTGCTGCGGCGCCCAGTTTACGATTTTCCCCCGGTTCTCCACCCTCTCCTTGAATCCGATCGGGTAGGATTCGTCGAGATCCTGAGTTATGTCCTGCCGCACCACCCAGAGGAACGGTTTCCCGGCGAGCTCGAGGCCTAGGGCTAGCTCGCGGAACTGGACGGAATCGAAGACGGTGAAGCTGCCGAAGGCGACGTAGACGACGGATTTGGGGGTTTGTTGGTCGAGCCACGAGAGGCAGGTCGGATTCTCCGGCCAGAAGTAGCCGGATTGTTTGCCGAGGCGGCTGCTGGCGAGGAGCGGGCCGATTGAGAGGCATTCCGGCATGAAATCGAGCGCCGCCGCCTCCAGCTCCGGCGTGGTGTTGCAGACGAGGAACTGAGCTCGCTTTGCTGTTTTGTTGTTGTCCACCATATACTGAAAAATGACTCTTCGCTGGTGCAAATCGGGGAGGCATACCCAGGAGAAGTGGTTAGGGTTCATCTCCGGCATCGCCGGCGATAGCTTGATCGCGCCGCTCTGCAGCGGCGTCCCTGTTAAGATATTTTTCAGGTTACTTTTCACTCTCAATTATTTGCGAAATGACGAAAATGCCCATGGTTCATAACGTTAACATACCGTTGGCGTCGACGATTCCATCTTCAATGAATTTGTCGGCGCTGCTGGTGGTGGCGAGCAGCGCGGCGGAGCCGGGCATGAACGCCGCTGTCTTCAGGGAGAACTTGTCGTACGCCTGCGTGATCCCGGCCATGTAAACGTCGGTCAGGATGCACGTCACGGCGTCGGCTTGCGTCGCGTTTATGGATTCGATCAGTGCCTCCACCTCCCCCGGCACCACCCTGGCCAGCGCCTCCACCGATTTCGCGAAATCCATCCGATCTTCCCATGACTCGAGTCCGTCGGAAATCGACACCAGCTGGAGGAGCTCGTGCAGCTTCTCGTTCGGCGGCAGCGCCTCCACAACTCGGATGTGATTGGATTCGGTGTTGGCGAATGTGACTCTGATTCCGTTGTTTACTAGGTTTTGGGCGAGCTCCATTAGGGGAATCACATGCCCTTGAGCTGGGTACGGAATTGCCAATACATGAGCTCTCCCCATTCTCTCTCTCTCCCTCTGAGTTTGTTTATCTTCTTAATTCCTTCAGATTCACTGACTCTGTTGATTTTTTCCTTTCGTTTCCCCCTAATTTTATAGGTGGAGGTGGTGAACTGGTGATGCAGGCAGAGATTCTTAGCGACAGTTTTTGGGAGATCTTGCTGTTGTCATTTAGGTAAGTTTCTGTTGCATATTCTTGTTGTTTACTTCCTTGTTCTGTTTGCATTTTTGTCTGTTCTACAGAGTTCTTGTTCTAAATTATGTTTATGGTTGCATTTGATTGGTTGATGTTTCTTTAGTATCTCTAGTTGCTTAACTTGTCTTGAGGCCGGCATAACTCGAAAATGGAAGACTTGGTCAGTGCATTTCGTACTTCATTTTCTGTTGGATTTATAATACTCCCTCCGTCCTCCATTTAGTGACGGAGGGAGTTTGGGCACGCGTTTTTTCGCATTTTATGATATAATAATAAATTAATGTGTTAAAGTGTTAAAGTGGAATAATTGTGAGTCCATTTGAATTGTTTAATAGTATTAAAATGTTAAAATAATAAAAAGTAGATGTATAAAGTGTTAAAGTGTTAAAGTGATTGTGGGGTCTACGTCCAAAAATGGAAATTGTCAGTAAATGGAGGACGTCCCAATATAGTATTAACGTCACTAAATGGAGGACGGAGGGAGTACTAAAATAGAGGAATAGTAATCTTTTACCAAAAATGTATTGCCATTACAAGGATTGAGATGCCATTTGTGGAACAGATGATTCCGATGTTTACTTTGTATTTCCACCTCAAACTTAAACGAGAACTTGATTCTTATGTGGTGAACTCATAGGGAGAATAATGAAAAATTCTGCCGTTGTTCCGGCCCACCTCGTTGTGAATGAAGCACGACGACTGTATTATCAGCTATTACTGTGATACTACTAGTTAAATGTTTCAGGTGTTTAAATTACATCACTCTTACCATATTAGTTCCTAACTTCCTAGTGCCTTATATGATTTAGCATTTAAGAAAGGATTATAAACAGAGGCCATATATCTTGATCTTCATCCAGCATTGGGATTTTATATTTCATAAGAACAATGTTCTTGACATTTAAGATCGAAAGAACAAGAAGTTATGCTACTGTAATACGTATAGCAGTGTTTTGATCTTTGAATGCCAAAGCTTGTTAACTTTATCTTCTCTCGTTTGTTTTTTTTGCTCTTGTGCTTACAATGCGTTAGCAAATTCTTCACTATAAATCTCTGATAGTTCTTGAAGTGGTGATGGTTGCTTCGTATCATTCAGTTAGCATTGCAAGAACATTAAGAGAAGAGCACTTATCCAACTACTTTTCTTCATATGTATGTTTATACAGTGTGTCAAGAGCTTTGCTGACTGCCAAAAGTTCACATCAAATACTTGCTTGTTTCACGATAATAAAAATCTCAACAATAACTTGACTGATAATCAATCTAACTACTTTGATTCTCATGAATCCAATCAACAAAACTATTGAAATTCTTGTAAGAAGACCCGCCTTCTGTGATGCTAGACATGGTCTTGGATCGAAGATCCATCACTCTACTTTTGTAGCTCTTATCACTCAGCAAAAGCTCCACCTTCTTCACAATCTCACCACTTTCAACGATCCCACTTTCATCCTTATCCAACCTTAATCCCACCCTCCAGTACTCAGCAATGTAACTCTGGTTGAGAAACTGGTCTGCAAAATAAGGCCAACACAAAAAAGGTAATCCATTACACACCCCCTCCATCGTCGAATTCCAACCACAGTGGCTCAAGAAACAAGCAACAAAAGTATACATAGATGTGGTTAGTTCACTCAGGTAGTGTTTCTTGAAATTTAGGTGCAAAAATGCTATAATTTTGTTACTATAATGTTGTCCTATTTCGTATAACCGTATGTACTGTACCGTTTTGGTCTATGATCCCATCGCTGACTAGCTTCGGTATGCTGAATGACAAGGCCATAGTGGCTGTTGCCGCCGGGCAGAACACTCCCCTCCTCAGCCCGAGCTTCTCCGCCACCTCGAGAGCCCAAGGCATGCACCAGTCAGCAAGCACACAATCGAACTCTCCATTTCCATTTATTAGAGCCTCGAGCTCCCGAGGTAGCACTCTGGAGACGGCATCTGTCAGCCTCCCCAGCTCATTCCTGTCCTCCCCCGGCTCCAATCCGTCCGGGAACGACACCATTGTCACTGCTTCTTCCGATGCTGAGGGAGACCATGATGAGACGACGCGTTTGTGGTTGAAATTGGTGTTGAACAAGGTAACCTTGATCCCTTGCTTCACTAGCTTCTTTGATAGCTCTAACATGGGAATCACATGGCCTTGTGCTGGATAGGGCACAGCTATTACATGTGGAGTATTCTCCATTTTAGCTTTGCTCTTTGTTTGTTACTAAAATGGAGATGATGATGAGTTTTTAACTGAAAACTGCTCCTTTTATTGGCTTTTCTCTAGGGTAGCATGAGATAAAGTAGGCTACTATGTTGGTCGTAATATAGTACTCCTTCTGTCCATGAAAAGTGCAATAGTCTTTTCATTTCGAGTATCCACGGAGCGTGGAAACACTTCATCAAGAAGCGTGAAAAAATGTGTCAGAAGTTGACAAAAAGAAATGTAAGTGTCATTTTTTTTATAATTTAGATTTTTTTTATAGCATTTTTTTTATGAAGAAAACTCGTGTGCATGAACATTCCAAAAAAAGAAAAAGAAAAAGAAAAAAACAATGTAGAAAAATTCCAGTGCTTCCAAAATCTGCATTCAATTCAAGAATGAATGAATGAATGATTGATTAATTTTCGTTAATCCAATCCATGAAATCACCCAGATTTTTGTTGCAGATGCCTCCATTTCCACTAGCCAATGTTCTCTCTTGAATCTTCACCACCCTCCTTCTACACCCTTCTTCTTCATCGCTCAAAATCAGTTCCAATTTCTTCTTAATCTCCTCCTTCCGGAAGGTTCCAGAATCGTCCTTCTCCAAACGCAGCCCCACGCGCCAGTGATCGACGATGTACGTCTCGTTCAGGAACTGATCGGTGAAGTAAGGCCAGCAGAGGATCGGCACGCCGTTGCTCACGCTCTCGACGGTCGAATTCCAGCCGCAGTGGCTCACGAAGCACGCGATCGAAGGGTGGGAGAGCACCTGCTGCTGCGGCGCCCAGTTCACCATCTTCCCTTGATTCCTCACCCTCTCCTCGAATCCGTTTGGGTAAGCTTTGTCCAGATCTGCGGTTATGTCCTGCCTCACCACCCAGAGGAACGGTTTTCCGGCGAGCTCGAGGCCTAGGGCTAGTTCGCGGAACTGGATGGAATCGAGGACGGTGAAGCTGCCGAAGGCGACGTAGACGACGGAATTGGGGGTTTGTTGGTCGAGCCACGAGAGGCAGGTTGGATTCTCCGGCCAGAAGTAGCCGGATTGTTTGCCGAGGCGGCTGCTGGCGAGGAGGGGGCCGATGGGGAGGCATTTGGGCATGAAATCGAGCGCCGCCGCCTCCAGCTCCGGCGCGGTGTTGCAGACGAGGAATTGAGCTAGCTTTGCTGATTTGTTGTTGTCGAGTAGGAATCGGAAGAAGACGCTGCGCTGGTGTAGATCGGGGAGGCATACCCAGGGGAGGTGGTTAGGGTTCATCTCCGGCATCGACGGCGATAGCTTGATCGCGCCGCTGTGTAACGGCGTTCCTGAATTGTTGCACCGATTTGAAATTAAACTGTGAGCTTGAGTACTAAAGCACTAACTCATACCGTTGGTGTCGACGACTCCATCTTCAAGGAGTTTGTCGGCGCTGATCGTTGAAGCGAGCAGAGCTGCCGATCCAGGCATGAACGCCGCCGTCTTCAGGGAGAATTTTTCATACGCCTGCGTTACTCCCGCCATGTAAAAGTCTGTCAAGACGCACGTCACTGCATCAGCTTGCGTTGCGTTTGTGGACTCGATCAGCGCCTCCACCTCCGCCGGCACCACCCTGCCCAGCGCCTGCATCGCTTTCGCTATATCCAGACGATCTTCCCATGACTCGAGGCCGTCGGAAATCGACACCAGATGGAGGAGCTCGTGCTGCTTCTCGTCCGGCGGCAGCGCCTTCATAGTTTATAACAAAAAACACAACATATGCAGTACGAATTAGATCATGTCGGACCAGCAAGTCTTAAAAAACACTTTAATACTAACAAAATCTGTTCAAAACATAACCAATATGAACAAACTTCACAAATTTTAACCAAAACACAGCACGAGCAGTACGAATTAGATCATTTCGAACCCAAAAATCTGAAAAAATAGTACAGTATTAACAAAATCTGTGCAAAACAGAACCAATATCAACATATTTCACAGATTTTAACCAAAACACAGCATATTCAGTATTTAGAGATCATTTCGAACAATAAAATCTGAAAAACACTCCAATATTAACAAAATCAGTTCAAAACAGAACCAATACCAACATATTTCACAAATTTTAACCAAAATCAGTGCAACACATAGTAAAATCAGTGCGAAAAACAAATAAATAAATGATTATACTATTTTTTCGTAAGGTTTTACGACTTATTTGAACTTAACCAACCGTACGTTAATATAATATACATTAACAACAAACTCAATTTCAAAAATCAGCTTGTTTGGAGCTTAAATGTTCATTGAGACATTTCATCGAACACCTGAAGTGCACAGAAAATCTGCCTCTTCCTTACCTTAAAACCAGCCATTGAGGCATTTCATCGAACATATATTGTGCGCATCAACAACTGAGTTTTCACCCCCAAAATCAGCACGAATTGTATGCACATTAGCCTACATAACTTCATTCTATAGTGCAAAGTAGAAAACTAATCATACTCAAAAAGTTTCGATCCATTAGAATCAATACCCTAGCTCATCGATCTCGACGACTCCAATCTTCACATAAACAAGTGTATTCTGTTTTACAAAAGATAAGGTATGCATATCCTAATCACAGAAATTGTGTGTCGGACAACAGATCATTTATGTTTGGGACCACGACCTCAAACAATTGCACAGAACCAAAATTAATTCCCATGAATCTCCGTTGTATATTACTTTCCAGGAATTTACCTTTCAAGAGAGAGAAATCAGCGACGAAATTGGCAGAATTGCTTGCTTCAATCTCGGCTTTTCCCGGCGAAACATCCGCCGCTGCAGGGGGAGCTCGAGCAGCGCCGTGAACGAGCTGCCTCCGCCGACCAGATCTCGATTGAAGTCGCCGGCGCGGAGGACGACGGCATCGTAGTGGCTGCCTCTGCCGTCGTTCGCTTCCTCCTCCACCGCGAACATATACACCATTGTTAGCTTTCTCCTTCTCCACCGTTGCCGTTTGCTTCTTCCTCCATCGCCGCCGCTGTTAGCGATGGAGAACGACACCACGCCTCCGGCGATCGCAGAGAAGCTGGAGGATTGTCGGTGAGATCGATTCCCAGCGGAGGGAGAGAGCGGAGAAGAGAGGGAAAAAAATAGCAGAGAGAGGAAGAGGGGAAGATTCGCGCGTGTCGCCGCCAAGAGATAAGAGAAATGAAGGAGAACTGGGGGTATTTGTGTCATTTCACATCAATTTTGGGTAGAATTTGAGTTTTTTAAGTGGGTGACCTTATATTGATTTTGTTATCCCATATGGGTTAATTTATTATATTAACTCTTGAAAACGTTTATGTAATATGTGTTCATACTTTGCAAAATACTTATTCTCTCATTTCTTGTATTTTTAATTATTATTCGAATATAATTAAATTATTATTAAAATTATATTAAAATTTTATATATATAATGTTGGGGTTGGGTAATTTTGAATGGTCATGAATAAACATATAAAAACAGAAGTGGTTTAGGTTGGATGAATAGTAAACTAATATAAGAGAGAGAAATTAATATAATACTCCCTCCGTCCCACTTCACTTGTCCTCTTTGCTTTATTGACTTTTCGGGCACGTGTTTCCACCGGAACTTAGTACGGGTTTTAAAATATCATTTCGAATTATTTTTTCTTTCACGGGATACTACGAGTGTCGGGCTATCACGTAAAAGAAAAAATAATTTGAAATGATATTTTAAAACCCGTACTAAGTTCCGGTGGAAACACGTGCCCGAAAAGTCAATAAAGCAAAGAGGACAAGTGAAGTGGGACGGATGGAATAATGTGAAGGTTGGATGGTTGAGGTTGTTGATATTGGTAGTCTAAAGAGTTTAGCTTTGACATCTTAGTCTGTCCATCAGCCAGCAGGTAAATTCTTTGACCAGTTCATGCATGATTATGACTGATCTTTTTCCCTTTTCTTGGCAAGATTATGATTTCAATTTGTTATATCTAATCATCTACTCCCTCCGTCCCAGTTCACTTGTCCTCTTTCTTTTCGGCACAAGATTTTATGCGTAGTGTTAAATTGAAAAAGTAAGGGGTCCACATCAAAAAGTAAGGGTTAATTTTTGCCTTTTAAAGAAAGAGGACAAGTGAACTGGGACGGACGAAAATAATATTGAGGACAAGTGAAGTGGGACTAATGGAATATGGGATATTGATGTATATTTTCCATATATATTATGAGATTTGATCTCTTGTAAATTGAGTAGTGTATTAGCGAATCCTAACCCTAGTAGTCGCCGTATTCTCTTGTATATATAGGGTTAGGGCTCTCTTTGTATTAGTAGAGTTTTGGCAATACAAACACTGCGTTTTCTCTCATTTTCTTCCTCTGTGCTGTTTTCTTCATGGCACCAGAGCAGCATAAGATCCTAAACCACTAAAAAGCTTCCGCAATTTTTCCCTTCTTCACGTAAATGGCGAAAGACGGCGACGGTTCCGTAACCGGAACCGCCATTGACGTGATGTCACCTTACTACATCGGCTCGTCTGATCCGAGCCATGTATTTGTTACCGATCTCCTTAGCGATGGAAACTATGGGGATTGGTCTGAAGAGATGAGCAATTGTCTCTTCGCGAAAAACAAGTTTGGATTCGTTGATGGATCCCTACCTGAGCCCAAGGAGGGTTCGACCGAACTGCCACTATGGAAACGCTGCAACGCGATGGTCAAAGCGTGGCTCGTCGTAGCCATGGACAAGGAGATCCGAAACAGCGTAAAACACACCAAGACGGCGTGCGAGATCTGGAAAGATCTCAAAGAAAGGTTTGGAAAGGAGAGCGCTCCGAGGGCTTATGATCTCAAGAGGAATCTCACCCTCACTCGCCAAGATAAGATGTCCTCCGCCTACTATACGAAATTAAAGGGGATATGGGATGACATCGACTCCGCCGCTGAACTTCCAAAGTGCACTTGTGGAAAATGCACATGCGGTGTTTCCAAGCGTGTTGTCGAGAAGGTGGAAAAGGAACGAATCTATGAGTTCCTCATGGGGCTTGATGACACGTTCAACACCGTCAAAACTCAGATTTTGAGCACGAAGCCATTGCCGACTCTTGGAGCAACATACCACCTTGTGGCGGAAGACGAGCAGCAGCGCCTGATTTCTTCCTCGCGAAGACCCATAGTTGATGGTGCAGCCTTTCAGGTTCAATACCAAGGGAGTCAAGAACGTCGTGATACAAATCGAGGTAGCAATAAGAGCCCACCTCAATGTAGTCACTGCGGCAAACTTTGGCACACCATCGAAAACTGCTATGAGATCGTTGGCTATCCAGATTCGAGGAAGGGAGGAAACAAGTCTGGAAAATCGAAAGAGAAGGAGAAACAATCCTCGCACAAGGTGGCTCACGTTGACGCAAAACCCGTTCGAGAGGAAAACATTCTCTCGAGTTTCACTCCCGAGCAGATGGTCCAGCTAAGGAATCTTCTCAATAGCAACGCCGGCGTGAGTGGAACCTCGGAGACGCCTACCGTAAACATGGCTGGTAAGCAATTTTTCAATACACCTTGGATTGTTGATTCTGGAGCATCTGATCATGTCACGCATGAAGAGGGTAGCATAAATTCCTTCACCAATCCAAGTGCTGAGTTACTTGTTAAGATCCCTAATGGTGATAGAGTGCCTGTGAAAAGCGTCGGCAGCGTCACTCTACCTAATGGTTTGAATATTGAGAATGTTTTACACGTGCCGGATTTCCAGTGTAATCTCATCTCGGTCAGCAGACACACCAAGGACCTACGCTGCGCCCTAACCTTTTTTCCTGATTTTTGTGCTATACAGGACTTAGCTTCGAGGAACCTGATTGGAGTGGGTAAGGGACGTGGTGGTCTATATGTTCTTGAGCCTGTTGTCGAAGAGAAGAAGATATTTTCGTCACGTGTTGATTCGGAGGTGTGGCACAGGAGATTGGGACACGCTTCTAGAGTTAAGTTACAGAATTCTGGTCTTTCTAGTAAGGTTTTTGATACGTTTTGTGAACCGTGCATTAGAGCAAAACAAACGAGGCTACCTTTTCTCTCAAGTTCTATTCAAACTACTGCTTGCTTTGATTTAATCCATTGTGATATTTGGGGAGATTATAGAACTGCATCTTTAACTTGAGCATATTATTTTCTCACTATTGTGGACGATTATAGTCGGGGAGTTTGGGTTTACCTAATGAAATTCAAATCTGAAACATGCAAATATATGCAATTATTTTGCAACATGGTTAAAACCCAATTCAATAGAGCAGTAAAACGAATTAGGACTGATAATGGGGGGGGGGGGGAATTTCAGTCGCATGAGATGATGGATTACTATATGGAGCATGGTATTGTTCTTGAAACCTCTTGTGTACACACGCCACAACAAAATGGGGTAGTGGAAAGAAGACACAGGTACATTCTAGACGTGGCTAGAGCCTTGAGATTCCAAGCTGAATTGCCGATCAAATTATGGGGTGAGTGTGTTTTAACTGCAGCTTATATTATAAATAGGCTTCCTGCTATGATCCTTCAGAACAGTACCCCATATGAGAGGCTGTATGACAAGAAACCCCGTTATGATCACATGAGGGTTTTTAAGTGCCTAGTATATGCTAAGAATACCAAAAAAGGTGGGGATAAGTTCGACGAAAGGGGGAGGTCATGCATTTTTTTAGGATACCCAGATGGGCAGAAAGGTTACAAAGTGTATGACATCACGAGCAAGAAAGTAGTCGTATCTAGAGACGTGAAATTCTTCGAAGACGTCTTTCCCTTTGCCACCTCTTTGGACAAAGTACGTGTTCAACAAAATAAAGAATTGGACTTTCTTGAGGATGATGATATGGAGCAGCCACATGAGCATTCAAACACGGGGACGGAGCATGAATCTCCAAATGAAAATAGGGAAACTATTGAGCGTCCCGATGTTCGACGGAGTGAGAGAGTGAGACATCAACCTTCTCACTTACAAGAATATGAAGTTCGCCTTCCCAAATCTATAGACCACACGCAACCCACCTCCAACTCGGGATCCTCGACGGTACATTCCATCACTCATCATCTGTCTTATGATAAGTTTTCTACTGCTCACAAATGTTTCTTAACGGCCATCAGTAATCATGATGAGCCGAAGTATTTTTCGCAAGCAGTGAAGTTACCACAATGGCAAGAGGCCATGAAAAAGGAGATAGAGGCATTGGAGGCAAATGGAACTTGGTCCTTAGTCGATCTCCCGCCTGGAAAGCGCGCCATCGACTCAAAATGGGTATACAAAGTGAAGTACAAACCCACAGGCGAAGTCGAGCGATACAAAGCGCGACTCGTGGCAAAGGGTTTTACACAAGTCGAAGGCGTCGACTTCCACGAGACCTTCGCACCTGTTGCGAAGCTTGTAACAGTCCGATGTCTATTAGCTGTGGCGGTCAAGAATAACTGGTTGATTCACCAACTAGACGTGAACAACGCCTTCTTACATGGAGATTTGATCGAGAGTGTCTACATGAAAATTCCGCAGGGCTTTGCTAAGGATGGAGACACACGTGTTTGCAAACTACAAAAATCCCTATATGGTTTGCGACAAGCCTCGAGAAACTGGTATCATAAGTTTACTCGAGCGATTGTCGGATTCGGTTTTAGGCAGTCTCGTGCTGACCACTCACTTTTTATCTTCAAGCGAGAGCATACGTATGTAGCAGCATTGATTTATGTAGATGACGTCGTTCTAGCCGGGAATGACGGTGTTAAAATGGAGGAGCTCAAGCGCTATCTCGACGACCAATTCAGCATCAAAGATCTCGGTCCTTTGAAATATTTTTTGGGCATAGAAGTTGCTCTTACTGCTGATGGGATGGTGTTGAGCCAACGAAAATACACTCTCGATATCCTAAAAGATTCAGGCATGGAAGGCTGTCGTCCAAGTACTTTTCCCATGGAGCAAAATGCGCACCTCGACTCGGATGAGAAAGGCAAGGCCGTGGATGTCAGCCAATATCGGCGCCTCATCGGTAGACTTCTCTACCTTACCGTGACCAGACCAGACATCCAGTATGCCACCAATGTTTTAAGTCAGTTCTTGGCGGCCCCGCGTGAATCTCACATGAATGCGGCGTTGCGCGTCCTTCGTTATCTCAAGGGAACACCTGGACAAGGTCTCTTCTTCCCTTCAAATGAGGATTTCTCCCTTCAAGCTTTTTGTGACTCCGACTGGGGAGGCTGTACGAGTGTACGTCCAATGACTCGACGTTCGCGCACAGGATTTTTTGTTTCGCTTGGAGGATCACCGGTCTCCTGGCGCACTAAGAAACAGTCGGTAGTTTCACGTTCCTCCGCCGAGGCAGAATACCGGGCAATGGCAACCACCGTTAGTGAACTTCTTTGGCTTCGTTGGGTGATGTCTGAGTTGGAAGCCGGCCAAGAGTCAGCCACGCCTCTCTTCTGCGACAATCAAGCGGCGCGGCATATCGCTAGCAATCCTGTTTTTCACGAGAGGACGAAGCACGTCGAAATGGACTGCTACTTTGTTCGTGAACGAGTAGAATCTGGAGAAATCGAGCCACGAAAGATTGCTACTACTGAGCAAGTTGCTGATATATTCACTAAGGCCCTCGGTTCCGAGCAGTTTAATCGTCTTGCAGTCAAGTTGGGGATTCGCAATCTTCATCGTCCAACTTGAGGGGGAGTAATGGAATATGGGATATTGATGTATATTTTCCATATATATTATGAGATTTGATCTCTTGTATATTGAGTAGTGTATTAGCGAATCCTAACCCTAGTAGTCGCCGTATTCTCTTGTATATATAGGGTTAGGGCTCTCTTTGTATTAGTAGAGTTTTGGCAATACAAACACTGCGTTTTCTCTCCTTTTCTTCCTCTGTGCTGTTTTCTTCAGGGACGGAGGGAGTATATCGCACTGCGTATCGATTTTCTAGGAGCATTTCTCTAATGTACTACGTATCAGTCTGTATAACAACTATTTGATACGATTCTTCGGTTGCAAAACAATAATATGATTCTTCTGATAGGTTCTTTACATAGTTTTCTGTAGAGACTTAAATGAGCTGTTTGGAGACTTTTACATAGCAGGAACAGATAGTGGATAGAGGTTGAATTATTGGAACATCAAATTTCTTGAAATTTTAGTGCTGACTTACTCAGTATTCTTGACCCATTGAATGAAACTGCTGAAGTTTGCATGAGACTCTCCTCCTTTTACACTCTCCAGAATTTCTTCTCTAAGATTCTCTGCCCTCTCCTTGAACCCTCCATCTCCGAGGAGAACTCTAACCTTCTCCTTCACTTCATCCCTTCCAATAATCCCCTTCTCATCTTTTTCCAGCCGCAGTCCGACCTTCCACTCATCGCAAATATAGTCCTGGTTAAGGAACTGATCTGCGAAATAAGGCCAGCAAAGGAAAGGGACTCCATTGCTAGCACCTTCGATCGTGGAATTCCAGCCGCAGTGGCTCACGAAGCAAGCGACTGAAGGGTGTGAGAGCACCTCCTGCTGCGGGGCCCATTCCACCACCATCCCCCTCTCCTTGAACCCTGCCGGAAGCTCTACGCCCCCTGCCGCTTCGGCTGCATCGTGGCGCAAGACCCAGAGGAAGGGGCGGCCGGTGAGCTCGAGGCCGAGGGCGAATTCGAGGAACTGCTTTGGGTCGAAGATGGTGAAGCTGCCGAAGGCGGCGTAGACGACGGAGTTGGGCGGTTGCTGGTCCAGCCATGATAGGCAGGTGGAGTCCTGCTTCCAGAAGGAGCCATTGACCGATTTGTGTGGGGTGAGAAGAGGGCCTATGGGTTTAGCTTCTGGGAACAGGGAGAATGCCCCCGGTTCCAGAATGTTCGATGAGTTGCAGAGGATCCGATCTGTGGATTTGATATTTGAAAGCTTGCAGGCGTAGAGCATTTGGAAGATGACTTTCTGTGAGACTTCGTCGCCGACGGTAGCCCACGTAAAGTTGGTGGTGTGGAAGGATGGTATTGATGGTGATAGCTCAAACACCTGCTCCTTCAATGGCTTCCCTGCATAATTTTATGGTATGGTCATGTTTTTCTTTTTGTTTCTTTTCACATCATTGCTGCATATTATGTTATATGCTACTCTGTATCATTATGTTTTGAATGGACAAAATACGAACACAAAAAAGTTGCATATAAATGTGCTACGTTACCTTTTTCGTCTATAATCCCATCACTGACTAGCTTCGGGAGGCTGAAGGTCAATGCTAGTGTGGCAGCCGCCGCAGAGCAGAACACTGCCCTCCTCAGCCCGAGCCTCTCCGCCACATTGAAGGCCCAAAACATTGTCCAGTCAGCGATCACACAAACAACTTTCGGCTCTCCACTTCCATTTATAAGAGCCTCGAGCTCTGCAGGCATCACCTTCCAAATGGAATTTGTCAGCTTCCCCAGATCGTTCCTGTCCTCCCACGGCTCCAACCCGTCCGGGATCGAAACCATCGTCACTGCTTCTTCCCACACAGAAGGAGGCAACGAAGACTCGACACGCTTGTGGTTGAAATCGGTGTTGACGAAGGTGACCTTGATGCCCTGCTTCACTAGCCTCTGTGATAGCTCTAACATGGGGATGACATGGCCCTGTGCAGGATAGGGCACAACTATTGCATGTGGAATGTTTTCCATTTTCATTGGTGAGTTTGAATTGTATTGAAACAGCAACTGCTCGTTTTTATAGGCACTGATGTCATGTGTTAGTAGTAACATTCACTTTTGGTAGTTTGTTCCTTTCTTGTTATTGAGTGTAAGATTGAGCTGACCACCACCTATGAGTTTTTGTTTTTCGAAACAACGTGATATGAGATATAAAGGTCGAGCCATGAAAACCTCGAATCCATGGCTTTTTATCTTATACATTAATCGTGTACTACAACTAGCCAATATACGTGCACGTGTAAGATTTAATTATGGAGATGAATAGAAATAGAGGAGCTACTAATGTCTGAACTTTCTAAAACATGCAAGTTTGTTCGAATAGAAAGTTTCAAACGTTTTAGACGAAATTTCCAACCAATGTTCGAGCTTTCTAAACCGTTCAAGGCTTCAAGCATTGTTAGGATAGAAAGTTTGAATGTTTTAAGTCGAAAATTTCCAACCAATGTTTTGGACTTTCTAAATCGTTCAAGCTTGTTAGAAGCGAAAGTTCGAACGTTGAAGTCGAAATTTCTAGGGAAATATTGCATGATTTTATTCTTTTGACAGTAGATGGGAGAGCTAGAAATGGGATGATGTAATTTTGATAATGTGTTAGTATTTGTGTTTCCTTATTTAAAAGGTTTGAAAGCAACAGGTTGCCTACTACTACTAAAATAGTAGTATTGCAAATATTATAGGTGGAAATCTTTTGCATCTTCTCGTGAATAAGTTGGAACTTGTTCTTTTCAAGTTTGCAATTTGAAATTTCATTTGGGTCCACTAATTAATTAGCATTTTCCTTTTATCAATATATTGTGCAAACAAAAGGATATTCTATTTCTTGTAATGTTGTTTTCCCGTTCACTATGGACATATTAATGTGCTTATAACTGACGTGACGATGATATAATTAAAGATTTTTTTTTTATAAATATATACCTTAAAATGAACTTTATAAAAAAAATGTTAAGTCTTAAATGGAAAAATTATTGACGTGTCACTGTCACAATAGTCCGGGTTATAACTTTTCATCTACAATATTACACCATTAATAGTACTCATTAATTTTCAATGGGTTGTTGGATTAGTTTTGACAATGCTGTTGCATTAAACTTGACGTGTATTTTTTAAATTGCTACTATGAATTAGTATTGAATTATTGAGTATATTAATATGATTTATGTATGCTTAGAAATCACAAATAATAAAGCAAACCTCAATCCCTATATCAACATAAATATAATAACCAAAGCTAAATGAAGCATGAAATTCTATTCCAATAAACATATTACTCTCCCCGTTTCTTTCCATTTAGCCATCACAATTCCTTCTCATTCGGATTGTTTCATCATTTACATCACCCATAGGCCATATTATTCAACAAATGAAGCAAATAGAAAGAACCTCCATTTCTTTCCATTTAGCCATCACAATTCCTTCTCGTTTAAACTGTTTCATCGTTTTATACGACCCATATATTCAATAAATGAGGCAAATAGAAAGAAACGGAACGGAGGGACTTAGTACATTATAAAACAGGGTAAGTTTATGCTTTTAAATCCATAAATCTACTGCAATAAGTTAAATTTTCTGGACAAAGATTTTGTTCTTCAATTCAATCTATAGGCCAATGAAATATTCTCACATGATTGGATCAGATGCTTTTACACTGTCAGTGCAGTTTGCTTCTGTTTGGATGCTGACCGTGCACAAAAAATAACACCATTTATTTTATAAAAATAAAATAAAATCTTTTTTGAGATGGAATAAAAGCTATTTATAGAAGGAAGAAATCCATAAATATTTCATTTACTGACCTGTCTTCCAAAACAAAAAGACTGCCAATACAGAAATTCAACTCAAAAAAAGGACAAAAATTTAAACATTTTTTATTTCTATTACAACACCAACCCTTTTGTGCAGACAAAAATCTTGATTTTGCCAGGTGGTCTGAAGAGAAACAGAAACAACCTAGTACACTTACTATAAAAGGGAATCAGAAGCTTCTAGAAACCTTTTTAAATTCTCTCTCTAACATAGTGACAAAAACAGCAGACCAAATACAGCAAAAGGCAAAATTATATGATGCAAACGTTTGTAATGCAAACAGGATCGAACGTTTGTATTACAAACGTTTGTATAATCTTCTTTCCTCAGCAAAAGGGAGGGAAAAATTGAAGAAAGACTTTAGATATGATAATAAAATAGTGGGGTATTAATATTATGCTTGCCTGCATATTACATTCATCAAAATATATTCTAACAAACATATTTTTTTACATCCCTTTTCTCAAAGTTTGGAAATTTCATGCATTTCTCACTAACCATCTCACCTGCTTGCTAACCTACAATACATTATTTAGTAGTAATAATATAATATGCTTTCCCAAAGTGAAAGAGCAACACATAAACAAAATAGCATGGATAGATAAACTAATTCTAATGAGTACAGGGAGAAAAAAAAGGAACATTGCCTAAGGACTTATACTAGTAAAAAGAGACGGAAAAGGAACGGAAGAAAAGGGATTCTTCATGTTCTTCTTCTAATTCGAGAAGATTGCTAACCTGACTTGCATTGATCTTGTTGTGAAGGCATGAGTTCTAATGCGATCTACGATCACAAGGAAAGGCATTCCATATCTTCTGGTAGCGTTTTAGGCATTGGAGATGCTGTTACGTATCTTTGAGGTGTGGGTTTCTGCGTGATTGATGGGGAAGAAGACGATGCTGGATTAGGTGTGCTCGAGTGTGCCCTGAAGTGGAACTTTGCAAAACGGTTGAGTGTAGAGAACTTTTCTAATTCTTGGCTTTCCACTTTGACGTCCACTATTGATAAACTTTTATCCAGTCTGCATCATCAAGAAGACAATGATTCATTTCTCTCGAAAAGTATGGTGAAGGATATAACTTGGTTGAGAGTTAAGTGGGTCAGAACCACATGCTTAAGATGGTATGATGATGGATCACAAAAAGTACTAATATTTAATAGTATCTTTGAATTATGAAGACTTCCATACCATTAGGCCACAACTAAGATAATTCAGCATAAACGAACAATTTTTTTTGCCAAAAGATGATTCCACGGCAAAAAAGTACATATTCATACCTTGACAGATCACCTTCAAGCTTCTCTGCTCTGCTAATTAAGCCTTCGACGATTTTTGAGAAATCACACAGAGTGGTTCTCTTTGGAGGGTTCAACTTTTCGGATGACCTGTACATAATATATATAACCAGAGGACAGGATTTTAAAAAAATGTAGCTGATAATGGTTTTCCAGTGCCAGATAAAAGTCTGTGTTCAATTAAGTAGAAAAAGATTGAACTTAGAAATAGCAATTCTTACACGTTGCTCCTATCTGATGGCGTTTTGCAATTCAGGTTGCATGCATCTCCTAGTGTGATTCTTGCAGCAGAATATGCCACGTAATCACAGTTTGAACTGGAATCTCCAAAGAGAATATTTGCTACTGGAGGTCTGAAGATCTGCTGCATAAGCTGTGTTGTGAAAATAAGTCGTCTTTTTCCTTTTATCACAGGATGCACATCAACATCAATGTGAACTTCACTTCTTGCCTGACAATAGAAGATAATCTCAGTGAACAGGTTTTTCATTCATAAAAATGTTGCATTACAAAAGAAGACTCATCTCACCTCTTCTTGCCTTCTACACAGAGCTTGCGCCCATTCAAATTCAGCCATGCTGCCGATAACAATGAGATTTAGCAGAGGAAAAATCGGATAATTATGTATGATTTAGAAGATACGGTACAGTCTAGTAACTTAAGTTCTTACATGCAGAAAAACAAAAAGCTTCACAAGCCAACCATGAGGCAGAAACAAGAAAAGAACGCATCAAAACAGAAAAAATTCACATAGCTTTACATAGTCAGACCTGATGTTTTGAGGCCTCGGAGTTTCAGAGTTGACTTCTTTGTACCAAGGTTCCAAGGCAAATGCAACAACTTTACGCTTCTTCAGATTTGTAACAGCCAAATCAACATCCGAAGACACCATACTAGGGGGTGATAAATGTTTACTCCCTTGAGCAGTTGCAGAATCAACAGGCATATTCAATCTATTTTCCAGAATGTTCTCAATACTCAACCCAGAATTCTCTTTATAATTATTACCAGATGAAAATTCACCATGCTGAACTCCCTCTAGACTGCTCATATCTTTATCTTTAAGAGAAACACCCTGTCCACTCAAGAACAGCTCTCTGGCATTGGCAGTTGCTTGTTGATAGCTAAATGGAAACCTCTTACCAGAGTCGGTCTCACCATCTGTGGTTCGATGAATTTGGTGGAGGAGGGGGTAATTTTGATGCATAGGATGGCTATAGGCTCTGCTTTCATTAACAGAATCAGACACCGCTCCATCTACATCTGAGTAATGCTTTCCCAAAGACTGATGTGAATCAGTACTGCTGCTTAGTGCAGTTGGATTCTGTAGCTTGGTTGAGCTCTCGGGAAGGAAACTAACTTTCTGCGATCTCTGTTCATGATATCCTACATTTTGTTCATTGTTTGGAAAGTTGAGAGGCGAAAGTGCTGGTGAAAATCCAACATGCTGAGAAGAAATAGACGTCCCAGAAGGTTGAGCGCCAGCTACATTCTCCAAAAGGGAGAATCTGGGACCTGATGAAGAGGTGTTTTCTTGGAAATTTATTTGGGGAGAGGAAGGGTCAGTATAAGCTGGTAGTTTATTAGTCATGTAATTCGGTAATGGTGGAGTCGAGTGCCGATTCTTGATATAATCCTTCTCGTAACTATTCGGAAGAGGTTTGACATTTGAGTTCCCCTGCAGATAGAAGGTTAAAATGATCACCCAGAACAAGAGAAGGATTATTACACTAGCATGATGATACGATTTATCGACAAGAAAAATGAAAATTATGTTTACCCACCCGTTGCAAAGATGGGAAAGGAGAGTATGATTGTGGAGTCCTGGAATCTACAGGTCCCTGTCTAAATCCAAATTCTTGGGAATTACGAAGAATGCTGCAATATTCAGAAAACAAAGTAACAAATGTTGCAGTTAGTGATCGATGAGAGTTTTTCAGCTAATTTCATGAGTATAAATGTTGGATATGACATCCTTGTTCCATAGCTCGAGCTTGATACAACATAATTCACCCAAAAGAAAGATTGAAATAAGATCATTTATAAGCCACAAAAACAAAATGCTACCAACCCCTCAAAATGGAAAAGAATCGGATTAACTTGTTAACAATCTGAGACTTTATAAACATTCCAAGTAGAGATATATCACATATTTCGACATCTTGTACATTGTACCAACCTTTGTGCAGCCAAATTCTGATCATAAAGATTTGAAGCACCTAAGTCTCCAGGACCCATCTTCTCTGGCTCCACCGAATATCTATTGAAGTTCGGCTGGTTCAACTGTAACAAGTGAATAATATAATTGCCAATTACTAACTTTTCATAGAGAAAAGAGACTAAAGGGTTTTGCTTAGTTTCAGACTAAAGGTATCTTGACCTTACTGAATACTTTTATTTAGTTACCAAAGCCATGATCCATCAGAACATGGTTATATGGAGGAAGTAGTTCCGTAAGTTTATACAGATTCCCTTATAATATTATATATATATCACAAATTGATAAATGTTCGAACAACCTGACCAAAAGGCACTTGAAAACCAGCAGATACGGGATTTGAACGCCATAAGGTGTCTTTCGATTCCTGACCTACATAAGATCAAAATCTCTGTTATTGTCCACTCCTGCAATCATTATCCTAAATTTTCGTGAGGATCTAGAAAAGGCAAGTAGGACACTTCTCGAGATTTTGATTCTACGGTAGTTATAGAAAGACCAAACCAACATTTGCTTCCAGACCTTATCTGGAATATCTTATTCCATCATAAATGGGATTTTGGCAATACTCATGAACTGTAAATTTTTTTATCATAAAAAATGCTATTAAACATAAAGGAAAGGAGTTATGCTACGATGTTACCACCTAAAAAGGTAATGCGGCGACATCCTTCATAAATGCACAACAAAAAATTAGGCTTACCATTTTTCAAATTGTCCTTATATTGAGAATTCCAAGTATTTTCTTGAAGTAAAGAAGTTTGAGTCATCTGATCCCTTCCTGTAGGATGCTTCAACTGAGAGTTATAGTCAGTCAACTGGCTTACATTTCTAGGCGAGCTCTCACACTGAAATTCATCTTTCTGTTTAAAGAATTGCTTTCCCGAGTGCTGAAAACCAGGGAAACTGCAATCCATATTCTGTTTGGGAAACAATTGCTCGGGCTCAGAACTTGGCGAGGAAACATTTTGCAAGTTTCTATCAATCCAATTATCTTGCAGATTTTCACCATTACTGAGATTCGAGAGCTGATTATTATCACTAGAAGGTTCTGGATTCTGGAAGCTAAACCCACTCCACTCCTCTTGCACTACAGTATCACTGCTAGAAGTTTCGGTAACAGCAGATTGCATCAGAGCACTCCAGCTACCTTTTTGAATAGATGGCACTGTGTCAGCAAACGATGGGTTTTCCACTGTACAGTCAAAATCTCCAGCACCTGTTTTGCTACTTGTGCCAAACGACGACAGCCAGTCGTGATCATCTGAACTGTACAGGATTTTTTCCTCCAAAGGATCAAGAGTAGCAGAAGTTTCAGACATGTCAACTTTTGATCCCTCATTTGGAGAATTACCAGGCCACCCAGAATCTTCAAGCCTCCCATCAGACAAAAGGTTGCCATTTGAACTGTGAAAAGGGACTTGTCCAAACAAATTCTTTTCCTGAAAATCTTGATATGATAACAATGAGCCATCTGATTCTGTACTCTGGTCAGTAGAAAAATTCCCTTGCTGAGTAATAAAAGATCGAGCTATGGAGGACGGATTATTGCCCTTGGTCGACAGACTAGCAGAGAAGTTAGACAGATCTTGAGGATAAGGATATTGATTCAAATTCTTTTCAGAATTCGGAGCAATATCACCATACAAAGACATGTCAAACTGTGGAGGCGACATTCCTGTAGGACCTAAAGCATTATTCTGGCCTTGTGAAATAACCAATCCACTGGGTAACCCTTGAAAAACAGTGGATTCATTCTGTTGCATCATTTGCATATTATCAAACATTAGCATTCGTGAATCACGAATAGGTGTCCTGTTAACGGAGGGGTTAAGCTGAAGCGGTGAAGCTTGTTTCGACGATGTCATGAGCTGATCCACATAATCTTGACTTCTAGCACCATTCAGTTCCTGGAGCTGCTGCCTACGTTGGAGCTCTTGCAGCTGTTTAAACATAATCTGGCGCTGCAACATCTTTACATCCACGAGCTTCAACAGCTGTCCTAAGTGAGGTTAAGCTACGGATAAATAACCTGGTCCTAAAGAAGCTATTCCGCCCAAAATAGGGAATGCAAACATAAATGAGCAACTTATGAACTTTGGATAACTGTTAAAGAGCATTTAATTTATAGCCTTAAACAAAAATCTTTCCGAAGTTCACTTCCTCGTAACCATGAGAAACCTAGTACCTCAGAAAATACCTGCAGAAAGAGAACAGCTTACAATTACATCATAAAATGCAAATCAAATGTAAAACAAGAATGCAGATGTCCAAGAGGTCAAAACTGAAGAATCGGAAACAAAGTTACCAAATAAAAGGAAACGAAAATAACTACTTACTATTTCAAATTAAGACCAGAAAAGAAACTAAACCATCATTGCCAACAGCAAACTGCAACTAAATTTAGCTCCAATCAAAATTTCCGAAAGCGATTTCACCTCGAAATCAAGCATGCACAAACAAAAATTTAGGGCACGGGCTCAACCAAAAGAAACCCCATCAACCAAATTCACAGAAACCTAAGACCACTTGCATGCCACGAAACTCCACACAAATTCTTCAGAAATCGAAACTAAACCCTCAGCAACACTAACTCCAGTAGCATTTCAAGTGAATTGAGAGCATAAAAAATTTGATCCCAGCTCGATTCCGCTGATGATACAGTACAAGTCAAGCATTCAACAAAAAACCGTAGAAAAAACTCAATCCGAGTAAAATTACAAGCAGAAACAGCAGCAAGGGACAGAGCTCGAGCAAATTCAGAGTTTGATCTGAGTCAAAAACAATTCAATTCACAAAAAGAAAAACTGCACGTAGTAAATGCAAATTCCTCAACTTACTCTCAAATGTGTGGTAAATTCGCGAAATGGAGATCAAATAACGCAAATTCTGCTCCTTCCTTGGCTCTCCGTATATACATACACAAGCAGCATGTACGTATATGCTGCCTCACTGCACACTCCCTGCTGCTCACTTTCTCTCTCTAAAACAGTGAGAAGGTTGGTTTTTTGTTTTCTCAGACAATTTTTTACTTAAGCCATCAAATTAATTTGTTTACAGAAATAAAAAATAATTAAAATTTTATAAATCGAGAAAACAGTGGGGTTAGGTGCGGTCCGAGCCTGAGGTTCGGAGTGCGGGTTGGGATCTCCGGAGCTGAGAGACGTCTGCGTGTGGCTGTACCCAAACATCTGAGCCGTTGGTAGAGATATTTAACTTTAATTGGACGGTGGAAGATGGAGCGGCGGAAAGTCACGCGCCTGCGTATTTATTGGGGTGAAAGGGAATAGTTTTGTAAAATGGCACGTCCCACGCGTTGGGGCAGGCGCGTGTGGTTTGATTCGTGTTCGATTTGTTTCGGAGTTTATTTAGTGGAACTTTCAACTTAATGTTTGGTCCGAAAATTATCCCTTTGACTATCTAAAGACTATATTCATCTCGCTCGAGACGACACATTTTTTAAATATAAACGAATGTAGAATAATAAAAATTATAGCATTTAAAATGGGACGAGGGAGTACTATTCTGACTACATTCTTTGATTGATCAAAGATTATTTTTGCAATATGAATTATCTAAAAATAAAGGGCACAGTTATTGTTAAACTCAATTTCTCCACCATCGATCATGGCAAAGTAAAATTGAGTATGCAAGAAAACGGGTTTTTTACACTCGAATAATTTTAATAAATCCGATTATCTTCGAAGCTAAAGCTCTCTCGTACTTTTGTTAGAATTGGGCATTGCCTTCGAAAACATTATTAAAAAAATACAGATCGATAAAACTTACATATTAAACTCGAAAAACTTTTCAACTTGATACAAGGGTACGCATAATTTCATCATTACACATCTCTTTGACAAAAATCTATCCAACATATCTCCAATTTGTGGAGCACTAAGACTAATCGAATGTGAGAGTTGTGTTATAACATGTTCAATAATATGATGAAAAAGGGCGTAGTACATGTACACCCACAATAAAAAAGTTCCAACCCTAATGATCAGTTTCACTCGGTCCAAATCACAACCCCGTTACCCAAACGTCAACGGATGCTCGTCGGGCGATGCACACGAAAATTTGTCAGTAAGGATAATTAAAACAATCACAGAGTTATAAATCAAATGGGGATGTAGCTCAAATGGTAGAGCGCCCGCTTTGCATGCGGGAGGTACAGGGTTCGATCCCCTGCATCTCCATATTTTTTATTATTTCCATACTCAACTCCTACCTTTTTCATTGTTATTATTATTATTATTATTTTTATGTTTATGTTTAATCTTGTCAATCGAACAAATAATAAATAAATATTCGAAAATTATATTTACAATAAGGAGATGTAGCTCATATGGTAAAGCTAAATCAATCAAGCTGATTAAAAGGGGTTCGACTCCCCTCATCTCCAAATGTTTTTACAGTTTTTTTTTTTTTTAAACTTCTTTTAATAGAGTTAAATAAATATAGATTAAACGTGCAACTAGGAGGTGTAGCGCAAATGGTATATGCTAAGTTATCTAAGTTATAATTAGGGGTTCGATTCCCCTCATCTCCAATTTTGTTTTTTTTTTTTTTTAATTTTAAAAACTTCTTTTAATAGTACCTTAGTTTAATATACATAAAAATATTATCAGATTCAATTTGCAATCAGGAGGTGTAGCGCAAATGGTATATGCTAAGTTATCTAAGTTATGATTAGTGTTTCGACTCCCCACATCTCCAAACATATTTTCCAAATTTTTTTGAAACTTCTTTTATAGAGATAAATAAATATTCTAAAATTAAATTTACATATTTTTCCAATCTCTTGAAAACTTATTGAATAGATATAAATAAATATTCTAGGGTTAAATTTGCAATTAGGAGGTGTAGCGCATATGGTACATGCTAAATTATCTAAGTTATGATTAGGGGTTCGACTCCCCTCATCTCCAAATTTTATTCCAATTTTTTTAAAACTTCTTTTAATAGAGATAAATAAATATTCTAAAAAAATTACATATTTTTCCAATCTCTTGAAAACTTATTTGAATAGATATAAATAAATATTCTAAGATGACATTGGCAATTAGGAGGTGTAGCGCAAATGGTACAAGCTAAATTATCTAAGTTATAATTAGGGGTTCGACTCCCCTCATCTCCAACTTTTTTTATTCGTTTTAATTTTGTAAAACATCTTTTAATTGATATAAATAAATATTCTAAGATTAAATGCTCAATTAGGAGGTGTAGCGCATATGGTACATGCTAAATTATATAAGTTATAATTAGGGGTTCGACTCCCCTCATCTCCAATTTTTTTTTTAATTTTAAAAACTTCTTTTAATAGTAAATATAATAGGATTAAATTTACTTTTTAATTTTTTAAACCTTATTTTAATAGATACATAAAAATATTATAAGATTCAATTTGCAATTAGGAGGTGTAGCACAAATGGTATAAGCTAAATTATCTAAGTTATGATTAGGGGTTCGACTCCCCTCATCTCCAAACTTTTTTTCCAATTTTTATGAAAACTTCTTTTATAGAGATAAATAAATATTCTAAAATTAAATTTACTAATTTTTCCAATATTTGAATAGATATAAATAAATATTCTAAGATTAAACATACAATTAGGAGGTGTAGCGCATATGGAATAAGCTAAATTATCTAAGTTATAATTAGGGGTTCGACTCCCCTCATCTCCAATTTTTTTTTTTTTTTTTTATTCGTTTTAATTTTGTGTCTTTTATTAGATATAAATAAATATTACAAGATTACATTTACATCTAGGAGGTGTAGCTCAAATGGTGAAGCTAAATTATCTAAGTTATAATAAAGGGTTCGACTCCCCTCATCTCCAAATTCCCTTTTTTTTAAAAATCTTTTTTCATTAGAAGTAATTAGAAGAAAAATATATACTACTTGATTTTAATTATCGGATTTGTTTTTTGTAACATGCAATATAAAATGGTTGGAAGTATATGACTATTACTACTTACTTGAAGAAGAAGGATCAGATAATGACGGTGGAGGCTTCCGGCCCGTCTCCGAGCTTCGATCAGTTCGGTTATGGTTATTGCGTCCCGGGTCCCGACGCCGAAGAAGTTATCATAGAATATGACAGGCTGCATACAAGCACAAGATGTTGATGGTTGAAATCAAATGTTGTCCTATCATTCTTTCGGGGCAAAAAAGGACCAAGATACTGTAACCAAAAGATGTGTTCTAATGTATGCATATGCTAGGGTAAATTTATACCTGGAAATGGCCAATGACTCAGCAGAAAAGTTTTAGCCACTTCGTAAAATGACTCGAAAATCTCAAGCTTTTCGAAGATATACCTCTGGCAGCAGAAGTAAATTATACTTGAGCTTCAAATAAATATGCCGAGTGATAAGATATAGTCTCGCACTTGTCTGACATTAGACTGATACATAGCGAGATAGAGAGAGAAGGGGATAGAGAAACCTGAGTTGAGCCAGTATCATGATTCTCCAAGAATGTGACAGAACGATAAGGCCACCATCCCATTACTCGAGTAGGTTTCCCTTGAGGATTAATCAATCTCCAATACTGATTGTGCAGTGCTGAATGGAGTATATATACCCTGAAACGATGGATTTAGAGTCATCATCCTTGGCGAATATGAGAGCAAGAAGTTCATTGTCATGGTCCAGATACTCTTTAACAGAAGGGTAAGGAGCGGTTCTAACTTCTCGTTTTTATGAGCTTGTTCATTGGTTTTTCCTTCCTACATTAACTTGGTAGAGGAATACATTAAACAACCTCTTGGCCATGATAATGCTCTCTAGGAGCCAAATTGGCACAATATCATTAACTAGACATTTCAGTATCACCTAGGGAGATATGCGAATTGCTCTGTGGATTTACTTCTGAAAATATGCTTGACATAATAGTGTGTGCATAGAGAATCTTAATGTCTACAAGGAAACGGAAGGGATAAAAGGAAGGATTTCTCAGAACAAATAGCATTTAAAGTTCTTATTGCATTTTCCTACAATAAGTACATTATTTGGGGCTTCAATCAGATAAACACATTATGAAGAAACTAAAATTATGCGGAGAAATAAAGGCAATATTAATGTCGAAAAATACCGTTTGTTGAGACATCAAATACTGAAGAGGTACCGCCAGTAGCATTGATACAGTTTACAATGAGTTGTCGAAGAGCATCTGCAGGGACATAACACATCAGAGAAGTGGATGTGGTGAGACTAGATTGTGAATAGAAAAGGCCTCAGCACCAAATACACATATTTAAACTTTAAAGCTTATGCTCCACATATGCAGGAGGTAGACCCCATCTATGTAGAATTACAATGCTAGGTTGAGTGAGACTATAAATATTTGCCCATAGTGTTTTGCTATCATTTGGACTTGAATGATTAAATCAGGTGTAAGCTTCCTCTACTGACTTCAACAGATAACTGGATGAAAAACTCATTCTATTCGAAATAATCAAATGCAAGTATAAATGGACAAAGATTTACTTCAGACCAACACAAATGGTTAGCCGTCTCTAAAACATGGGGTTCTTAGATTCAATAATTTTACGGGAAGAATTAGCACTTTCAGCAGATGGAAATGCTGCAAAATCATGGAAACAGCGATTACGAGTTGAAAAATGAATGAATTTGTTTGGGGAAGAAGAAGGGGAGAAATGGGCGCGGAGAGAAAAGTGGAAAAAGGTTCTACACTTTCCGATGAACATAACAAGTGTGGGACCGGAGCTTCATCTGCCGGTTGACAAAGTTGAATTTCACGTAAAAAGACATGAATGCCGTGTATGTTTGTACTCTCCCTCCTACCCATAAGGGGATATTTTTTTCCGACACGATAATTAAGACGGAAGTGATGTTAGTGTGTTTGAGTAATCGGTGGTGGGTTAAAATATGTATCTAAATTTTATCGAGTTAATTTTTTTTTTCTATTTTTAAGGTCTTTATATAACAATATCGACTAAAAGGCATTTTTCATTAATCATTAAAGAAAAAAAGTCATTTTCTCTTAAATATTTTTTTTTTCGTATCTATTGTTGTAAGCAAAAGAATTGAAGTGAAATCCGAGAACATATCATCGAACTCACGAAATGCCTATTGGATTACTCAAAGGTATCGCACAATTGTTGCAACTACAACATTAATTGATGATATATGTTCAGATTAAGTGCAAATTTTGGAGTTGGTGTGTGGTAAAAGGTGTAACCGAGCATAATATTCGATTTAGTGATTGGTCTAGAATGAAACTTATAGATAACTGCAACATGTTGTAATGAGTTTTTTTAGGTACCTCTGGTACCTAATGTTTTTGTGATCAATTAATAAACTTTTTTCTTATAAAAAAAAATTGATGATATATGAAGCCAAGCCATTATCAACTTTATCTCAATTCATGAAATATTGCTCAAAAAATCAAATCAAAGTGTAAGATCCAATCATGTTCTCGTTTGTTACAAGGTTGGTTTATATTAGCTTTTTTGGTCCACTTTATTTCATGTTGAAAAATAAAGAAAATTATAAAGCGTTGAAGAGTGTCCAGGTACATGTTTTTGAAAGACTTTGTTATTTCCAAAAAAATGCGAACATTTTAAATGAAATGGCTCGAGAAGTTATTTCTAGGAGTGTGTAAGTTTGTTTTGCATGGTTACTTGGCGTGCGCACTATAAAGAAGATGTATGATATGCAATAGATTGGAAATGAAAATAAGAGAAAGAACCAATCGAGACAGAAGTTGAACAACAAATAGGGAGATTGCAGCGTCGAATTCAAACATTCCTTTTTTGCCAAACTTTTACGGTGTCAAATTTGCCTCCTCCACTCGAGATGTCGTTCGTTCCTAGACTTGAATCGAGCTCGAATAGTCATACTGTATTCGTCTACAATAATTGTAGCTACTTTAACCAGGTGACTTAGCGCACCTGGCCACCGGGATCCTCTCTTTAGTGAGGGTCCCGGGTTCGATCCTCTTTGGGAGCGAATTTGTGGGTGTGTGTGTTGGCTAAGCGGTAGGGGGTTAAAGAATAAATCTCGGACCTGAAAGGTCTCGAGTTCGAGTCCTCCGTGGTGCGGCCCTTTAATTTCCTGTTAATTGTTTCAAAAAAAAAAAAAAAAAAAATTGTAGCTACTTTCCTTTTTTTCAACAATCTTTTATAGCCCAGTTAAATAAATATTCACAAATTATATCTGCAACCAGGAGATGTAGCTCATATGGAAAAGCTTAATCGATCAAACTGATTAAAAAGGGGTTCGACTCCCCTCATCTCCAAATATTTTTCCAATTTTTGTTATCTTCGTTTAAATTAAATATTCTAGGATTAAATTTGCAATTAGGAGGTGTAGCGCGTATGGCAAAAGCTAAATTATCTAAGTTATAATTAGGGGTTCAACTCCCCTCGCCTCCAAAATTTTTTATTCGTTTTAATTTTGTAAAACATCTATTAACAGATATAAATAAACATCTCAAGATTACATTTACAACAAGGAGGTGTAGCTCAAATGGTGAAGCTAAGTTATCTAAGTTATGATCAGGGGTTCGACTCCCCTCATCTCCAACAATTTTTATTCGTTTTAATTTTGTAAAACATCTTTTAATAGATATAAATAAATATTCTAAGATTTTTTTATTCGATTTAATTTTGTAAAACATCTATTAAAAGATATAAATAAACATCACAGGATTACATTTACAATTAGGAGGTGTAGCTCAATTGGTGAAGCTAAGTTATCTAAGTTATGATTAGGGGTTCGACTCCCCTCATCTCCAACTTTTTTTATTCGTTTTAATTTTGTAAAACGTCTTTTAATACATATAAATAAATATTCTAAGATTACATTGGCAACTAGGAGGTGTAGCGCAAATGGTACATGCTAAATTATCTAAGTTATAATTAGGGGTTCGATTCCCCTCATCTCCAAATTCTCTTTTTTATTTTTTTATTATTATTATTTTTTTAAGTCATATAATGTAAGATAAAATTATACGTAATATCAAGAAAAAAAAATAATTTTAATCTTTTTAAGTCAGTATAAAATAAGTTTTTTTTTTAATTATTATTTAAATTATACATATATACCACTTACTTGAAGAAGAAGAAGAAATCAGATGATGGATGGAGGAGTGAAAATGGAGTGATTATTGCCTCAACCAGATTTGATAATCCGACCCTTTATCCACGAATTTCTGCCAGCTCCCATCCAAGTGTACTTCCTTCGAAGGGTTCCAATCAATGTCTCCGAGCTTCATCACGAGTGTTTCCCCTACTTTCGCAACGTACCCGTCGTTGTTCGCGTGGAGTATCTTCAATGTACTACGGCAGTGTATTCCGGCCCGTCTCCGGGCTTCGATCAGTTCGGTTATTATGTCCCGGATTCCAAAGTCGTAGAAGTGATCGTAGAATATGACAGGCTGCATACAAGCACAAGATGTTGATGGATGAAATCAAATGTTGTATACTAACTAGGCCAGGATATTGTTCGTGCAGCGAAAACCAAAAGATAAGTCACGCTCCACTTACAGTCCCAGGATGTGTTAAAATGTATGCATATCCTTGTGTAAGTTTATCCCTTGGAAATGGCCAATGACCCTGCAGAAAAGTTTAGCCACTTCGTAAAATGACTCGATACTCTCAAGCTTTTTAAGGAAATGAATATGCTGAGTGATAAGATAATAGTATCGCACTTGTCTGACATTGATTAGACTGAACATAAGCTGTGTAACATGAATAGATACACACACTATATATAGCTACAGAGAGAGAGAGACCTGAGTTGAGCCAGTATCGTGATTCTCCAAGAATGTGACAGCACGAGAAGGCCACCATCCCATTACTCCTGTAGGTTTGCCTTGGGGATCAATCAATCGCCAATACTGATTGTGCAGTGCTGAATGGAGTATACCCTGAAAAGATGGAGAGAGTCATCATCCATGGCAAAGATGAGAGCAAGAAGATCATTGTCATGGTCCAGATAATCTTATCAGAAGGGTAAGGTGCGGTTCTAAGTCATCGTTTTTATGTACTTGTGTCATTATGCTGTTCATTGGTTTCCCCTTCCTGAATTAACTCAACAGAGGAATACATGAAAATGCTCTCTAAGAGCCAAATTGGCACACTAACTAGACATTTCAGTATCACCTTCGGAGATAGGAGACTTGCTTTGTGAAGTTACTTCAGAAAATACGCTTGTCATAATAGCGTGCATAGAGAATAAATGTCAAAACGGAACAAAGAAGGCAAGGGGAAAGCTGAAGGATTGCTCAGTACAAAAAGCAATTAGAGTTCTTATTGCATTTTCCTACAATAAGGGCGTAAGCAGGATAAACACATTATGAAGAAACTAAGATTGTGAAAAACAAAGGCAATAAGGCAGCCAAGATAATGTCCAAAAATAACCTTTGTCGTGACATCAAATGCTGAAGAGGTACCGCCAGTAGCATTGATCCAGTTCACAATACGTTGCCGATGAGCATCTGCAGGCACACGGTACATCAGAGAAGTGGATGTGGTGAAACTAGATTGTCCATAAACAAGGCTTCAGCACCAAAATAATACACATATTTAAAGTTTATGCTCCACAAATGCAGGAGGTAGGAGCCACCAATGTAGAATTACAATGCTAGGTTCTAACCAGGTGTCTTAGCGCACCTGGCCGCCGGGCTCCTCCCTTGAAGGAGTGACCTGGGTTCGATCCCTGGTGGGAGCGAATTAGGGAGATATAAGGTGGCTTTGGAGATTTTCTTGGAGTGTTTGGGAACTAGGCGTACTAACATCTAATCTAACATCTAATATTTGCCCGATCAAAAAAAAAAAAAAAAAAAAAAAAAACAATGCTAGGTTGAGACTAAATTTTTGCCCAACAATTTTTGCTATCACTTGGACTTGAATGATTAAATGAGGTGTACGCTTGCTCTACTGACTTCGACAGATAACTGGATGAAAAACTCTTTCTATTTGAAAAGGTCAAATGCAAATACAAATGGATAAACATTTACTTCAAAGAAACACATATGGTTAGCTGAGACTACAACTTGGGGTTCTTAGATTCAATAATTGTACAAGATCATGTTAGTTACCTTGATTATAACACAAATTACCACCTTCATAAGCCAGGCTATCCCAGTATTCTCCAATAGCAAATGCAGGATTTGAAGCTTCAATATATTCTTTTACATAACCACCAGAGAATCCCCTGCGATTCAGGAAAGTTAGTAATGTTAGCAATAACTCATTCTAGTGAGCTAAAGTTCCACTAATTATGGGATCAGATACATATTATTATAAGACTACGGCCACCTGAAGAAGATCGACATTTGGTAAATGCGATACGAGGAAAATCATCAACCAAACAATTTCCTGGTTCCCAAATTTCTGGTTCAAGGATATAATTATTCAGAGAGAGGGGAATATATGAATTTTTTTCATTTCCTTCAGTGAAATTTTAGAGGCTTAACAAATATCCACCTGAAAACATTGTAAGATGCGACATTTCTCTACACAATTTATTTTTCCCAAGAGTTTTCGACTTGAACTTTGCATAACATGCAGGCACCTACAAGCTATAAGCATTCCTGAAAACATTCTAGTGGATTTTGTTCACTTCCTTGCACTTTTTAACAAACAAGGTTAGCTTAATCTTTAGAAAAAAAAATAAATCAGGCTTTAAAAAGCTAAAGTGACAACGTGAAGTGACAAAACTCACCAAGTAGTGATGGACTTTCATAAATACCCCTAAATTACAGAAACTGGCATGGTAAGTTCGAGATACAGTAACATTCCTTTAACAAAAATTAAATAAACCTTCACCTAGCAAAGTCCAGGCGCCATCCATCAAAACCTATATCATTTCTGAGCCAATTTAGCCACTCTTTTATATCTTTCCGTACAAAATCCTGCGAATGATCAACATTTGGTGCCGCATGAAAAATGTCACCTGTTTATTACCAGAACCAAAAAGCAGTGAACATTGAGCTGTGGCAATAAATTGGAATATTGTCTATATAGAAAATTTTGAACAATGTCATGAGCGACAGAGCATTATAATGTATACCCAAATGCCTCAGTGTCGTACTTATTTACTAAAATGTACTTGGATATAATAGGGGTCTCTGAATGGATACCTAGAGTATAGTACTTCAAAAAAAAATTGAATGATTCTGAGATACTTTTATTTGGTTAAAACTACATTAGTAGTCATACCACTAGAGGGATTGCCACGTCCTTGGAAATTTGGATCATCGGATACAATTGCTTCAGGCCCCCAGGCAAGCTTGCCTCCAAATATATTCCACACGCCATTTGGACTCTGCAATAGCCAATAAACATATTATAGGTTTAGAACCTCAAGTGAAATATTTTTCTGATGACTAGTTTCCTAAAGGCAAAACTAAAGACTTTAAGGCTAATACACCCTAAGCAACATTCATAAGGTTACATCAACATGCTAGAGATGCTCTTCAGTTACAAGAGAGTGCTACAGAGTGAGATGTGTGTTTCCTCTGCACCTACTTTAACCTGAACTTCACACGATCATCTGTCACACTAGTAGCATCCAATTAACAATTAGGTTGTAGATTCACAAAATCTGACAATCCGAAAATTGACACCCAAACAGACATGGGAGAGATGGTCAATGATGTCTTGTGAAGCAATAAGTGCAATAACATACAAGAACAAAGTACCTGCTTCTGAGCACATCGGTGATTCAGTACGACGTCTCCCAGGGTCTGCAGTAACAGATACATGACATGATCATACATATATCACAAAAGAAGGTGTATATTCACAAGAACAGCTGTTTTATCGTGAAATCAGCAAATATGTTGATCGGTATGCAATCCTACTTCACAGGTAAAAACAAATCGCACTTTTCTAAAGACACAGATAACACAAGAACAATGTAGACTGAAGAAGATGATTATATCCCAAAAGGGTCAACTTCTTAGCATAAAAAATCAGATTTGAAAATAGACAGATCTCTGATACACTTGTTCTCCAGCACTGACTGGAAGCTTATATGATTGCTTCCATTCAGAAGAAGGGAAAGAAAGAAACAAAAGAGAAAATAAATAGATACAAATTTGTTCTTTAAGACAAGCACAAGAAGAAACTCCATGTGTCAAAAAGACACATAAAACCTGAACATGACCCTTCAAGTAGTTAGGATATTTGAGTGTGAGTTTCCGTAAATAGGAATCTGAAATGGTGTTAAAAACAAAAAATGCAATCATGACTTCTGATACTCGGGTGTGCAGACAACTAAATATAACGTTTAGACTGATAGCCTCACAGTTCAGATGCTTATACCAAGCTAATGCATAGAGTTGTACCAGAAGATCTTGATTACGCATTTCCTCTATGCAATGCTTTAACTCTTCCTGAGAACCATAAGCTGAATTTAGGTTGTACAGGTCAGATGGCATATAACCTGCAATTCATTGTGTACTTTTCAGAAGTTCATTCCGTGATAGAGCAGTGCATACAATCGGAGCTTATACAAAATAAAGATACACCATCGGTGTACTTAAAACAATGCACTTAGAGCAGCAGGTGGTATAGCAGTGGCTTCATTGATCTCAATTAATTAATATTCACATGCCCAAGAGAAGACAGCAGTTGTCTAGTATAAAGGAGAATTCTGAAGTCAAAAATCTAGAAAATCATTTCAGAAGGGTGCCCATTTGATAACAGAAGAATTTAATCAGGGACCAGGCTAGGAGAAGACCTTGTGGTGCAACAGACTCTGTGGGTGGTGGGAACCATACAGCTGTAATGCCAGAGCGTGACAAATCAGCAGCCTTAGGGGCCAGCTCAAGGTACCACTGCTTTCTCCAGCTCTCCCAGTTGAAACCTTGAAACTTTAAGAAGGAAATTTTTGAATAATGCATTTTTTAACATTACAATTTTATCCAGCTAGGTAAGTTGGTGGTGCAAGAACCATGACATTTTAAAATGAATAATCAACTATATACTAACCACAATCTCACGTCCGGTGCCAGTTCCTGGCTCTGTAACAGGGCAGAAAAATCTAAGAAAATTCATGCTTGTAGTTCAATTATAAGATCATGTCTGAATGTTTCAATAAAGCAACAATACCTAACTTTGTCTCTTCAGCAGTTCGCTGCCACTGAATAGTTTTTCTTTGAAGAGCACGTTCCAAAGCCTTCCGTTTCTTTTCAATAACTTCTTTCTCCATCACATGTTCAACCAGAGTATCTCCTTCCTTTGGCTTTTCTAGTGCGATGGACCACACGTCATCAGGTTTGGGCAACTCCAAAGATTTGAAGCTTGAAATTTTGGCTTCAGATAAATTAGTTTTCCTAGGGGGAAACCTGGGACAGATGGAGCTGATTTTTCTTAACATCCAATCAGGTATCTCTCTGCGAGGACCATCAGTCAGTAGTTTCAGTTTTCTTGAATTGTCATCCACCAGGAGGTCTACTCGCCCACCATTAACCACATAAGTTGACTCTTCAACACTTTCTCCTGGTGGGGCTCGCTTCAATAACAAGGCTTCTGCCATTTCTGCTCTTTGCCTCCACATCTTGGAGGCAAATTCTGATGCTTTCAGAGATCTCTGCAGTGCTTCACATCTTCTTAAATAAGCCCCATCTTTGGACCGAGCTGTTTCTTTTGCTGCTTCAACAGCAGCCTTGACAGTTTCCATCTCTGCCTTGAAAGCCTTTGAAGCTGCCTTCCTTCTTTCCACAGCATCCCTTTTTATTTTATCCAACAATGATTTGAGTTCCTCCTCCTGTTTGAGAGCTGATTTCCTGCTTGAATCCTGCAACTCGACAAGTTCCTTCTCAGCGTTATGTGCCCGGAGTTCATAAGCAGTCACTTGCTGGCGGCTGTGATCTAATTCTAACTTCAACCTGTTATTTTCAATTTCAGCAAGCAGTAGTTTAGATTCTAAATCAGCCATTTTGTGTTGTAACTGAACATTCTGATACTTAATAGATGCAATCTCATCAACTAATTTCGAATCATCTGCATGATCTACCACATATTTTTCAGCACGGTCATCGGCAGTTTTGGCAACAGCTAAAGCCTTAGCTATGGCCAATTTGGACTGATCAACTATGGAAAGTATGGTGCCTTCAGTCGCACTTCGTATTTGTTCCTCAATCTGATAAGTAGCATCTGCTGCAGAAGTTTCAGCAGCAGAAACTCTTAGTTGAGCATCTTCTAAAATGTGAGAAGTGGCCTGCTGGAAAGCAATCTCGGCTAACTTTTCGACTTGAACTGCAAGTTCAACAGCATCTTGTTTTGCTAGGGTAAGCTTGGACTCCAGGTTGAATTTTTCATCTATGGATTTCTGTAGTTTCTTATGAAACAAGTCCTTAGCCGCCTCAAGTTCTGCAATGGCCAATTCCTTTTCACGCATTATAGCAGCTTCATACTCATGTTGTTTAGCTTCAGCTTGAGCCAATTTCTCAAGCAATACGCCCCTCTCCCTTTCAACTGTTTGTTCCCGAGATCTGGCTTCAGCAAGCGCTAACTGAATTGCTAATAATTCATCTCCGCTGTTCTCCAGTATTTGACTTCTCTCTGATAAATTACTATTTTCCTCATCGATAAAGGTTGGTTGAGTCTCTCCCGAATCATTCTGAAACGTCAATAGTATCATAAATTACAGGTGAGTTACATCAAGTAAATACGCATCACATCACTACTCATCCTTTTGTATTGATCCTTACATTCAGCAGAATACATAGTTTCTCATACAAGAAATCCAAAGTACAATGAGCAAAGTGATAGAAGAGCTTCACTGACACTATTTTAGCAAGGAGATGTGACATGCATTTATCCATATACCTTCCCCAATGCAATAAAGAAGGTTACGTTGCAGTTACGGTGAATTCACCGAAATGCAACTCAGGCAACAGCAGTTGTAGCAGTAAAATCGAACATCAAAGTAAACTATGGCATAGTAATGCATACCGTACTTGAACAATCAACAGATCTTGATCTATGGAGCCGAGCATTCAATTCTAATAGCTTTCTGGAAAGAGTTCAGAAATTAACAAAGATCAACAGAATTCCCAAGATATTTAGTAAACTTTCCCCAGCACTCAAACAGCAATAAATCATCACCTGCTTTCGACGATTTTTCCGAAAAATGGCTGCCGCTTGAGCTCGAAACTGAAACCGCGGCGACATTGCGCGCCGGACAAACTACACCGGTTGCTTAGGAAAGTAGTGAACAAGGCAGCATCAGGCAGCGTAGCTGCACCCATACCCTCCCCCTACAAAAATTAATTCAAAATTAATTAATTCAAAATTAAGAGAAGATTACAACGTCTCGTTTCTAGTTTGCGGAGACCGAAAATTGTACTATCAAATTCATCCAACACAAATTAAAGCATCAAAAAAAACTGCAAAAGCATAATCCGTAAACCAAAACCGAACAACATCAATAGATATTCCGTTATCCCCCCATTTTAGACATTTACGAAGGTGAAACCAAGCAATCGTGAAGAAATCAAGCAAAAATAACCGGACCTCGACCTTGTATCGGAGAAGATGAACAGCCTCCACAAAAATCACTCACTTCATCGACGAACGGAGAGAGTGAGCAGTTTCAGCACTCGAAAATGCTGCAAAAATGCATGGAAACGGTGATTACGAGTTGAAAAATGAGTGAGTATTTTTTTGGGAGGAGGAGGAGGAGGGAAAAGGGCCTACACTTTCTGATGAACAGAGGTGTGGGCCCGAGCTTGATCTGCTGGCGACAAAGTTGAGTTTCACGTGAAAAGACGCGAATGCCCTCAAAAGTGCATATGAACCACAATTAAATAATGAGATTTTTACTTCTTTTTCATAATAATAATAATAATAATAATAATAATAGCGTCAGGAATACTCCATTTGTCTCGTTCATAAGGATAGTTGACTGTCAGTAAGACTTTCGTCTCACTCATATAAAGGTAGTTGTATATTGCAAGGTTCGATTTACTTGAGTAGCGATAATTTAAGAGAATAATCACCGGTTGTTTATAGTATAATGGTATTGACTAAAGACATCTTTCGTTAATTACACCGTTAAACGAGTTTCCTCGTGCTTCTCATATATTTTGGATTGAAAGCAATCCCTAAGTGACTTGAACTAACAGCATGTATTAACAATAAAGAAAGAACAGAACGTGAGATCCAAAAACAGATCATCGAACTCACGAAATGCTTATTGGATCACTAAAAAGGTATCCTACAATTGTTGCAGCTGCACCATTAATTGATGAGATATTAAGCCATGATCAACTTTTGCTTCACATTTCATCAAATATTCCTCAAAGATTCAAAAAAGGTTTTCAAAGTGTAAGATGCAATCATGTACTGCTTGTTTGTCACGTTACTATGATATAAGACGTGAGTAGTCGATAATTTTTTCTTTTAAAGAATAGAGGTATATTTTTCTGAGAGCGTGTATATTTTTTTTATCGTTACTTAGCTTGTATGTGCTCCCTAAATCAATTCGAAACATTTGTGACAGTACGTAGGATTTTGAAAATGGAAACGAGAGATATTTAACCAATGGAGTTACGAGAAACACAAGCTGAGCAACAACTTGGGAGATCTCAACGTCAAGGAAAGAATACGCGCGCTCAACATCTTTGCATATGAACTACATTATTTCCAGAACATCCACGGTGTAAATTTTGCGTCCTCCCACACGAGATGTTGTTCGTTCTCAGCTTGAGTCGAGCTTGTAAACTCATTATCTATTTGTTGATAAAAATAAAAATCACACGACTCAGCACTAAGCCACCATTAAGAGGAATCACTTACATTTTTTTCGCAAATAGAATCCATACTATTGGATATCATTATATAAATCATAGATTCCGCCCCTCTTTACAAGTTCGAACTTTCAGACGAGACGAAATTCTATCATGGTATCAGAGCCTTTGATCAACGCCAACGTGATGTGTTCAAATTCAATTGATAGCAGCTCCACCTATATTTAATAGCGTACATGTGTCAGACCTTCTACCCAGAGTTTAGAGTTGAAAATCGATCACGTGTTTAAACTTTTAGATGAACGGAATTCTATCACATGACTGCTCTATTCCATTGGAAACTACTCGCTCCGTTTAGCCGAAATGGGTCAAATTAGAGTAAATAGAAGGAGTAGGTATCAATTTTTTTTTTTATTAAAGTTGAGACGAAATGAGTCAAATCAGAGTAAACAGAGTGAGTAGTGCCAATTATTTTTATTAGAAAAGGCCACAATTTACAATTTACCTTGGTTCAGAATTTCACTAAATTCAAATAAATTTTCAGAGTTCTCCTTTTTGCAACCAAGGACATAAACAGTAATTAGCCGGAGCATGGAGTAATAAAGTAATACTAACAGCGGTAATTAATCAATTATTACAGCAAATAAAACAAACTGGGCGTTTTTATTTTTTCATCATGTTTTTTTTTTTTTTTCCGGTTCCAATTTGTTCAGGTTCTTGTTTCTCCAGCTCATAAACCCGCGAATTGTTGTACGGTTTTCACGCACAACACACACTCACTCACTCTCGATCATCGCGCAATTTCAATCTGAAATCGAAATCAGCTGCTGGATTTTTTTCTGGGCGGCAGATAGTAACGGCTGAAATCAATGACGGAGGATAGTTGCCCTAGGGCTTCACCGTCGGAACCTGATTCATCGTCAGTGACGAAGCAAAGGTCCATATTTCTTATATTCTTATTGTTGGAACTGATTCACATATGTTTGTTTCAATTCAGACTTAAATTTCAAAACATATTGCATTGTGTTTCGTTGTTTGGGTCGTGGTAATAGATTGAAAGCCCTAATGTATTGCTGGAAGAATTCAAGAAACTCTTGCTTGAGCTATCGGTGCTCAACTGACTTTTTAAGGAAGTTTGTTGCTCCTGCACCGAAATTTGGTGATCACAAAAGGAATGCTATGATTATGTTTTAGAATTTGAGATATTTAAAATGGTTCGAGGGGGAGAAAGTTCTGTATATTGTGGCATTGTAAATTTGATGAAATCTGTTCGATTGTTTCTCGGTTATGATTTCAGAAAGAATTTTCATACATGTAATAGGCCATTGATAAATGATAACCTACAAACCAGTATTGCTTCCTAGATGATACATACATGCATAAGAAGAACAGCTTGGGTTTTAACAAAAGTCGGGTGTTTTTGTAGAAAAAAGAGAAAGTGGGATCAGCCGGACGAATCATTGCTTTCTGCTGGAGTAACAATTCCGGGAATTTTTCCGCTAGGAAACGTGGGATATTTTCCAAGGCCTGCTGTCCCCTTTTCTACTTCTAGTATCAACCCACTACAAATTATTCAGGTGCCATTACAGCAACATGCCGCTGCCATCGTCCAAAAGCTAGTCCAAGTAAGTCTTTGTTTAGTTTTCAAGAAGACGTCTTGTTAGTGATCCTTGGCTAGAGTTGTGGAATTTTTGTTGTTTGTTTCAGCTAATGATTTTCAGAAAACCAAATTCATTACTTTATGTTGTCATCTGTGTTAATTTTTCATGCCATACACATACACTTGAAGATCCATGGAATGTGAACATGATTGATTATGTCTTATCTGATGGCTCAAAATCCTGTTTGGGCAACTGGGTTCTACTCATCTTCTGTTCACATTTTGTATTATTTTGGTGTTATGTTAACAGAGCCTGTAATGTTCTTCCCCCCTATTTGTTAATAGTATATGTTTGCATGTGTATATGCAAATAGATTTTCTTCTCAATTATTGTATCTTCAATTATAGCCGAAGATCCAAGATGAACTAATAGCAAGAGAAATTGTCATAAATGATGCCGATGCCGCTCTCCGATACAGGCTTACCAAGCGTCAAACTCAGGAAGAGGTAATAGCAATGTTTTGGTTTAGTAATCTAGGACAAGTGAAGAATAAGCAGATAAACAATTAATGGGATTTATAATTCACAAAATAGCTTTTTGCTTGACCGGGAGTTGATGAACTATTTTGCTCTTTGCAGATCCAGAAGAGCACTGGGGCTGTGGTAATCACTCGGTAAGCAGGCCGGCTAGTCATTCCTGCATTTGTTATGCCTAATTATATATGATTCATTTAATTTTTCAATGAATACAGGGGGAAATATCATCCTCCTAATGCACCACCTGATGGCGAGAGACCTTTATATCTCCACATATCTGCAGCCTCACATGTAAGTACTTCAGTCGTGGGCATGATTTGAGTATTAAGTTAAGATTATTGGTAGCTGAAGTTTTCATGCTGTAAAAAAATCAGCAATAGCGCAATTTTGATAGCAATGAGCGTATGTGAGGGTTTCTATTCTAAGAACTGTAGGCTTTCTGAATCACCTGTATGTATAAGATTCTTCAATGCTATTTGTGAGACCATATGCATTAACAATGAGTTTCTTGACATTAAGTTGATTTAACATATATACCTGAATATTGAAGTAAGTTTATTATTACTATACAAATATCCTCATTTCTGATTACAATCATTAGATCTTATCTCTTCTGACCGTTTGGGTCACTTTGTCTGGATGTGTCAGAGTCACTCGTGATTTTTCAGCATTGTCCTTCTGCAAATTCTTTATTTTCTGTTTTCTTCCTTTGGGCGTACTTTTATGATGACATGTTATATATAATGTGGCTTCATTTCAGTTGGAAACAACAGCAGAACGAATTAAAGCAGTTGATCATGCCGCTGCAATGGTGGAAGAAATGCTTAAACAGTCAATATCAAACGGTGTAGTTAAGGTAAGTCTGTCCTCAGTGATATTGCAAGCTCTACGGGTATCAATCTTTTGATGAATTTATTGATTACTGTGACTCAGGTCGATCATTTATTAAGTACCTGTATCTTTTTGGGATTTGAGGTAGATCCGTTAGTGGACATTGCTTCTCGCATCCGTGGCCCAAATGTGAGATTTTCCTTCATTCATTTAAACTGATTTTTCTGTCTCATTTTTTGTGCTTTATTTTGTAGTATCTCTTTTCAGTGTCCTCCGTTTCTGTAATCCTTTATCTCTTGTTACTTGTGAGTGGGTGTCTGTGGGTTTCCTTAAGAATATTTCCACCTCCTCAATCTTCTTTTCCTCATTTATTGCATCTTTTGATAATTATCTCTTTATTTAACTGTAAAGCAAGGGTTTCCGGTTAGATGGTTAAAGTTGGGGGTGGGGGTTAGGTTCAACATGTATTCATTTATGTATATGATTGGGTATGATTATGTTCAATTGTTTAGTGCCTTGATCTCTAACCAGTTGCAGTTATCTGTATAATTCGTTTGAATTGCGTACCTGTTATTAGACAGACCTGTGCTTTTATCTTGTTATCAAATTAAAAGATTCTAATGTCTCTCTGCATCTCCATCAAATCTGGAGAGATTCTTTTCTGTTGCTGCTGGTTGGTTTTGTATATGCAGGACCAGTATGTAAACCACATTATGAATGAAACAGGAGTAACTGTCTCACTTAGAGGACGGCGTTCTGGGTTTGCCGAAAATGGGCAGAGTGAAGGTTGTCATGACTCATATTCAATTACTTTAGTGGCATTTTCCTTACCTTATTCAAACCCATTGCTGTCGTTCTTATGTTTTTTCCTGCCTGCAGAAACACAACAACCATTGCATTTGTTCTTGTCAAGCAATGATGCAAAAAGTCTTGAACGTGCTAAGCTCTTGGCAGAAAATCTTTTGGATACAATCTGTTCTGAGTTTGGTGCATCTAGGTAATCATAAGTGATGCTTGTGTACATAATAATGTGTTAATGACTGGCCAATTGCAGAATCCCGTACTCCAGATATATAGCTTTAATTGGATAGGCCGATAGGCATATCAGTGTTTCTTTATAGACTCCCCATCTTCATTTGCTCGTGTCTATGAGATATTAATAGTATATGGCTTGCTCCTGTCAAGATGAAACGAGCTTGAGTTTGACCCTCCATGCTTGCTTATCATTGTTTTATTTACAACTTTCTCATAGTAAAATGACCAGGGGGCAATAGAGAAAAAATAAATAAATAAATAACCCTCCCCTCCCCCAACCTTACTTCCATGAATCAAGTCATCCATGCATTTTATGTGTTCCCCAATGTTATGAATGATCAATTGAATAATATTTTTATTTTGATTTCAAGGATTGCTAATCTGCTTGTTTCTATGATAAAGGATATCTTCATGTAAGGTGTATGGTGCTGTTCCACCTCCACCTCAGTTGCAGGTTGGGATCAACAGTCCTGGAAATGCATCAAAAGCCAATGACATACCTGCTTTCAATTCAACTACGTCTGCCGGTGCAGTATCACAATCTGTTGGATTCCCAAATTCTGTACCTGGAACAAATACTTATTATCCTCATGGATTGACAAGTGGAACAAGCTACATTGGTTATGGTGGAATATATCCCCAAGCTACACCTCTTCAACAAGTTGCCTTAGCCCTTAGGCACTCGACTTCTCCAGTTACTGCTACAGTTTCTCCCGCTATTACAGCATCAAGCACAGACCCGCCTAGAGAGGTGCCCTCCTTTTCGAATGATAAGCGTTCCCAAAGACGGAAGTTTCAGGAGTTACCTGCTGCTGCAAAAGGGCCTACCATTCTAAACCAGGTATCACTTTTTCAGCTATCTAGTGTAAATAGGGGGAATATAGGGGACATTACCAACCCAAAGCTTATGAATTTGTTTGTAATGTTTATTACCTCTTATTCCAGGTATTTTCACTGACCTTCTATGAAGCTTACAGGCTGATACGGGACCTGTATATTGGACATTTGTACGTTTCACAGGGTGCTAAATTGACATGGCATGAGATACTTTCTAGCTGGTTCCATTACATCGTTCTGGTGACGATCAAGATTGTGCTTGTTGGTTCATTTATATATTTTTACGATATCTGAGCAAAATGCCCAGCAGCACCCTTCAGCCATAGCTTTCCAAAATCATATTGGAAGTCAAGTTCTCTATTGCTTCTGTAGTGTGGTTGTCTGTCACTTACAAGCCAATCATCATGTTTAAATATCTTACTTGAGTATCCCCTTCGGACGTCCATAAGTTATAAAACCCTTTGGACGTCCATAATTCCTTGAGATATCCCTCTGTATCAAAACTCGGGCAAGTACATACCACATCCACCTAGCTTGAAGAGGTCATGTAGTTAAGTGCATGAACAAAGTCAAGATTTATTTTCCAGAGAGATGAGTGGAGGGGGAAGGAGGAGATTTGAACCCCTAGGCCCCTTATCGAAAATTAGTATTCCCTGTTTGCTTATTTGGTTTAAAGCTTTCGTGGTAGCTGATTTTCATGTTTCCTATATTCCTACGTATAATCTACTCTAGATCCAGAACTTTGAGCAACACTTACTATTTATTTGGTGTACTAATTACTAATACATGATTTATGGCGCCATATCTTTGCTAACTTGAGGGATGTGTTATATGCTTTCCCAGAAGAATTTACAGGGATCAGAATTTCCCATGCCACGTGAACTAACTTCACATGTAGGTGTAAGAGACGTTTCAGTTGTTCGAGATGGTGAGAAGTTTGTCAAGCCTTCGTCTTCTGCAATGCCTCCTTCCCCTCCTCCTCCGAAGAGTTTGCCGCCACCTCCTCCCCCTCCAAAGTTCGGCTCAGCACCAAAAGTACATATAGACAACCATGACGGGACCAACAGATCAAAACCTGAATCTGTCCCAGGTAACTTGTAACCTTCTGGCTTTCATCTTTTATAGTTTGCCACCTGTATTCTACTGTCGTTTTCTTACCTGAAATTGTTTTAGATACTCTCATCAAGTTAATGGAATATGGAGATGATGATGACGACGATGATGATAATGAAGACTCGAGTTCTGTGGCCAGATCGAAACCTTTCTGGGCTGTCTGAATTTATAGAGTGAAGCGGATATGTCGAAAATGTAGCGAAACTCACTCTTCGAGATTGCCATCGTTTTGTCAAGGTGCCTCTTTTAGGGCGAGTTTCTTGATCTGTACACTAGTCATGGATCTGATTTTAACTTTTAAATTTGGTCAAATTGTACACTCTTGAATCTAAAGTTTGGGAACAGAACTTGAATACAAGGATTAGATTCAAGAAAAATGACATGATCGAAAACGGAAACATAATCCTGACCTTTTGAACAATGACTGAAGACACTTGAAAATCAAAAGTCATCGAAACACTTTCTTCGAACAAGTCTCGACCGAATAGGGTGTAAACAAAGCATATGATAGCAGCACCCAAATACAGAGGGGAGCGGGAAGGGAGGGGAGATGAGAAAGAGAGAAAAGTTCAACTTATTTGCATATACCGAGACGGCAAACTCCTAGAGATTAACACCCTGCCTTCATTTCCTGGGCATGGATTGATAATCGTCATCGTTGTCCATGTCGTCCTCGATCTTGTCCAGTACGTCATGGTCATCATCACTTTCGCTGTCGGCCAATGGCGTCGGGCCTGACGGGGTTTCACCGAGCCCTGAAGTTGTATCAACGCCGGGGCCGGAAGGAAAATCACCTTTCGTAGGATCAAAAGCAGCTAAGGGAGAAGCAAAATCACCCAAGGGGCCAGCGCCGCCTCCACTAGGGTAATTGCTATTTCCAGCACTTTGAGGTGGTGGTTGTTGGCTGGCAGGGTTATAACCACCTCCTCCACCTTGGTAACCACCACCTCCGCCTTGGTAGCCGCCTCCTCCGCCTTGGTAACCGCCTCCTCCATAGCCCCCACCACCGGAGCCACCATATCCACCACCATAGCCACCTCCGTAACCACCACCTCCGTAACCACCACCTCCAGAGCCACCATATCCACCTCCGCCTCCAAAACCACCAGCACGAGGCCTTTCAGTAGCAAAATTCACCCTGATTTGTCGTCCATGTAGATCCTGGACAGGGCATCATCAGATTTCACAATTACATGAGCATATTATTTCTTGATTGATATTCAGTTCATGAAAATTCGAAGATGATACGACATATGACGAAATAAAAACATGGATGAACAACATTTTGAATATAAAAAGTAAAAATTACACATATTTGTGTTAATGAAACTTGAGAACTAATAAATATTGCAGAGAAAGTAGAGGTCATATCAAGAAATAAGTCTACCCTAGACGGTAAAGATAAATTCCAAAAAAAAACTAAAAAATATACTTCAGGAACGTTAGTAAAACAAGGATAGAGATATTATATAAGCTTAAAGCACGAATCAAAAATAATTTCACTGTCAATTTTAAACCATTTCTTCAGATTCAAACTTGATGTAATAGGCATGATGTAAAATATGAGCTAGAGAACTGACATAAGAGACGAAGTCCAAGAAATTACGTGAAACTGATGATCATACAATTAAAATATAGCTACAGTTTAACAACTGTGTAGTGCATGTAGGTTTCAATTAAGTAAAATAATTGCTTGGAATTATCGCTGTACAATACATTGTAGTGAGATGCTAGACAAACGAGAACAAAACAAAGTACCTGACTATCTAATGCCTGGATGGCACTACTAGCAGCCTCAGATGAAGTGAAGGTAATAAAGCCAAATCCACGCGACCTACCAGTCTCGCGGTCAAGAATAACTCTAGCTGCAATATAGAATAAGACGGAGCTTTACATCAATTAAATTTACGGAAAAGGACCAGTCCATCACACTGACATTTCTCTGAACAATCTTAATTATCACCAAAAATCTTATTTAACAATTTCACAAAATATTCATCATAATAATACCTTCAACCACTTCTCCATACTGGGAGAAAGCTTCCTTCAAACTTAACTCATCTGTGCTATAGGAGAGACCTGCAACAATATAAAGACAGTTCTAAGAGAACACTCAAGAGAAAAACAAAAAACCATCATAGAGAAAACGACTATAGCACCTCCAACAAAGAGCTTTGAAGAAGTTGACATGCTCCTCATTGCCTGAAAAAGTGAGGCATTCGGAGCCATGAATTTTGAACCGGCGACATGCTTGCTGACAGATTGTTTAAGAACATTACCCACTCTGTTGAGGAATGCCATTACTGGACCTAGCAAAAGGATGCACACAAAAATCAGTAAAAAGAAAGTAACGGAAAAAAGAAATATGGCTGTTGGTAATACGCGTAACATGCTCATAAAACTATTCACCAACAAGTGTGACCAAATGAGGGGGGAAAAACGACTCCAATTTTTGTTGAAAATATTATATAAGTTGCAGCAGGAGAACAACTTGATTTAATAGTACCAGTCAATAACAGAGCCAAGCATGGCTCAATTTAAAGTAGCTTCGCCTTATTCAAATAAACTTTCCATTTTCTGTGACTTATCAAGTGAACTATGATCAAATACTGCTGCACTTGAAAAAGTAGAGATCTAAGTTCTTACACAGACAATCTTGATCTGAATATCCTATTCAACGCCAGTTTTAGTTTATCAAAAATAATTTCGGGGTTTTTTTCAGGAGAGAGAGAGAGAGTGAGAGCTCCATTTCCTGTTCACTTTGTCCAAAGATTTAAAAAAAACACAGATCCAACCAAAAAAATTGCAGTCTTCATAGAACTAGTGGTTGTTTACATAAACATATAATCACCATCACCATCACCATCACCATATAGCAATAAAGAAGCTAAATACAGCCCCAGACTCGAATATTTCGTCACTCACAAAACTCCCGAATTTCAACGATCGGAAATAAAATCGCAGAAATTCAGTAAATCCTAAATACAACATGAAGATTTGAGGTGCAAATCGACAGTGAATCATAAAATCATGGCGAAAATGAGAAAGGAAAAAAGAGTGTGAAAAAAATAGGGTTTAGGGTTTTACCGAGAGAGAGACGCAGGTGAAGAAGTTTCGAGTGATTTAGAATTCTTCACTATCGTAAGGGTTTTAGACTTGAGGGCGGTAATCAGCTGTGTGGTAGCCTACACGAATAGAATGCGACGAATTATTCTTGGCTGTTGATTAGTCAACAGATTGTTTCGATTATATTTTACATTGTGTCGTATTCGTATTCGTATTTGCATTCGTATTCGTATTTGCATTCGTACCTCCCTCTGTTTCCCGTATTTTGGATAAGGTATGTTTAAAAGAAGAATAGATAAAAGTGGAGAAAAATAAATAGTAGTGGCATAAATGATAAGAAGTTTTCTATTTAAGTCAATTTGTACATGGGAATGTACTAAACGAATAATACTTACACTACTATTAATATGAAAAACGAAGAGAGTACATTACTCATTTTAGTATAAGTGAGCATCATCGCGACAACGGAAGGAGCATTTCGTATTTACACTAGTCATACTAAGTTTTTGCGCAAAGTGGACTTCATGTGGTAATAATTGGATTTATTTATTTTTTATCGGATAAGATAAGTAGTATATATTGGTACAAGGGTTCCAACGCGATTACAAATCAAGTTACCTTCCAAGTATCATATAATAAATTTTTTCCCCACTTATTGAAACTAAAACTAGTTTCGGCATAACCGTTCATCGCACACCAACTCCAAAATCTCCATTTACTTTCCTCCTCGTTTTTTTTTTTTTTTAAATCTCAATCCCTCCCTTTGAATAACATCGTGTTTCTCCAATTTTACAATACTCGAACAACACATATCTACGAGCTTCTTAATCTCTTTGCAAGTTTCCCTTTTCCTAGTAAGTTTGAGAAGATTTTGAGATGATCTTCGATCTTCGTCGGTCTTACCCATTGATTTTATTAGTTAACTTGTACTAGTAGTTATGACTGGATCAGATGTGTACTTGAAAGGTTTTAACTCTATTTAAGTCTCTAAAATTTTATAGTTTGTTAATAGTCACTATTTGATTAAAAGTGGTCATCTAAGACTTTAACCATTGATTTGGATGGCATTCAAGTATAAATATAGGTATATTGACCTTTACTTTGCTATGCGTTAATCATAAAAATAAAAACCAAAATGTAAAAAGTATAATTTGCTCGAGAAAATTAATAACTTATATAAAATGATCATTATGTATTATATATGCCTTCACAATCAATAGATGGTGATGGAGTCGAGAATTTTTGCAAAAAGTATTTCGTATTTAATACCCATGTCAATCTATTTCCATTTAAAAAATAATAATAATTGGAGAAAAAGATAATACATAACAACTATACAACAATTGGTTTTTTAAGGACTGTATAGAAAGTTATTCTCATATCAATTTTGTATTAGGCATGTTATTTAATATTCAAATAATTCATTGCATATAGTACATTAGTATTGTTTTATAGTGAATCAATATAATTGCATGAAATTTTCTTACAACGCATGTTAAGCAAGTAGTAACATATGCGTGATATGTGAGTCTCCTTCTACATATACGCTATACATGTTATATTGTATAATGTTAAATAGTGAACACGTAAATAACACACGTGAATATCAAAAAATCTACATAGGTCTCATATGTGTAATGTTCAAAATAGTGAACAATAAATGTAACCGATGTATACTTTTGCAAACATAATCGTATTATTCTTTTTATGTATATATTAAATGATGTATATTCTTTCTTATATAGTTATATAGAGTTAAACTTATTTCATCTCATATAAATTGAATTGATCTTCCAAATCACACCTTTAAGAAATTGAAAAAAAGAAAAAGAAAAAGAGAGAGATAACTACTACACAAACACACCCATCATACAATCAACAAATTCTTACAAAATGAATGAATATCAAAAAAGCTTCTATCACAAAACAAAACAAAGAGTATTAGTGTATTACAACAAAATAATCCAAAACTCTTTAGATATGGAATAGTAATATGTTCACTTATCTAACTCAAAATCTTCACTCCCATCATTTCCTTCCATGCAAAGATTTCTGAGATCCTTCAAAAAGATCCATCAGGTAATCCTCCAAGTCATCTGCATTGTACTTGATGTGTTTCTCGCTGATGTGGTTCGTGTGTCGTCCCACCCACGTTCGATAAGCTTGAACCACCTTCAGAGAAGTCGAGATCCGAAGATCGTCTCTCAGCTGAGAGTCCGGGATCGACCATCCCGTCTGGTTCTTGTAAACGTCCTCGAACGAGAGGTAAAAGCTCTGTAGTCTCTCCTTGAGGGCTCTTGAGGAGATGGAGTTCGACCCCGGATTTTGGAAGCTCTCGTCTCTCAGCAAGGCGAGGATCGAGCTCCACGTGGCTCTCTCGTAGCTCATCGCGTTCTGCTGGAATTTCCAGTTGTGTTTCTTGATCCAGTCGTTGCCAAACACTTTCCGGAGATCGGAACCTTTCACCTTCTCGGCCATGTAATGGATGTTGTTCATCAGGAACAAGTGCTGGAGCGGCTCTTCCTTGTAGAGCTTCGATTTCCCATCGAGGTTGGACTCGAGGATCGAGATGAGGGATCTGAAACGCACGCCCATTGCAGATTTACACGAGGATCCGCTGCCATCGTCGTTCTCCTCTTCACTCACCGGGCTGGAATCGGGCGAAACTGAAACAGAACCCGAATCTTGATAATCACGATCACGGTCTTGATCTTGATCCTGATCCCTCAACACATTATCAAGAGTTCTGCTGTAATCCATCAGAAGCTTGAGGTAGTTCATCACGTACTTCGTCAAGGGGTGGACCCCGCCCCCGGGGAAAGCGTTGTTCGACACATTCGTGGCTACAGCGTTCTCAAACTCGAGGAAAGTCGCCTTCGCACACTCTCCCAGTCTCTGTAGAACATCCAGGCATTCGGTTCTAACGCAAGCTCCAACTTCATCGGAGTACAATGCCATTAAATCCGGTATAAGATCTTCAAGAACTTCATACATATCGAGAATCCTCATCAGCTTCTCCGGTTGATGGGGCCCGATGGCTATGGCTTCCCCGAAGTTCAGAAGCTGCAGCATCCCGGATTTTGACGACTCGGCAAAGCAAACAGAGCCCACGGATCCAAGCTCCCCGAAGATCTGATCAGTCAAGAGCTTCTCGCTAGCAAGATAAACACGAACGAACATCTTCATAGCTCGGATCCACTTCCTTATCTTCGAGTTCAACACATTCCACTCCATCTTCAAGACGTCCTCTATGCTCAGCTTCTCAACCTCGAGCAAGAAAAGGCAGTCGTCCAGCGCGTCCTTCTGGACATTAACGAACACTTGAGAGCACTCCCTCCCGTAACCCGAATCAAACATCAAACCAGCAATGCTTTTCAAATCTTGAACCACATCTTGATTCACCAACTCGACTACATAATCAACTGAGGTCCGTCCCATGCTATCCTTCTGAACTACCTCTGCGAAGGAATCATATTCACCGGAAGACATCACAGAGCTGGCCTCGTTGAAATCATCCTCAGTGGATCGGAACGACATGTGCTCCGGCTCGAAAGGCTGCCTATTCTGAACAAGCAAGTGCTTGAACTCCTCCTCAAGCCTAGCCATGGCTGTCTGAAGTATATCATGAGCCCTACGCAACGAAACAGCATCCTCGCTACTAATACTCGAGCTCCCGTTCTCCAAGTTCTCGACCAATCTCCGAGCTTCATCAACAGCTTTCATGTAATCCGAAGCCTCCTCAATGCTACAATCCCAAATCATAGTGGACTGATCATTCTCCCAATTCATAACCTTATTATGAATCCTATCGAGCTGCTTCTCGATCTCGTTAACTCCCTCGTCTTCGACTCTCTCCACTTCCGCCTCCTCCTCGAGCTTCTCGTCCCGGATTTCGCTCACTCGAGCTACGTCCATCAGCTGGGAGCCAAGATTTGCCAAGATTTCTCGAGTACTATCACTGAAATTCATATTTGATTTCAATGCTCTCATGATTTGCTGCACTGCAGCAACCAATTCTTCCTCCTCCACCATTGTTGGTGAAGCTGAACAATCTCCCATACCCAGAAAATATAAATTCAAGAAACCTCACAAATTCCAACCAATCAAACTAATCCCATTCCAATCAAGAAACTTAATTTGATGACTAAAATACCCCCAAAATATCTCAATGAACAGAATTTCAGCCAAAATTCACCAAAAAAAAAACCAAAAAATCTTGAAGATCTACAATTTCCCAGGAAAAAGGTCACTGCAAAAATTCACAAAAATCAAAATCTTGAAAAAAATTGCAAGAACTAGCAACACATATATTTCCCTAAAAAGGGAAGCCCGTGATTCTCACAAATCTTTACAGCAAGAAACATGAAAAGCAAAACACATTCAAAGGATGAATCTTGCAGCAGCTTTAGATAGAGAGAGAGAGAGAGTTGGGCTGACCCTTTACGGCTAAAAGGCGATTCGATGAAGCTGAAAGGGGGAGTATTAATGGGGTAATCAATGGATCTCTCTCCGTTGTATTAACCCTGAAGCAAAAACAAGGTTAACAAAAATCTTTGTAGCGGAATAGCAGTAATTTGCAATAATATATTTGCAGGTTCGTGGTGGGCAGTGGCCCTTTGAGGTTGAGGTTGAGTTTTGACTGTCCCCTTCTTCGCGGAAACTAATATAAAAATGCAACTTGATTGTTCAAGAAACAGCTAGTCAACTTCAATTCTTCATCAATGGCTACAACAGTTTCTTGGTGTAGAGATTTGAGATAGGGACAAATGGAAATGGTTTTACAGTGAGGTCAATTAGTCTGAGAGTTAACAAAAATGTTTTAAAAATCGAACTGGGATCAAACCGGCGAAACTTTCGATTTACGGTTATTTTAATTGAAAAATAAAAACGAATAAAACTATCATTCTCGGTTTATGGTTCAATCATTTTAACCGCGAATTTATTTCGGCTTTTAAAACACTTGGTTTACAGTTATAAAAATTGAATCTTTTTGTTTATTCTACTTCTTGTTTTATTTAATTAATTGAAGTGAACTGACACTGCCTTGAAATAAGCAAAGTGTACACACTTAGATCTTGATCTTGGGTTTGAATCTTGTTTCTGCATAAATCTCAAGGTAGTTTTTGTCACTACAAACTAAAAATATTTTTATTTATTTATTTATTTTTTCTTTTGTTGGAATTAGAAGCCGACTAAGGTTTAACGAGGCGTCTCGTCTTTCTAATGTTTTACGAGATTGTTAAAATAATAGAATGATGCGTAAATTTGTACTCTCTTTGTCGAACACAATAGTACTTTAATACATTACCCATAATAAACGTATTTGGGATTATTTTAAATTTATGGCCAACAAAGAATAAATACTTCTAGTAAATTTATCATAAGAATTTCTAAAAGTATATATTAATTCATCCTTTTAAGATTTAACATTTTCGAAAGGAAAATCACCTTTTTTTGGGGGGAATATGTTACCCATTTTGACCAAATTACAAATAGGATTCACTCCGTCTCCCGTATTAGTCTAAATACAGTATTTTCTATTTGGAGAGCTTCTCTCATTGAAATGACGTATTTACCCTTAATATCCTAAAAAACGTGTTTCATTCATTATAAAGTGGGACCCTTGCTCCACTACTAGCTAGTTTCTTCACTTTTATCTACCATTTTTGTAAATCTTGTATCATTTTTCTCTGCACGTTAATATAGAGTACGGAGTAGTAATATTTTATGTTTCTATAAATAGAAATGTCATGTCTATAACTAACTAGCAAATTGAATATACATGATTGAACAAAGTGGAATACTATTACTTATTTACTTGCCCCAAATGGCAAGAAAAGAAAAGGGATTGAATTTTCAAAATGGAAGTAGTAGTTTTTAAGTTGCCAAAGATGACTAAAAAAATAATTAAATAATAAAGTTTGTTAATTGAAATTGTCAAAGCTTTAAAAATGGACCAAAATTTATTTAGTTATTTCACATTATTGAAAGTGACTAGTTTCATAATTGTAAGTGAACATGAAGGTATACAGCACACCAATTTGGTATAGTTCATATCAAAATTTTATTTATTATTATTTTTTTTTCAATACAATTGTGGAAGAGATCAAGTGTCGCTTTAGGAATTGGTGCTTGGTTCGGGAAGAGGTGATAGCCAATATGAGATTCGATAAAGAGAATAACACCACCCTTTACATTGTATGGCTGAACGTGTAAGCGTTTACTTGGTACCCCTTTACCTCATTTCTTCTTCGTGCTTCAATAAAATTAAAATCTTCTTTTTCTAGAAGAAAGAAAGGAAAAAAAAAAAAAAGAAAAAAAAAAAAAAAGAAAAAAGTCTGTTGAATGGAATGCCTCTTTCAGGTACTACAATAGGATTTCAAAGTCAGGTCAATGGAAACCCTAATAATTTAAACGTTATCAATAAATTGAAATTTAAATAAATTAGCACAACTACCTAAATACTAGTATTTCATTGGAGAATGAACCAAGCTCAATGTCTCCTATATTTTGGAATATAATATTAGAGATTTAAAGAATTTAATGAAACTTCAAACTATATAATTACAGATTTTGAAAACAAAGAAATACTATATAAAGAGATATAAAGTCATGAATTTATTGTTGGAACAATGTGAAATACGAACATGCATTCAAGTCTTATACTCGTTCGTCCCACTTCATTAATCTTATTCCTTTTCGACATGCGGCTTTATATGCAATTGTTTAAAGTAAAAAATAAGTATTAATTGTTTTTATTTTAGAAAACAGATTAATAAAGTAAAACGAGTCAGAATAACAAACATGACTAGTGAAGTATGACGAAAGGGTTGTAATATTTAGCACTAACAAACAAGCTTATAAGATAAGGTATGAATTAAACAATTAAAGTTAGTTATCTCATATGAAAAATAATTGAGTGAATAGAACAAAAAGGAATAAATTAATTTAATTTCAGCATGCAATAAAATGTCATCTCCTAAATTTTACTCCCTCCGGTTTTTTTTATAAGTCGTTTTAGCTTTTTGTCTTTGTTTTTTTTTTATAAGTCTTTTTCATATTTCAAGATAAGATTTTCAATTTCCAACTAACTATTCTTCACTTTTCCCCTTGTTTTCATTATTTTCATTTATCACAATTAATGTTTATCTCTTCTTCCAAAATAATTTTATCTATTTTTACATGAAGAATGCGATTTACGAGGAAAAAATGAACAATAAAGAATAGTTTTTAAGTTTTATTAATTTGTGTGTTTGAGCTAAAAACGACTTATAAAAAAAAACGGAGGGAGTAAAAAAAATTAACGTAACTATCACATAGCTATCAGCTGCAGATTTCAAATTGCAGAATGATTTATAAATTACAATTGACTAATATACTTCATTTTATTTACATTTTTACCTATACTAACTATATACTATGAACTAATCTAATCACGAGGTACGAAGCATCCGAATTCGAGCCTACCGACTGCTCGGACTTTGATCTAAACATTATCATCGCTAAATAAACGTTTAAGAATGTTGTAAGGTCAATTTTAATTACTATCAGTACACCATCCGTCCCAAACTAATCGTCTCATTTTTTTATTCAATTAAATCTATTATAATTATAAAACGAAATACTCCCTCCGTCCTCCATTTAGTGACGTTAATACTATATTGGGACGTCCTCCATTTACTGACAATTTCCATTTTTGGACGTAGACCCCACAATCACTTTAACACTTTAACACTTTATACATCTACTTTTTATTATTTTAACATTTTAATACTATTAAACAATTCAAATAGACCCACAATTATTCCACTTTAACACTTTAACACATTAATTTATTATTATACCATAAAATGCGAAAAAACGCGTGCCCAAACTCCCTCCGTCACTAAATGGAGGACGGAGGGAGTAATTAGTTTGAGACGAAAGAAGTACTCCGTACCGTACCTACCACGAATGACGAAGAAAATAAATATATAGAGCCATAGAGGTGTATTTTTCAAAGTATAATTCTTTAGCTTGAAAGTGGTTAGGGATATTTAAAGATCACTTTCAAATTTGGGCTTAGGCCTGTTAAGGGCCCATTATGTTTTTAAAGGGCCCAATTATCAAATTCAGAAATAGCCCATAATAGTAGCAATAGTAGTATTTGTATTTGGCCCATTTAAGAATGAAAAACAAAAGCTACAATTATTTTTTTAAACAATAAAAATAATCAAGAATTTGATAATTGAAGGATTGGGATGAATATGATTGACTAGATTTTAGATGTCATGTTTATATTTTGTAGTCAAATCATTTGAATAATAGTGAAATAGTATAATTTTGAACACTATTTTGTTTAGACGTTGAATATTAGATTATGAGAAGGACTGCATTATTCATAATTAGCCAAAGATGATATACATACAAAAATGCTTCGCTATCAGCCCACCGTTATCATACTTAATGTATCCAACGTGATATAATTAAGAATAATTATCACAGACCATAACCAAGTCATTCGGAAACGTCTCATGTTCGACTTTAATCCTCAGAATAGCCAAAACTAATACGTAATCGATCCCGATTAATCATCCCTCATTGAGAACTCAACAAGAGATCAAGAGAAAACACTTTAAAATAAAATAAAAACACAAATACAATTGGAGTCTTAACCTAAACACAAAGAGAGAGAGAGAGAGATTGACAATTCTTGCCAAGATCAACACATATTTTTAGACTTGAATGAAAAGAAAAAAGAAAAGAAAAGAAGAGGGGGTAAAATGGAAAATCAAGATTTAGGGAGGGGCTTCCCTTGCAAAAAGGAGGCAAATAACTGAAGGGCAGCCCTAGGTTTGAACATGGGCACCTCATGCCCTGCCCCTCTCACTGTTGCAAAGGTTACCCCTTTGTACACCTCACTCCACCCTCCCACCTATTTTTTATTTTAACAAATTAATAATTACGAAAATATCGAAATCGATACGAAAAATTAGAAGTGAAATTACGAAAGTAACTGACCTGCTTCTTGACATACCAAGGGTACCAAGGAATTTTGGTGTCCAACTTGAGTTGTGCTAGGGAATATCTTGTTGCAGTCACTGGCACCACTGAGTCCACATCCCCACTACACGACAAAATTGTGTCACACCCTTTTTTAAAATAAGAATAATAATAATCATATGCAATTCATTTATGGTAAGTAAATATAGCCATTTAATTAGGTGGAATGAATAATTATGCATAAATGGTTACATACTCATGTGATGTGTATGTAACACCAAATGAAATGATACATCCCTAAATTAATACTACTTCCTCTTACGAGACGAAAGGGGTTAAATCAGAATAAACGTAAACTTTATTTTATTACCTGAAAACCCAAATTCTTAATCCAGCTGCTATTAATTCTCTGTATATAGGGAGGATTGAAGCATCTGTGTCATTCCAATTCCGATTCAAAGTCTCACTGCAAAAATTAAAAAAAAAATAAAATAAAAATAAATTATATTTATAATTTTAATTAAAAAAACAAATTCTTAAAAGTGTGAATTTACAAAAATAACCTGCAAGCAGTCCATTTATACGGAATCCGTCCGCTTATATTAGCGTGGAGAGCCTTTTGCACATCGGGCCTATTATAGTAAACTTCCGCGTACTTCTCGGTGCACGGGTCGTAGCCTGACAGTTGTCCGAGCAAAACCTATTGCCAAAATAGGTTAAGAAATAATGCGACATGATCTTTAAATTTCATGTTGAATTAATTTTTTTTTAAAATACCGAGTGAGGGCGGTGGGGCAGGCGCATGGCGCGGCGGGTGGTGGCCGGGGCGGTCTTTGTGGCATTGGCGGAGCAAGGCGGCGCGTAGATGTTATACTGGTCGATGTTCCCGAACTCCTGGTCCATGGCGTAGTAGTAGAGGGACTCGCACTCGTTCGACTCCTTCTGGCGTTGGAAGTTGCACGTGCTCATCAGCTGCCGGTACGTCTTGTCGGAGATCATGGCGTGGCTCCACCAGTAGTTGACGGTGCCGAGGTTGTCGTAGTGGTTGTCCGTCACGGCGTTTCCGACCTGCCGGAGCAAGTTAATTGATTGATTTGGACTAAGATAGTATTTGTACATGAACGAGGTTATGTACAAATGTTGTCACATTTTTTAGTAAGGTCTAATGTGTCATTTTCATTTGAGACAGATCGCACGTGATTAATTTAATCACGACAATGAAAGATCATATTCAGTACGAAAAATAATTACGTCGAATGTTTCTTTTGTAGCACGGTTTTTAAATTTCATATTAAATATTTTGAAAAGTAATGGTTAAATCGAAGAGTCGGGGAGCGAAATTACCATAAAGCCCTTGAGGTTGATCTTGTGCTTATCATTAGCGGCGGCGGCGTTGTGGTCGACGATCTGTTTGGCCAGCTGAGGAACGTAGTGGCCGGCGTAACTCTCGCCGGTCAAATAAATCTCCCGGTTCTTGTACCGGGGGAACCGGTTCAACCATTTCACCAAAAATTCAAGAGAATCCTTAGCTGAAAGTATATGTTAATATACACCCATCAATTATTTCATTGAATTGAGTTATACTAGGTATAATTCGGGTGGGGGAGGTTAGGTTATTACCGGTGCGGCGGTCACCGGTGTCGAAGAGGTCGGAGGAGCGGTTGCTGTAAGAGAAGCCGACTCCGGCCGGAGTTTCCAAAAACAGCAAGTTGGCGATCTTGTTCCACGAGAACTTGTTGATGTATAAACCGGAGGCTGTTTTGTTGATTCTGAACGGCCCGATCTCCTCCGATGCACCGTACCCCACCGACGAACATCCCGGCCCTATTTTATTTATATAACCAAAAAAAAAAAAGGAAAAAATTAATTATGATTAATTAACTTTGAAGATTTTTTTTTTTTTTCAAATCAATTTGTTACTAGCAGAAATTGATTCACTGTTGTAGGAAATTAGGTCAATTCTCAGTGGGGGCGAACTGAATAGTTTTATCCTTGTTATGAGGCCAGGATTTCGAGCAATAACAGACTTTCGTCACGTTGATAATGAATATTGTTATAAGTAAGCTCGTTACTAACGGAGAAACGAAAGGATTATAATTGAAGTGTGTATGAATTAGGTAGTAATAGTTTCCTGGTGCAGGAAGCATGCTGACAAATTTAATATTCTGCAGAACTGTGATAGGTAGATGACAACAATAAATGATGATATTTATACTTATTTTATTATTTACTCCATTAGAAATATACAATTTAATCCATTAATTACACCATGCAAAAATATGAATTGGTTTTTTTTAATAAAATAAAATTAGTGATGAGATAAGGAAGATAATTAAATTCATTAAAGGGTATGGACAAGTTAAATTAGCCCTAAATTTCATGCTTGTTTTCGATGAGACGTTTATATATTTTAAATTTTTAAAATAATTAAATAAATGAATGAAGGAAATAATTTCAGTCAAACTCAAACGTCACTGGAAAGGTGAAGAAGCTGCTGCTGTAGAAAAGGGTTAGGTATTCTTACATTAATGCACGAATTATTATTATTATTATTATTATTTTTAAAAAACATAATTAAAGCTTTTCTTTGATTTTCCTCAAAAAATTTCAACCAATTTTGTCAGAATTTAATTGCAAAAAATAAATTAAAAATTCAAATTCAAAGACAAAAAACGTTAAAACGTGAAGCCGTACAGTTAATTAACAGGAAAAACCACGCACAAAAAGCTAGCCTCTCCATGCAAGAAAAATTCTCCCAACACGCAATGCACGCGCTAGAGAGAGAGAGAGAGGGTGTGTGTGTGTACCTCCGTTGAGCCAAATGACGAGGGGTTTGGAGGAGGGTTTGTCGGCGGCCTCGGTGAGCCAGTAGAAGAGGGCGCGGCCGGCGGCGGCGTCGACGGTGACGTAGCCGGAAAATTGGCTGAATCCGACCTTGGGTTGGCCGGGGAGGGAAGCAATTCTGTCAGCTTCTTCTTCATTATATGTATGAGTTGCAGAAGCTGAGCTCAGAAGCAAGCTGAGCAGTGCAGCAATGGTGAGGAAGCACCACTTTCCCTCTCCTCTCGCCATCAAGAAAATGGCTACTACCCTTTTCTTTCTTTGGTAGAGAGAGAGAGAGAGAGGGGGGGTGCCTTAAGAGGTGGGAGTTGCGATCATCTTGAATAATAGTGTGCATAGTGTATATATTTGGGGTGGGTTGGGGTGGGGTGGGGGGGGGGGGGGGGGGGGTTGGATTAACATACATCTGTTGCACAAATTTATGATTGCAATTAATGTGCACCAACTTATTTTGTTGGAATTGAAGTTCATCCTAAGAGAGTGATTGGAATTAATTAATTATATATATAAGTATATAATTTAATCATGATATAAGGATGTGATATTTGGTCAAGCGTTATTAGCTAGGGTTGTTGATTTTGATGTTCCACCAACAAAAATTACATGAATGAGACATCATGTAGTACATGATATGCCCTAATTAAAACATGTAGGGTCGTAAAATTGTATCGATTACTGTCGATTTTGAAAATATCAAAAAGGCGTGACGATTTATCTACTGAATGAGTTAGACGAAAATGTAATTAATGATCTGAATCGGGTATTGAATATGCACATATTAAATGACAATTATAGACATAACCCCATTTAAAACTAAAACTCAAATCACATGTATTGATAATGCCAATTAGGATTTCATATGTGTTTTTTTCTTGGAAGTTAGGCCCATCCTACTACTTAGGTTCAAACCCTAAATGACTTGACAGAAAGGAAGAGCTAATAACCACCATGGCTCCATCACAACATATATTTTTATTCGAAACGAATTCGAAATTGAAATATTATATGCTATCAAGAAACTGCCCAGGTCAATAGCATAATATCATACGATTTTTGTTCCATCAATAACGAGCATATTGAATGTTATAAAAGACTCGTTACAATACAATCGTTAATCGGCAAAACTTGTAGAGAGGAAATGACAGGCGCGTAGAGTCGCTATTTTGGGATTGGCGTTTTCCTTAGAAAAAATTGCATGATGGGCCCACCTCTCTAACTTTATCCCATTCCTTAATTTGGAAAAAGAGCATTGAGATATAGTTTCATTTCATCATCATCACTATATACACCCCTTCTTTTCTATCACCAACTTGCTCTATTTCCCTTTCCCTATGGTTTTAGTTATGGTGTGGGTGTGTTTCATGCATCATTTCCTTCCTTTTAAACTAGCTTGTATATAATTCATGCTATTCATGATTATTTTCACCAAAATATCAACCTTTGTGCGTATGCATATATATGTCATCATCATTTATTTGCATATACTTATGTGTTTTGATTGTACAATATACTATGATAGGTGTTTGACATATGTGACATCCCATGATCACAAAATTAAAACAACTCGAGACGTGTGCATGTATTTGGCTGAACGGTAGGAGGTCATGTTTTCAGACTAAAGGTCTCGAGTTGAAGGGTAGAATATACATGTATCTTCACACGCCGATATTAATATGTACACGAGAGAGAGAGAGAGAGATGATCCTTATAAATTATGTTGTTCAAATACTACGAATGTGGTAAAAGTGGTCAAGGAATCATTAATGGTGAATTTCCAGATTGCTGAAAGAAGCTGCAGAAATCTTGAAATGCTCGATGTTTCAATCTCTAACATTTATTTTAGACAACTACTTCTTCAACTCTGTTAAGATTGCATGAAAAGTTTGTAATTTTGCTGAATGAAAATATGCAGAACAGAGTAAGCAAGCTAGCTGGAAAAATTCTCATTGCGGCTACAGTAAACCTTCTTTACATATATAGTCCCATAACTACCCTAAACGCGTGATTTAGGAAAGACACGACTCTACTAACGCGAAACTAAACCCTAATCAATCCAAGCCCGACACGTGGCTAACATCCAGCAGACAAAAAGTAGCGAATAAGAGTTCGAATCCCAGCAAAGGCAATAAAAGGAATAAAACAGAAATATGCAAAATAACTCCATAACTTCATACGCTCAACACCCCCCCTCACGATGGAGGTTGTGAAGATCTAACAACCCCATCTTGGACAGCAATTCCTTGAAACGAGGACCAAACAGAGGTTTAGTGAAGAAATCCGCGAGCTGTGCAGCAGAAGAAACAGCAATAGGAGTGAGGAATCCACCCAAGAATTTTTCTCGCACCACATGACAATCAATATCCAAGTGCTTGGTTCTTTCATGGAAAACAGGATTTTTGGTGATTTGAATCGCAGCTTTGTTATCACAGTACAAAGGGATGGGCAGAGAGATATCAGCTGTGAACTCCTTGAGCAGATATGAGATCCAACATAACTCTCTTGTAGTTAGGGATGTCAAAAAAGCCCAAGCCCGACGGACCGATCCGATTAGCCCGAAAAAAATAGTGGGTTAGGGCCAAAAAATAATAGCCCGAAAGTAAAAAAGCCCGATAGGGCTGGACCGAAAAAAGCCCGAGCCCGATAGGGCTGGCCCGAAAGCCCGGTGGGTTACCATAAATTATGAATCCATGACTTATTTCATTACTCTACTTATAAATTTGATAAATTAGGTTGTGTTTTTAATTATTATTGAGTATTTTAAATTTGTTTTAATAAAAATATAACCTTCATTTAAAATTCTATACGTTTTTTACTTCGGCGCTTGGTGAAAAGTAAAATAAAGATTGACATTCAAAAATATTTTTGTTAAATTCACAATATTTAATAATTTATTTAATTTTTTTATACAAATATGTGCTAAAATAATAATTATTTTTATATTTATACGATATCAATTTTATTTTTTATATATTTAATGGCCCGGTGGGCTAGCCCGAAACCCGGTGGGTTAGGGTTAGGGTCAAAAAATAATAGCCCGAAAGAAAAAAAAGCCCGATTAACCCGATCCGAAAAGCCCGTAACCCGATAGGGCTAGCCCGAAACCTGGTGGGTTGGCCCGTTTGACATCCCTACTTGTAGTAGTGGCCATGGCTCTGTATTCGGCCTCAGCAGAGGAAGATGACACAGTATTTTGCTTCTTACATTTCCAGGATATCAGTGCATCACCTAGAAAAATACAGTATCCAGTCAAAGATCTCCTGGTATCAGTGCAAGAGCCCCAATCTGCATCTGTATAAGCAGTGAGTTTAAAAGACTGAGTAGTGGGATAAAAAACGCCCAAGGATGGACATCCTTTGAGATATTTCAACACATGAACCGCTGCATTTCAATGCACTATGGTAGGATTAGCCATAAACTGGCTAAGTTGCTGTGTAGCATGAGTAAGATCTGGTCTTGTAAGGTTAAGATACAAGAGCTGCCCAACCAAGCTCCTGTAATTTCTGGATTAGAGAGAGGAGCATCTGCTCCTTGAGTAAGAATGAGACCTGGTGGGAGAGGTGTAGCAACTGGTTTACAGTTTAGCATTCTTTGAGTAGTTAAGATCTCAAGAACATACTTTCTCTAGTTAAGGGAAGTCCCATCAGATCCCCTAGCAATCTCCATTCCCAAGAAGAATTTGGCCTCACCTAAGTCCTTGATTGTGAAAGCTTCATGCAAGAACTGTTTGAGATGAAGTATAGCATCAATAGAAGGTCCACTGACTATGATATCATCAACATAGACAAGGAGACACAAGAAATTCACTCCTGATCCTTTGAGAAACAAACAAGGATCATGAGGGGAGGCTGAGAAACCATAAGAAGTGAGATGTTTGGTGAACTCAGTGTTCCATTCCCTTGAAGCCTGTTTAAGGCCATACAGACTCTTGTGAAGTTTACAAACCTGATTTTCCTTAACACCAGATAAACCTGGTGGAGGTCGCATGTATATTTCATCATGTAAGAAGCCATGCAGAAAAGCATTGTTTATATCCAACTGATGAAGAGGCCATCCAAAGGCAGTAACTATAGCAATAAAAACCTTGACTGTAACCAAATTGGCAACTGGAGAAAATACCTCTGGATAGTCAATTCCAAACTTTTGGGTGAAGCCTTTGGCAACCAATCTAGCCTTGTACCTCTCTACAGTACCATCAGCTTTCAACTTCACTTTGTAAATCCATTTACAACCAATAGGATGTTTCTTAGGTGGGAGCTCTGTTAACTCCCAAGTATGGTTATCTGTGAGAGCCTTAAGCTCTTGATCCATAGCATTAACCCATTCTGGATATAAACAAGCATCATTGTAAGATGTAGGTTCCTTAACCATTGAAAGATTAAACAGGTATGTAGTGTATGATTTAGAAAGGGCAGGACTAATGGCATAAGGAAAAGTGGGAGGTGTGGTGCTGCAAGAAAGTGTGTATTGTTTGTGGAGCTGAACTGTACCTATGTAGTCCTTCATCCACACAGGGGGTTTGGACACTCTAGTACTTCTTCTTGGCATATCTGGTGAGATAGGAGGGGCTGGTACAGAACTTGATGGTTGTGTATCATCAACTGCAGGATGAGACACATGTGGAGAGTTAGTGGATGATTCTGTTGATGGAGAATCAACAGGCAAAGCTGATGTCTCAATGGCTACATCAGGAATATAAGGCATGGTCTGAGATGGTTCTGCAGATATATGGGAAGGAGTAGAGAAATGGAAAGTGGTAGGGAAAAATTTAACATCCCTAGATATGAAGACTTTGGAATTATCCAAATCATAGAGCAAAAATCCTTTATGTGTTGAATCAAAACCAATGAACACACTCTTAATGCTTCTGGTATCAAATTTACCTTTGTGTGGTGAAATATTTGCAGCATATGCCAAACAGCCAAACGGTTTAATTTGACTATAGTATGGTTGTTGTTGGAACAACACCTCATATGGAGACACCCAGTCAAGAACTCTGCTAGGTAGCCTATTTTGCACCCAAGTTGCTGTCAATATAGAATATGGCCAAAAACGCATTGGCATCTCACTGTGAAACATCATAGCACGAGCTGTACCAAGAAGAATCCTGTCTCTCCTCTCAACAATGCCATTTTGTTGAGGGGTATAAACACAGGATTTCTGATGAATAATGCCCCTATCAGCAAGTAGAGAAGATACTCTGTTGTTGATAAACTCAGTACCATGATCAGATCTGAAGAACTTGACCTTCTTCTGAAAATGCACCTCAACCATGGTGAAGAAAGCTTTCAAGATTTCATGCACTTGCTCCTTTGACTGTATCAGATAAGTCCATGTTGTTCTGCTATGGTCTTCTACAAGAGTAAGGATATACCTGACATTGATGTATTCACTGTAGGGCCCCCACACATCCCCATGAACCATGTGGAAAAGAGATGTAGATCTTCTGTTTAAAGTAGGGAATGGATCCCTAGTCTGTTTTGCCTTTAAGCAAACCTCACAATTTTCAATCACCTCCAATGCATCAGCATGAAATCTTTGATTGTTGATGTTCAAGTGTTTCATAGTAGTGGCAGAGGGGTGTCCCAAGCATGCATGCCACTCCTCAATTGTCATGTCTCTGGTGTTAAAGAAACTTCTGTGATACTTTTCTGTTATTGATTCCATGAGATAAAGATTGTTCTTCATCTTCCCAATCCCCAAAACTTCATCAGAGGAGTCCTTCTGGAATATGAAGTGTGTACTAAGAAAAGTACACTTCAAACTCATGTCACTTGCAAGTTGAGCTATAGACAGAAGATTGTGAGTAAAGTCAGGGACAAACAACACATTGATCAGAGTAATATCCTTGGTAACTCTTGCCATGCCTGCATAGGCAACAGACCCAGAGGTTCCATCAGGGAGGTAGATCTCCATAGGTTTATCCAGCCTGTATGTAGTGTGAAGAATGTCTGGATTGCAGCAAATATGTGATGAGGCTCCTGAATCAATTATCCAATCTGTGTTCTCCATGCTTGACAGAACATTAAAGGCAAAATGGCCATCAAAAGGAGTTGGCCTCTTCTGATTATCTTGCACCATATTCACCTCTCCTTTTTGTGCAGATTGTTGATGCCTCAAAGATTCCATGCACTTGGCAATTTCAGACTGAATGAACTTGCCAAGTTCTAGAGAAGATTCTTTCTGATTAGAGTGATCCTGATTCCCTGCATATGATTCTGCCTCACTATAGTTTGCCCTTGGTTGAGATTGTGATTGTTGCTTGCTCTCCTTAAGTTTGGTGAACCATTCTGGAATTCCATGAAGCTTGAAGCATTCGTCAACTTTATGGCCCATTCCTTTACAATGAGTACATCTCAGTAGCTTCCTCTCTTCCTTGCTCAGTCTCTTCTTGTATGAAGGAGTATTACCCTTTTGAAAGGGTTGTTTCCCTGGAGCAGTAGATTGCTGTGGATTGAAAGGTTGCTTTCCCACATTCATAGACATTAGGTTCCTCCCTTCTGTGTTAGATTCATTCAAAGAACGCTGATCTTCAACTTGAATGATCATAGAGTATGCATTATCAAGACTGGGCAAAGGTTTAATAAGCATGATCTGTGTTCTAGTGGCTTCATAAGTATCATTCAAACCAATAAGAAAAGTGAGCAGGCGCATTTCATCTTCTCTTTTGTTAAACACAGCCTTGGCAGTACAAGAGCAGTTAAGGGGAGGCTGCAACATGTCCATCTCATCCCACAAAGAATTTAAATGATTAAAATAAACAGTCACATTTTGAGAACCTTGAGAAAACCTGGAGATTTCTCTTTGCAGTTTGAGAATCTTCGGACCATTACAACCCCCAAATCTTCTATTAAGAGCATTCCATAACTTAAAAGATCCATCAATATGGTTAAATGCATTTACAAGTTCTTTAGAGATGCAATTGGTAATCCAAGTAGAAACCATGTAATCAACCTTCAACCATCTTTTGTAATACTGAGATAAAGCATCAGGTTCTAAGAAAATACCATCAATAAACTCTAGCTTGCTCCTAGCAACAAGAGCACGCCTAATCGATCGACTCCAGTTCAGAAAATTAGATCCAGTGAGAGGAGCAGTAACAATGATAATACCAGAGTGGTCAGCTGGTGGTATGTCGAGGACCTCCTCGATTTGGCGACGCGAGAGCTTGATATCAGGATCAATCTCATCTTTGGGATCCTTCTTTCCATCAGATTTCTTCTCTTCATCATCAAAATTCTCTTCTCCTCCCATAGCGACAAGATTTTCAGGACGATTATACGTAACCATGAAAGGTAGTAATGAAACGAAAGAGAATCAGGTGCAGATCGCAACCTGGCTCTGTGATACCATGTTAAGATTGCATGAAAAGTTTGTAATTTTGCTGAATGAAAATATGCAGAACAGAGTAAGCAAGCTAGCTGGAAAAATTCTCATTGCGGCTACAGTAAACCTTCTTTACATATATAGTCCCATAACTACCCTAAACGCGTGATTTAGGAAAGACACGACTCTACTAACGCGAAACTAAACCCTAATCAATCCAAGCCCGACACGTGGCTAACATCCAGCAGACAAAAAGTAGCGAATAAGAGTTCGAATCCCAGCAAAGGCAATAAAAGGAATAAAACAGAAATATGCAAAATAACTCCATAACTTCATACGCTCAACAAACTCTTCCAAAATCTTACCTTAATTAAGGTTGAATTTGAATATCATTTCTGCATCGAAATATTACTCATTTTTAAACTGATTTTTCGGCAATTCCTTCATAGTGAAGTTAAAATCCTTCTCTAGTGCAAGTATCTTCAATAGGTTTTCGAAAGAGGGGGATCGTTATCGTCTTAAAATTCTCACCACTTTGCCCCTTACGAACTGTGATTGTTTCTCGCTTACGACCGTTTCTAAAGAATTTAAAATTTTCACAAATAGATATTTTGAAACTTACCATCAAGACGCTCGAAAATGCTTGAGACAAATGCTGAAAAGAAATGTAACAACTCCAAAGGGACGGAGGGAGTAGAAGCTATGAATTCAGATATAGATATCGTGGATGAAGAGAGTATACGATAAGTAAATAATAATAAAATATTACAAAAGTCAAAAGTGAAATGATGAATAGCGTTGACTAGAGTTTGAGTGATAAACAGTTCATCTATCTGCTCACATCACTTCTTCAAATCCATCCACTTTTTTTAATTTGTTGCACAAATTTATTGAAGATTCTGACACTATTTTTTAAGAAAAAAATCAGTTGCTCCCTCACTTCGATAAACAATAAACACCAATAAATAATTTTGGATTAAATAACAAAATTCAAAAATATATTTTAAGCCGGATAGACTATTCAAGTGTCGTTCGGTTCAAGTAGGAAAACATATATAAACGAATAAAAATAATCAAGGGAGAAATAGTAACAATAAATGTTACCTTTATCGAATGCTTGGTTTATTGGTGAAATAAACACTTGCATACGATTTCATTTCTCCTTATTTCTCCTCTATTCTTGGGGCGAGGGATTGGATTACTCCCGATAAAGGCAATGGATAAACCATAACTCAAACCGATCAACGATCGAGCAATGAATTCACTTACTCGATTCCCTTTCTGGACCAAAAAATAATCGAACCAAACATCACCAAGCAATTTCATGATCATCTCACGATTCTTTTAATGAATTGGAATTATGAAGCAATGAATCTCAGCTGTGCATAAATTGCCACGTGAAGAGACATGCACACATATATATACCGTCAACTACACTCCACTATCTTTAATGGTGAAAGTATGTTGATTTTATAATTTTATATTATAAATTGATAAGGTTATTACTGTACGTATGTGCATATGTAACTTATATATTCATAAAAACACTACAATTATTAGGGAAATGATACTCCACTCCTTAATTCGTGAGCACTTACGTCATTTTTCCACTACCGACGAAGGCGTTCGCGAACGAAAATTAGTATATATATCATTTCTCGGAATTATCAACTTTGTTATAAAGGACAATATTGAAAACACGGATCTTTTAAGATAAGATTTAGTTTTATTAATTTTGATCCTTGATTCAAGGCCAAAAAAAGGGCATCAAGTCAAAATTATCAAAACTTGGTTTTCAACGGTAAAGACAAATTATAAAACTTTAATTTTATTTTATATAGGATCTATGCAAATTAGGAAAATATGATAAGATATCCTACAACAACGAAATACGACAAACGACGACGGAAAGTGAAAATGCACCAATTATTTAGCTACCGAACAATGACCGATCCGAGACTCTTCTAATATCGGGACTTTTACCAATAAGTAGAATTAACAAGCATTCATAAATTGACAATCAAATAGTTTGTAGTTTGTATTTGCTTGGTTCATTATTTAGGGTGGAATTTTTACTTTTTTTTTGGTTTTCAAATTTCATAATTAATTGTGTTCATGTATAAAGATTAGAAATAAAATAATTGATGTCTTAAAGAAAACAATTTAAGGGCGAAACGTTAATTAATTTGATTTGATTTAATATAAGAACTTCATTTAATATAAAGTCATGAATATAGAGGTATTGGAGTTATGGTCAATTCTTCATGTATAATAATGCGATATTGCATTATCATATTCGACTAGATTATGATTAAATAATACCAATACTATCAACTTTCTAGGGTCTGTTTAGTACATGAGTTATCTCAAAATAAAATAATGAGATAAAATAATTTATTCGAGTTTATCTAATGTTTGGTAGCCAACATATTTTATCTCGGAGGCTTCGGAATTGAAACACTATTTCCCCCCTATTTCTTATCATGTGAACAGTAAAGTATGATAATTTATACTACAAGACCATTATTTTACTTTTATCACACCTTATCTTATTTTATCTACCAAACGACTATTATACATTCACTATTAATACTGACGACAACAAAGCACAAACTCCTCGTTAATAAGAAACTTCCCTCCGACCAATATGTTGGAAGCCCGTACTATTACGCACGCATCTGAGTGTGTCGTACTCGTACGGGCTCCCGAAACCCCACACATCCGATCCGGATCCATATCGGCCCGGCCCGGCCCGGCGCAAGTCATGGTTGACCTAGTGTGTGTTTCTAGCACTCACTAGTGCGTGGCTGCTGTTAGAAAGTGGACAAAGAACTCTACACCCTTTATTCCCGTTAGGTTTAGCCTTCAATTATTTTTCTTTTTGACCCAAACAAGAATTCGACCGTTAAAAACTCCTAACGGTCACCTTTGGCACCTCAATCCCCTCCCTCTATTAAAATCAAACCCCTTTTCTTCTTTTTACTACACAAACTCATAATAGTACTATTCTCTCAAACCTAAACATGGACACAACAATGCTTCAAACCCCTCCACAATCCACCATTCCCCATGCAGAAAACACCCCTCCAATAAACACGGTGCCGGCGCCTCCGCCCGCCTGCAATTCCGGCAGGAACGGGACGCCCGACCGCCTTAAGGTGCCGTCACCGTTCAAATACTCTGAGAGGTACACTAGCCCTACTGATCAAATGATGTCCCCTGTTACAAGAGGGATTCTTGCTAGAGGGAGAAAGGGCTCCAAACTCTTGCCCCCCTCTTCCAATCAACACAAGGTAAAATCACAATCAATTGCAATCATTTTAATCAAGATAGTGTTTTGATTCTTAAAAAAGTTTGAATCTTTTGCAGATTCAAGCGCTCAAACTGCAGGAATGAAGGAAGCTTTCGCCCAGAATTGTAATGGCTGAAGCTTATAACTGTAGCTAGTGGTTCATTACATGTATTATATTCTGTAATATTCCTACATTTATATAAATTTTGAGTCGAATTCGAGAATTACAGAAAGCAAATTGAGTGAATTGAAGTTGAGGAAAAAGGGATTAGGGTTCTTACTCCAAGCGTACTTGGTACCATTGAATTGAGCCGACATCGCCGTCGATCTCGAGCTCACACACGGATTTCACTAGGTACTGAACAGCATCGTCGATGGAGTCGAACTTCGCGAGATCGGGCGGGAGGGATTCACCCGGCCATTTCTCGAGCCATCCCTTCAATTTCTCGCGCAGCTCGTCCTCGGTTACGAATTCCTCGTTCTCGCCGGGCTCCATTAACACGTACGTTTCGCTCTCTGTGTTCGATCTCCTCCTCCTCCTCACGCCATTAACCTAATCCAATTCAGCTTCATCAATACATGAACAATCTCTCTCTCTCTCCGTGTTCGTGTGTGTGTGTGGATTGTGTTTGATTTTACCTTGAGTAGATGGCCTCGAAATTGGGTGCTGTGATGAATTCTGGTGTGGGGAAATGGAGTTTGAATTTTGAAAACTGCTGGCGGTTTGGATTGAGATATGATTGTTGCAGGGGAATGGGTGGTGAACTGTGGGTGAATTCTGGAGGTGGATATCATCATCTCCATTAATTCACAAACACCCCCTCAAAGTGTTTGATGATTTGCTTCTGTGAAGAAAAAAAAACAAAATATGAAGGGATAAGGTGGAAGCCAAACACTCATTCTTTGCATGCTCTTTTCTCTCTGTTTTTTTTTTTTTTAAATAAAAAAATCATATAAATACACGAACTATATCTGACATTCCATTTGCACGTAAAATTCCAATTTTTTCGATAAATACACAAACTTTGCATTTCGCAATTTTATTTTCTAATATCTTCATTCCAAAACTATAAACATGCATAAAATAAGCTACAAAATTCAACACTAATTGTAGTATATATTGAAACACGAACTCACAGTTATGCAAAAATAATCTAAACTTGTAATAATTGGGTGACTAATTAAGGATAATAGTATGTCCGAAGACGAAGCTCGACCATCCAAATCGAAACGGATAGGTTTGTTGCAAGAATAAACCCTGAAAATTCAATCCCAGTTTGTTGTGCAGCCCTAAATTGCACCACCATTTCCTAGCTTTTGCATGCATGCATGCATGCAACGTTTCTTTTGATTCAACCAAGGTTTTGATTGGTCTGATTCAGTGGTTTGGCTTCCCAGACACAAAGGGAACATCATGACTCTGTAATTGTTGCTTCCTTCCTAAGGTAACGATGCTTAATCTTTCGTACTTTTCGTTACAATCCTCGGATTTCTTGCATTTGAAACAGGATTACTAGATTAGGGAAAGGCCTTCTGTCTGAAATCAAGAAATGATCTGGCTTCTATTCTGCAGGGATCATAGTTATGTTACATTTCCGTGTTGTGATATTTTCGTGTCTTGATAATCGATGGCATTGTATATGCTTCTGATTTAGGAGACGAAAATCTGGATTCTGTAGATGATATTGAGGCAAAATGATGTTTATGATGGATCAATAAGGGGAAAAGAAAACAGATTTCGAATTTTTTCGCCTTGTTGATAAGATCATTCTATTGATCATGTCTTATTTGATAAGATCATGTCTTTTTCAAGTTTATTTCTGATTATGTTGATCAAATTCAATGATCTGGTGATAGAATTGATCTTTCTTTATCATGTTCTAACTGTCGAATTCTTTACTTTACAGTGCTGAATCTGTTGTTTGAGTTCCTTCAATAATCTTATGAGCCATGGAATCCGAAAAGGTTAAAGAAACTGTTGTTGGTCATGTAAGACCCGAAGCCGAGGAGGAAGTTAAGGAAACTTGTGGTCATGTAAGACCTGAGGCCGAGGAGGAAGAGGCCAAAATAATCGAAGAAGCAAAGGCTCGTCTTTCGTCTTCATCTTCATCTTCATCTTCCTGTGCATCTTCGTCGACTTCCTCATCTCCTCGTACTTCATTCGAACGTGATGTTACAGAGAGCAGTCTTCCGAATGACGATTCCATCCCCAAATCAAAATCCGAAGGAGATCTGTCACAGAGGCGTAAGAGTCCATCTGAGTCACTGGAGAGGAGCCTCTCAAGCAATGCATCGCCACAGACTACGTCCCCTCCGGTTCAGAAGATGGAGCAACCTTCCAAATATGACCCTAACCGGATCCCGGCCTCCATATTCGGGAGCAAACCAGCTAATGCTTCGGAGTGGAGCGTGGCCTCAAACGATTCTCTGTTCAGCATCCATGTAGGGAACAACAGCTTCGCCAAAGATCAGTTCAGATTGGACGAGTCGTCTTCCCTTTACGTTCCGGAAGCCAAATCTAGTGAATTATGCAGCCTTCCTCCTCTCATGGAGGTCCCACCCCATGAGGAGAGCAGCAGTGTGAAATCGAGCAGCGTTTCCACCCTCGAAAAGGAGGAAATGGCCATCAAAGCCGCTTCCTCGCCCCGTCCCTCTCATGAGAGCACCACCCCCTCTGCCTTCCCCGCGTAAGAAGAATATTGATATAAACTTCCCTAGCTTTCTATTTCACAAATTTCTCGATTTCTAGTTTTCTAAAGTTTTGATTCGCAGAGCGGAAGGCGAAGGAGGGAAGAACAGCCCGTCGGAGCAAGTTGAGGAGCAGAAACAAGAGGAGCAAACACAGGATCCCGGTGAAAAATCGAGATATTTTTCGTGGTGTCCGTGCTTGCCTCGATGCTGCTGAGATCGGGGGACGACGATGTTTTTGAAGGGAGGAATCTAGCATAGATGGAGTATATGAACATATATAGAAAGTGTGTTAATGCTATATATATGTGGTGATATTTGTTGAAGGCTTCAAGGTTTTTCACTCCAAAAAAAAAAATCAGATGGTTCCTCTTTGGAAGAAGATCAATGAAACTTTTGTGGTTTGAAAATTGAAAACTGTAATTATTCAGATTTGAGAATCAAAGAAAACAGTCATATTTATATATATATATAAATTATGTTTGTATGTTTAATTTCTTATAAGTTTGCTTGTCTCATTTGAATATGTTGCCCTAACCAAAATCATTTTCCCATTGATTTCCACAGGGTAAAAATATATGAACACTTTGCTGTTTTTATATAAAATGTGAAATGTAAATTGACAAGTGCGATTTAAGTAACGAATGATTTCGGATTTCTTGAAATGGAAGAAGTGAACGATTAAAACAATTCTAACGTGACACACACATATTAACAAAATTGACAACAAATTAACAAAATGCCGTGTAAATAAGCACAATAAGAATTGTGAAAGCGGGTTTCAACGAGGTTATATTGGATAAATTTAACGACGCATGCATAAATTTACAGGCTCGTCCATCCTATACGTCTCAGAGTAATACAATCACAATACATTCCAGCATATTTCTATTTTGTTCCCGTATAACACGCCCAGAGAGTAGGTATATTCTAACTTGTGTTATTTTCCCTACATAACAAATCTCGATAGTAACGGTGGACTACCAACTTAATACTATGAAACATTGCGATTTGTGAAGACATGAAATATCTACGTTTCAAATCACGACATAGATTTATGTAACTAACTCTTTGTTTTTGATTTAATATGAATCGCGGAAAGCATTGTATGCGAGTTGAAGATTTTGAAAACTTAGTTAGTTGAATGAGTGCTATCTTTCATTTTGAGGTTTTGTTTTTTATTTTCATTCCTAAATTTGCACGTTGTCTTACTATTTTTGGGTTAATCTAAGTCATTTATTGATTATATTTCATAATTATATCATGGTTGGGTGTTGTAAATTCTTCATAATTATTTTTTGGAGTAGATGTTTGTGTCGGATGGGACAAAGTCCAATAAAACATAAAATGAGTTAGTATCACTTATTTATACTTGAAAAAGGCCCAAATATATGGTTAAGATATTTCAAATCTACATTTTATCCGACTAAAACTATTAACTTACTACAAAGTACTTTGACTATATATTTTATTTAAATGTACTAGTAATACATGTACATATAAGGGCATGTACAATGGAGGGGTTCTTGTCTATGTGGCAAAAACAAGAACCCACATCTTAATTAGCATCCCCATTGGAGATCCCCTAAATAAGAACCCGGGTTCTTATATAAGATACTGGTTCTTAAGAAAAAGTGGGGCCAACATTCCTTTTTATTTTTTTTCTCTCTTTTATTTTTTTCAAATAAAATAATTAGTGTGACCCTTTAATTATGATAAGAACCTTTATTAAGAACATTACCATTGTGATTTTTTAATACGAATGAGATCTTGTGTATGTGGCACCCTTAAGAACCCCATTTGGGGTTCTAGCATTGTACATGCCCTAATGGTTCATTAGATTATAAGTCTAAAAAATCACATTTTCTTTTTTTCAATAATATCTAAATTTCAATATGCCGATAATTGTTCTCTAAACCAATCCTAATCGTCTTCTTTCTCTAGCATCTACTACTATACAATCGAAAATTAGTTTTTCGTTTCAGAATCATATATGATGTTTTCTCTTTGACGAAATTTGGAAATTTCCTCCGATTTACTCGTTTCTTACGATGGATAATTCTTCTCGACAATCACTTTCCAACCATTTCATTCCAATTCATAACAATATTCTCCCACTAATTAATTATATAGAATGATAGTAATATTTTACCACATGTTTCAAGTCTATTTCCCATCTTGATAGCTACATATAATTTAGGTTCAACTCACCAACTACAACTAGGCCATCCCTTAGAGGATTTGTCCTCATTTTTGCAATTCTATAATTATTTCCATCCAAGAAAAACATTTTTTCCTACACTTAAAAACTTTGACGAGCCATATATATTTGTCGTTATCAAAGAAAAAAGACCCACTTTATACCAATTGAATTTCATTATAGTTAATCTTATCTTTTTCTATTATCCAATTTAGAAATTAGTGTGGTGAGATGGCAAGTTGAGTGGATTGAATTAATATTCAATCAATCAAATTCCGCCCTAATTAAATGTGCCTAAAATAGAAATTATTGTTTTTAGTGATACTAAGTAAGGATGGAAATGGAAAATACATCTTCGTCCCATTTAATTAGTTTATAATTTGGAACCGACGGAGTAATTCCTTGTGTATTGATGAACCTTCGATTCGCGGCCCAAGTTTGTGTGCGTTTAATGTGCGAAAGTAAAGAAAAGAGACGAGATTTACGTGGTTCGATCGGTATGATCTACGTCCACGGGGAGGAAGAGTATATGTTTATATTCAGAATAGCGTAAGTCTTTACAATACAAGTGATTCCTCTATTTATAATCGCCGTCGACGCCGGTTGTGGAGTGAAGGACGTGGAGTCATGGGTGGTTGTCCTGTTCCGGTTTCTCCTCCATCAACCCACGTTCTAGGTCTTTAGGGCTCAACTCCCTGGGCCTGCATTTAGCGTGGGCTGGGCCGGTTGGACTCGTGCCGATCTGGGCCCTCTGGGCCTACGCCGATCTGGGCTTGTTGGGCTTGTCTGTTCTGGGCCTGCTTGTTTGTTTTGGGCCTAGGGAGGTGGGCCATTTCCTATCACATCCCCCCCCAAAAAGCGTGGGGTGATGGAGTTGACGTCTCCTGTTTGTGCTTGGTGAGTGTTAGCTGATTTGAGTAACGCACTTGGTGCCCCCTCCAAAATATGTGAGGAATCCCAAACTGAGCTTGGTACCCCCTCTGAACTGTGAGAGATACCGAACTGAACTTGGTACCCCCTCTGAACTGTGAGAGATACCGAACTGAACTTGGTACCCCTCCAAAATATGTGAGGAAATCTGAACTGAGCTTGGTTCCCTCTGAACTGTGAGAGATACCGAACTGAAGTTGGTACCCCCTCTGAAGTGTGAGAGATACCGAACTGAACTTGGTACCCCCTCTGAACTGTGAGAGATACCGAACTGAACTTGGTACCCCTCCAAAATATGTGAGGAAATCCGAACTGAGCTTGGTTCCCTCTGAACTGTGAGAGATACCGAACTGAACTTGGTACCCCCTCTGAACTGTGAGAGATACCGAACTGAACTTGGTACCCTCCAAAATATGTGAGGAAATCCGAACTGAGCTTGGTTCCCTCTGAACTGTGAGAGATACCGAACCGAAGTTGGTACCCCCTCTGAAGTGTGAGAGATACCGAACTGAACTTGGTACCCCCTCCGAAGTGACTTGCTGCAGGAGTTCGGTCATGCCGATCTCATCTCCCGCCCAAAATTAAAGGTGTCAGCCGCATTTAATGCGACGCATGGGGTTCCGATAAAGCGCCGATTGGACGTGCGCGAAACGGCGTCGTATTGAATGAAGTATTCAATACGCGTTAACTCCTTCCCCCTTTAATGCCTTATGATTGTAAAATTAATCATTCTTCATTTGTTTCAAAACTAAAACCCTAAATTTGCAAATCCTCTGTACTGTTCATCGTCTTCAACTACTGCACTCCGCGAACTTGTGTGATTATCAACAAGGAAAAAGTAAGTTATGTCTTCCTCTCTTTCAATTTCAACCTCGTTTTCCGATTCTTCCGTTCAAGAAGTTCGTTCCCCAGTGCCTTCGCATTCTTCGGCGGCGACGGAAGAAGTCTCCGCCGCTTCTTCATCTGATTCCATCCCGTTCACCTTTTCCGAGGATGAACGGGCGTGTGTGCGTTCCGATTGCGAGGAACCGTACGGGCGGAAGGTGGAATTTCCCGAATTTGTTGGTGGGGTTAGAGGTAGTGTGGGTGGTGTAGAGTCTGTAGTGTCTACTTCCACCCTGTATAAAATTGCCGTTAAGTATAACTTCCCTCCCTCCGTTCTTCTTTTACGGCCGAACGCCTGCGATAGGGCTTATCGCCCCCCTCGTGGGTGTGCCACTGTTTATGTTGACCAGTTTAAGGCTGGGTTGCGTGTCCCGTTTCCGGCTATCTACGCCGATATTCACCGTCATTTTGACCTCTCCCCTGCTCAGATTTCCCCAAATAGTATCAGCCAAATAGCTGGGCTTGAGCTTGCCTGTTCTCGGTTTGGCATGCCGTTCTCTATAGATTTTCTCGGGGGGATGTTGTGTTTTAAATCCCGGACTGAGGGCTGGTACTATTCTTCGTACCGGCACAAGGGTTTTTCGGTGAAGGTGCCATCCAAAGTCCAGGACTGGCAAAAAAAGTTCTTTTTCTGCCAGTTCGAAGGTGCCACCGAAGTCGGGTGGCACTCTGGTTCGGTTCAGCTTCTGCCGAGGCAGAAAGATTTGGCCGAGGTGGTACGGCGTTTTGCCCGTCTGGGCGTGATGCCGATATCACTAGCCGATCTGGCAGTGGCGGTACCGAGCCCCGATGATCCTTCCACTTCGGTGGATCCGGGGAGGGGTGAGGTCCCTTTCCCTCTCTTTTTTTTTTTTTTTTTTTTTGACATCGGTACTGACTCTCTGTCTGTTCACAGTGGATTTGATGAGGGGTAAGAAGCCTTCTCAGAAGAGGAAGGGTGAGTCCACTTCTTCCCCGTCTGGGCAGAAGAAGCAGGCGACCGAGTCATCCGAACAGACTCGGTCTGGTATCCCTACTCCCCGAGGTCGGGGTAACACTTCTGTTGCCGCGGAAGAGTTCGACGCGGCTGCTGTTGGAAAGTTGGTTATGGGTTCGGCGTCGTCCGAACCCGATCTGGCAATAACTGATGTCCGCACTTCTGCTCCGGTGTTTCCGGCGGTAAGTTCGCATTCAATATCCATCTCTTCCACTTGTTTTTTTTTTTTATTTTTTTTATTTTTTTGATGATTGTAACTCAATGCAGGGTGTGGATCCTACTCTGGAGGAGTATGACCGTGTGAGCAGCGCGGTCAGGAGTCTTCTCAAGGGATCGGTGGGGAAATATCACCGTATCTTAGAGAAGAACAAGGTCTTGGCCCACGATAAGGCCAAGATTTCAAAGGCGCTTGCCGAAGCCACGGCTCGGGAAGCCGCACTCCAGGAGCAGGTCGATCGTCTCTCTACCGAGCTCAACGCCACCAAGGAGAAAGTGGCGAAGAGCGAGGAAGAGGCTGCAGCCGCCCGAGTTCGGGAGTCCGAGATCGCCGCCGCCCAGGGCGATGTTTTCCATGCCCTTGCTGAGAGAATAATATTTAGCAAGGGTTTTGGAAAACTGGTATCGTCCTTGACCAAGACGATCGAGAAACGGGCGGTGGCCGAAGTGCTTGATCGGGTGGCTGCCAAACATCCCGATCTCGACAAGGGCGAGTTCGGGTATGAGCCGATTGAGGACGAAGAGGTTCTTCGCATATATTTTCGAAAGCTTTTGAAGAAGGCCTCTCCATTCCCCGTCGTGGGGTATCTGGCGGAAGGGCAAGCCTTGCTGACGGCTGCCGATATCCAGGCCTGTCAGTTCGACAGGGATGCCGATTTCGAAGAAGCGTGCATCCCTTTCCGTGAGGAACTGGCGACGTGCCCGCTGTCCCCAGATACGCCGCCCCCCGTGCTGGAAGGTGAAGATTTGGAAGAGGCTGACGCCGAGGCGCGGACTGAGAACACAACCGCCGATCCTACGGGCGGGGTCAGTTGATCCCTTCCCCCCCCTTGTGTTTTTTTTTTGTCTTTTTGATGATGTCTGTTCTGAACTTGTACAATGTATTCACCTTCTTTTGAATGAAAGTTCGATTCCGTTGCTTATTTTTCTCTTGCTTTCTGTAGAACGAACCCGTAACAGATAAAACTGGTCTGATAAATGAAATTAAACAACTCAAAATCCTTATTGATCTCAAGGATGGTGAGATCGGTCGCCTCGACAAACTGGCTGATCATCTTCGAAATGAATTCGACGCCAAATACGAAGCTTTGCAAATCAAGTCTGATTCCAACGAGGCTCGTTATTTGCAACTAAAAGAAGATTATGCTGATGCGAAGAGGATCGCAGACGAGCATGCCGAATACGAAAGGGTTATCCACGAGCTCGGCGGCAAGACGATATCCGAAGTCGAGGCTGATGCGTTCGAGGCTGTACGAGGTGTGGTGCGGGAGACCCAGAATCGCGGATCGGATTCATGGGAAGTCGCCGACTATATATCCGAGCTGCGATATTTGACAAATTTGTTCCCGTTGGTATTATCTCGCCACCCGATAATGAAGAAGTGGCTTGACCGGTACCCCGACGTGCAACCATCTAAACAACATGCTCCCCGCTTCCGAGCCCTGAGTCCTACTGTACCATCTCGTCTGGTTAAGGACCGGTTGGACATGCTGATGCCTGTTCAGAACCGCAGACCGATACCGAACCGAGGGGATGGGAATTACCGAGCTCCGATAGTCCCCCGCGGTCGGAGTTCTTCCCGGTCTGTATCAAGCCGAACTGGGATGTCAGGCGGTGGTGGGCGCGGTGGTGGTCGCAGTTCGGGACAAAGCTCCCGAAAAAAGGAAGATATAAACATTGACTTTTTGATGAACCCGCCGACTAGCGGTTGGGCTAGTTACTTTAATTGTAGTAAGAGGCCAGATGAGGGCGGGCCTTCTAACGCCTGACTTGTAAAATTCTGCAAAATAATAAACACATTTTGTATAAACTTTGTGTAACTGTGGGCATATCGCCTGTTTCGAATCGCATTTCTGCTTTTTCGTTTTCGATTGACGCGTAGGTCATGTTCGAATCTTCCGAAGTGGCTTGAGAGCCTGCCATCGGCTTCCGACGTGACACTTGGGTCTTCCCTCGGTTCGGGATGGCATATCGCCTATTATCCACTGCCGAGGTGACACTTGGGTCTAGTCGGGTTCCTGTTCTGCCGACTAGGTCGGTAGGGGTGGTCCCCTGGTTCGTACGATTTTATTTTACTAACACTTGTCCTCGTCAGGATAGTGTTTCGAGTTAGAGGTAACATGCATATACGTGGAGTAATGCAGAATGATGTGAACACAGATAAGATACGGAAAAAAAACTTAAACTTTCATTACTTGAAATAATTTTTGAAAACAAGACCGGACTGAACAATAAACCGAACTAAATTAGACCGAACTGACAAAAGACAAAAATGACCGAGCTACTTGACATGATACTCCACATCTATGCATAATACCTCTTCAGATGGATTATATTCCAAGGTCGCTGTATGGGCTCCCCGGACAGAGTGGAAAGCCTATAGGCGCCTTTACCAAGGACCTCGTCTACTCGGTATGGGCCTTCCCATGTGGCCTCCAGCTTGCCGAGCTTACAAGCCTTGCTGACCTCATTGTTCCGGAGAACTAAGTCCCCTACACAATACTGCCGATCTCGAACTCGCCGATTGTAATATCGGGCTATGAGTTGTTTGTATCGGGCCTCTCTTATGTGAGCTGTATCCCTTTTTTCCTCTAGCAGATCGAGGTCCGCACGCCGGTTTTCATCATTTACTTCGGCTACGAAATGAGTCGTGCGCGGACTGGGGAGTCCGATCTCGACTGGGATTACAGCTTCTGTTCCGTATGCCAGGCTATACGGCGTTTCGCCATTTGCTGTTCGCGGCGTTGTTCTGTAGGACCATAGGACGTTTGGAAGGTTTTCTACCCATAACCCTTTAGCTTTCTCTAGCCTGGTTTTGAGGCCTTTGACGAGAGTTCGGTTCGTCACTTCGGCTTGACCATTTGCTTGAGGGTGGGCTACCGATGTGAAATGTTGTTGAATCTGCAGCTCGTCGCACCATTCCCTAAAAATCCTGTCCGTGAACTGGGTCCCATTATCTGATACAAGGACATGAGGTACGCCGAACCGGCATACTATGTTTTTCCATACGAAGTTCCGGGCGTTCTTACTTGTTATCGCGGACAGGGGTTCTGCTTCCACCCACTTCGTAAAGTAGTCAATAGCGACTATGAGGTGCCTCAACTGACCTGGCGCTCTGTCGAATGGGCCTACTATATCTATCCCCCACTGCACGAACGGCCAAGGACTCTGCATCGCAGTCAGCTCGGTTTGTGGCAGCCTTGTCACATTCGCGTGTAACTGGCACTTCTCACATTTTTGCACGAGTTCGGTGCAATCCTTGAGCATTGATGGCCAAAAGTATCCCCATCTCATAATTTTCTTGGCCAAAGCCCGAGGTCCGATGTGGCTTCCACATGCCCCTTCATGCATTTCTCGCATGACGTAGTCCGCTGAGATCGGTCCGACGCATTTGAGTAGGGGTTGAAGGTATGACTTCTTGTAAAGTACATTGTCCAGGACAACATATCTCAAAGACTTCAACAATATCCTTCGAGCCTCCGTCTTATCTTCAGGTAATTCCCCTCTCTTCAGATAGGCTAAAATCGGGGTCATCCACGTCGGCTGTGACTCATCATCGAGATCGTTGACCTCGGCTTCGTCTATACTTCTATGCTGGACATCCTCCACCGGTGAGGTGCCAGGTGTTGCTGCCAATTTGCTGAGAGCATCAGCTCGGGAATTTTGAGTCCGGGGGATTCTCTCGAGCTGGAAGTATTTGAAAGAGCCCTGCATGCCTCGTGCCTTAGCCAAATACTTCTTCATTCTTTCACCCTTCGCCTCGTATTTGCCTAGCATGTGATTCACGACCACCTGGGAGTCACAATGTACTTTTATGGCCGCGACCTTCAGATCCGTGGCTATCCGGAGTCCGGCAAGCAGCGCTTCGTACTCTACCTCATTGTTGGTAGTTGCGAACTGGAAGCGAAGTGAGTATGTGATCTCTTTCTTTTCTGGGCTGACAAGGAGGATTCCAGCACCGCTTCCCGTCTTTCCCGAGGCCCCATCTACGTACATATGCCAACAGTCTTGAGGTTCCTCCACCGTTGTGCGAACTGGCTCTGGGGTCGGGATCGGGACCTCGGATATTGAAGTTTCAACTAAGAAATCTGCTAAGGCTTGCCCTTTGATTGCTTGTCGGGGGACATAAGAGATGTCATGCTCTCCCAACTCTATCGCCCACTTCGCTATCCGCCCGGAGGCTTCTGGCTTCGTCAGCACCTGCCGAAGTGGGGAGTCTGTTCGGACTTGTATGGGGTGCGCGTGAAAATATGGGCGTAGACGCCGCGCAGCGTTGACAAGTGCTAAGGCTATCTTTTCCAAGGGCTGATATCTCACTTCGGGTCCTTTCAGCGACCTGCTTATAAAGTAGACTGGCAATTGGCGGCCCGCTTCTTCTCGCGTGAGTACTGCACTGATGGCTTCATCGGAAGTAGCCAAATACAGAAAGAGCACCTCTCCCTCCTGTGGTACTGACAAGGTCGGTAGATTCCTAAGATACTCCTTTAGTTGGCTTAGGGCGTAACAATGCTCCGAACTCCAATCAAATTGGGGTGCCCTCTTTAAGATTTTGAAGAAGGGCAACTGCTTCTCCGCGGCTTTAGATAGGAATCTACTCAGTGCGGCGAGACACCCCGTAAGTCTGTGCACATCGTTGATTGACTTCGGATCCCGCATGTCTAACACGGCCTTAACTTTTGACGGATTTGCCCTTAGCCCTTCTTGGGAAATCCAACATCCTAAAAACTTCCCCGATGTCACAGCAAAGTCGCATTTTTGAGGGTTAAGTTTCAGGTTGACCTTGCGAAGAATGGAGAGCACAGTTCGGAGATCGGATATACTTGTGCTCTCTTCCTTACTCTTCACTACTATGTCATCGACATATACCTCCACTTCCTTTCCAATATGCTCTTTAAATATTTTATCTACCATCCGCTGATAGGTGGCTCCTGCATTCTTCAAGCCAAATGGCATTTTGCGATATGCGAAAATGCCGAAGTCCGTAATGAACGCCGTTTTTGCCGCGTCTTCGGCATCCATTAGGACTTGGTGGTACCCTTTATACAGATCAAGGAAGCTGAATATCCTATGACCGACCAGCGAGTCCACCTTTTTGTCGATATCGGGCAGAGGGTAGCAGTCCTTAGGGCAGTGCTTGTTGAGATCGGTATAATCGATGCACATGCGCCATCCTCCCCCAGCCTTCTTGACCATTACCGGGTTCGCTATCCAGGTCGGGTAAGTGACCTCGAATAGAATCCCAGCATCCAGCAGTTGGGTCACTTCGGTCTTTATGACCTGACTCCGCTCTGCTGCGAAGGAGCGCTGTTTTTGCTTGATCGGTCGCACTTCGGGGTCGATCTTTAGCCGATGTGTGATCAGATCGGGTGATACCCCTGTCATATCCAATGGGGACCAGGCGAAGACGTCTCTGTACTCCTTTAGAAGCCGAATAACCTGTTCGCGAAGATGGGGGTGGTCGGTCAGCCCGACTTTGACAACCTTAGAGGGATCGTCATCGTACAAAGCCACCTCTCTCTCTTCGGCGGGCGACGTCTTCTTCGGCTCTTCGGAGTTCAGTAATTGCTATGCTTGGGGCAGTTCGGGCGTTGCCCCTAGCCCCTTGAGAGCCACATGCAGGCACTCCCTCGCCATTTTCTGATCACCACGGATAACGGCTACCCCTCCCTTAGTCGGGATCTTCACAGCTAAATGGTACGTGGAGCAGATCGCTCTCACTGTATTCATCCAAGTACGGCCTAGGATTATGTTGTATGGGGACTTGGCCTCCACCACCATGAATTCGGTCATGTTAGTGGTGCTTCTCGGCCCTTTCCCTACTGTGACGGGCAGCTCGATCGTCCCTAGGGGATGGGTTTCCTCCTGTGCGAAACTCCGCAGGGGCCGTGTGGTTGGAATGATTTTTGACTTCTCCAGCTCCATGTTATCAAAGCAATGCTTGAACATGATATTCACCGATGCCCCGGTGTCAATGTGAATTCTTTTGATCAGCATGTTGGACACTACAGCCTCAACAACAATGGCGTCGGAGTGCGGCACCATGGGGGGTACCGGGTCCTCGGCCGAAAAAGTCACAGCTTCCTCCTTCTTGAACCTCTTGTTTGCGGGTTCGCTGCTCGGCAAGCTACGAGCTCCGTTTTTGAGGGACGATTTGGTCTGTCCTTTGGCGAGAGCGGAGATTGTGGCGACTATCCCCTCGTATTGATAATCTCCGTCCTCGTCGGCATCATCCTCATTGTGCTTTGTTTTCTTTTCAGCATCCGTGCTGCAACTCCCTCTATACTGTCTTTTCTTTTTTTGACTTCGGGGAGCATCCACTTGATTTACCCCCGAGCTCCGATCTTGATACTTCTTCAGTTGTCCGCTGCGAACTAGGCTCTCAATGTCCTGAGCCAAGTTCCTGCAGTCTTCTGTATCATGTCCGTAGTCCTCATGAAACTGGCAGTACTTATTCTTCGACCTCGGCTTGCCGTCCTCCCGCATCGGCCTTGGTCTCTCAAACAAGCCAGCGTGCAGCTCGAGGATTTCAGTCCTCGGTTTGTTCAACGGTGTGAACTGTGAAGCTGACCGTTGTGCGATCTGGGACGTCGGCGGGCCCCGCTGTACCGGATTTTGCCGAGGTCCGAGACGAGACTCTATCGGACCTCGTTGAATCCGTTCCATTACTCCTTTCCGGGGAGTATCCTCTTTCTTCTTTGAGGCTTCACCTCGGTCCACTTCTTTCCTGCGTCTGGTGGCCTCCTCTATCTTGGCGAACTTGTCCGCTATGGCCCACAGTTCGGTAGTAGTCTTTGGATCCTTTGCCAGGATCTCTCTGTAGAGATGGTCCGAGATGATAGCATTTTGGAACGCTGAGATGATGAGGACATCGTTTGTGCACCGAGTTGACAGGCACTCTCTATCGAATCGGGTCATGAAATCTTGTAGTGACTCACCCCGGCCTTGTTTAACGGTTAGCAGATGTGCTGGGGTGTGCCTCACCTCGGCACGCTGGGAGAAACTCCTAGCGAACACATTCATCAGATCGGAATACGATCTGATCGACCCGGGGGGCAAACTGTCGAACCACTCCCGTGCATTGTCAATTAGCAGTTCAGGAAACAGCTTGCACATGTGCACACTCCCCAAATTTTGGTTCAGCATGCTGTACTTGAACTGGCTAAGGAAATTGCTTGGATTCCCGATTCCGTTGTACGCCTTGATCTTTGGCACCGTGTACCCGAAGGGCATGGGTGTGTTGAGGATCTCCTCCGAGAGCGGACTGATAATCCTACCAAGCGTGTCAAAGATCTGCGCTCCTCCAGTTAGGTGCCCTTGGTTAGGTGCATTATAGGGCGGAGCGGTGACATAGTTCGGTTGAACTATATGGGAGTTCGGCGGCTGGCCTCCCTGGGTCTGTCCTCGGACTTGCTGAAGATAGTGTCGCAAGTCCTGTCCGGGCCTCTGTCCTTGACCGAACTGAGACATTCCTTGTCCGGGCTGAGAGACTCCCAGTCCGAACTGGGGGACTCCCGTGTACTGGTTGAGAAACTCTCGCCCTGATGCTGTCGTGAGATAATTTCGCAATAACTCCTCGATCCCTGGAGGCGGCGGAGCTGGCGGAGCTGCCGAGTTCGGCTGGACGACTGGTGAGAGGCGATCGGCTAGGCTCGGTCGGAGAGCTGGGGACAAACGTAGGGTTGCCTCTGGACCAAACAGTTCACGCTCCCGATTGGCAGTGAGATTCTCGACATGGCCCTCCGGTGTCGGGTGAGCCTGTGGTCCTAGGCGCGAGCTTATGGGAGCTCGGTGTGGCTGGGCTAACTGTGAAGATGGCTGTGCCGTTTCCACAGTGGCGTTCCGCACACCGGAGTTAGGGGCCTCCGGGATTTCTCCAGTGGTGATCTGATTGCCCTCGGGAATGTTGTTTTGGGGTTGCTCTGTGTCCACCGTCACGGCTGGTTCCTCCGGTTGTCGTCGGCGACTCCGTCGACGGCGGGGAGTTCCCAGCAGTGTTGTCATTCCATTCGGCATCGTTGATGATTTTGGACAGCAAAAATCGAAAATTCAAGCACGAATTTATGTTCCCACAGACGGCGCCAGTGATGAACCTTCGATTCGCGGCCCAAGTTTGTGTGCGTTTAATGTGCGAAAGTAAAGAAAAGAGACGAGATTTACGTGGTTCGATCGGTATGATCTACGTCCACGGGGAGGAAGAGTATATGTTTATATTCAGAATAGCGTAAGTCTTTACAATACAAGTGATTCCTCTATTTATAATCGCCGTCGACGCCGGTTGTGGAGTGAAGGACGTGGAGTCATGGGTGGTTGTCCTGTTCTGGTTTCTCCTCCATCAACCCACGTTCTAGGTCTTTAGGGCTCAACTCCCTGGGCCTGCATTTAGCGTGGGTTGGGCCGGTTGGACTCGTGCCGATCTGGGCCCTCTGGGCCTACGCCGATCTGGGCTTGTTGGGCTTGTCTGTTCTGGGCCTGCTTGTTTGTTTTGGGCCTAGGGAGGTGGGCCATTTCCTATCATGTATCGATGCATAAAATTGTTTTAAATTAGTTAATTGGGGGTCGAAAATGTGCAGAAATTTCAACTTATGGTTGTAATTTAAGAACGAAAACTCAACGGAAAATTCCCATAAACAACGACAATTCCAATAAGAATCTTCTAAGAAAAGTAAAAATAAAAGAAAAACCAATAATTTCCACGACGCAAAAGATACCCTTATTAATGGGTCGTAAATACTAGACCATTTCACACGTTAGTAAGAAAAAGGAAAGAAAAAATTACAGCCCATTAAAAGAAAAATTAAAATTGGGCCCAAGCTAGTGTTTATTCAACTATTCAAATTTGATTTTAATTTTTTTTGGAAAATAAAATACTCCTTTCGTCTTTTCCGACGTGACATGTTTGATCATCTGGATTGTTTTTCTTCAATTGACATGTTTCGTTTTATGGCCTAACAAACACCACTTTTATTCCTAACGTTACATTCATCTTTAATTCATACTACATATTAACTTTTTTATTATATTTTTTAAATGTCGTGCCGAAAATAAACATGTCATGTCGAAAAAAACGGAGGAATAGTATAATAAAGAAATTAGAAAATGAGGGGGGTGGTGGTGGGGGCCGACGGCGGAGACTCGGACTCCGTTGACGGAGAGATGCATTAATTGACCGGTGCAGTGGTCCCCACCCCTAAGTGACCTCCATAATTGATCACACTCAATTAATACAAAATAGAAAATGAAAATTCCCTAATAGTAATAAATTAAATACTTACATAGTTGGAAAAATGAATGAGAAAATTCAGATAATGCCACCTCATATGAATTAGCAAGGAAATTAGAGTATTAAGTGACAATCACTATTGTTTGCTAATTTAAACTATATGGGAGAGTGGGATGCTAGCTAGATAGGTGATATTATTTCAAGGATAATCGTAATGTGCGGTATATACTACATAATATTATCAGTATAAATTTTATTATCGTGTGACAGGATCATGATTATAAAACAATAAATAAGTAGAGAAGTGAATAAGACACATAATTACATTCACAGACAGAAAAAGAGAATATATTATTAGACGACCAAGTCACAAATACGGATCAATAACACACCTCTAGAGCTACTTATTAGTTAACCATGATTTAATTTTCTTTGAGAAAAACTCTTTAACATGATCATTGAGAACACAAGCATACAAAGATGAAATATAAACAAAATAAAGTTTTTTTTTTTTTTTTTAAATAAAAAAAAAACCACAAATGATGGAGAGAGGTAGTGTTTACTCTCAAAGTTTCAATGTTTCAAAGATTAATAGGAGTAATAATTAATAAAATAAAAAGAATAATAAATTAATGAAAGAAGAAGACTGATTGTAGTCTCACCAGTCCAGCTTTAGACCAAAATTCCACACTATTTTTTTAATTTTTAATTTATTTTTTTTTAACAAACAAAAACAAAACCCCCCATTGAAATTGAATTCTTCTGAGAAAAAAACCTCACAAATCTTGAAATGTGAACACCAAACCGTTTATTCAACAAAGAAATCCACCACCCCTACTGCTGTTCTTCTCCTTCCTCCCCCTCCCCCCGCTCTCTCTCTCTCTCTCTAGATTCCATTTACAATCACATCTGGGGGAGAACCCAACTGCCGAACCAGGGTTAGGGTTTGAGCTCTTCATCGCGAGTGGGGAAAGTAACAGCGACTGACTGTTCCGGGCCGTACTCGGGCTTTCCGAGCACCCTTTTCGGGCTTCATTAATGGGCTCTTCCCCCCCTGCGACGAAATGGCGCCATCTCCGCAAGCCGCTGAAGCTCTTGGTTTTCGTGCTCGTTCTGCTCTCTGCTCGAAACGGCGCCGTTTGCGCCTCCGATTCGGACAAATCGGCGCTGCTGGAGCTGAAGGAGTCGCTTTTGGACCCCGACGGAGTGCTGAGCAGCTGGGATTCGAAGAGCCCTGATCACTGCTCGTGGGCCGGGCTCTCCTGCGGGCCGGGCTCTCGGGTCGTGGCCCTGAACCTTACCGGTGGAGGTAATTCTCTCTCTTGTGCTCGAATCGCTCGATTTCCGCTCTATGGTTTTGGAATTAGGAGGCCTTGTTTAGGGAAAGGTAGAATCTTGGGTAAATTGTCTGCTGCTGTAGCTAAGCTCACTGAACTTAGGATTCTTTCACTGCCTTTCAATGAATTGAGTGGTGTGATTCCTTTAGAAGTTTGGGGGATGGCGAAGCTCGAGGTTCTTGACCTCGAAGGGAACGGGCTTTCAGGCTCGATTCCTAGTCAGTTCAGTGGGTTGAGGAGCTTGAGAGTTCTTAATTTGGGGTTTAATGTGATTAGTGGGGGTATACCTAGCTCGTTATCCGGCTGTGTCGGGCTTCAGATTGTTAATTTAGCTGGGAATCAAGTGAACGGGTCGATTCCTCAGTTTGTTGGTGAGTTTCGGGATTTGAGGGGGCTTTACTTGTCGTACAATGTGCTAAGTGGTCCGATACCGGTTGAGATTGGGGGAAACTGTGGGAAGCTCGAGCATTTGGATCTTTCGGGTAACTACTTGACTGAGGGTATTCCGAAAAGTATTGGGAACTGTCGGGGGTTGAAGACTCTGCTTCTGTACTCTAACTTGTTGGAGGAGACGATCCCTAGAGAAATTGGTCAGTTGAGCCAGCTTGAAGTGCTGGATATATCGAGGAACAGTTTTAGTAATGTGATACCATCTGAGCTCGGTAACTGTACCAAGTTGTCGGTTCTTGTGTTGTCGAATTTATGGGATCCTCTTCCGAATGTTTCGAGTTTAGGAAGTGGAGAGAAGTTGGCGTATACTTTAGATGACTACAACTTTTACGAAGGGACGATCCCTAATGGGATTATCAGCCTCCCGAATTTGAGGATCCTTTGGGTGCCTCGGGCACTCCTACATGGAGATTTCCCTTCAAATTGGGGCTCATGCAGCAATTTGGAGCTGTTGAATTTGGCTCAGAATTTCTTCTCCGGAAATATCTCGAACGGTCTTGGCAAGTGCAAGAATCTGCATTTTCTTGATCTGAGTTCGAATAAACTTAGTGGGGAGATCATTGGCGAAATTCCGGTTCCTTGTATGAATCTGTTTGATATCAGTGGCAATTCTATGTCGGGTTCCATTCCGAAATTCGACTATGAAGCCTGTGCTCCTCTTCAATCCATGAATGGCTATTCTTCGGGTGCTTACGATCCTTCTTTGGCATATGTAACATATTTTGGGTACAGAAATCAGATCGAGACCTCGATGCCACTTTATAGGGATGACGGTAATCTCTTGGTAATGCATAATTTTGGTTCTAATAGTCTTAGTGGGCCCCTGCAGTCGATGCCCGTTGCTACAACAAGATTAGGGAAGGAGACAGATTATGCATTTCTAGCTGGTGGAAACAATCTTACTGGGAGTTTGGTTGGAGCTTTCTTCGACAAGTGTGATCAGGCTAGGGGCATAATTGTAAATGTCACGAACAACAAGTTATCTGGTCAAGTTCCGACGGATATTTCCACATTGTGCAGGACGCTGACCATCTTGGATCTTTCTCATAATCAAATCGGTGGAGGTCTGCCTTCTACCATCGGAAACATGGCTGAACTTCGCGTACTTGATTTGAGTCGGAACGTCTTGCAAAGTTCGATTCCTGGGAGCCTTGGCAAGATCAAAGATCTCAAATTTCTTGCCTTGTCTGGGAATAAACTCGAGGGCCCGATACCCGAAAGCCTGGGACAGCTGCATTCTCTTGAAGTTCTTGATCTGTCCTCTAATCTTCTATCTGGTGCAATTCCAAATGCTCTTGCAAATTTGAAGAACTTGAAGGTTCTTCTCCTCAACAATAATAAGCTATCTGGGCAGATTCCGCTCGATTTGACGAACACGACCTCACTTTCGGTGTTTAATGTGTCCTTCAATGATTTGTCGGGATCGGTGCCACTGGTTAACAGTGTGATCAGATGCGATAGCTTCGTTGAGAATCCTTCTTTGAATTGTTCGTCGTCCTCTTCCCCTCCGCCTTCCGATCAAGGGGGAGGAATAGCAAATAGTGGCTCGTCTCCACCACCTCCGAGTGGGAAAAAAGGGAAGGGCTCCCTTCGCTCGATTGAGATTGCTTCGATAACATCTGCTTCTGCCATTGTATCAGTTCTGATTGCTCTGATCGTGCTATTCTTCTACACGAGGAAGTGCAAACCGAGGTCTCGAGTAAGCGGAACTGTCCGGAAGGAAGTGATTGTCTTCAACGAGATTGCTGTCCCCCTCACATACGAGAATGTGGTCCGCGGCACTGGCGGCTTCAATGCCAACAACTGCATCGGCAACGGTGGGTTCGGTGCGACATTCAAAGCTGAAATTGCCCCCGGGGTGCTCGTCGCCATCAAGCGCCTCGCGATCGGACGGTTCCAGGGCATCCAGCAGTTTGATGCCGAGATCAAAACCCTAGCCCGTCTCCGCCACCGGAATCTCGTAACCTTAATCGGTTACCATGCCAGTGAATCCGAGATGTTCCTCATATACAACTACCTCTCCAACGGCAACCTTGAGAAGTTCATCCAAGAGAGGTCGAGTCGAGCCGTTGATTGGAAGGTACTCCACAAGATCGCCCTCGACATCTCGCACGCCCTCGCCTACTTACACGACCAATGCGTGCCGCGCGTCCTCCACCGAGACGTGAAGCCAAGCAACATTCTACTCGACCAAGACTACAACGCGTACCTCTCGGACTTCGGCCTCGCTCGGCTCCTCGGGACATCCGAAACCCACGCCACAACCGGCGTGGCCGGAACCTTCGGCTACGTCGCGCCCGAATACGCGATGACGTGTCGGGTATCGGACAAGGCGGACGTGTACAGTTACGGGGTGGTCCTGCTCGAGCTGATCTCCGACAAGAAAGCGCTGGACCCCTCGTTCTCTTCCTACGGGAACGGCTTCAACATCGTGGCGTGGGCGTGCATGCTGCTGCGGCAGGGGCGGGCGAAGGAGTTCTTCGCAGCCGGGTTGTGGGACTCAGGCCCGCACGACGATCTGGTCGAGGTGCTGCACCTGGCGGTGGTGTGCACCGTCGAGGCGCTCTCGAATCGGCCGTCGATGAAGCAGGTGGTGCGGCGGCTGAAGCAGCTTCAACCGCCGTCGTGCTAGGGGGTTTTCTTGATTTTGAACTGTATTTGTAGAGGCTGCATATTGTAGGAGGTGAGTGGTGTTTATTTGATTTCTTTTTTTTAGGGGGTTGTGTTTATTAAGGTGGTGTTTGTGTTGAATTTGTAGGTAAAATTGTAAATTGTAGACTAGTAGTTTTTTTTTTTTTTTTTTCCTTTTTAATGTCATTTTGTAGATGAGATTATGCACAGATTTGAGATGTCTGTTGCAGGTTGTATACTTGAATCCCATTTTTACATGTTTTGGAAATAATTATAAAGAAGAAAGCTTTTCTCTCTCTAGAGCGACAGACGACGAGATCGTCTATTGCATTCTGGTTGTAACATTCTCTATTGCCTCGATGAAATAAACAAAATGCAAGTTTTCAAAATGTAATTTATACACTACAATAACCTATCGTTGCAATTGAAAATGTCAAACTGAAATGTTATAGAGGATCTCATTTGATGTGTCGTGTTACACGAAATGTAATAGAGAATCTCCTTCGAAAATGCAAGTCTCTTGAATTTCAAACCTTTTCTCCTAATTTTCATTTGTCTAAATTGAAATGTTTACAAACAAGTTTCAAAAAAAGAGAGGAGAAAAGAACTAGCATAAATAAAATGTCATCAAATAACAAGAATTTCTTGCTTTGTTCTTCATCAACTACTCATGAGAAGAAAAAAAAAAAAAACATTCAACGCCAAAACTAAAACTAGAGTTGGCACCTAGTAGACCTTAGTCTAGAGGTGAGTCCAAACACTAGGCCGAAGTCACAACAAGGGGAAAGGGTTAACCACTATGTGCTTCAACGGGTGCTCGACGTCACCCCCTCCTCCGTGCTTCACGAATTCTGCAGGGGTGAGGAATGTGCCGTGGCAGACGCACACTATCTTGACTTCCTCGCCTTTCTTATGACTGTACAAGAACCCTTCGATCTTGTGACCGTTGGGCCCGTTCTCCTTCGTGGAGACATAGGGCATTTCAAACATCGCGTTCTTGAGAGAGCTGTTAGGCGGCTTTGGGCATGTTGGGCCACTATGCCTTGCAGGCTCGGGCTCGTTCTGATCTTGTGATGGCTGGGGGACTGGATGTGGAATGTCAACCTTTGGGCTTATCCCTCCTGCAACAAGAAAAAGAGTAGTCGATGAGTAACGTGTTGAGATATGAGGAAATGATGGACATTGTAGATATACAGTTGAGGAAGACGAGTAACGTGTTGAGATATGAGGAAATGATTGACATTGTAGATATACAGTTGAGGAAGACGACGATTATTGGCAAAGTTCAAGATTGCATGACGAAAGCTGCTTTTATCAGTGATCATAATGCTCAGAAACCGTAAGATGCAAAGAAGGAACATCGAGAGGGGCGAAACAAGATGGGAGGAGATCTCTGAGTAGAACTCGAAAATGAAATAACGACACGAATGAATGCAGTACAGAAAGCAGGAACAGAGAACATCATCGACATATAGCAAAAGAAAAACGGTTAATTAATTCCTAAAGTGCTCTTTCTCTTTATGCATCATACATCAAAAAGAGTTTTGTGCTTTCATTCCCCATTAATCCGAACACAAATACTTCTCCTAAATAGAACGGCCTCCACTCCTATCTTCGTTCATAAACTCCGATACTTCCATCACTCGTCAACAAGATCATAATATTCTAGAACAGAAAGTCACAAAATCCAGTTCGCAATGCAGTGACAAAATGCTGACGTAGTACTATACCACTATTCGTCGCCTTTCAGATTATTTTCATCACATACAGCCGCAAAAACAACGAAAAAGGCAACAAGAACCGAACTAAAACATTCCCTTCATATACATAAATGCATATCCATGAAAAGTAAGAATCTTTTCAAATAGCCCCAAGACAATCTTTCACTAAAGAATCAAGGTCCCAACTCTGCCCTACACCTCTAACAATCTTTAATGGCACTCTTAAGTGTTAATCAATGCTTAATTAATCATGACCTCAACCATCTACTCTAATTACCTCAACATTCAATGAAATACCCAAAATACCCATCAACACAGTACAACAACTCTATGAAGGTTCAACAAGAACACTCAATAACTCTGTTTAATGGAGAAGATGGATCAACCAGCACAAAAGAAACACAGAATGAAAGCAAATTCCATAACCTTTTTTCGCAGAAAATCGAATTAATCGCGTATAATAAGGGGGGAAAATGAAAATTTAAAGAATTTAAGGAAGAAAGACGGTTGAATTACCCTCAAATTCGAGATCGGAAATCCCAGATGAGCCGCTGCCGCTTCGTTGAGATCCAATTGAGCCTTGAGAGGACGAGATTTCGTTCCCATTCTCGAATTTGGTGTTGATGATTCCGTTATCAATGGAGTTCTTACTGGCAACTTCGTGCAATCCGCTCCCGTTCTCGCACGGATTCTCCTTATCCTTCTGCACCCTAACATTCCTCAGCTTCTCCATCCTCTTCTTCCTCGCCTCCATCCGCCGCATCGACTGGAACTCCTTGCGGCGGCGCCACTCCTCCTCCACCTCCGTCGGCAGGGACCGCGTCCTCGACAGCGGCTCGCAGGCGTCGAACTCCGCCTCGCGCTCTTGCCGGCTGCAGCTCCCGCCCTCCGCCGCCGCGCCGACCGCGAATACCAAGTTCGAAATCGAGGAGGAGCGCTTCAGCCGCTTCCGCGCCGGGTCAACTCCGAACCTCCCGTTCATCGAAAGCCCTAAGCTCAGCTCCAATTCCTCCTCCCCTTCCTCCCTCTCGCGATTGCAGCTCCGCTCCATGAGTTTCTGCACTAGATCGCTCCGATTCCCGCTCGCTCCTATGGAGAGGCTGAACATCTCTCGATTTCCCTCGCCGCGCTCCATGGAAAAAATTAAATTCTTCGTATGAATTTCAGTAGCTAGGGCAAGCTATAACCTCAATTGGAGTCTCCGTCTCCGTCTCCGCCTCCTTCTTCCGGTGAAAAAAAAATGGATGAAGAAGCAGCAACAGAAAGAATCGAAGTGAAAATTTGAATTCTCTTCTCAATCAATCTCAAGTCTGAGAATCGTTATCGTTAGAGGAAACAAATGCATCGGGTTGTATGAGAAGTTGGGGTGGTTCTGTGTGTTTGTAGCGGGAGAGGAACGGCCAGCTGCAGAGAGGAAGCCATGAGAGAGAGAGAGAGGAGAGGGAGAGAAATGGATTTGAGCAAATGGGCATATGTGAAAAGACCAAAAGGGTATTGGATGAGCTACGTAAGAGGCCCAGGAGCCTGACACGTGCCGACCGGAGGATCATTTGTATTTGCCACGTGGCACCGTGTGGGATTATTGTTTTTTCTTCTTTTCTTTTCCCGGAATAGTATATGAGTTTTTTATTATTTTTATTTTATTTTATTTAAGGATAGAAATAAAACTCAATTAGTGTTTAATTTTTGTTCGTCAATGCTATATTTTGCAATCAAATAAATAAATTAAAAAAACGTGGGTCCAACTGAGAGATTGGGAGTACGAGACACTTTAAATGAGTGTGTAGATATGCGAGTTGTGTTTTCTAATAAAAGAACTAGTAATAAAAACAAACATAGCATATCTCGACAAATTTTTCGTACTATTCTACTTTACACGTTTTTATTATAACGTGTCTGAAAGAAAAATGGATTTTCTATTAAGGCGAAAATTATACGATGATTTAAAATGATGCCCCAATTTTTATTTTTAATTTGCAGGAAATAAAATTTAGTTTAGAACAAGAATTGTCAGAGAAAGAACATGTGTGTACGTAAAGAGAAAATAATAAAATTAAAAACACGTTTCAAGAAATTCATTCAATTTAGACATGAAATAAAAAAGGGTATCTTTTGATGGGATGAGTGAACTTACATTAATTAATTATTAATTATTAATTGTGTTTTATATTGCTCCTTTTTATAAAAATAGAAAAATAAAAAATGAAATTTCGTGTAGGGAGTTGAGAAATTGGGACAAACAAGTGGAAGTGGGTGGATTTTTGAGTTCGACAACGTTATCTTATGATGATGAATCAACACTTTAATTTATTCATTTTTATTCATTATAATATTATTAGTTGATGTCTAACGTGACAATTCTCCTATGTTACTTTTTCATTTTTTTTTTTAAATATATTTGTTGATCAATGTATATTGATCGAAAAAGTAATCCAAGAATTTGATCTAGGTCGGACCGGCGAGCCATCGATTTTCAGTTTTTTCAATTGAACAGGCTAATCGAAAGAAATCACGACCATAAATCATACTTCAAGGTTCGATCAATTGAATCGCATGATCGATCAGATTTTTAAAACACTGATTTAATCCCGTTTTCGGACTTGTTTTGAAATATTTTTGCTACTTAAACGATTGCGATTTCATTTGTGCATCGAGTATATGGATTAGAATAGTACAACAACATGGCATTAGTTAAATTTAACCAAAGGGAAATAGTACTATAATTTATGCAAGTTGCAAAACTAGTGACCTTGATTAATTGATTAATAATGGCCATAGGGCAATTGATAAGAATTTCCCTCAAATTTTAAGTTTTGACTTGAAAAATACACTAAAGCAACTTGCCCCCCACCTTTTATGTTCTTTAAATTTCTATTACAATTTATTATATTTCCTTTAGGTGATGTTAACACATGCCACTTGCTAGGATACGTTTGTTGAGAATAATGCAACATTATCTTTGATTATATAGGCCAAGTTGCAATAACTTGTATGGGCTTCCCCCCTCAATTTTTACTTATTTCAAATCACTTCCTAAAGGTTTGTATTCTCTAGTTTACTTATTTTCTTTTACGACGAACACATATATTGATCCTACTTGTCGTGTTATTATTAACGTATTTATGTCTGACGAGTACCTATAGTCTGTAGATAAGTGAGTAGAAAGTAATACGTTGATTTCTTGTTGTTTCGAGAATATGACACTTTAAATGAGACTGAATTCTTATTTTATGTTTGCTTTTGCGGAATGAAGTTGATCACCTTAATTCTTCGTGTAGTTCTTATATATGTTGGATGGTTTGGTTGATACTCCCTCTGTCACTGATATAGGGATCTTTTCCTTTTCGGGATGCCTCACTGATATAGGGACCTTTCCCAAAATGGAAAATTCTAACCCAATAAAATTATAACACATCACTTTAACCCACTACCTTTCACTTTATCTCACTATCATCATTCTCGTCTTAATTCCCGCGCCGGAAAAAAAAGGTCCCTATCCCAGTGGGACGGAGGGAGTATAAAATTTCCTTCTCGGTTAAAAAAAAGAGAGTATTCAAATGGAAATCGCTACTAGCTGACATTGTGTTTGTTGGCGTAACTAAAACGTGACAAATGATGCAATTTTCAATAGGATTGAACAGAATGACGAAAACAGAATGAATTAAGTTTCGAGCTTGAAAGTGGATTCGATCTTTCTTCATTCATCTTTTGCATACTCAGTTCCATAAACGCTACTATAGTCATATTCTTGCTATTTAACTACCGTTAAACGAGGTCGATCATTCGTAATTGTTTCGACTTGTAAGAATTCGAGTATCTTTTATATTCGAGATAATACGGGGTTTTTAAGAAGAGCATTTAATTTGTAGGGGCTTAGATATAAAATGGTGAGAAATGAACGCCCAAGGAGGCAAAGAATCGAGGTAGGAAATCTAATGTGGGCCCTCCAAATTTTTCCAAGTTGCACTTTTATAAAAGAGGGCGGCGACGAACACGTGGACATGTTGGTAGATCGAGGCACGTGTCAAGTTCTGGTGGAGATGAACAGCTGAGGACCACGCAAGTTGGTGAGGGCGACGCGTAGAGGAACAAAGCCGCGACAGCAAATTATCGCGTCATGCGACTTTCCCACGCAATCCGGTGTATGTGGCCCCGACCAATCACTGATTTTTCCCATTTTTTATTTTCTTTATTTTTTTCTGGTTAATTACACCTGCCCAGGCCCATTTATTTTATTGGGCCGGCCCATTTGTTTTAATGGGCCAGGCCCATTATTAAACTTTATTTTATTTTATTTTATATTTAAAATAGCAAATATGAAATTATCTCTCTCTCTCTCTCTCTCTCTCTCTTCTCTCTGCGGTGCCCTAGATTGCCCGCTTGAAAGCCAGCTTCTCGGCGGTGGTGGACGGACTCCGGCAAGTCTCCGATTACATCCTGGGTAGGTATTCTCTCTCTGCAGTGAGGCAAAATTAGTTTACTTTCTCTTGGGCTATGGATAATTTTCTGCTAATTCGTTTCGTTGATATCACCGAGTAGCAGTATGGCCGGAGGAAAGGATGCGGCGGAAGACGGCGCGGAGGCCGAATTCAACAGTAGCCATAGGAGATTATCTGACAGAGAGCTCATCGGTCATATACAGAGGATTAGCTCTGTGGTGCAAAAACTTCCGGCGGATGGCGGCGGCGCAAAATTTAGGATTTTTTTGAATACTCTAAAAGCCGAATCGGCGCGAAGAAACCTTCTTCTAGAGGTTGGAGATTTCCTGAGTTTTTAATCGTGATCTATTCTCTTTGCCCTCGCAATTTTTGCTTGCTGAAATTTCTGTTGAATTGCCTGTGAAATCACGCCTATGAATTCATCTGCTCCTGCATTATGCCAGCTTCCTTCCAGCTCCAGCCATGGTAGAAACTTTTCAAGCGAGAATTCATATTCGTCGGTGAGCACCCTCCTCCTCCTTCATAGAACTATAATATTCTTTTATTTGTTTTCTGTTGTTATATCAAATCTTATTTGGTATTTCAAAGTTAAGATTGGGATGCTGATTACCTGTGGAATTGATGATTCATGTTTCCCCCCTACATTTATGCAGTGGCTACTGATTAGATTTGTTCTGCTGAAATAGTAGTATGTAACTTGGTTAGTACAAACAAATCGTGCCTTCGTCGTATCTCGTATACTATTTACATGTCGGTTGTTTTTGATGTGCAGGCAATGGTTGGGAACTCCAGAACTCGGCCTTACTATTTCAGGAGGTGTAAGAGGGCGAGGCCTACTACTATAGACTCCCTTCCCAACGACATCTTGGTCGACATACTTGCACGTGTGCCAGCTGATGATCTTTGTGAGAGAGCAATGCTTGTGTGCCGGAGTTGGTACCACATTATCCGTTCCTACGATTTTATCAACACACAAATTCACCGCTCCACGTATGGGCTTCTTCTCGGCCACAAATACCCAGTTTTTGTCACTGCAACACAAGGCCGGATTGAAACACATGAGTTTCGAAACCTGTGCAACTCGTCCTATTTCACTAGTGCCAATACCGGTTTGGCTCTTGACAGGTGCCTGGGAACCGGGCTCTTGTACATCAAGAATGTCGCGACAAGGCAGACAATGGAACTCCCATTCTTTGGACGACACTGTGGCAGTACATGTGGCATTGGATATGCTGCGGACTCCATGAAACATAAAGTGGCTCTACCATTCAGATATTCGGTATTATCATCTGGCATTGGTGTTAGCATACTGACTGTTGGAGTCGACAAATCGTGGAGGATTGTCGAGGCCCGACACTTGCCTAAGCAGTGTCGTGAGCTTTTCTTATATAACTCATTGAGTAGTGAAGGTTTCATCCATTGGGTCCGGACTGGTGAGAAAAGGGCTGAGGTTGTTACGTTGGATGTGGAGACTGAGGTTATTACATGGAGTGAAGTTCCTCTTCCCCAAGCTTCCATCAGTTTTGAAATAACGACTTTCCTGTCGACCGGGAGGCTCCTAACGCTGCTCATTGGCCATGGAGATCTTTCGTGGGAGGTTTGGGGAAAGGGACCGGGAGACGGGGAGTGGTCGAAGGTGCTGCCAGATATAAAATTGGGGGAAGGTGCAAAGTTAAGGCTTGAAAAGTTTGCTCGTTTCGTAGGTGAAGTTGGAGACGTGAAGGTGAAACCGTGGGGTTGGGTGAAGTACCCGGAGGTGTTGGCGTTCTATTTGTGTTGCGATAGTAGAACTTGTATCTTCTACAATCTCGATACTCATGAAATCGACTCGATCCAGTTACGTGATCACGTATCCGAGGATTCTGGATATGTGCATAAGAACAGCTTGATATGGGTAAGTTAAAGATTAACATCAGCTATCTATGGGACTATTTGATTTACCAGTATATTGTGTAGTACTGCAAGAACTGAGTTTAGCAGTATTTATTTATAACAATGATTTTAGGGGTCAATTCTGCCAAATTCAAGAAATCGAAATCTGTTACTCTATTATTTCAAATTAAACTTTTGTGTTTATTTATCATGAAGAATCATTGGTAGTCCATTGAATCATACGTGATGAGCTCAGAGCTAATCGTTTGTTCTCCGATTTTTATGAACTGTTTCGTCGAAAGCCATTCCGTCGTCTAAGATGTTATTTTGAATTTATGTAGATTGGTGTTTGAAACTACAATCTAAGTTGATGTAATTCAGTAATATAGTGTTATGGGAGAAGCCTATAGATCGGAAGTAATATTACTACGCTGTATAAGAAGAATATAAGTTGAAATCATGATATTACCTTTGTCTCTTCCCAAGTTGCTCCTTTTATAGTCATAAATACAGAATTCTTCTTGAGCAACATCTAACCAATATTACAACATCCATCCCATTATATTAGTCTATAATGGGATGAATACAATAGTCAATGCAAAGAGGGATATTGGCTATACTTAATTTTAAGGAGAGAGAGTTAATTGTGGCCACATATTCTTTGTCATTTTTAGAAAGTTGACTAATATATGAGATGTCCCGATAAGGCAACGTGGATTAATATAATGGGATGGAGGTAGAAGAAAATCAATATTTCAAGTGGGCCAGGCCCAATTGTTTAACTTTTCTCTCAAACCGAAGATATGAAATTAAGGCGGGAGTATCTCTCTCTCTCTCACAGCGGTGCCCTAGCTCCTTCGAAGGCCAGCTTCTCGGCGGTGGTGGATGGACTCCGGCAAGTCTCCGATCAAATCATGGGTGGGAATTCTCTCTCTCTCTCTCTCTCTCTCTCCTCTCGCCTCTCTCTTTCTCTAGAGTGAGTCAAAATTACTTTGCTTTCTCTTGGGCTCATATGTGAGGGTCTAAATTGCTGAAAGGGTTAGGACTAGAACTGCCATTTGCTATGTTTAGATCTCGATTCGAAAACGATTTGAAAATCTATCTGTAAACGGAGAGAAATTGTTAAAATAAATCCTTCACTCTCTCTCTCCAGGTGCCTGTGAATTCATTTGCTCGTAGAGAACTCCTCAATTGGAAAGAGAGAAGAAATGAAATCAGGAAATTTAAATGTGCATGCTGCCAGTTTCCATCCAGCCATGGTAGAAACGCGAATAGTGGTCAAAGCTACGGAAATTCATATACATCGGTGAGCACTCTCCTCCTCCTCCTCTTTCTTCATAGGAATTATATACTAGTACTAATATTCTTTCTGTTTCTCTCTCTCTTGTTATATTATATCCAATCTTTTTTTGGGAAGTGTCAAAGTTGAGATTTTGATGCAGATTTCCCAATGGAATTGATGATTCATGAACAACACTTTCCATTAGCTAGAATTGAATTGATGATTAAATTTGCTCTGCTGAAATACTAGTATGAATGTAACTTGGAGATATAACTTAGTACAAAGTTATCCGTGCCTTCGTCGTGTCTCGTATACTATTTACATGTCGACTGTTTTTGATGTGCAGACGATGGTTGGGAACTCCAGTACTCGGCCTTATTATTTCAGGAGGTGTAAGAAGGCAAGGCCTACTACTATAGACTCCCTTCCCAACGACATCTTAGTCGACATACTTTCACGCTTGCCAGCTGATGATCTTTGTGAGAGAGTAATGTTTGTGTGCCGAAGTTGGTACCACATTATCTGTTCCTACGATTTTATCAACACACAAATTCAACGCTCCACATATGGCCTTCTTTTCGGCCGCAGATATCCTGTTTTTATCACTGCAACACTAGGCCGGATTGAAACACATGAGTTTCGATACCTGTGCAACTCGGCCTATCTCACTAGTGCCCATACTGGTTTGGCTCTGGACAAGTGCCCGAGAACCAGGCTCTTGTACGTAAAGAATGTTGCGACAAGGCAGACAATGGAACTCCCATTCTTTGGACTACGCTATGGCGGTATCTGTGGCATTGGATATGCTGCGGCATCCATGAAGCATAAAGTGGCTCGACCTTTCAGAGATACTATACGAAATCATCATCAGGCGTTGGTGTTAGCATACTGACTCTTGGAGTCGACAAATCGTGGAGAAATGTTGAGGCCCAACACTTGCCTGAGTTGGGTTGTTTCCTTTTCTCGTATCGCCCATTGAGCATTGAAGGTTTCATCCATTGGTTCCGGATTCTTCTAAACACGGCTAAGGTTGTGACGTTGGATTTGGAGACTGAGATTATTACATGGTCTGAAGTTTCTCTTCCCGGAGCTTCTATCAGTTATGCAACAGAGATCTTTCATGGGAGGTTTGGGGAAAGGGACCGGGAGACGGGGAGTGGTCGAAGTTGCTGCCGGATATAAAATTGGGAGGTGCGAAGTCGAGGCTTGAAGAGCTTGCTCGCTTAGTAGGTGAAGGTGGAGACGTGGAGCTGAAACCGAGGGGTTGGGTGAAGTACCCGGAGGTGTTGGCATTCTATTTGCGTGTCTGTAGTCGGATTTGTATCTTCTACAATCTCGATACTCATGAAATCGACTCGATCCTGTTACGTGAGGAAGTAAGCGAGCATTCTGGACATGTGCTTAAGAACAGCCTGATATGGGTAAGTTAAAGATTAGCATCAGCTATCTATGGGAATGGGACTATTTGATTTAAGATAGGTAACTGAGTTTACCAGTATTTATTTATTTATAACAATGATTTTGGGGTGCCAAATTCAAGAAATCTTTTACTCTATTCCTTCGAGTGTGCATTTCAAATTGAACTTTTGTGTTTATTCATCATTGGTAGTCCAAATCATACACGATGAGCCTAGCTAACGTTTGTTCTCCGATCTTTATGAACTGTTTAGTTGAAAGCCATTCCGTCGAGGGTGTTTGGCTAAGCTTATAAGCTATCTTATAAGTTGTTTGACTGCTTATAAGTTGTTTGACTGCTTATAAACACTCTAAATGTGTTTGGCAAAATAAGCTCCTTAAAAGCTTATAAGATGCAAAAATAAGCAAAAAGTGGAAAAAATTCTTCAAAAATCTATTTTTAAACACTTCATCAAGAAGCGTGGAAAAACGTGTCAGAAATTGACAAAAAGAAATGTAATGTCTTTGCGGGATGGAGTGGAGTATAATTTTAGCATATTTGCATAAACAAAATAAATAAATTATTAAATATGGTGAATTTAGCAAAAAAATTTTGAGATGTCAATCTTTATTTTACTTTTCACTAAGTGTTGATATCCAAAACGTATAGAATTCAAAATGAAGATTATACTTTTATTTTAAAAAAAAAAAATAAAAATACTCAATAATAATTAAAAATGCAACCTAATTATCAACTTTATAAGTAGTGTAGTGAAATATGTCATGAATTCATAATTTATGTAAATCTACCGGCCAACCCACTGGCTTTCGGGCGAATCTTATCGGGTCCAGTATCCACTAACACTAAATCCTTACCACTTAACATACGATTCACGTATCTAATCACGTCAAAGTTTGGAACCAAGCTGCAGTGGTTGATTCCTAACAAATGTTTCACCATGTTTTCAGTCTCTTTAGTTAGCCGAGGCAAGCACAGGGGATTCCCGAACAGGCATGTTTATTACAAGATAAATAAACACAACAAACAAGTAGTATATAGCAAATTTAAAAAAAAAACAACAACAAAGAATGTAAAATGCAATATCAAGAAAAGAAAAGAAAAAACTAAGCAATACAAAACTAAAAGAGTGAAAAAATATTCTACCTATAACATAATAATATCAATATATACTCACCACCTTAATTTACACAAAAATGTCCAACAATTCAAATTTAGATATTTTTTGTGTAAATTAAGTTGGTGGGCGTATATTGTGTTCAATAATGCTATTTGGCCATAATGTGGCCGGCCACACAACAATATTTTTCATATTTTTTGTAATTTTAAAATTTGTAAATGATAACAATAATTTATTAATTTCATATTTTAATTTAAAAATATTTTTTCCCCAAAAATTACATATTTTTTTCATTTTTTAGGTAAAAAAAGGTAAAAAAATACTTTAAATAGTAAAAATTATCAAATAATTAAAGGATTAATTTTAAAAAATACGTAAAAAATACGGAGTATCACTTTTTGACTATTTTATAATCTAAAAAAGTTTGGCATAAATATATAAATTATTTGATATTATAAAAAATAAAACAAGTTAAATTATGGCCGGCCACATTATGGCCGAATAGCATCACTCGTTTGTGTTTCTTATGCCTAAGTGGACATTTGGCCCTATTTTGTCAAACTAAAATACCCTTTTAAAATACCCTTAATTGCACAAAACTGCGTAACCCTCCATGTACTACTAACCATTTTAACATTTTTTTTTTCTTAGTTCTCGTCCCAAGTGAAATATTCCGTCCGTCCCATTTCATTAGTCCTTTTTTTTTTCAACACGAAATTGTATATGCACAATGCAAGTATCAAAAATGAAAAATATAGGGTTCACATTGAAAAGTATTTAAGAAAACATGATAGTGAAATAGGATTGTCAAAATTAATATGAAATGAGACAAAATGAGTATTACACGTAAGAACATAGAGGATTATTTCTCAAATAAAAGATCATTAGAGAGAGAGAGAGAGAGAGGACAACAGAATTGAGATCTGATTAATAATCAATAAAAACCATTGAATAAAAATATCACAAGTCATTTAAAGCTACATTCCTCTAGGCTGCAAGAATCCCCTCAACACAAATTTCCATTCCAAAAGAGGGGTAAAAGAAGACACATATATAAGACTTTTTTTCATTCTAAAGGGAGAGAAAATTAAAGGAACATACCCTAATAATAAGTTGCTATTGCTACTGTAGGACTAAGATTTTTTGTGTTTTAATCATATGATATGATATGATATGCCAAAACTCCTCAAAATTTGCCGCCAATATTTTCCCATTTCCACAATATTTATGTTGAAGCAGAATGCTGAGTCGGGCTTGGTCGTCGACCGCTGCCTCGGCCTCTTCCTTGCTGATACCCTTCTCCACCTCGCCCGCTGCTATAGTTCCCGCGGCCCCTTAAGCTGTCACTCCGAACATATGTTCGGCCAGCATTGAAGTTTCCACGGCCTCTGAAGTTTTCATTACGGTACCCTCCACGTGGAGGAAATCTGCCCCTTCCACCAACTGTGCAGAAACAAAAGCTACTGCATGAGTATGGATTAAAAGAAAATAGGAGTTTCGAGAATGATTTACTCTCTACAATTTAAGTTCGTGTTGTTCAAGCACTACGAACAGAGATAATGGAAGTTTTTGCTCTCCCCGACTCACCTCGGGCTTCTGTCCTCTTTATTTCCACAGAAGCTTGACGATTACCAATAGTTATGGGAGAAGCCTAGAGAACGGAAGTAATATTACTATGATGCAAAGGAAGAAGATAGTTGAAAACATGATATACAACAATCATTGATAAAATATAGCGAAAGGTTCACTGAATTCTTTTTGTTGACACTGGCAGTACACTTCAGCAGCATCTCGCCAATACAACAGAAGAAAATCAATATGTCAACTTACTTGGGATCTCTAGCATGAAAAAAATGATATCAGTTACATATTGGAAAGACGACCACTTCATCATATCAACCTGGTATATACTGCACTATAGCGGTGCCTATATAGTGTAAAGTGAGTGGCTCAACGAAGAAGACGTGCTTAAACAAGGAACCATGGAAACTATGAAAAGCATATTGCTGAACTCAAATTTCCTAGCATAGAATGGATTTTAAAATTAAATACTCCAGCCAATAGATATTGTATCCAACTTTAAATCTCATCCAAGCTCTAATGACCACCTATCCTTTACATTAGCTTAAACCATGAAGGTCAGGCATGAAGATGAGAGAAAAGAAAAATGAACGGGAAAGTCAAAGTGGCATTTCAGCATCCAAAAGATACAGCTCTCAAAATACTCACTAAATACTCTGAGTCTGGCATATTCTGATGGCAAGAAGGAGAAAAATGGGAGGCAAGAAAAGGAAACAATCTTAATATACTTACTTTAATTGCACTTTGCATGGAGCTAAACTCTTGAAATTCCACAAAGCCGAAACAATATGCTTGTTGATGAGAAAGGTGCTGTAGAGTGAATGTCAATATAATATTCAAGTCAAGGAATGCAGAATCACAACTAGCAGTAGAACTGACCTTGTTACTTCTGACTTGGACCCCATTTGGCTTAATAGCTCCAAATTTCTGAAATTCAGATTCAAGCTGAGAAACTGTAATATCCAGAGGCAAATTGCGGATATATATGGAGTGGCCCTCAACTGTAAGAAATATCAAACAAAACGCAAATCAGCTGTTCTGGAGAGGAGGATGCTCAAGAAAGGAAAAACTGCAGATATCCCAAAGCTTTCACTACATCTTAGTGGAAAATTTTGCTTCTCTTTTATTTAAATCATTGAAATCAATTTTCTTAAGTCATCAATCATTCGTGTGAGTACAGAAACTACAAGCTAAACGAGAACTACCTTCGTCCTGAGCATCTTTACTTTCTTGTTCACTATCAGGTGCAATAGGAACTGATGGTTCAGGAGCAGGATGCTCTGCATCACTGACTGGCTGCTTCTCTATCTTTGCAGGAACTACTTTTGCAGTTTTGGTAGGAACATACACCTTTACAGGGCCCCTTTTTGTCTGTGAACTAACAATTGAAGCATATGATTTCTTTGGAGCATCCTCCTGGGATGAAGAAGGAAGCGGTTCTGCAGCCACAGTTACATGATTCTCATTCAAATGAGAATGATTCTCATTCAAATGAGAATCAGCTTCCATGATTCTATCAGTATCATTAACAGCTTGGCCCACAGCAACCTCTTGGTCATCAACTACCTCCTCAATATTTTTGACTTCATGCACTTGGGTAGATGCATGGTTAGTGTTGGTGGAATCGACAACTTCAGCAGGCTCTGGGAATAAAATGAACTTGATGAGAAGGCAAAGACAAAGTATTCACAATTCAGGACTGTAACAGAACAAAAGGAAGCCATTATAAAGCGAACCTGGAATTGGTTCCGATGGTGTCTCTTGAACTCTGATATTCATGAGTGGCTGGGTGTTCGGTCCATTCTCTTCTACATACCTAAACACATCGTTTAAAACGTAGAACCCATTGTCTTGAGGAGCAAGAAAAAAGGTTTGCGAAAATTTCCTTCTTAGGTTGTCCTTTCCAGTCCAGCAGCCAGTCACTAGAACAATCACTCCTTTCTCATAAGAATCCTGTGCATCAGCAGTGTCTATCTCTAACTTGTAACTCTCGTAGTCCAATGAAACTATTTTCTCATTGATGGCCTGGCATAACAAGAAAATAGAGAAAATTTTATGTCAATTTGCATAAAAATCTGTGAAATGAAAACTAAACTTGAGTAAGTTGGTTCATTCTCCCACATGGAAGAAAATGGTTGTTTTAAGATTTAAAAAAAATAAATAAAAATCTATAAGCCTCGTCCACCTGAACTTGGAGTGTTTCCCTGAAGCATTAGAAGGTGGCATGTCATGATTTTTCTTTTTTAGGAGACTTATCTTTTGAAACCCAAAAGTCTAGATTCGATCTCTTCTTTTTTCAAAATGTCCGAAAAACATCATAGTTGTATGCAAACAAAATAGTTTTTATTTGCATTACAGTAACCTGAGAATATAGGTTATAGTTTGGTTTTGTAGGTCATTGACTATACTTTACGAAAGTGGTTAAGTGTGCTGAGTGGAACTTGAAGAATAGTTGGCTTTTATTTAATTCAGCTATTATTCATGTACTAACACTGGAAACAATTTCAATTCTAATGTACCTTGGGGTAATCTACTCCAGAAAAGGAAAAAAACAAAGGCACAAATTTCGAAGGAACTTACAGTTTTAACTTAAACTTTTATTTTTGCAAATTTATTTAGGAACTTTTTAATATTACAAAGCATGATACAGATATGAGTACGTATGAGTGATTGATCACCCACTCAAGGGCCAAAGCAGCAATGGCATGTGTTGCTAGCCTGTTAGGTAAGTATGGGTCATAGTCATAATTGCTGGAGTGACTACTTGTGAAATCATTGGAGAAGTTAGAGGTTAAGGTTAGGACTTGCAATTTGAAATAGGAATTCGAATGGTGCCCAGTGGTGGAAAGAATTAGAAGTAGATAATTGGATGATAGGAGTCCATGGTGGTTGTCATTCTGACAGCCAATTTTTGCTAAACTTAAAGCAGCGGGGGGTGGGATTAGGGTGAGAATATGATGGCTCTATGTATCGATAGGCCTCAATAAGGAAAGCTTGCACATGATTGCAAGGTGCTCTAGAAATCATCTATATGTTCTTTTTAAGTAGCCCTGCATACGTCACAAATACAGCATAGGCAAATCCATTACTAATTAGAAGACTACACCGAGTCTTGACTAATCACACGATGAGCCATAATTACACTATTAAGATGTCTGTGGGTTGTTAAAATTTTCTCATAGATATTCAGACTTCTATATGTTGAGTAATTAAGAGAGTGTTTCATCTAGGTCTTGCTCTCATTGTTATTTGGCAAGTCCTAACACAAACAATATATCGCCTAAGTTAATAGTTGATGAAAATTATGCTCCACTATGCCCCACCTCCCACTCCCGTACACACACACACACACACACACACACAAAGACAAGACACACGACCTTGTATAATTCCAAAACAACGTTCAATGTTTAATTAAATATTGATATAAACACGTACAGTATGAGTTGTAATGGTCACTTCCCTACAAATATAATACTCCTTCCATCTCATTAACTTAGTCATATTTATTGAACATGTGTCTATGAAAATGGCTCTATACTACTAATGGGGCAGGGGGAGCATATCATTTCATTTATAGCATGTCTAATTAGAATATTATTACAAGTATTTTTTTTTTACTAGACAACAGACACTAGCAACTAGGGTACACGAATATAATCAAAGCCTTCAAACTTAGTAATATATATATGTGGTGCCACAAATTGACTGCAACAGCATAACAAGTCTGCTAAAACCAACAGGAAACACAGGTTCAAAAACCAGTAAAGCATTATAAGAAAATGGAAGTCGTCATAGAAGAGACTGCGATGCATGGAAGACGTTCAACAAGCGATAGAAATACTTCCATAAACATGAAGCTCTTAACTCATGATGACCTCAAGATTCAAGAAGTATACTAATAAATTTCCAGATATATACAAAAACTGCGAGGAAATTTATTGATTAAGAAAGCTGACAGTGATAAGAATAATTCAGGGATAAAATTAGAATTACGTAAAAATTTCATACTCACTTCTGTAGTTGTCACAGTTGTCATAAGTCCATCAGGGTCGGGCCTACTAAATAGACTTTTATCCCGGTAAAATCTATGGGCCAAATGAGGGGTGTGATAGAGAATATGGAAGTACTGCTGAACAAAAGCATTTCCAATCACTTGAGCACTCGGTCTTGGAGCTGGCGAAGGACTCACAGTTTGCGCAGCCATTCCTGCCAGAAGCTGATGGACTCAAAGTTAAAATGGTACTTAGACTCTGACACCCAAAGTTGAAAATAGAACTCCAATCTGCACTGTACAGCTTGATTTGTATGAAAACAGAATCATATAAGTTAAGGCTAATCACATATTAGAGCCTAAAAATGCTGAGATAAATCCCTTTACCATTAGTTGACTTACTACATCGTAATTGAGCGAAAACATATAACCTTTTTCATTGAAATCTTCTAGAATATATAAATGTTACCAAGTTGAAATAGACTTGATGACTTTCCAGATCAAAACAACAGTATCCAAATATTAGCTGTTTGTGGAATAAAAGACTAGCAACCAGAAAGATTAAAATGCCCACCAAGACATATAGAGTATAACATCCAAACCCCAATGACATGACAAACATAGATTGTCAATATTTATGGCTATACCATACAAACAACATAAACACCCTGATCATTTAGCACAAACAAAAGAAATAATTTTAAGAAAAGGAAAAGGGACTAACAATTTCTGGACTCTGTAACCATGAAAAATAGAAAGAATTGCCAATTCAGTAAAAACTCGCGACCAGTTAATTTCTGTACCACTCTGCAAACAAGGCCGTTTGACCTAAATGTGCCACTCTGTGCAGCAACGCTTATACGAAACTCCAAATCGAACAATAAAAATAAAAGCTATCAGGTTTTCCTAATACCACCAGTAAATCTAACCGTCATGGTATTCCAAATACTGAAACAACAAAATTATGGATTGCAAGAAATTAATTATCTCTTGCTTCCTTCAAAAACACACATTCCGATCATTTGAAATACAGAAAAGTAAATGATTCACTGATAGCAGTCACCCTGCTGAAAAGTATAGAAATTACAGAAAAAAGAAGTGACCTTAACCACATTATGTCAAATAGATAATATCACTACCTGGTCAATACAAATTATTGGATCTCCTTTTGGGGGGAAGGGGAGGCTGGATGTGGGTGGATGGGTGAGTGAATGCGTGTGTCAGATGAGCAAATGAATGAGTAACTGTGAGTGTATATATTGAGAGAGGGAGAATGCGGATTATTCCCGAGTAGCCTTGGACAACTAGGCAATCACTAAATCTTATCTGTCAATTCAATTCAATTACATGAATACAGTTCTCCATTAAAAAAAAAAAAATCAATAAATCTATAGAACGTTATGTTGCCTTTTTCTTTTGCTAAATTTATGAGGTGATTTAACTGTGATCCATAAAGCGCGTCAAATTATATCGAACCATATTCAGTGTAAAGCAACAAAAGGTAACAATTAAATAACATATTGCCACAATATCAAGGGAATGCTTTACATCTATGCACTGCATACTTTAAAGCATACACGTTTTCTGACGTCACGCCTAGTAAACATATATGACAATTTTTTGTGACCTCTTGTCAACTGTAAATAATTTTAAGGCGAACCTAATATGCAACACACTGAGTAGCTTGAATAAGACTCGCAATAGACTCCAACATACTTGAGACAAAGAAACATTAGAAAATAATGAAATTCTGGCCTCAACTACCCCATTGTGCTACAGGCTAACAAGCAGTTCACTTATGAAAATCCCATACTCTTAAATAGGAAAAAAACTTCCACCAACGGTCTTCACATCTTTTACTTCATACAGAACCTTAATATTTTATGTTTATCCAAGAAATGTGCACGAGCATTGAGCAAGTAAAACATAAAACTTAAGCCTCGAAATGTACAAGCTCAAATCCTTTCTTTTTATCTTTCAGTTTGAGGTGGGAAAGTGGAGAACTCTTGACATTCAACTGCTAGGCTTGTCGTCTATAAACTCACACTTTATTTAATCATCCACAATACTAAACCCGAACACTACTGCTTGGCTACTTTACATAACCAAAAGATACATTATAACAAAAGGCAACAAGCAGAAACTGAAGGATACTCCTCATAAACAGCAAAAAACCAAAATGCCAGGAAGAGACATTGCCCTACGTCACCGGCGAACAGCACGGAACGAGTTTCAAATAGATACCAAAAGGTCCAGAAACACGTGACAATGAGCACCAATCTATAACCACTACAAGCCATTCAAAGGATCAACGCACACCTACAAAACCCTAATCACTCGCTGTAACATCCTACAAACCCACACAATGTCTCAAAACGCGAGTAGATTAAGCAGTAACGTTGACGTAAACCCCAAAACCCAACAATGCAAACTCAGCTCTTCACTGATTCTACCACCATCAGATCTGGCCGAGGCAGGAGCATTACCGGAATCAAAAGAACACCGCAATGTGGAGAAATCAACCAGCAATTCACTCACACAAGCACACATTTTCCATCACTCGAGAGAAAATGGCGTCCATCAAAATCAGTGATCACGCTCGACAAGGAAAACAGAAGAACACGTAGAAAGCGGCCTCGACATGATCCAGTTAACGAAATGCAATTATTTACCTGATTGTTTGTTAAACCTTGGGCTTTGGATGTGGACAGCGAGAGTGAGTATGTGTGTGTGTGAGAGAGGGAGAGAGAGGGAGAGAGGGAGAGAAATAGTGATCGTGATCGAGGGAGCAAGGAACAACAGAAGATTCCAGTAGAAGAGTTGAAATGGCTAGTAAAGCTTCTAATTCGTGTTCAGTTTTCCTTTTTTATTTCTACCAAATTTTTTTTTCTAAATATATAGTATAAATATTCTTAATTGCCCCCCAAAAAATTCAATTATAATAATGAGATAATCACAACTAAATACCGTAGCAATATATAACCTTTTAAAGATCGTGTCTAATTTTGTATAAGGAGCTCGTGTGTAGAATTGAGGTAACGTTGTAGCACTTATGTTTAAGCCTTAAATACGGTTGTGTTTGAACAACTTCTAGTCGTGTACATAAGTGCAAATGCGAGTGTTTGTTTCTTAAAATACTGCTACAAGAACCGGTTTTGTCGAGATCAGTTGGAGTACGTCTTTATGTAAGGTTCTCTCACGGACGAAGTCTTGCAATATATCATTGTTTCCTCTTCTTCGGCTAACGCATGGGTTGCCTTACACTCTATTTTCTCAAGCGAATAGCTGGTTCGGGTGATGCAGCTGAAGGGTGATTTACTACATGCTAAACAAGGCACCAAGTCTGTTTTTAAATTCGTTCACATCCTAAATTCGAAAGCCCATGAAATTGTCTCTAATTGAGTCGTTTGTGTCGGATGATGATTTTACACTCTATGTGGGTGGATTGCAACTCATATTTTGTGATCTTTCTCCCTTCATTGGTGTGCAAATTGTTTCAATTTCTTTTGCTTAACTTTTCGATCTGCTTTATTGTACAGGAAAAGTACCTGACACCATGGATAGTCCCCAATTTGATCTTAGTATCTCCACCAACTTCACTCAACAACAACCTCAAAAATAGTAGGGGGACGTTCACTCTTATATAGAGGCTAAGTATTGAACATTGGCGTCAGTTGCACAAGAGGTTTGCTGGCTCTATCATCTCTTTCGCGAACTTGGTATTACCCTCACCTCACCTCCTCGACCTTTGTGTGACAATCTTGGAACTACACGATTGGCCTTGCATTCGACTTTACACTCTTGCATAATGCATATTGTACTGGATTTATATTTTGTTTCGAGCATTTTTATCGTTTTATTTGTCACTACAAAAGATTAGCTTGCTAACTAAATTGCTTGCTCGTACGCAGTTTTAGAAATTCCGCCGATGGGGCGTCAATTTTGCGGGGGCGTATAAAGGGTGATATGAACCTATGTACTTAATTAGTAAGAACATTTATAACCATAGATAGTCGCTTTCCCCTTTGAAAGATAGATTAAATAAAGGTGAAGAAAAAAGGAAAGAAAGAGTCGCTCTTGGATAATTAGCGACTTTAATTTCCATTAACACTTTTTCGAGATCGAAGTTTCTAAATTTCTAACCTGCAATTGAAAGAAGAGAGAGAGAAAAAAATCCCCAAATCGAGCAATGGCGTCCGGTGCGAAATCCCTAATCCAAACCCTACGAAAGTACATCAAGAAGCCATGGGAGTACACCGGCCCCGTCGCCCACCCTGAGTACCAGCTCTCCATTGCCAAGGCGACGGATTATCGCGTTCACTGCCCCGCCACCGTCCCCGGCAAGGCCATCGTGCCCAATTCCCTCCCGGAAACTGTCTTCGACATTAAGTATTACAGCCGGGACCAGCGCCGGAACCGGCCGCCGATCAGGCACACATTTCTGAAGAAGGCTGACGTGGAGCGGATGAAGATGGAGAAGAAGGCGTTTGATCTGAGCGAGTTCCCGCAGCCATACTTGACGTCGATTGTTATCGAGGATGAGAATGTCATCGGTGGTGGATACCAGAAGTAGATTATTGGGTATGGATTTTGCGCTCCTTTTGATCGTGTGTTCTTTTGGTTTGATAATTGGGGATTTATTAATTATGATGGTGCTTGATAATGGATGGTGTGTAAATTTTCAGAATGATGAGAAGCATGGTTTTTTTATACATTATCTTTTGAATATGATTTTTCTGCTGATATTGCTTTTCATGCGATGGATGTTGGCGTTTCGATATGAATCATAATCATGATATAATGAATCTGCCTTAGTTGATATATTGCTTGATTCACGTCCTATTATGTTTCAGCTTCAGGGTTAGTAGATCAAATCTTAGATTTATTGTGAGTAGATGATTTTATCACAGACTCTGAAAAGTATCCAATATTTCTGAGCATATGAATATGCTTCACCGGCTTATGACTGGAAATGCTAGATTACATGTTAGATTTAACAAAGTTTTCATCATACTTGGGCTGATATGAAATGCATCACTTTGTTGACCATGCTGGGGCAGCTCTATCTCACTCTGCCGATTAAAACATTTTGGTTTTGTGTGGTAATTAAATGTGTGCTGTTACAGTCAGGCATATCATTGGATGATGATAATGGTATCCATTGAAGCTCATGATACTTCTTTGTGGGTTATGAAAATTAATTCTGTTATGATTTAAGCCACCTAATAAGGATTGCCGACACAAGATTTTGGACCACTTCCTAGCTTCTTGCTCTGTATCAGGATTAGTTGTTGTTTACAATGAATATATATATCTGATAAGTTCAAAGTATCAAAATGGTAGACTGAATTGTGTGAACTTGACAGTTTATGAATTCTCTTTAGATTAAATCATTTCAGATTAGTTTTACTTTGGATTGGACTTGTAACATCACACCCTTTTACCTTAAATTCCTTAATGCTATAGTATTTTTTTGAGTTATTCCCTTTGCTGCCAAATTACTCTTGGATGCATTATGCATTTCCCGATTTATACTTATTTGATATGTCATTGTTTTACTAAGGCCATACTAACATTGGAGTATCATTTTAGAAGTAGAGAACTCGATGGGGTATTTGGGGTAACTACCACGTGGAATTGCTTATGTAGAAGTAAGACTCAGAGGTCATGTTTTATTGCCTTGGTATGTCATCTGTCCCAAAACCTTGAGTTCGGTGCACATAATATGGGGATATTCAGTTGTGTCTTAGTTTCTCATCAGTCTTATCCAAACAAAAAAACTTAGGGCTTCAGTCGAGAATTATAGAACTTAAGAATTGCAACAGGGTGGTCATCATTTTTGGTATATGACTAGTACCCGGTCAGCAGTCTGTCGCTGTAAAGCGTAATATCCCAGTGTCTAGCTCGTGTAATTAAGTACCTAGCTGGAAGATGGATATTCTTTCAGAATGAATCCTTTGATACAATAATCAATCTGACATTCATACCTGCAGTCTAAAAAAATTGGCACAAGTATGTTTAAGAATTAGATTGAAGTAGATTATGATGATGGGTCAAACTTTATGATAGCTGTGCAGTAGTAGTACTGCCTCATATTGACTTCCTTCTTCCTTGGCTGAGATAAGCATTTTGCCTGAGTATACTCGAGTATAAGTTTCTAGCATTTATTTATCTTTTGGCATATATAAAACTTGTCTGGCTACTTCAATTTTAGGCTGTCTTCTTCATCTTCCTTTCTTTTCCAAGAGACAAGGAAGTTCTGGTTTACCACCCTGAATCTTCTTAGGATAATTTTCCTTTTCTAACAGGCTTGTGAGCTGTGACAGCTATCTGGCTGCTTGAAGTTCTGATTAAAGGGGCAGCTTGGCTCATGTTCAGTCTTTCTTGAAAGGGGCAAGGTGTATTCCATGATATGTATTTTTTTTTGTTACTAAATTGTTTCTCAATAAAGTATTCTCACTGAGCTCCAATGTTGCTTTATGTCTAAAATCATTGCTAGATATGGCTAATTGGTGTTTTACCCTTCATTTAAAGCTCAAAGTTTTTTTTTTTGTTGGTTCAATTTCAACATTATTGTTTGTCTACTTTATGAATGACTTGAAATGAAGTCAGTTAATTTATCATGCTTTAGCAAAAGAAAAGGAAGAACGTTCTTTGCAGTGCACTTCCACCTGAGCATATGACCTTTTGGTAGATAGCATTCGTTTTTCTTATTTCATAGACATAGTTTATTTTGCTGTCTAATCTATTGACTATCTCGAGCCTATTGGTCTGCAGACTGCTGTTGCCAATGAAGTTCAACATTCTTTCATGTTTCAACTGAGAAATGTTATCTGTTTTATAGCTGAGATAGGTCATAAGTCATATGTTTGCTTCGTGAATATGCTAGTTCGATAGGCATATCTTATTACCTGTCCCTTTGTGGAACCTTGCCTCTTTCTAGAGCTCATGATGATAGGATTTACATACCATTGGATATAGTTTGACTTGCTGCTGAATTAGTTCGATTGTTATCATGCAATGTCTCGCCATCATTTCACTCTTGGGCTTGTACCTTGACAAGATTTATCACTAGGGCCAAATCTGTCCATTGATTGAGTAGAAAATAATTGCTCCGACCTACTCATTTATGCTACTCGCTTCGATCTCCAGTTTGATGATGTTTAGGTCTCAGGCCCGTCTACTCTACATTATACCTAATTAAGGTGTTAGTGTTATAATCAGCAGTAATTTTACCGTAAGAGTTTCCATGACTTGTGACGTTTACTTGCTTGCATATGTAATATGGCTTTCCATAAATAGTGTTTATTCCTGGCCGGTCTCGTCTAGTTCTTATCTCTTCGCCCTTTTGCATTCATGGCGCATCTTAGTGAGAATTCACGAACCAAGACGAGACACGGAACAGGAGGCAGGGATAATGCACGAAGCCAGATATTAAATTCGACATTTTTAGCAGAGAGATTGGGGCATGGGGGGCAAACACTCATCAGTGTGTAGTAGTTTTCCATCTACAGTTGTGATTTTTGCGCATGCCTATTTATTTCCATGCTAAGTGCCAATGTGTGTTGATATATGTATTGATGTGCCATTATTTCATACATCCAACCAGCTATAATAGGTGAAAGTTTTTGGCATCATTTCAATTTTATTTATTTCAGTGAGAATTTATATCAAAAATTGGAGGGTCCCTCTTTTACTTAACCTCACTATCACCATCACCTCTTTATTATCTCTCTCTCTCTCTCTCGCACAAGACAAATTGGTGCAGCAGCCTCCACCTCTTTTTCAGCCATTCCTTTTCCACTCTCTCCGACCTCGGTATTCGTCTCGTGCACGGCTTATTATCTTAAGACGCGGCAATTTGAAAATACATGCAAACGCACTCGAACAATTCACCTAAAATCGGGTTGAGATGCACCTTTCATGCTTCTTATAATGAGATATTTATGAAGAGATGCGGTTTGATGACGGAGATATTTAGAGATATTTAGTGACGAGACGAAAAATGCGAAGAGATTCCCCTTTGCATATGTGATTTAGGTGGGGTGGGACGAGGAGAGGATAAAGGAATGAATGTTTACACAAATATAGGAAAAGGAAGAAAGGAAAAATGAAGTGACATGAGATGAATTTAGGGTTCCACTAAGGGAAGTGAATTTGACCAATCCCTAAATAAGGAAGGAGCAGTACACAAGAACTGTCTTATCCTCTACTGTTTCTGCTGCTGCTGTGGATGCAGTTTTTGATATCATATCATCTCTTTGCCACTGACAAAAGGATGCATTTATATCATTATATGTACGTCACGGACACTTTTAATGTGTCCACCGTTAATGTGAAAGTTCAAAGGTTTACCGTTTTTAAATAGGTTAGGATATATGTTTAAATCTTTTATTCACTAATAGTATATCATGTCATCGGAGGGCACATTCAGAATGCCTACGGTGGATAGTGGAACGTTCCTCTATATATACATATATTACTATGTACTACTATGTGTGTTTATGTAAACCCTACCAAAGATTAAGAAACAAATGCAGAAGGTGAAAAGAAAGTGAATGAAAGGGATTAAATGCTCCTGTGCAATAATGCACAATATGGCAGAGGAAAAAGGAGGAAACTGCACCCCATCCTCTCTCTCTCTCTCTCTCTCTCTCTCTGCAAGACTGCAAACCATGAAATACATTGTTTTGAAAATACATCATTAATCCTCAAAAAAGGTACCATATGATTAATAGTGCAAGATCACTGCCCTATTCCATTAACCTCAATGCATTTTATTAACAGACTAAGTGCATAGTACAGCAGCTACTTAATTCGAAGTCGATATATGTAAACTGCTCTCCTTACGGTCACAATTTTGCTCAAACGTACGATGGACACGATGAGGGGCGATGCTTTTGATATGATGAGCGTACTTGGCTTGTTCGTTCGTTGTTTTCCTTAGTAAACACGGAACTTTTCACATGGTGTGTGACTTTAAGCTTCTTTTTAAGTACACTGTGCTTATTATCACCACGCTTAGGATTCAAGAATTGTGAAGGGAGGGGGGGCTAGCTTTATACTTGATGCTATGAATTGTCACTTAAAACTAAAGAGAGGGAAAAAGGGAGCATTACTTCCTTCCACAATGCTTTAGCAGTGGTCCCTTTTTTTGTGTTCATTGAGAGAAGAAAATTTTAAGCCCTATTTTCTTCTCTCATTCATCCCAAGAGATAATCATCATCACATTCTGCATTTCTTTCTATGTTAATTTCTCTCAACCACCAAGAAAAATTAAAAGGGATGAATGTGATTAATTTGGAGGGAAATTAAATTTGAAACCGTAACAGCTAGAAATATACTCCGTTCGGACTTTTCAAGTTGTTACGGTTCTTTTCAGCATTTGCAGCAAGCGCTTTTGAGCGTCTTGATGATAAGTTTTAAGATAACCTTTTCTTTTATGGGATAGTACGTTTCTTGTCATCAAGAAATGCTGAAAAGAAATGTAACAACTTGAAAACGTCCGGAGGGAATATGTAAATATATATTTCATAAAATTAATGTTGCATAGGGTATAAAATAGTATTAATTAGTGTATAAAAATGATGAAATACTAGATAAAAATTAAATGTTAAAAGGGATGTGACACTGAAAACTCTGAGCAATCCCTTGTCTTGGATCAGGGGACCATTTATTTGGCAATAATGCAAAATTGGTACCTCTTCAAAGAAATCTAAACTGCTTCTTTTCTTTTCTTTTTTTCTTGAGATCTTCATCACTGCCTGTAATTTCTGACTATATAACTTCCTTTTTTATTTGGATACAAGAAATTTATTTATTTGATTAGTGTTTTTCCTTGATCATGGAATAATTTGACAGTTGATTTTCTTTGATATAAATGTTGATGGATTACCATGAAAGAGAAGACAAGGTTCAGTAAGTACAACTCTCCTTTCTTGGCCATGTTCTTGACATGATTGTTTGTTAATTTATAAGTTATCTCCTCACTGCATATATATTTAGGGGTCGTTTAGTATCCATATACGTATACGAGGTATGTGTATCGATCAAAATATGGAGTATCTCATATGCATACCATGTGTGTTTGGTATATCAGTATATGGATATTAAATTGATATCTTCGATATACTTATATCTTCATTTTAAACTTTTTTTCATATACTGATATATATAGAGGTCCCTCGTATCTCCATTACCTATCCATACCAAACTCATATGTCAGATATCGATTTCATACTCATACATGATATTTAATACCCATATTTTTATCTGATATTTGATATACTATAGTAGTGTATGAATACCAAATGAGGGAGTACTATGATTTGAATAGAAGAAATTAATAAAATGGCAACTATGTATACATACTGATGTTGAGCTTTGTTTTTTTGGACTAAGTTGGCTCATGATTAAGCATTTGATCTAATACTGATAAATATTGAAACTTTACTGCATGCATACTCCCTCCGTTCCACCGAATAACCCTTCTCTCGTTTTTCACAGATGGTAAGAAAACACATTTGTTTCGAACGCTTTTAACTTTTTTCAACATTAAATATCCGCATGTCACTAAACAACGTAGATTTTGGTAAACGAAGAAAGGTTTAATTTGATACAAATTTAATTACGAAAGTCGACTACTTACGTTGGAACACTAACAGCTAATCGTAAACGGTGGGACGGAGAGAGTATATATACATATCGTAAGACTTGAGGGGATAATCAAGGGCATGCATGGAAATTAAAGCAAAAGATCAAAGATGACATGTACTGTATATATATTCTGAATTGATCAGCCAATATTATTTAATCCCTTTCTGTGATTTTTGGACTATAATTACACAGTTAGTATTCATTAATATTTGCTCAGAGCCAACTGGGAGAGGAATTAATTAAAGGCATTAAATCACAAGCTCTCTTATATATGCAAAAACCCTAAAGAGACTTTTCCACTAGAAATAATATATAGTCCAGGTAAGTAATTGAGCAAGTTATAACATGAATAATGCATATTCAATTATGTTTGGTTGTTACACAATTATTATTAATTTAGGGCAGTAGATGCTACATAGAGTAAATAGCCTTAATATTATGTTTGCAGATAGACAGCAGAAAATAATGCTGAATTCAGTTAAAATCTATAAATGCAGCTCCCATTTAAATCCCAGTAAAAAATTAAAAACTATTCATTTCCAATTAATTTATTGTCTTTCATAGTTTTTACCCTTTTGAGATGGTTAACAAATTATGAAAATAGAAAAATATACATATATAAAACCTTCATGCATGCATTTTTGCAGCTGACGATGAACCCTTTTTATGCTATCTTTGTGCTTTTAATTCTTTTAACACGCATTTCAATGAGTTTGTAAAAGTAGATGTTACGATGAAATTTAGGTCGTCTCGCTCAGTATTGGTAAATATACTATATCAAGTGCGACCTAAGCTTTATCGTAACATCTACTCTTCGACCCATTGAAATGCGTACCAAAAGGTCGAAGTACAAAGATAGTGGACGGACAGGGGAGCAGCGGCGACGCCAGCATGGGGCAATGGGGGTACAACTGTACCCCTAAAAAAAAATTATTACTAGTATTTTTTCCCGTCCCATCGAATAGTGTTCTTTTTTATATCTTATGTCTCACATATATTTAAGAAAAGCCCACTATTCAGTAGTACAAAGGAAGTATACATAAACTTTTGCTCATTAAGTTGATATTGATTCTTTCGGTTGCTACTGCAAGTGTCGAGAGAGAGTTTTTTGAAATGACCTGATGTTAAATAATTTTTTCGCACCCCTGAATTATAATTTCTAGAGTCGCTACTGCAGGGGAGGGAGAGTAATATGTTTGGATAACATTCATTTGTTGATAATTAGTGATGATCAGTAAGCATCACAGTGTGAACTTCCTATGCAAGATTCTTGGTAGGCAGCCTACAACAAGAAAAAAGAAACCCAAAAAATGAAAAATGAAAAACAAAATGAAAAAAAATAAATAAATAGGAATTTATTGGTGAAAAATAATCAAAGAATTAAAGCACATTTTATAAATGACCTTCTATGTAGAGAAAGAAAGTTCAAACACGTCTAATCTACTTAATTTCCAAAAAATCAAGAACTGTAGAAATATATATTTCATCTATAAAAACAATTAATATATTCAACCTTGAAGAACTAGCTAGCTTCTTCCAAATGACTACATGATCATCAAGAAAAATGTAGAGTGGTCCTCTCTCTATATGTGTATCTTGAGAGAGAAAGTTTAATGGAAGAAATCAGTTGGTCCCTCACACTTCAAGGCAACATCAGAGTGACGTTACTCTCACTCTAAAAACTCCAAAACCCCAATTTTTTTTAAAGGTATTTTCCTTATTCATTTCAATTTCTTCATCATCATCGTAGTGGTGTTGGTAAGACGTTTCTCCTCCAACTAAGAGGTCGGAGATTCAAGTCACCTTAGCATGATTCTGCGATGATGATCAATCAATCTTGTCAAACTTCCATGCATATTCAAGATTCTTGATACAAATTAGTCCATTTTATAACTAATCCATGCTAATTACACTAATTGATCAAGAAAGTAATTTAAATCAAAACATATTCTTAATGACTTCTCAAGCTGTTACATTTCTTTTTAGTATCTGTGACAAGCGTTCTCGAGCGTCTTGACAATAAAACCAGTTATTTTAAAAGCATCATCAAAACGCTCGAAAACGCTTTGCTACAGATGCTGAAAATATATATAACAACTTAAAAAGTTCGAAGGAAGTTAGTAATGTGATTAAGGTATATAGTAGGAGGCGTGCATCTGTCAAAACCATGTGATGGGAATTCACCATAATGCCTTTTGTAGTTGTCGATAAAGCATTAAAGCCAACTTTTCTCTACACCAAAAACAATGGTCCCATAGTCTGGAATTGCACCCTCTCCTTTGCTTGATTAAGAAGGGCCAACCCCGGCCCTTCGTTCGTTCAAGCTCGAGCTCGAATACGTACGTTCAGGATTATACACTAGTCGATCCAAACCCTTAGACACCTACTTAACTATAAAAGCTTAATTAACATAACCATCAATGAAAAAACCAAAACATATGCTTACTTTTTGATTAATTAATTAAGATGATTTTGACTCTCAACATATTGTTTTTAATCTATACATTTGTCATTTGTGTGTATATATCTTCTTCGGATGCCGGTGTACACGTGGCATTTCGAGCACCATTCTTTTCTTTTTTCATGAGCATGGTCAAATCCAAAACCAGCAGCATCTTCCCTTTTTCCTCCAATATCATCACATCTTGTATAAGTATCATCTTTGTATGCTCTAGCTAAGGTATTTGCTCTTGCATCAGAAGCAGAAGCAGAAGCAGCATTCTCAAGTGTTTCGGAACCCGATTTCTTCGAGTTTTTTCTTCTCGGATTTCGCCTAATCGTAGAGCAGATTCTGAATGTGAGGTACATATATGGTAGCTTTCACACACACACAAGCTTGAGTTTAAGTACTTCTTCCCCTTCACATATTTCTATAGGCTTTTCATGTATATACATATTGATTTTTCATGAATAAATCTTTTAATTATATGTGTGTGAGGAAATTTTGTGTTAATTTAAGTTTATATGCATATGATCTGAATTATTCTTATTAATTAATTACTATGATTCATGTTTCTTGATTTAATATATGTGTTCATGAATCATATATGCAGATAAATCCCAGTGAAAAAAATCCAAAAAAACTCCTCAAAAAAGAAAATTATGAGCAGCATAAGATGATTTCAAGATCAGAAACACCAGACTTCACAAAGCAAGAGACGACGACGGCGACGGAAAACAACAACAACAACAACGGCAACAACAAGCCCTCGTCGAGCTCCGTAACATCGTGGTCAAGGCTCAAAGACCCCCGAATAGTCCGGGTATCCCGGGCCTTCGGGGGCAAGGACCGGCACAGCAAGGTTTGCACGGTGAGGGGGCTACGAGACAGGCGGGTGAGGCTATCAGTCCCCACGGCCATCCAGCTGTACGACCTCCAAGACCGTCTCGGCCTCAACCAGCCGAGCAAGGTGGTCGACTGGCTGCTCAACGCCGCCAAGACCGAAATCGAAGACCTTCCCCCTCTCCAGTTCCCGCAGGGCAGCTTTAGCGCCTCCCTCCTCCCCATGCTCGCGAGCTCCAAACAAACCCTAAAGTCGAAGGAGGCGATGACGTCAGCGGAGGGAACTGGAGAGGGGTCCGAGGGGAGGAGGGAGGAGAGCTGGGTGAATCTGGGGATTAATCAGGGAAGCTCGTATCATGATCAGAGCCAGCAAAGCAGCCACGCTCCTCCGTCTTCGTCTTCTTCTTCGTCGTTGTTGTTGAATAGTTTCGGTAATTCGTTCGTGAGGTGGGATCCTTCGTCGAGCCTTACTCTCTCTCATCCTCCTCCGCCTCCGACGAGAAGCCCTAATTGCCATAACCAAGGGGAGGATTGGCAGAATTTCAGCCTCGTCCCCCACCACCATTATCAGGTGATGCTCCATCAGCCGTATTTCCAGCCGGAGTTCGACTCCTCCAAGTTTCAGAGCTCGGGGGAGGCCTCGGCCATGGAGGCGAGGCCGGTCCGGTTCGATCTCCTCCCTTCGCAGAACAACAATGACAGCTAGGCTAGCTAGTAGACTGAATGCAGTGCAGTGCAAAATATATATATAAATATATGGAGATCGATGTATGGATTAATCAATTGTTACACTCTATTGCTCAATTTCGTCTAGGGTTTGATGAGATTGGCATTTTTGGAGATGATCAAGACTGTGATTTCATGTCGATTCGATGGGATCGAGCGCTCGAGTCGACTGCGTATATATATGAACTGGACGAATGCCGCAGCTGAGAGCTAGCTAGACTGGTAAGGTGCTGATCATTTACACTTACAAATGTGTGTTTGTGCGTGTGTGGATTTCTAATATTAATGTTTTGATTTTGTTATAACATATAATTAAATTGAAGGGCTTGTGTTATTTATGATCTATGCAGTATATTCTCACACATTATGAAATCATTCATGATTTCTTGCTAGTTCATGGTTCACTTCTTCCGAAAATTCTTCCGTCTCATCGATCGATCGAGTTTAATTCGATTCGACTACTTTTGTTATCGATCTTGAATTGAATTTTTAGTTGATGGTAGGATGCAAACCGATGCCTAATTCCCCCAAACTTGTGTTAAATTAACTACTTCTTGTTGTATTTATATATATATGTAATATGTTGTAAAGAAAACAAAGCTAAAAAACCTAGGCTTTGATAGAATGGTCCCTACCCTAGCTAGCATATGGGATGCTTCATTTCATTTCATGATATGTACTATATAGTATACTAGCTGGAAATTAAGCATTGAATTTGAAATTGTTGAAATTAAGAGTATGAATAATTAGTCAAATTCATTAATTTGTGTTAGAGAAATTATAGTATACTATTTGTTAATTAGGGGAAATGCATGTAAGAAAGTAAGGGTTTTTGTGAATGAGAGAGTTGGGCGGTGGTGTAGAAAAATCAAGTCTCTCTCTCTCTCTCAAGAAATATATGTAGGGAGTGGTGGTCTAGGTACGTTAAGAAAAAGTAGGAGGAGGAAGAAGAAGAAGAAAAATGTTAGGTGGAAGGTAGAGACTATTAGGGTTTGTTCTATCTTTTGTGTATGTTTGTGAATTGTGCATGTACTACTAGCTAGGACCACGTCTCTCTCTCTCTCTCTCTCTCTCTCTCTCTCTCTCTCTCAATGTGTGTGTTGTAATGTGCCTAGTTAGCAAAACAAATTACTTTTAGGGTTCAGTCTTTGTTGCTGGTACATACATGCATGCAATTTAAGGCAATGTTTGGTTTTCTTTTCCCTATTTATCGGTTCAAATCTTTTATTGCACTTATATGAGACATCGTCTATTGCATTTAAGAATAATATATTGATATATGACATAATTAATGATTTATTATTGAAGATTTATCTAAGAAAATTAAATGTATACCTTAACCGTCTGAAATTTCTAAACCCTAATATTTAATTTACCATATGTCATATATTAATCTATTTATGTAATACAATTTGGCAATAAAGGATCTCATTCGTTTATTACCTAAGACCTAGAAAGTTAAATTCGGGAAATAGTACGTACATGTAATTCCTAGTCCTCATTTTCGTGTACTAAATGTGTGCTAAATATCGAATTCATAATTTTAGGTATTTCCTTCCAATAACTTTCATGTATTACGTGATTTTGAGATAATCTTATGTCATACTCCCTATATATGTCCCGCTGTTAAAGGGATATTTTCCTTTTTGGGATGTTCCGTTGATATAGAGACATTTCCCAAAATAGAAAATTTCAATCCAATAAATTAAATTTAGACACATCATTTTAACCCACTATCTTTCACTTTAATACACTATCACCACTCACGTCTTAATTTCCGCGCCGAAAAAAAATCCCTTTCACAGTGGGACAGAGAGAGTATATTTCATCCGCTCACTAATCCTCTCTCGTTTAATGAGAATCATTGATTTGATAGACTTCCCTCGTACATATAGAGTGTATATGCATTATTATTCATATCTCTTAGCTCTATATACATCTACTCCATAAATATTATTATAAGTATTGACGTATATCTTTTCCTTGCACGAAATCATTATTATGTGCAAGTGTTTATCAAACATGAGGCTGCATATAATTGACAATAATCATTAATAAAATTCTTGAATACATGGGAGGTAAAAAGAAAATGTAGAAATGCTTATTTTACAACGTGACGAAGATAGTACATAAATATATAGTATTAAACGTAATTCTAAAAAGAAATTGTCAACGGAGCGCAGCTGATAGGAAATGGCCCATCTCCCTAGGCCCAATACTACCACCTCGGCAAAGGCCCACGCGTTACCTTGCATAGCCCAATAAAGGCATCTCGGCCCAACGACAGCTCGGCCCAGCCCAACACTAACCAGCCCAAATGCAAGCCCAGGGAGTTGAGCCCTAACTAACAGAACGTGGAGTGATGGAGGCAGAAACGGCCACACCCACGATATCCACGATCCCACGTCCATCACTCCCATGATGGACGGTAGAGTTAGCTATAAATATCGAGTTTGATGTATTGTAACACACTCATGCTATTTTGAATACAATCTCTCTCTCTCTCAATTCTCCCGTGGACGTAGATCTTCCGATCGAACCACGTTAACTCTAAGTGTTCATTATCTTTCTGCACTTAAATCACTCAAACACCCTTTTACTTTCACCGAGCAACGAATTTAGTATTCATCAGCAGCCTAGTGTGGTAAGACGCTCTTCCTCTAACCTCTGATTGGGTATTTGAGATACCATAGATGCATGCATGGGTGTGTGAGTCGTATTTGCGTGATAAAAAAATAAAAATATTAATAAAAAGAAATTAATAAAGCATATATATGAATTAATAAAGCATATGAGTAATTGAGTAGTACTACATGACTGTGTAAATTGATGGGCCTGATATTATCTTTGGGCTAGCTTTAGTTGGATAACGTTCATGGACTATAATTTGAACCAATTTTATTTACGCTGTCCATCTTTGTGTTTCGTTCATTTATCATTTGGATCTCATATCGATTATACCATTCATATTTCACAAGTCAACTGAAGTATACTTAAATATTTATTACACTATAATACTCATTCACTTTAACGTCCAATCATCATAAAAATCAAAACTCGTGTCATAAAAATTGAAGCACAAGAATATAAAAAATAGATTTCCTTTAATCTTAATTTGATTTTTTTTCTTCTAACAGGTATGAATTAATCACTTTGGCTATTAGTATTAACAAGATCTTATCTCACAAATTTGGATATCAACGTTAATAAACATATTAATATATTAATTCCTTTTTCATTTCCTGTAAATCAAATCAGTAGATTTGCAATTAATTGATAAAATACCAATTTTATAATCGGAAATTACTGCTTACGTATTAGCCGACGTCACACCAGAGGCTCCACCTATATAAATTCCCATGCATGCGACTTCACATGCACTTCATCTTCTCCACTCAGAACACAACACAACACTCTCTCTCTCTCTCTCTCTCTCTCTCTCTCTCTCTCTCTCTCTCTCTCTCTCTCTCTCGGATGATAATGCAACGGTTTTGCACTTATTCTAGTTATGAACTTATGATGTTTATTTCTTTTTTCTGTCGACTATAATTATCTTGATTTTGAATCGGAATTCAGATGATTTTTTTGGTGAGTGATCGATTTCAGTCCCCTCGATCTCTCTCTCTCTCTCTCTCTCATGCTTTTTTCAACAATTAATGTCTTTGCGCAAGATCGATGCTTTTGTTGGGCTTGCACACGGCAATGGATGATCGGTGAGAATTTGAGGGATATTCTTCGTTGTGAATGTGTTGAACGGCACCTCATACTCGATAACTCGGATGAGAATTTAGCCGGTTCGCCATTCATAACATCGGAGGAGGATATCCCTTCAAATTCTCTTTTCCGATGGTCCACTGCCGTTTGCAAGTCCTGCAAATAGTGTCGGGATTGAGTAAAGACCGTTTGTTGAAAGGCCAATTTTCTTTTATTCAAATTAAAGAGTTGGAACGAGGGACGGAGGCAGAAATCTAACTCGAAGGTAGCTCAAATTAAAAATAGATGATGGTCTTGCATCAAGAAATAAATTTATCATTTTAATATAATATGTGGCAAATCCCTAATTATATTTGTGCTTTATAGAACAACGATTTTTCTTTCTAACGATACATGTTTTTGTACAAAATCGATGCTTTTGGAAGGCTTGCACAGGGCAATGGATGATCGGCGGGAGTCAAAAGGAATATTCTTAAGCTAGGTTATGCCTTCGACTCCCTTTCTCCCAGTGGCGGAGCCTCCATGGAGCAAAGGGGTGCAGTTGCACCCCCAATTTTTTTTTTTTTTTTTTTACTATTATATATATATGTATGTATGTATATTAATTATATATAAATATATATGATTTATATATATATATTTCATTGAAATCCCGATTATTTTTTTTTAAAAAAACAAGAAAAAAGCCCACCAAGTTCATAATTTTGCTTATCCTTTGATGTTTTCCCTCATTAAGTTCGTGTTGATTTTTCGAGTTTCTACTGCATGTGTGGAAATGATATTAATTTTCCAAAATGATTTAAATTAAGAAGGCCTTCAAGTTCTTAAAGGCGAGGTTATCAATCGCTTTCAAGAAATAAGGACTTGTCGAAATTTAGATTAAATAACAATGTATTTGTTTTTATTGTATTTTGAAATGAATATGACATTATGACACTATATATTTTTTTTCGCACCCCCGAATCGAAAATCCTGGCTCCGCCACTGCTTTCTCCGATGGTCCACTGCCGTCTGCAAGTCTTGCAATATCCTCGGGATTGTGTAAAGACTATTGGCGTTGGAATAGCGACATTTTTGTATCGAAAGAGTTGTGTAGAGATCATTTTAGAGGGGTTGGTTTCATCCCGCATTTTTTAAACATATGAAATAATTATTTTTCTTATTACATCAACTTCAATTGTATGCTTTAAAAAAATTATCGGCAAAAATAAGTTCATTCCATAACTTTTATTTGTATTCGGCTCTCCACATATTTTTACTTGTTCAACTTGTATAATAAAAACACATTATTTATCAATTTTTGCTTTTGTCTAGAGAATAACTAATAAAATAATATACGAAAAATCAACATCAATGCCCGTCTAGCTCAGTTGGTAGAGCGCAAGGCTCTTAACCTTGTGGTCGTGGGTTCGAGCCCCACGGTGGGCGATATATTATTTTTTAAATTTTATTTTATTTATTTTATTGTAAATGTTACTCCATCCGTCCCTTTCAAGTTGACCGTGGGCAATATATTATTTTTTTAATTTTATTTTATTTATTTTATTGTAAATGTTACTCCCTCCGTCCCTTTTAAGTTGACCGTGGGCGATATTTTATTTTTTAAAATTTATTTTATTTATTTTATTGTAAATGTTAGTAATTTTCAAGCTTAGTATAAAAGCTTGTCAATAAATTTTCGTATTTGTTAATAATCGAGTCAAGCTCGAGTCCGAATTGGAGTTGAGCCAAGCACGAGCAGACTATGGTATTTGGCTCAATTTGCTCACGAACATCTTCAGTTCGTATATAACGGAGCTTGTTTGCGAGCCCATAATCGAGCTTTTGACATTTATGTGTAAACAATATTAACTTAGAACAATAGTGTGGTATTGCTTATAACCTATGGTATTCGACTCGATTTGCTCACAAACATCTTCAATTCGTATATAATCTAGCTTGTTTGCGAACCCATAATCGAGCTCTTGGCATTTATGTGTAAAAAATATTAATGTAAGGTTGCTTTCGCTTTGATGCGAAAGAAAATGAGAGAAAAGTGAAAATCACCCTTTAAATCTCACCATTTTCTCACATTTTATCACCTTATATCTCAATGATGAGAAATTTTACTTCCATTGTAGTGCAAATGAAGGAAAAAAAGAGAGCAAATGTGATAAAAAGGTGATAAATAAAGAAAATTTAAAGGATGATTATTAAAAAAAAAAAAAAAAAATCCCATCAAAGATAACGCAATCTAATACTTCCTCCGTCCCAGGATTCTCGCCCCATTTCTTTTCGGCGCGGGAATTAAGACGGGAGTAATTAGTGTTTTAAGTGGATGGGTTAGGTATTGAGTGTAGTTTAATGTATTTATGTTTAGGGTATTTAATCTAATATATAATCTGTAATTAAATTTTTTTATTTCCAGAAATTATTTTTAAAATATTTACTGCTTTATTTAATTAAAATTTTAATTAAATATATATATATATATATATATATATATATATATTTTCTTCAAATCAGTTAGACAAATTAACTAAGTTACATGAATGAGAAAAATAAATTGCTTATCAAATTAGAAACAAAAGCTTTTATTTATAAAAATAAGGCAAATTGTGCACATGTTGATAAACTAACTATCCCATCATGAACATTTTGAAGAGGGAAATTAACAAAACAAGAGTTGGGCGCCACTTTCAAATATGAAAAAGTACTCCCTCAACAACTCTATATATCTACACTCTCTCTTCTTCCTACTCCATTTTCCAGCAGCCACACTCAGAAACCAGAGAGAAAAAAACAGAGAGTGAGAGGGAGAGGAAGGTCTGAGCAGTGGCAAAATATTGAAGCAGACAGAGAGCAGCTTCTGTGTATTCTTCATGGTGGGAAGAGGACAGGATCTCACGAACGAAGAGAGGAATCTCTGCGTGCAGTTTCTCTTGCAAGGCTCTTCAAATGGAAAGCCTAAGAGAGGGAAAATCAACGAAGCAGCAACCAAGTTTGGTATCACAAGATGGACAGTAAGCAGGCTTTGGAAATCTGCAAAAGATCAACAAGATAAGGGGTTAGCAGTGTGCATAGTCTCCAAAAAATTAGGCAGAAAAAAGAGAGAAAGTAATGCAGCCTAATTACACAGTGTTAAAGGGGTTAGATGTATGTGAGAGAGGTTGTTACAGATCCATGGTAAAGAAGATGGGAGTGAGTAAATCAACACTGCACAGATGGGGGCAGGCAGGTTTGTTTAGAGTATTTGCAAGTTTTATCAAGCCCTCACTCACACAAGACAACAAATTCTTGAGGATTAGGTTCAATTTAGAAGCCCTTGAGCTAGACAGGGTCATGAACACACTGAGGTATTCAACTATGCACAATATAGTGCATATAGATGAGAAATGGTTCTTCATAACCAAAGGGAAAAACAGGTAATGTTTTTCCAGTTTGAATTTCCATTTCTAAGGACCTCAACTCATAACACTTCATTGCATCATTGGTCACAACAACAGATTAACTTACCAACAATTCAAAATTACAGGTATTACCTTGCACCAGATGAAGAAGAGCCTTACAGAGCATGTAAATCAAAAAGGTTCATAGGGAAGCTGATGTTCATGTGTGCTGTAAGCAGGCCTCTGCTAAGAGATGATGGGAGTGTGCTATTTGATGGTAAGATAGGTTGTTTCCCTTTCACTTGTCAAAAACAAGCATTGAGAAAGAGCAAACATAGAGACAGGGGCACATGGTACACAATAGCAGTTGAATCAGTTACAAGAGATGTCATAAAGACCACTCTTCTTGAACAGGTAGTGAGTAAGAGCATTATAAACCTGTTTTTATGCCACAACACTTCAAATATTTCTAACTAATGCAAGTTTCTGTCCAAAAACATACCAACACCAGGTAATCTCAGCCATAAGAAGCAAATGGCCAGCATAATTAACAAAGAATATCATTATCCAGCAAGATAATGCAAAACCACACATAACAAATTCTGATCCAGAGTTTAGAGAAGCAGCAACACAGCAAGGATTCAACATTAGGCTTGTTCAACAACCACCAAACAGTCCAGACACTAACATCAATGATTTAGGCTTTTTCAGTGCCATTCAATCTCTACAACACAGAAGAGTATGCAGGACAGTAGATGATTTGGTGAAAGCAGTGAAAGAAGCATTTCATGAGCTACCTCCAATGACATTAAACAAGGTTTTCCTCACATTACAAGGCTGCCTAACAGAGATCATGAAGGTGCAAGGTCACAACAAGTACAAATTACCCCACATGGGAAATGACAGATTGCTTAGAGAAGGAATATTACCAGTTAGTCTCACAATTCCCATGGAATTGGCAATGGCAAGCATAGATTATCTTGTTGAGCATGGACATATTAGAGGAATAGAGCAATTGTGTGTCAGATTAGGTTTAGAACAACTAACAGGCCTAGAAGCAGCCTTCTCAACATTTGGGATGCAACATATTGAATGAAACAAGCATGCAGATAAGACACAACATTCAAAGGTCAAGGTTTTTTGGTTTTTTGGTAGATGCATATGCAATAGTATGAACATATGTTGTTTTGTATGCATTTTGGCTTTCAAAAGATGTGTACTAACCATCTTTTGACATAGAAAATGCAACTTTTTGATATATCTCTGATGTATATATGAAATGGCAGTAATGTACTTAACTTTTGCCTAGTAAAAGTATATAAATTCATCCAACAGAGAGTATTTCCCAAGATCAAGATCAATTCATCAATTCATCAGCAATTTATAACACCAATTCATCAATTCATTAGAACACCAATTCATCAAGAGGACAGAACACCAAACCCTAAACAATTCAGAACACCACTTCATCAATTCATCAGATCACCAATTCAACACCTGCCATCATCAAGTAAATAAGGCCTAACAGAGTATTGCCCAGAACACAAATAGGAACAAACCCAAATAGACAGAGCCACCAACAACTCATCAAACATAGAGTATTTCCAAAGACACACAACATTAATTCATCAAGTAAATAAGGGCAACAACAGAGAGCAGAACCCCAAATGCATCAGAACAGCAATTCATCACCTGCATTCATCACCAAATCATCAGAGACAAGAACCCATCAACAATTCATCAACAATTTGATACACAGATCTCATAGAGGACAGATCTCACCCATTAGCAACATCATCACAAGCCCGTTCGGCAGCAGCATCACATGCGGCCCATTCATCAGTTGTATGATGGAAGAGAAAATACACAGGATGGCCATCACGGTAGTAGTATACTGGCCAATTGGCCATGGGATCGCTGGCCACGGAGCCTTCCTCATCAACGGCGGTCTGCGGCGGCGGCGGCGGCGGCGGCTGAAGATTAGGGGCTGGTGGATTCAGATCTGCACTTGGGCCGTCAAGATCCCACGGCCGCGCCGGCCTCTCCGCCGGCCATTGATGGGTTGTATCCAAGAGTATTTCCCTCCGAACGAAGCCGTCCCCAGATAGGGGTTGTGGCGGCGTCCAAGAGTTTTTCCAGCCAGGAGGCAGTGGCGATCGGAGTTCGTCGTAGCGGCCGGGTGAGATGGGAAGCTTGATACGAGATGGAGGGGGTGGGGGGCTTGGGCTGTAGTCAGTAGGGTATAGAGGGAAGAAGGCGTTGGATTTGCGCCGATTAGGACCACGGCGGCGGCCTCGCCGTGAACTATCGGCGGGGGGGTTACGGTTGCGGGTCGTTCTCCACGCCGGCGGAGGCGAGGGAGTACGTTCAATGGAAGGATCCATGGCAGATCGCAGAGAGTGAGGGGGGGGGAGGGGATGAAATTAGGGTTTTCAGTCGATGAACACAAGTGAGAGTGGAGGAGAAGTGAGACAAATTCGAGTAATTCAACAATTTTTCCCCAAAAAAATGGTTGGTGGAGTAAATGTGAGTGGGTGGAATAAATTGTTGGTGGAATAAATTGTTGGTGGAATAATGGAGTAAATAAATCAGTTTTTGTTTTTTTTTATTTTATTATTAAAATAAATTATTATTGTTAATTGTAATAAGGGAATTACTAATTGCACAATTAACACTCTAATTATTTCCCAAAAAGGAAACGGGGCAAGAATCTTGGGACGTCCCAAAAAGGAAAACGGGGCAAGATTTGCGGGACAGAGGAAGTAATATTATATAACGTATAATTGAGCTTTTACACTAGTTAAAATTCGAGCTCGAGCTAAAGTAATATTTAAACTTTGCAAAAGCTGTGTTCAAACTCAAACTCGAACCAAACTCAAGCTTTAAATTAAAACTCGAATCGTGGTCGAGCTCAAAATTAAAATTTGAACCGAGCCCGAGCCTGAAGAATTTTAAACAAGCCGAACTCTGGCATGCCAATACTCGGTCAAGCTCATTTACGACCCTAAACTTAGACATACATTAGTCTGTTTATGAAAAAGATTTCTCCAAAAATATATTATCTCCGTCCCACTTCACTTAACTTCCCTTTCTATTTGGAACGTCCCACTTCAATCGACATGTTTTCTAAAATGAAAATAATTAATCCTTACTCCATCCGTCTTTAAATAAGTGTCCCCGATGTAGTGTAAATTACACTACATCGGGGACACTTATTTAAAGACGGAGGGAGTACTTTTCAATGTAGACTCTTAGTTTTTCACTTTTTAAAACTACAAATCTCTTATCGAAATGAAATACTTTAGTCAATTGAAGTGCGACGAAAAGAGTATCGACACAATTATAGTAGTATTGACTGTTGATTACATTATTAAAATATGAATCAATCAAATAACGGTACCAATTTGGTGTCCTAATTCGTTAAAATTCAATCTTGATTTGGCGATGGATCCAAGACTGAACCTATTCAGTGAGAGAGACGATGAAAACTCCCGCTGCCTCGCTGTTAACGAATCGAATTTTGCCAGAGTTCATCAATTTCAGGTTCGTCTCCCTCTTCCTCCGAGAGATCCGCAGCTTTTCATGGTTTTGTTGCTATAATTTTGTTTCTCCTTATGGCGCAATCGCTGGCTTGATTCGGAGTTTCATCGCAGCGCCATAATCTTTGATAGTGTAATCGAATTCGACGTAATTGATTCTATGATCGGCTTAATTGCGACTGAAATTGCTTGCTTGAGTAGAATTTTCATGCCTTCGGAAAACAAATGTGTGTATGCATACCTTTTTTGAAGCTTAGGTGTAGTCAAGAAGGGGGAATTGAATTGCAGTTTAAGCCACTGATGCTGATTGATTTAGAATTCTCTTCACTATAGGGAATGATCGTTGCGATTGTGTTCGATAAACTCCATTGTATGGTGAAAGTAAAGGAAATTTGGGATATAGAGATGGAAAAGGTGAACTTTATGTGCAGTACCAGCACCAAAAGTATGTGGCTGGACTTATCGAATAGGTAGCTCTAAGTTTATTAGAAATGGTGATGATATAATAAATAGTGTTGTTAGATTTTGATACCTTTGAACCACTTGTCGGACTAGAACGAATACTACTACATTTGTCAGTGTGAGTGAGTGATGCAGAAGGTTATGATTCAAATAGAGCTTTCCATACGTGTATTTGTAAGAACTTAGATGGATTTCTTTAAGCAAGAACTTAGATGGATTTCTCCTACTGCTGGCTAGGAGGGGAGGGAGGTATGCTAGTTTTATATAATAGTCTAGTAGTAGGGCTAATCTGTGATTAATCTCTTGTACCACGAACTTTATACCTCAAGACGTATTATTACATAGTATTAACTTGTTAATTATGTGCCATCAGCTTGAATTACCGCTGTGTGTATGCTTTCATCACTAAATAATCTCTTGGTTAAATATATGAATTTCCCCCAAAATATCAAGTGACCTTCGTTTGATATAGTTTCAAGACTAAGTGGAGGCAAACGAAATTAAGGCGCTACATTGCGGTATATCCAAGAAAATTGAAAGAATATGCTTATAAATTAATTAAGAAATCCGAAGATAAAATTCAAGAGATAATGTCCAATCTAATCACGGGATGAAAATTTGTAAAACTGTCCATGATAGGATGAAAACATGGACGCACTGATATTCTATGATGGATCACTCCCTGGGAAATTCAGCCATTCATCTACGTTCACCTCAGAGCTATCTTCTGTATCAGCTGTGTCACCACGCAAGTTATTCTGTAAACAAGGATTTGGCATAGTGAAGCTGGAACCGCATGCGGTATCTTGGGGCTGAAAATTCATTCGCCACGAAGGTTGAACAACACCATTGATGTATGGGTGAGGTGGAGGTGCATTTGCGGCCTGAACATGAATTCGGTATGGATCGAAACATACTGAATTCTGATGTGATAGAGCCTGTTGCTGTGCCATGGTTTGAGCATTCCATCCTTGTGAAATCATTGTGTTGTTACCAGCATTGCTGAATAGATTTCCAGGACAGAGGTGATGATTATTGAATCCTTGATTTAGAGTCTGTGTAGCATCTAAACAAGAGATCTGACCGAAGTTTGTGATTGGTTGGAACAAGGTTGTATCAAAAATTTGGGAAAGCATTACAGAGGGTTGAGATCTTGAATCGTTGCCTCTTGAAGATGAGGCTCTGGTTGCCTTACCATTCCTAGCGTTGCCTCCGATTGGAATATGCCTCAACTTGCCCCCGACAGTCCACTGCCGCCTGCAAGTCCTGCAGTGGTGTCGCGGCTGTGTTGGGCTGTTGTTGTTGAAGTAGCGAAATCTAGTATCTTGAGAACCACAACGAGGGCATTTCAAGGGGATCTCTTGTTGCTCTTGTTGTTGCTCCGCTGCTTCTCTTGGTTGCTCCATTTCCGTTTGATGTTTCTCAGCCTCTCCTTTCTCCTCAATTTGTGCATTGTTACTGCCCGATACGCTCCATTCTTATATTAAAAACTGTTAATACTTTATTGTGTAGATTTGGTAGCATCTTCTTTTGGTTGATGTAATCCTTCGAATAAAAATGTAAATAAAAATTTGATTACAAGATCTTACAGATGTGTGTCGATAGAAAGGTTTACCAGTCTGGTAAAGAGGAAAATATCAGTAAAAGCCAACTGGCTACGTGACTACCCAGTTTCACTTTAGAGATAAGAATGTTTCGTTTAAAGATTTTCCATGGATTATGAAGATTAATTCAATATTTGAATATGATCGCTGCATGTATTCTATTCAGTTTGAGTTTTGCTATGTACATTCCCTTTCCCATTCTGTGGGTTATTTATCGTTCACGTCGTGAAAGCATCTTATTATTTTAGTCTATGATTCTGGCACTAATCTAATTTCTGTTTATGTGAGTTTGCAAGTTTTATTATCAAACCTCCGGCGCTTTTAAAGCATATATAGCAGGTAGATTGTCGTTCCTGAAATATAAAGTATATGCTTACTATATGTGTTGTTTATTTCTTGCCTTACAGAACGCGCATTGATAGCTGCGGATAATAACTCAAATAATCTGCTTTTGCTCTCTGCTGAATATGTAAACAATCAGAAGCTGATGCTGCGCATACGGAAGGTAAATATAAAGTTAGATTATGCCCTTATATGGTTTAGAGCAACTTTCTGATTCGAAGCATCGATTTCTAGTATATAATTTGATCACGTGGATGTGGAAAAAGGTTAGCCACGGTGGCACGGGGTATTTTGGTCTTTGTTGCCTCAAGGCTTATCCAAGAATGGCCCGTTGCTATGTTTCAATTCATACTGGTCGAGCAAAAGGAAATAGTTATGGCTCGGTGACACCATTATGCACCCTTGTAACGTCTATCTTTTGATAATAAATTGTACTCGTTCGTTTTTATCACAGAATAAATTTAATACTTTACATGCTGCTTCGTCTTCTAGGGTCTCGTTGTTCTTACATTTTCCCGGATCTTTTTGTGCAGGGATGCCGTTTGCGCTATGCATAACTGGAATATGTGACTATGTGAGCATGCTCTCTTGGGACTTGAACCTTTTCTACTCCAAATTGAATTTCCTTATATACTACTATTAGGTGTTGATATTTGATAATGGAATTGAATCTTTTTACTGAATGATTCTTCATTTTTCTCAATCAAATTTAACAAATTACATGAGGGAAAAGACAGGTTTTCATCTATTTTTCTGTTGTATTTCAAAAGGTATACTTATGGCTAGTTTTTGGCTAATTTTTATCATAATTATTGAATGAATATACGTTATTTATGAATTGAACACAAAGCCCGTCTAGCTCAGTTGGTAGAGCGCAAGGCTCTTAACCTTGTGGTCGTGGGTTCGAGCCCCACGGTGGGCGACATATTATTTTTTTACTAATTTTTTTTTTCAATTTATTTATTTTATTTACTTTTTTCTCCAAAAATAAAGTATTTATGTATTTATTTATTTATTTATTTTACAATTTCCCCAAAAATATTTAGTAAATATTTATTTATTTTATATATTTTTTATTCAAAAATATTACTACTACTTACTAGTAATTTATTTTTTCCCCAAAATTAAAGTATTTATTTAATTTTCCCGCCCACTATTTCGTTTCGTTTTCTTCTATTTTTGCCCCTTTCTTTTACGCGCATTTGGAGGCGCATAATCTGCAGCTCTCTTCGAAGGATTTTCATTTTTGCTTCAGACGTTTTTCGCTGAATGGTTCCAGAACTCCCAGGATTCAAAGTTGTTGGAGAATCATATTCGCGTTTCTTAATTCAAATTTATTTACTGTTATTGTTAATAATGCTTAGATATTATTTGGTAATTGATATGTTTAAGAAAATCCGAAATCCCATGGTCTTCGTTTTGAATTCTGATTGAACCCTAGCTTTTGGATTCCTGCTGATTTTTAGCTCGGGAACTTGTAATTGCGGCTCAGACAGAGGCACATAATCCTTGTGTTGCTGAAATTTTCACAGGGGAAAATTATTGTGTGCTGATTCTGAAGCAGGAAATGGAGTTGATGATCCCTCGTCCATATCAGGATTTTCGTGGTTAGTCCGTTGTTGCAATCTTCGAAGATGTATGGTTTCTATTCACTCGACTATGGAATCTAGTACTACTTGATAGTTGGAACCAAATTGAATCTCTGTGTTGCCGTTGTAATCGGCACTCGTGTTCTTTTTTTGTGTGTATGGATTGTAGCAGCACATAAAGAGAGAAATTGGTATTTGAGCATAAATTTAAATGTACTCTAAATTCTAGAGGGGTTATATTTCTTTATACATTACGCCAGGCATTCTGTATTTTGAATCGGAGGATAGATTACATGCATCTCGATATATTAAGCTAAGGCAGAGGCACTACTTGCCAAACAGTTTCCTGCAGTGTCGCTTTGGCCTATCACAGGCATCTATGATTTCACCTGTGATTACTTCGTTTATCAGATCTTTGAAAATCTGGCGTTCGATGTCCAGCACCAGAGCTGGAACCTCAGCGCTGTAATCTACCCAATCTTCTGATTTGTACGTCATATCTGCAGTTAACAGTTTGGTCATGTCATCTTCCTCTTCAAGATTGCAATCTGATATTTTGCTCAGACGGTCCATTTCCAAATGCACTTCTTTCAGTAGCCTCTGTGGAAGTGCCTGTTTCTTTTCCGCTGTATATAATCTGCTTGAAGTGATTTTGCGGACAAGTATTTCGTCTACCAAGTCAAAAATCATCTTTCTTTGTATCCTCTTATCCGACTGCAGCTTGTCATTCTTGCCCTCTGTTTGCTCCAGGACGTGGAAGATGTCTGGGTTGATCAGGCGGTGTGAGGTAAAGAGCTTCTCTGTTGTTGAGATGAAGCTCGGGTCCTTGAGGAGTCCGGATGTCAATAGTATCTTGTTAATATATCTATAGTCAGCATTGAGGCTCTCGTTGTGATCTGCAGCAGCTACATCATCTTCCTTTTTCAACCGTGTAAGCTCGTGAACTGAGTTTCTCATGTTTTCTAACTTCTGGTTGTATTTGAAACTATGATTCAGTCTTGAGCAGTCCATCAAATGATTTAGATTCTGAAGGCTCCATTCTTCTTCATCGGGACTTTGGCTCTCATCATCTGTTCCATCAAGGATAATCCAAATAATATACCAGTCAGTTACTGCTTTCAAAATTCTTGAGTAGATAAGTAGTGAACAATTATACAAATAGAAACCTTGTCATGCTTTCGTATCATGCATAGAAGTTCTCTGGTATCCTATACACACTGTTTCTGATGACATTAGCCTATTGATTGGGGCAATATATTAGGCAGTTTAACTTTGCAAAGTGAAGAACCTTCATCTAGGGCCATTTACGATGTAACTTGTTTCTGTAAATATAGAATTATAACACGCCACTTCTATAAATGACAAATAATTGGAATGGCTTAAGGGAGCATAAAGATGTCTCCGATACTCTTCAGTCTCCCCTAGATGTGTTGGTTTTTGGTGTTGAACTACACGATAGCATCATGTTTGTATGATTTGAAGTTCAATACTACCAGCACACACTATTTTGTACTATTACTTATCCCAGTTTACTTATTTCCTATTGAAATGCTAGGAGAAACTAGTAAACGAGGAAGTCTCCTAGATGTTAATTTCATGCTCAACCTATTAGCTATGTTTGCTAGTGCATCAACCCAAGCCTTGAAGTGTATGTAGTACATAAAATTTGAAGCACGGAAATTAAGTTGATGCATAGAGCAATGGAGCTATACCTTGAAAAACTGTTGATATTTTCTTTACTGGAGATGGTGAATCTTCACAATCAAATGTGTTGTCAAGAACTGAGATTGGGCTTGGTTGTTCCAACATGCTTACGCCACTTTCAATTGTTGGCATGCATTCTCTTGTTGTTGACACAAGATTCTGAAGGCAATAGAGGAAACCTGTTAGCCAATGGAAGATATCTAATTTGATAAGTTTGACATACTCAATTTTGTACATACCTTGTCGTGTCGAGTATTTGTGCTGATTGAGCGAATCAAACTCGTGACCTCTGTTTCCGACTGCGAGACTAGGCTGTTGTTGCTCTCTGATGCAACCGAAGCTGTTTCACCTAGGTAACTTGAGTATCTTGTCTCACTACTGATCTCACTCATTTGATCCTCACTCAAGTGCTGATCCTTTGCTTTCATTCTGCTTTTTCTGCTCTGAGGGCCCTTTTCTGCGAGTTTCTTGGTGCCGTGCTTTGGATTCTGTTGTAATCTTGGGCTCACTGTCCCAGTGCAGTTTTCCATTTTCATGCGCGGAGTTGTCGTGAAGACTCCATTTCTCTCTGAAGTGCTCCACCTGTCAGTAGAAGGAAGATGTCGATTGGGATTCTTGACATTTCTATTCTCTGGTGTGAGATTGCTTGCTTTTTGTCTGTGAACTGAACTCTCCCTGTGATATTTAGGGGTCCGAGTTTTGAGATTATGCAGAATTGGTATTTCTGCTGTGGAGACCGGAGTTGGAACTGAAAGTTTAACTTTCTCCATCACTTTGACTGGTTTTGGACTACAAGGCTCCTTCATCGTAGGTTGGTGGAAAGTTTTGTTATTCTTCCACATTGACAGCTGCGACTTCTGTTGCAGGAAGCTTTCTTCTGAACTGCTTCTCCTTTGCAATGTGAGCTCTGCAGCTTCTCCGCTTTGGTCTTCTATCTGTGCTCTTGTTTTCTGCATGGCTTCGAGTATCTGTTTAAGAGCTCTGAGGTCCTTACCCGACTTCTTGAATTCAAGCTCTGTTATCCTCTTCTCAATCTGACCATAAACTGAAGTTTGATGCAGGGAACTTGTGGTAGCTTTTCTGCTCTTGGAAGCCATTTTTGGAGAACCTTGAGTTGAATCTTGTTGCCTCCACGGAGCTGGTTCAACTGGAAACCTTGAAAATGCGGTCGGTTTCCTCAAGGGACTGGCAGTCTGTGATTTTGATGATGATGATGCAGGATTGTTTTGTGGAACACGAGGAGAATAATCCACTTGATTGTGCCTGTGTTCATCATCTCTGGAGCTTATCTGTGAAAGAAAAGCTTCTTTTATGCCCGATGACTTTGTCGACGGAGTCCTGCTCTCTTCTGTGGAAATGGTACCCGGGAAAGTATCCAACCCCATTAGCCTTGCTACAACACTTGATGTTCCGTTTTGGCTTCCCGGTTCTTGATCCAGTTGGAGAACTTGCCTGGATTTCTCGCTTCCCACATGGCCAAGAAAATTCAGTCTCGCCTCAATGGCCTTCATGGAATTCGTTTTGCTGTCTAAGGACAGTCTTGGCAGTTCTTTGTGCTTCATGGCTGACTTATTCACTTCTCTCGACTCTCTTCCATCATAAGAGAATCGAGGAAGTGTTAGCCTCTCTTCCTTAGAAAGAGCATGAGGTGCTCTACCTTGACCGGTGGGTTTCGGCTTCTCAATTTTAGACAAGGGCCTTGGGGAATCGATGTGCTTCATCACAGTCCCTCTTCCTTCATCATTATTCTGGGATTTGATGGACAAGCTTCGGACTTCTCTGTGCATTGAGTCCTTCACTACATCTCGGAGATCATGTGGTTGGACGCCTCGAGTCAACGTAGGCTGGTGTTCTCTTGAAGATGTGGTCTTAAGTGGGCTTTGAGGGATACTGATTTGTCTCAATGAAGCTGTTTCTAATTGAACGGCTCTATTGTAGTCGAGCGACGAAAATGTTGACGAGCACGAAGAAGATGAAAAGGAGGCTCGTGATGATTCACTAGAGATTCTTGGTTTCTCCTTCTGCATCTCCGCACCTTTTTCCTGAAAAATGTGAGTGGTTTTCAATGTCCTCTTCAAATTAAACGGTGAAATGAAACTGCCTTCTTTTTTTTCTCAGAAATACAGAGGAACGGTGTCTTACCACGGCAGATTTCGTCGAGTGTTGCTGCTCCATTTGGTGCTGCCCACCTTCAGAAACACAAAAGGTACATGCAATATTAGCAAAAGATTGAGTGAGAGTGAATAATTGGTTTGAACATTGATGAGTGAATGCTTGAAGTTGAGTAAACACAATTTCTTTGTTCTTTTTCTGTGTACATTACATCTATCCTAACGTATGACTCTGCCCAGTCCAATGTTATCTTGTCTTGTAGTAAATAGTACAACTTACTTCACATTCTCATGCCTTTTTTTCACAAAAAAAGTGCTAAATTGTTTAACATCAACCACCAACAGATTACAGCAAATATTTAGAAAGACTAGCACCAATTTAGCAAAAACTCAATATCTTGAAATTCTTTGCAGCTATGAATGCATATTCTCGAGTTTCTTGAAATGGAGTGAAGAAATTACCTTGAAGCAACCTTTTGCTGCTGCTGCTACTAATACGCCTCCTCCCAGTAATAAAATGGTGACGGTCAAAAATCTGGAAAATCCCATTCATGCATCCAATCTGCTTCTGAAGATCTCTCTTCTCGTCTCTCAACGACGACATCGTCTCAGGTACTCTCTCTTTTCCCTCTCCAACAACTTCCTACAGCCTCGAAGCTCCTTCAAAATGCTGCCTAGTTCAAGAATTCAAGAAATTGAAATCATGCACAAATACATGCAGTAATAAGCTTCTAACACATGCATCATAGATTCTTCATGGATAAGTAGTTTCAAATTTTTTTCAGATTCTTGCTTCTTGTCTAGAATAAATTTGGAGAAACAACAGTGTCTCTCTCTCTCTGTCATTGAAATGATATTTAGTCATGTCAATTATTCTAGTTCTTAACCTCCATAAAAACTCCATGGAAAAAGGGAAAAAGTAGAAAAGCAGAAGAAGACAGTGTGCACTTACAGAGAAGGTGCAAATCATTTGCTTGATGACTTAGAATCACTCCTCCCAAAATGATCACTTTTTTAAGATTCCAGTGATGCTGAATGGACCTCTAGATCCCAATCCTCACCTTCCCTTCAATGCTAGAACCAAAAAAAGAGGAAAAATCAAGAAAAAATATGCTATTGCTCTTGGGTTTTCTTCTTTCCACACAAGTAGTTTGTATATGTTTTTGGCTCTCAAATAAAGGCTGCTGGAAGTTAGAGGCTATAGTTTGTAGAGGGAATGGGTTATTTATAAAAACAGGTTGTTTATTAAATTTGGTTTAAGGTGGGAGAATGTGGGTCAGATCTAGTGTGAATAAGTGGGGCATAGTTTTTTTTTTTAAATATCTTTTTTTAAATATATATACTCCCTCCGTCCTCCATTTAGTGACGGAGGGAGTATGGGCACGGGTTTTTTCGTATTTTATGGTATAATAATAAATTAATGTGTTAAAGTGTTAAAGTGGAATAATTGTGGGTCCATTTGAATTGTTTAATAGTATTAAAATGATAAAATAATAAAAAGTAGATGTATAAAGTGATAAAGTGTTAAAGTGATTGTGGGGTCTACGTCCTAAAACGGAAATTGTCAGTAAATGGAGGACGTCCCAATATAGTATTAACGTCACTAAATGGAGGACGGAGGGAGTATATTTTTTCCTCCAAAGAAATTTCCATGTGGACAGTGGGTCTGAGTTTCTGGCACCAGGACCTCTCTATATGGGCATGTGGGCTCTGTCAGTAATGCAAGAAAGTGGATTTGTGCACTGGCAGTCCCCTTTGAGCCTAAACCTGTTTTTTTCTTCCCAATCATCTCTAAAGCATCATGATTTTTTTTCTCAATAAAGCCACCTTGGCATTTTTTTGTATTTTAATTAACCACCACCTAATTCTTCATTTCTTGATTTTGCTTTCTTGTATGGTTCATATCCATGTTTATACTCCCCCTGTCCCGTAGATAACGTACAGTTCTTTTAGGGTAAATTGACGGTAGGGGTCCACTCTCTTTTTCTAATAAACAGGACATTATCTATGAGACGAGGGGTACATATGTATACATGGATTTAGTACTATGTAGATCATTGTTCTTGAAAAGGTTGGGAATTAGTGGTAATGAAGTAGTCTTTGAGTATGATGATGATCATCATCATCATCAGCTGGCAGTAATAAATTCTGCTACAAACACATCCAAAATAGGGCTAGCTAAAAGTTATTATTGGGTAGTTGAAATTTAATCTTCTGTCTCACATCAACTTCTTCTGCCATAAAAACTGATTAGCCAGCTTCTGTATATGTCGTTGAAACTATTGAATGCTTAGATTTCATTGCAAAAACAAGGAGGGAAGGAACTTTTCAAAAAAAAAAAAAAAAAAAAAAAATCATTTTTCTAGTCATGATCGGGGGCCCGGGCCCCACGGTGCTTATTACTCCTTCCGCCTCATTCATCTAGGGATAAGTTGTATTCTCGTCTGTCTCATTGATATAGGGATATTACCTTAGATGACAAAATTATAACCCACTACTCACGTCTTAATTCCCGTGTCCGGAAAAAGTTATCTCCATATGAATGGGACGGAGGAAGTAGGTATCAAATAATAATCACATTTAAATCCTCTTCTACTATCCTATAACTATTCCAACTTAGGACAGCTTCCTAGTTAACATAACAAGAAATATGATTCTTAATCATGTTTTTACTTAAATTTTTTTATATTTATTTTGGGCCTTATTCTAATTAAGATTCCTGTAGTCAATTTTAGATGATGAGATAATTGTTTCTGAACTTCTTCACACACTACTATTATTTTAGTAGAATACCTATCTATTCAAAAGAACTGTCATTGCAGTTTGGCATCTTTCCTCTGTGAAGATCTGTGTCAGTTTAAGCCTTTCACCAATAAATGACCTATACTTTTTCTACATACTATATGATCATTAAGATTTATCCTACATTTTTTCAAGATTGAAATTACAAAAATGCCACTGGATACGGGATCGTTCCGATTAGCGGATCTCGATTTGCTGGATGTGTGACACATGGTTTTGAGTAAACATAAGTGGATAAAATAATTGGGATTTTTGATTTCTTGAGCATGTTGTGATTAATCAAAGGAGTAAACAGTATTGAGGGTATGGATGAAGAGGAGATAGCTGTTTTTTGGCTTTTGCCTCTGCATATTTTGGGACATTATGGTTCCCCACCTAATCAAATACAGTCAAGAAATTTGCCTACATGTTACCCTTCACTAATTAATGCCTTGTCTTCATTTCTTTCACTTTCATCTCACTAGTGAAATTGACACACCCAAGTATCTCGATCAAAAAATAATACTCTCTCCCGGTCTCACTTCACTTGGCTTCCTTTCCTAATCAGGCGTTCCACTTTAATTGATTTGTTTTCTAAGTTGGGAAGAATTAACTCGTACTTTTCAATGTGGATCTCTTACTTTTCACTTCTAACACTGCGTCTAAAATCTCGTATCGAAATGAAATAAGCCAGGAAATGATACTAAAAGAAAATCATAGGTCAAAATTCAGGCAAACTCACCAGCTAGCAAATCAGATAATTAAGGTATTTTTAATTTTGTTTAATGAAGGGAATTTATATGGGAGTACTTGCATTTAATTTGCACATTTTCTTGAAGAGGTTACGTGGTTGAATTCCACCATTATTAACAACCTTTTTTTATGGGTAATAATGGGTTGATGGCCTAACTGAAAATTTTGAAGTGTAACATGGATGCATGTTATTTTGTGTGGCTAAAGGTATTTGTTATTAATTAGTGACAAATTATGCATTTTAAGGGGCTAGTTTGATTGCCTAATGACTTGTCTATTACATGATGTTAAATAAAGAATATTTTTGGGTATAATTTTTTGTTCTACATTCCCTCCGTCTATAATTTCTGACCTAAAAATTCTCGTAACGAGTTTAACATTATGTAACACTGTATTTTAAAGTGGTTCCGGTTATAATAAAGAAGATAGTTATGTGTAATTATATATGCACCCAGAGGGCCTAAGTAAGTTTTAATATAGGCAGATACGTCGTAAAATGAAATTCATCCATTCATAATAGACAGACGAATAAGAATATATAAAAAAAATTATGGACGGAGGGAATTGTATTATACACTTTATAAAACTATGTGTGGTGCATGCTATTATTTTTAAAGTATAGCATTTCCTAACTCTACCTTCTCTTATTCCAAATAGGTGTATTATTTGCTATATTGTGTGAATTACTTGTATTATTTATTACTTAGTAATTCTTTCGTCCCACTTCAATTATCATGTTTTCCTAATTAGGTCGTCCCAAATAAAATATTATGTTCCTAAAATGTAAATAATTTACGCTGTCACTTTTAACACTGCATCAAAATTTCTATGATGAAAAGAATAGGATAGCTGACTAATTGATTTGGGACGGAGGGAGTGTAACTATTTACTTTCGATTGACAAGTTCTCTCAACTTGTAACACTTCTTGTTTAAGGAATAAATTCCGTTACGCATAGTTGGTAAATTGGGATGTTGATTCGATTATAACCTTATAAGAATTTTCATTCATGCAAATTGACTTGAAAGCTTCAACTTTGATTGTAGAATTAAAGAAATCTCATTAATTTAGGTACTAAATTAGTTACTCACATAACTAACCCTATTAAAGTAGAGTAAACAATTGAATTCTTTTCCGCGTATGTCGACCCTAGGAGCCATAAATACCCATAATCTCGATCTTATCGCCTTTTAATTTTGTTTGAAAAAATAGGCATATAAATGGCAAGTGGAATAAAGAATCAATCGTTTATTCTATAAAGAAGCACTTACTTTATCATTTAAATATCTTTATTCTATAAATAAAGAATCAATCGTTTTCTCGAACTCTGGACGTCTAGTTTTGAAACCTAACCCTCTGTTGTTGGATTAACACGTACGCATTATTTAAGCCTTTGTGTATACGAGTTTCGTATATCATCTCAAATTTCAATCTTATCATATTGCATCTATACGATACGGTTCTTTTCATCCCAGGTATAATGAATTAATTAAGCTTTACTTAGGGTGATAATGAATCATTTTCTCGAATGACAAAATGAATCAACACATTTGTCTGTATGTATTTCAATATAATTTAATTTAAATATTTTAGATTATTATAACTTGCTCATTTATTCTTCTATTTCTACGATTTTATGTTAAACTAAATGTCTCAGTACATCTTTATTTAAGACCGATCATTATATAGTCATTTAAAATATCAATTAGAATATTAATATTATATCTTAATAACACTATCTCAATTTTCATGCAAAATAAAAAATGACTCGTTCTAAACAAGACAGAGTAAGTACATAAAGTACGAGCTTGACACTGAAACACAATAGAGAAAAAAAAAGGATGACCATGCCATGATTGTAAAACAATACATGTATTTCTCTATACATATATACTCAATAATTGTACGTACATCTTGAGTACAAAAAAGGTGACCTTTCCCAATATGTAATTCTCAAGTTATTTGACTTAACATCCCAATATACTAGAAAAATAATAATAATAGAGAATGAAGTTGATAGTTGAGAGGCTTTTAGAGAGGGAGAGAGAGAGGGTGCATTGTCACATGGGATAAAGTAGAAGGGAAAATAGCATGAGGGTTGCCTCAAATTCATTAGGCAAAAACCAACTAACCTATCTTAATCAAACCCTATCTTAAGAGAAATTATTGGGGTTTTGTGTTTCTTGATTTATTTTTGTGATTTTATGGTTAGTGAAGATTGGGATTGATTTCCAAATTGTGTTTGTTACTTAATTAATCTTATCAAGATTGGAGGGTAAGAGCATTGAGCAAGAAAGGTGTTGAGGATTGAGTGGCCATTAAATAAGGGACCATTCTAGCATCACATGTGAAGTTTGTTAAATTAATTGCCTAAATTAATTTTGCAAAATAAGTTTTGTTTTTTTCATAAACAATTAACGATAAGTTTAAAGATCGCTCCACAGTGAGACTCGAATTCAGTCTGGAATTTAAACCCTCTAACGCTCGACCAAACATGCATATCCTGCAACATACTCCCTTTGCACATATGATAATAACACTATTATTATGCTAACAAGGCTTGTGATAAACTGGACGGAGTAAGTTTTTCTATCTCTTCCTCAAATTCTTGTGATTGAAGTATTTGAGCCAAGCATTTACCCAATTTTCTAACAATGGCTATTACCTATAAAGGTAAATTTTGGGGAAATAAAAAATGGTACATTTTTTTTTCATATAATGTTAAAAGATATTAGTATAGTGTGTGTTGGACGAAACCCTATCAACTGGTGCAATTTGCATGCAATTTACTATTCATAATCATTGGTTTATAAATATAATATATGGCTTCAAAAATAGTCAATATCTACATAAAAGTTTCTGCAATTCTCTAAAAAGTATTTCTTGATATTGACGATTGGAATCCTCTTTATATCACTATCAATTTCTTATTGGATTCATTTATTTCATTCATAATAGTATAATTCATAACATAGCACAAAAATAAAAATAAAAATAGTGAAAAAATCCAGCAAGAAATCTTAAAATAATAGCCTCTAGTTATTGTAAGCAATTTATTGGTTGATTTAAGACTATTTTATACTCTCCTCCGTTTCACTCCATTTAATCTGTAAAGTAAATGGACCTGATGTGTAAAATAAGAGAGCAAATCAAATAGGATGAAACGGAGTGAGAAGTGAGTAGTTCGTTTTTGCAAATTACATTCTTGCCACCAAAATAATAAAATAAAAGATCAATAAACCCTAAAGAAGTAGGAGTATATTAGCATTGAAGCTGCTTAATGAGCAAGAATTGGTAAATAAAATATGATGAAATTAATTATTGATAGTGGAAAAAGTCAAAAGAACAATTCACAAAATTAAAAATTTGACAGATCATTGGATTTATGAAATCAAGTAAGTCACCTCTATGCACATGCCAACAAGATAGAAAACACTCTTTCTCCCCCTCATTGTTTTCTGCACTTGTAATCCATTGGGATCTGAATTCCCCATTAATTAATTACTTCCTTCGTCCGTCATAATTACGTACTATTTGTCATTTCGCAACGTTCGTAAAACCTATACCTCTTTCTATTATTCTCCCCATTTTGCTGAATTGTAAGTGTTTTTTAAATATACGTAAGTTATAAAATATGGAAACGCCTACAATTCGATCAGACTGAGAAGAATAAGACTTGTGACGAAACAAATGTGCGTAATTATGACGGAACGGGGGTATTATTTAAGTGAAAGATCTGCAGATTAACAGCCCATTCCTTACATTGAAATCTTGAAATGAGGATGCAATTTGTGTTAGGTTGAATTGATATCCAAATGAGTGGAACTTTATAAAGTTTTATAAAGGGTTATTGGGATTTGGGATTCATGCAGATTCCAAAGATTCAAACTTTTTAATCTTTCTTTTATTATAATAATTTTTTTGGGGGAGACTTTGATTTTTTTTAATAACATAATTCGTTATGGATCTTACCCACTATTGTGCTAGAAAAAAAATAGTACTCCCTCCGTCCCACTTCAGTAGTCCTCTTTCTTTTCGGCACGAGATTTTATGCGTAGTGTTAAATTTGAAAAAGTATGGGGTCCACATCAAAAGTAAGGGTTAATTTTTGTCTTTTAAGGAAAGAGGACAAGTGAAGTGGGACGGACGAAAATAGTATTGAGGACTACTGAAGTGGGACGGAGGGAGTAGTACATTTTGGTAGTTTGTTATTGGATTTGAACTATGTGTCTATGTGTACTTCGACTATTAGTCATCGAAGAATCATTGAAATTATTATATATATTTGAGAATCTATCATCATATGAGATTTTGAAAAAATAAAATACAAGAAAGAAAAGATTGTACAGTTACATAAGGAATGAGGTCACACTGAATTTTGCGTCAACACCTACTTTTTGTACAAAGTGGAAAAATAGTGATCAAGACTCATGAATATTCATGGCAAATTCCCAAAAGTCTCGACTCGTTTTTTTTTTCTTCATAATTTACGACAAATTGATGCTCCATTTATTGTCTCCTTGCATGTACTATTTTTTTTTTAATTTTTTTTTTTTTTATGATTATCGAGCACCACCACCGAACCGCATCGAACATCATTAGTATAATATTATTCACTTCGAACCGAATGCTCACAGTTCTGTTTTTTGGGCTCCTTCCTAAGAAGTCCATTCACCTCACATTTTCAATTTTCTTGAAATATTTTAGGTCCATAATGAATCCTAAATTCGTTGGTATAATTAAGTAGAGTAAGAGATTGACAGTCTGTTTGCGTGAAAGTAAAGAACACTAGGGAATTAACATGGTTCGATCAATCGATCTACGTCCACGGAGAGGAAAAGAGGGAGCTTGTATATTCAGAGCAGTACATGTGTCTTTACAATGTGTTTTCTTCTCTTTTATATCTAGGTCGACGATCATCATGGCTGATGAACGTGGGCATAGGCGTGTAATCGTGGGTGGCCGTTTCTGCCTCCATTATCCCACGTTGCGCTTAGGGCTCAACTCCCTGGGCCCGAGTTGGGTTACTTGTGATTGACTGGGCCGAGCTGCATGGTCTGGGCCGAACTGCACTTGGACCGAGGTGAGTGTATTGTGCCTAGGGAGATGAGCCGTATCCTATCAGTCCATAATGGTGGATGGTAATTAACTAGCAAAGTTCAAAACTTCAAACACAATATTCGACTATCAAAAAGGTTATGATACATGGAATAATGATATTATCAAATAACATACTCTTTCCGTCTTGTCAGATTACGTAGAATGTTCCTTTTAAGATGATTAGACAAAATATGCATATTCTTCTTTTTTTTAAATCTATTAATCTATTTTCATTTTATTTGAAAATTAAGGAATTAATCTCTATGCTACTTTGTCTATTTGCATGTGGCTTATTAAGGGAAGGAATTTATTTCAATAGTATATATTCACGCACAAAGGATATATTTTTCTCTTATAATTATTTGTGGGGTATTTATGGGGAAAAAAGAAAAGAATATTACATTAATTATCCAAATGCATGTTGTGGGGTTTTACTCTTTAAGTTGTCTTTGTAATGATTTCAATTCTAGTACATCTTTCCTTCTGGGCGTGTATAGACCTCTTAATTCCTATGTCTTGATTCAAACCCTACACATAATTACAAGAGTACTAACTTTTAACCTTCACAAAAAACAATACGTTTTCGAATCAGATCCTCTATTACATTTCTGCGTGACATTTCATATTGTACCGACAGATGATTGCCACGTATAAATAGTATTTCCAAAACCAACGTCTTTGTTTACGAAATGTTTTTAATCATGGCTAGTTTTAACTTTGGCTTATCAATCAATGGATGCAAATTATGTGTTTCTTCATATAATTTCAGGGCTTGAATCTATACATCTTTTCACGTTCGTAGTTTTAACGAACACCGATGTCATGATTAATTGAATGCTACGAGCTACACTAACTTATCCATCGTTGATACTGCAGTGCCAATTCTAACAATCCTATTCACCTAAAATAAAAAACCTTCAATATCAACACAAATACTTTTTCTTTCCCAAAAAATTATCCATATTAATTGTGGAGATCCAAAGCCTAACTATCACATGATTACATCCACCATCCATGTGGGAGCAAAATTAATTTCAATAACTTTGTCCATTTCCCAATTCTTATCTTGGCCAAAATCATTTAGCTTTGATCTTATCCAAGAAAGTGGGATGCTTTCTTCAAACATGTCTCAAATTTGCCATTACATTTTTCCAAATCCATTGCTCAAACATCTCAATCACCCAAACCCTAATCCAACACTGCCTCAATTGCCCCAGCAATCTAGTTGTTACATTGCAATCAAACAGTAGTAATAATAATTCCTCATCATGTGTTCATGCACCTACAATCTAATCCTTCCTGTGGGGTACTACCTTCCATGCATGTGGTACTACTACTCCTACTCATGCTTTGTCTCTTGCAAAACGGGGCGAAATGTGTACTGATAAGATAAAATACGAACACCCACCGAAAAGTATGACGGGTTTTCGGGCCGAGGCTTTAATGGTATAGGTGGGAAATCAGAGGGTAAAGCATATGATGTGCAATCATGGAATTTCCTCAATTGCTCAGCATTTCATCTGAGTAACCAAAGGCTAATGATGTGAGCCCCAAAAAAGGGAGTTAATGGACAAAGGCATGTTCTCATTTCTGTTTCTGCCAATAAATGGTGGAGTTGCAGTGAGAGAATATGATGTAAGAAATCTGCAGTTATGTCCTAACAGAGCTTCTAGACATGGGGCCCTTTTGGGAAGTAACTTACTTTAATCAACCGGTCCAAATGATTCCGATTTGTACGAAAGCGAACGTACCTGAGATGAATATCGAGGCGATGCAACCCATCTTCGGAGGAAGACTTATCAACCAGCTTTCTCTTTAAGATGGAATCAAGAATGTATAGGATGGACCTAAGAAGTTTATTAGTACATGTTACAGGAAAAGAATGGAACAAATCTTCGATGACAAGCGTAAATTCTAGGTATATATGTATCTATTCTTTTCTATATCAATGCTGTATCGTTCTGCTATCGTATTTGAGGTTTTCATAATCGAGAATCTAGAATATGTAATAAATTATATAGTTTGTTGACTCGTTAAATTCGTGCTGCTAACCCTCAGCGTAGGTTGGGAACCGGGAGTACGTCTTGCAACTGTGCCGACATGTTCTGAAGGACACCGGAGTAAAAGGCCCACGACAGGTTATTCTCATTTATAGCACTTTGGCCAAATGGATGTTGCTCGACATACTTCTGCACGCATTCGGATTGCAACAGTCCTTCTAAATAAACTCGAAGATCACCTCCTGGGCCTACAATGAAATTTTCATTAGTTGATTACCTACCTCTTATTAGCCAAGAAACGTTGAGTGTTACGGGATAAATTCTATGTACGAAGAAACTCACCTAAGGAGTTATCATTTGAATCCTTGTAATGGTACGAATTCGGAAATATTGCAGTATGCAGCTACAGAGTAATCAAGACATACTCGGTTAGGTGCGCAAAATAAGTTACACAACTAAAGAAAAGAGACATAAATATATCTTACCGGGTTCAGTAAGGCCTTATAAGGAGAATCGTCTAATAATAATGTGTTTGATTCGTTAAAATCTCCATTCTTCCAAGGCATACTAGGATCGTCATTTTCCCAAATCTTCCTGAGCTCCTTGAAGACCAACGGCTTGTAAACGTTTTCAAGTGTATTGAACCCTGTCTGAGTACTATGATACATATCCTGCATTTTGCAACAGATTATCGTAAAACCTTGAATCGTTTTTTTGGAATTTTTTTCTACTAATATAACCTTTCTTACGATCATATAAAATGGACATCAGACTATAATAACCACAATCGGTCTCTTTTGGCTTGCATCAGTATATATATCACATGCATGAGTAAAATTGTAGTTGATACGAAATTTAGGCTTTGGTTAAGTAACATTGTTACGACTTGCTAAATTAATTAGATGCTGAAATGCATTTAAAAGAGACGAAACAAGTAGGAAAATCAAGACGAACTATATAGACCCGATCAGAATATCTGGAAAGCATATTTTGTTCTGGACTAATGAAGAAAATTGTGCATTCCTGAGCAGAAAGCTTACCCAACAAAATAGCAACTTGTTTTTCTGATCTCCCAACAAAAAATCGACAACCGGTTCAACAATTTTCCTGCAAATGAATATTGTACATATTTCAATATTATGTCCATGTCGAAAGTCAAAGAGGACTGTTGAGATTCAAAAAAGAGGATTACCTGGATCTCGATGACCACACAGCCACATCGAAGTTCTGGAAACAGAACTTCAAAAAATCATCACAGAAAGGTCTCTTGAAAACTATTAAGAAATTAAGAAAGAGAAGTCATAATTTGGTAAGAATCAATCTCTTGATTTGAAATTTAACTAGTTCAAGAATAACTGTCGATGAAAATCTTACTTGCTCTTCCTAATATATGTCCATCCGCGCGATAGCCCATTGGTGCAGGCATCACAATGCTTGCAAGTAAACCGTTTACATCGAGGACAATGAGCTTTCTCCTAACGGAAGGTGCGGGTGTTGTTCTTGTATCGTATCCTAGATTATTCGACAGAAAGATCCTCCCACCTTCAGTCGAGCATTGTCCCTCATTCACGACAGTTTCATAATTAAGCTTATCATGATGTAGAACAGATGAAGATGATTCTTTTGGAACAGATATCTCCGAACCTTTAGTCGGGGATTCTATTCTACTCCACCTAGTCCTTTTCCTTCTCCTTTTTCCGTCTGCATCCCCTTCAGCAATACTTTCTGTCGACCCTATATCAATATTAACATGGTCCGTAATTTGAACCTCACCCTCAGCTTTCACTTTATGACTTTCCGTAAGTGAAATAACTGCTGAATCTGCTTCAAGAAGATCCTTTTCGACTTTGGTTTCCACAGATTCGAAATCCCTACTAGAAGCTTCCAAATTAGCATCCATATGACTAGTTGTTGGTTCGGTATTCCCCATAGCTTTTCTGTGCGATGCTTCTGTCTCCTTTTATAGGCAATTCGAACTATCTCGAGCAGTATTATGCAGTAATTCTATGACTGCTGATTTCACCTTGCAAACTGTTCTTTGCTATTACACGCTTTAAAACAGCGATAAACCAGTTTCCCTCTTGTCCTATTTGAATATGTATTTCACACACTAGCCTGAACCAAAACAAAACAGAAAAAGAACAGAACTTCCATAAGAAAACGAAGAAAAGAAATCAAATCATACATTAAAACATCGAATCCTTCACGTTCAAGAGTTCATAGCCATAAAGGTACAGCCTTTTGCACACACAACTATACGGTGAGAGCTAATACAGCAACAAAGACTAATCGAATAACGGAATCAAATACTCAATCAACACAAGAGACATTTAATAGCAAGCCTACTTTCTGCAAAATGCTAAGAGATACGGCAACGAAGCGGTCGAGTAAGCAATTTGAAGACTGCAAGGATGCGAATTATCAACTCTTAAACATGAACTCTTAATTCTTAAACTCCTAATCAACTAAAGCTTCCATCTCATTGCAATCAACTAATTCCCAAAGAACTAATTATCATCCAAAATCAACCAATTATCAAACCTCGACAGCTTCTAACCTAATTGCAAACATTCAAACACACAATCAAATCTGGATTCACCATCTCAAAGTAAAATTCGCAATTCTCTGCAACTTTTCCAATAAAAAAACCACCGCCTTCAACACAGCAACACGATCGGCGAAGAACGCAGAAATCGAAACAACAAACTCGATTCAATCAACCAGTAAAAAAAAAAAAAACTACATCCGCTTACGAAATTCAATCCAAAAAATCTACACGAGGATGAACAGAACACCTGAAGGCGCGATAAAACAGTAACGAATCGATAAATAAACGGAGGATGGATAGTGTAAACACAGGTGTGCGCAAATTAATCGAAAGTTAACGAACAGCAACGAACCTCCATGAAGGCGCGGAGATGGCTTACCTCCCGGTGAAGTTTCCATGGAAGAAGACGAGTGGGAGTCAAAAGGAGTTTTAACCGTTGATTTACTGTGGACCTGAGCTGAGAGCCGTCGATTCGAATCTAACCAACATGTATTAAATCCGAATTTATTTTTATTAAAAATGAAGATGGTTGTGAATTGTGATAGTTATTTGGGAATTCACAATTTATTATGAATTTTGATATTAGAATTTATATTTCTTTACTGATTTCCAACAATTCAAGATTTATACTCCCTCTGTCTGTGGCATTAGTCTCAATTTCCTTTTTTGTCTGTCCCATTTATTAGTCTCATTTCCTTAAATGGTAAAATATACTTGGCCACAATTCACTCTCTCTCCTTAGAATTAATTACAACCACATATTCTCCACTCATTCTCCACTCCCTTGGTTCATGTGCCGAAAGCAAATGGGACTAATGCAGCGGGACGGAGGGAGTACTTGGATAAATTTTGAAATCAATTTGTGATGACGTGAGATTCCTTGTTAAATCTGAATCAATTATTTTTAGAAATAAAGAAAATGTAATGTGATTATAATCACATGATTCATTAGAGATTTTAATAAATGGAACGCGGATGGTTTTGATTACAATATCACATCCTTATCAAATATTTGGTATTTGATGATTTCAAAAGTTGCAGGTTCATCGTTAATCTCCGATCTGGTCGAAATACACTATTACACCATCAATTTCTATCACACATCTCCACCATAATTAGAATTTACACTTGAATAGTAACCATGATATCATAGTTTATTATTTCACCAACATATCACACTTTTACTACCAAACAAGCGTATCATTAGAATTGTCGAGTAGATCGGGCTTAATGTGGAAGTTAGGGACTTGTAAGGTCGACCAGTGAATCTTTCGGGCTACAAAAATTCAACCTACTTCGAAACAGCAGTGGCGGAGCTACATGGAGGTGATGGTGATTTTTTTTTTTTGTTCTTAATATTTCGATTTTCGTCGGAAATTTTTGTCGTTAGCTCACGCTAAATGCGAGGAAAATGAGTAAATTTTTTCTCGTTTGTGTCACCTGCCAATTAAGTCCACCCAATACTAAATTCCTAGCTCCGCCACTGCGAAACAATAATCATAATGTATTTTTTCCGGACCAATCAATCTGGCCCGATCACATCGGGCTTTAGGAAGTTTGGACCAGTCTAGTCCGGCCCGAATCGTAATCGTGTCTTCGCTCATTTCACAGTTGGGCCTTTCAACAGCCCAAAATTACTTGCTTCCCTCAAAGTATTTGTTTCAAGAATCAAGAATACAAAAATATTATTCTAAAAAGAAATACAAAATTATCACCACAGTCATCATAATTGAATGACAAGTTACTTAATTTTATGCGCTCATGTTGGACTAACAGTAGGGGGTTAAATTTCGAGGCAAAAATTCCGTGTTCAAGTCCTCTGTGACATGAACTTTAAATTTACTGTTGATGCTTTAAAAAAAGTACGGTCGCATTTGCTTATTAAATAACTAGGCGCATAACATAATCAATCAAATAATCACTTCTTCATGAAAAAATTGACATTAAATTTACGTGGAAAAAACTAAATAAATGATAAAATGGAAAAAGAAAAAAGAAAAAAGATTTTAATTTGTAGAAAAAATAAATGATAGCGGTGCCTAACTTGATTATAGGTGGTGGGCTTCAATTCAACGACATTGAATTCCAAATGATAAGTATAGGGCCATTAAAGTACATGCGTATGTACCTCTTAGATTGAGAATATTATAGCCACTACCCACCTAATGCTTGTCAATTTTAGAATACATAAATACTTCTCCTCCCGTCTCATTTTATTTGTACCATATTTTAGTTGTCTCGTTTTTCATTTTATTTTAATAATAATTATTAATTATCCCTTCGAAATGTGCAGATTCTATATCCTTTCCGATTTGTGTTGTATGTTTTACTGAATAACCGCCGTCGAAAGATAGCGTGGAAGCACAAGCGCCCCATTTTGATTATTAGAACATGAATCGATAGTACTTTTGATTCGCACTAATTATAATTAAGAAGTGGTCCAAGCTAGGATTAGAATTCTTTAATTACTCTTTGCTACTATAATTAAGTGTTGGGCCACACCATTAGTAATAATCAACGACCTTAAGTTTGGTGTTCTAGTGCCATTCATGTGTACCATTTCTTTTCTATGTAACCAAGGAATTTATTCTTTCGTCCTACTTTACTGTTTATGTCAGTTCGACACAAAATTTTATATGCAAGTGTTAAAAGTGAAATGAGTAAATGATTCACATCACAAAATACGAGTTAATTCTTTTTTATTTTATGAAACGGTTCTATTAAAGTAAGACGACCCAAAATAAATGACGAGGTAAAAGAGACAATGTGTATGTGAAGTTTGGTGGGCACGTGTTACTTTGGGAAAAGAGGAGAGTTGGATCATGTGCATATTATGTACATCATCATGTGTATGTGTTTTAGAACAAATCGTGTTCATAGCAAATACCAAATCTTTTCTAAGCTTCTACTTGTCGTTTCATCCTCTACCTTAATAACCACTTCCACATGATTTTCATGATTTTCTGCTACTCTATTCAATACATAGATTTCCAACTAGTCGTGGAGTCAGAAATTTTAAATGGGACGGTGACACGAACCAGACGAGAATTATTCAGTTTCGCCTCGTATTTAATATTTACAGTGAAACTTTTTTTTAAAAGTTTGAATTTTTTAAAACTAAAAAGAAAATGAAGTGGGGTGAAATTTTTTGAAAAAAAATCGAAATTTAATAATGCGGTTGAGAATCGAGATAGGAGTTGCATTTAATAAAAAAACTAAAAACCACTACGTTCCAACTCCTATTTCCTAACCTAAAACCCTTATTTCAGGGGAAGAAAAAAGTAGTGGAGGGCCATTATATTCCATGAACACAATAAATTTTAGAGGAATAAATTCATTCTCATAATCATATAACTTTCCTTAGAATGAGTATATAGTTTTTTATGGAAAAAAACAGGTTAGAACACCGATCATGGAAATAGCATCGTCGAAAGAAGAAAAGAATAATCGAACTCGCTTTGAAGATCAAAAATTGATGCTATCTACGGTATTATCGACCTCCGAGCTAACCCCTTCAGACCCGAGTCGTTCTTATTGATTTAGTTACAAATAAATTCAACCATACTTTTTATATGGATCAAATTGGTTGGTTTATTTTTTTAAACTCGAGGGGCCCAAAAAAAAAAAAAAAAAAAAAAAAGTAGCTATATTAATTTGCCTTATGCAATTAATTGGGCCATAAACTAGCTTTTCAATAATTTAAACTAGTCTACCAACCAACATCGAATATAAATCCAATCTTATATATATTATTTTTGTCATCTCTTTTTTATTATTTTATTTTTTTAAGCATATGTTCGTGGAACAAATGACTTTAATTTTACTCTTTAGTTTTCAATTAGGGTAGGCAAACTAGAATATTAGTTAATTAGAACAAATTAATGAATTTAAGTTTGATTATATGAGTATTTTTAGACAGAGAAATGATGTGCTACTCACCTTACGGTGCACACCTTCGTTATTTTTTTTTTATTTTGACATTATGTTGTTTGATTATTTCGATTGTAACATATTATAATACCTTATAAATTAATATTAAAATTATTAAATCCACTAAAAATATAATAAACAAAGCTCAATTTGTTCGCTTTTCTTTCTAAGCTCAAAAATAGTATTAAAACAAATCGAACTTTGATTTTTATATATATATTTTTATTGATTTAATGATTTCAATAGTAATTTATAAGGTATTAGAAGAATATAATACAATCGAAAAATCAAAAAAAATGTTGTCAAAATAAAAAAATAACGAAGATGCTCAAGAATGGGTGAGTAGCCAAAAGGTAATGATAATATGCCCATGCATGAATTTAAGTTTTTATTTTTTTAATGTAATTGTCCCCAAAATTAAGAAGGCTGCCTTACTTTTTAAGGGTCATATTTTATATTTTAAGCCACTAATATATAATAATTCATCATTTATTTGCATGCACGGTTATATTTAAGAAAAGGATAACAGAAAAAGGTTCGTTAGTTGTGATATTTTTTTTTTAATTTTAATAATGGTATTTCTTTCAAGTTGTAAAGGTAACCGATGATATTAATTTTTGGCGTGTAAACTATACAAGTTGTAAAGGTGAATGATGATGTAAACAGTAAACTATAAGAAATTAAAAGGAGTAATACTAATTTTTGTAATATGTGAAAGAGAAAACGATATGAACCGTTAAATCGTTCAATAATTTAGGGTTCAAATTAACGGATGGTATATATTTATATAGTAAAAAATATATTATGACTAACAATACATGCGTTATAATAGTACCATGATTCATTAGGTTAAAATAATAAAAAGAGTCGTAATCATGTTTGACGAAAAGTGTATTATATTGATTCTTGTCTAATTTCCAAAATATTATGAATGTGAAGTATTCAATTAGAAGACTATCCGTTGAAGTTATTATGAATCTGGTAATTTCATTTAGCAATATATAATCAAACAATTTATGGGTCTTTGAATATTTTAATTTGATTAATTACAAATCCCAAGATGAAGACGCAGCTTCGTACACTAATCGCAATTAATAAAATTAATTTAAATTAAATTATTAAAAAAAAACTAGTAATTATTTGGGTAGAAAATTTCAATACCCTTATTCAATTCATTCATACACAAAATACCCCTCAACATAAAAGCATGTATAAACTACCCCTTTATAAATTGAAATGTCATTAATGCCCTTTATACAATGAATTTCTCTTCGTTTTGTATATTTCCACTCCCGCCATGCAAAATTTCATCAGGCCCATCACTCTTCCGTAAAATTAAAATTTTTGTAAAATACCAACTTCATACCTTTTGACCGAGTTGCTGCCGGGTCCTATCCGTCTGGGTTTTACGGCAAACGCATTCCAACCACGCGGAGCACCGGATGGTTCCAGCCACGAATTCCTTCAGCAGCAAACAGCACAGCCCTCGTTCGTTTTCTACCCGGGGCGTAGAGTATTTTGTTGGTAAATACAAGAATTAAAATTTGGCGACAGGTGATGAGCAGAAGCCCAAAATTTTATTAGGGAATTATAAACTATTTATTACATAAAGATTATCTCCTTTTGGGAGGAGACAAACTTGTTTAGCTACCTATGGTAGCGGAAATAAAAACACTCATGCAAAAGAAAACTAAACTATTACAGAGTTTATTTTGAAGAAGCTGAAGAAAATGTTCGATGATCTTCTCCTTCTTCCTTCGTCTCTTTATATAGATGCTGAATGGCATCTACCTAATCCTGCATTATTGCCTCGGATGCTAAAGTCGTTGGCATCTTTCTCCTTCACCGCAAATTTCGGTAGTGGTGAGGGCCAGTTTATTAATCAATCCACCGAAAGTTATAATAATTCATCCGATGAGGTTGATCTGTCATTATCTCCACCGAAAGGTATTGATAATGCAACTTTGATGAATGGAGTCTGGGACCTCCATCTTTGAATTCCACCGAAATTGTTGGTGGAACGTCACTCTCCTGCAGCCCACTCTTGTCGTCTTCTTTTTGAGTGGGGCTCCTGTTGAGTAGAGTCACATGACTCCCCTATCTTTTGTTGGGAAAGCCTTTCCCCGGGGCCCTTGGCGTTCGTTTGTCTGGAACCGCCTGGGACTCTTTCTTGTCGGTGGCTTGGGCTCGGCCTGCTCTTGGCCTGAATCCTTTCCCGAACTCCAGCTCCTTCTGGTTTTGGCATGATGAACAAATGCGTTCATCCCAATGACCGAAATGAGCCATGTTGCAATATTTGCGATGAGTCTCTTTGCTCACCACCAGCTTGTTCTCCCATAGCAGAGTCCTTTTTCTCTCGAAAGCTTCCTCTGCGAATCTTGTGGTTTTTCCTGTTATAGTGTTTAACAGGAAAGATCCGTTTACCGAGTTCTGATAAAATTTGAACTGGTATTTGACTTTGTCCATCTCTGTGAGACAGACCCATAAACCCCAAGCTCGTCGAGTTGAGATTTCATCTTCTGAGATGGTGGAGACGAGTGGAGCATCTCCATCAATTGCCTTAACACTGTTTAAGGCTCTCTCGTCGGGCCTCCTTAGCCTTATGTAGTGGAAGGCCTCGTGATTCCCTTTTCCTGCTGGTTCAGGAGCTGCACTTATGAAGTATAACTCCAGAACATCACCGCGGCTAAGTTGATCGTTGTTAGCCCATGAATCGTACACAGCTTCTTGAATCCACCTGGGTAGATTCCTGATCTCTGCGAACGCCGGTGATATGGTTGAAACTGAAGCAAGAGCTCCAAAATCATACCATTGCTTGACATCATGTGGATTTGCACCTGGCTTCATCCACACCCTGGGATATTTTCCTGAACCATCAATAATACAATGGTTTGGATTCAATCCCCTTCTTGTAAGAAGCTTCTCCCAGCTAGCTTGATATACCTGCCAAAATGGAGAAACTTGAATAACTTGGTTAGTATCAACCTTAGAATTGCCAGTCATTGGCCTAAGATTGATCTCTCCCTCTTTAACCCCAGAGGTGCTGGGTTGACATGATGATTCAGATTTTGACACCTGAACCTCATCTTTTCCTTGGGCCGATAGATCTATTGATGCTACCAACTTAGGACTTGTGCTAGAGGTATTTGAATCCTCTGCTGCCGTTATAGGGGCCGGCAACCGAATCATTTCTTTTTCCTTAGAGGACGCCCGAAGGAGTGGCGCTTGTACTGCATTCCAGCACTGGGTTTGTGCCATCCTGCAAGCTTGTATTCTGTCGGTGACTTTCGTCTTATCGACAGCTTGTATCTTTCCGGCTTGTTCAGCCCTCAAGACACACTCGTCCCATTCTTTTGATAACATCTCGAGGTTCTCTCGGAGATGCTTCTGGGCAATCATGATAGAGCTACATTCAGTTGGCTCCATCTCTTGTCAAGAAATCTGCAAGAACATTCTCATGAGATTTCACAATAACAATGTCAAAAACAAAATATTGACATTCAGCTTGCCATCTTAGTAATCTAGCCTTTTCAGGTTTAGATTCTATCTTGTTTTTTAAGAAAGCCTTAACCTGTGTGTTATCGACTTTCAAAGTAAATTTCTTTGCTAATAAAAATAAAGGCCATTTTTTAAACGCCTTTCGAACTGCAAAGAATTCCTTCTCGTTAATGTGCCATCTGATGGCCTCATTGGCTTGGAACAAACCACTACAGTATCTGCATGGTTCTTCTCCATTTGGTGTGATCTTTGTAAGGACTGCTGCCCACCAATGATCACTTGCATCGGTATACAGGACTAAATCATCTTCGTCCTGTGGCATTGAAAGTTTGGGGAGGTTCCCACATACTCCTTTCAATACTCTCATTCCATCTTTGTGTTCTTCAGTCCAGATGAATGGAACATCCTTCTTTAGAAGTGGACTAAAGACCTTCCTGTATTTTGCAAGATTCTTAATAAATGCTCCTGCAAAATTAACAACTCCTAAGAAGCTTTGAAGTTGCTTCTTCTCCTTGAGATCTTCTGGGAAATCTTTCACCTTTTGCACGATATGATCCTGCAAAATAATCCCCGTCTCATCGATCTCGATTCCCAGAAATTCCATTTTCCGGGTTGCTATAACTGCCTTTTTCTCAGACAGTACTAGCCCTTCTCTGTAACAAACATCTGCAAAGATCTCAAGATGTTTATTGTGTTCATTCATATCTTTTGACGTTATGAGAATGTCATCAATATAAACAAACATAAATGATGAATAATCTTTAAATAAATTATCCATCTTCCTCTGAAAAATCTGGGGTGCATTAGCTAGCCCCATTGGCATCACGTTCCAAACGTAATGTCCTTGTGGAGTAGAAAAAGCTGTGAACTTCTTGCTCCCTTCTTCCATGCGAATCTGGTAGAAACCTGACTTGCAATCAAACTTTGAGAAAACCTTTGCATTTCTTATGCAGTTAATAAGGTGTTCTCTACTTGGTATGAAATAACCATCGAATTCCAAAATGTCATTAATACCTTTGTAATTAATAACAAGTCGAGGTTTATTTCTTTTAATCTCACCATGATTCCTTACCAAGAAGCCTGGGCTACTGTATGGTGAGTTTCCTGGTTCGATCAGCTTCATGTCAAGGTGCTCCTTGATGATGCCTTTCATGTCCTCTTGATCTTTGATATTCATCAAGGTCGGCCTGTATCGAACAAACTCGTGAACCTTGTCAGGTTTGACCTTCAAGGTTGCTCTGAGTTGATTCTTCTCCCACCATGCCAAAGGATTCTCATTGTAACAACGTACAATTTTCCTTTTGACATCTTCCAATGATACCTGTGTATCAGTTTCTATATCTTTACAAATTAAAGATACCTTTAGGATCTGGATCTTAGCAACATTTTCCTCATCGTTCTTGCTAAGTTTCCCTTTGATCCTATAATCCAACAACGCTTCGTTGAATCGTCGCTGGTCCTGCATTTTCGGGTTCCGAAGTAGTCCTTCATCACCACGCTTGCTGCGAAAATTGATTGGCATTTGTCGATTAAATGCTCCTCTCATTCTCTGAACAATGATTTTGTGATCACACTGCGTTGTGAACACTAATCGTTGCCTCTCATTATCCTGCATATATCTTTTGAACATCTGCAAGAAATTGTTACCGAGCAATATATCTGCACCGGTATCATGAAAATAAATTGGAGGGGTTTTAACCTTATACCAAGGCGTCTGTCCCGCTCCTCCAATCAAGATTTCCACGGCTTTGATTCCTTTTGATAGAATCAGGACCCTTTTGGAAAAATCTCGTCCTGCAATCCGTGGTAGTTCTTCCTCAATTTCTGCTGGGAAGATTTCACGTCTTGCTGTGCATATTCCTGCACCCGAATCAATATAGGCAGCAAAATACTCTGCCTTATATTTCTCATACAACACTCCAATAGGAATGTAGATTGAGAATGGACTTGTCATCCGATCAACAGTTTTCTCTCATTGATCGTGATCTCCATTCCTCCTTCCCTGCTTCTCCAGGGCTTGTATTTCTCGAGGAAATCTAGACCGAGGATAAGAATATCTTCTTCTCTTCCTGCTCGGCCTTTGACTTCAACCTTCCATCCACCCATCTCGATCATGGCCTTGTAGTGATGGATCTCCGGTTGTTCCAGATAATACAAGATATTACAAGGAAAATTATTTTCCCATCTTGTAGTATCAAATCTGGTGGTTACTCCTCTCCATCCTTCTGGACATTTGATGGTAATAACCGTCTTGTTGAAGTCCAACAACCCTGGTTGGGCAGGTTGTCTCAGACTCAGGCTTCTTCCCAAAGGTTGAGAAGTAATCCTATCTCCTTGGAATAATAATCTTCCAGAATGTAATCTAAGACTTTGATCCTGTCTTATGACTACCCTGTCTTGAATTTGGATATCCACGTCTCTCAGTCGTGGAATCTCAACTCTATCGGGACAAATTGCCGTTGTCACCTTCTTGAAGATATCTGGTATCTCAATGAATTGCTTTCCTAAGAACAACTCAGTATGATGGGAGTTGGAAAGCGCATATGATACCTGATATGTGATGGAATAAGGTCTATTCCCTTCTTCCACCAAATCCTTTCTTTTGAAGTCCTGATACAACGTCAGGGCTTTGCTGAAGCTGGTGTCGTTAAGATTGTAAGCAATCTTTGGATAGATAATCCCCACCACTTGTCCAGCACATAGATTTCCTGCGATGGTTCCCATCACGGAATCTTGCAGGTTTCGTACTCGCCTGTCGCATATGGCAATGTCGATTGGTGAATCGACTCCTACGAACAAGGCTGATTTAAGCACGAGTTGAATTGCTCCGATGTGGATCCAATTCATCTTTTCCGCAACCTCCGGTTTCATCTTTGATAGATCTTCCCGGATATCGCTTGCTGGAATCAACTGCATCTCCACTTGATTCCCCGTGAGCTCGATCGGTAGCGCCATTTCTCGTCTGGTGATTCCATAGACAATATGGTGCTTCCTACTCTTTAGACTAAAGTTCCTCAGAACTTGGTCTATGCTCCTGTTGGGATTATATACTGAAAAGCATACTTTTTATGCTGTGTTATATAGTACTTCTTCCTGTTTTATGAAATAAATAATGTCATATGTTTTTGCATATTTATTCGTGTTATGGTTATGCAAAATATCGTCCTGTAGTATATATTATAGATAATATGGTGTGGGCTCACACGGAAGATCATATTATCACTTTCTTATATACTTAAATAGTGTTCGCAATCTAAGTAATTGTGGACAAATTACTTGTTAAGGTTGTAGTATAAGGCTGGATATTAGCTGATCTTGGCTAAGTAGCTTATACTAATGCATCCAGTTGCATTGAACAGGATCGCGGTGAGATAAATCCTTTTGTACTGATTTAATAAAGGATCAAAGATCTCAGACGATTATTATTTCTTAATTCTAGACATATAATATTGAATTATATATTTATGATAATTATTACTTTGATTTATCAATGAGTGAGAGTTATCGCAACTCAAAGCATCTCGATATCTTGGGTAATGATATTATAAATATGATAATTAATATTAATGCTAGAAATCGTGTCTCGGCTGAGTCCGAGTTGATGATGTCCCCTTGAGGCGCTCCAAAGATTATTATATTAAACCCTGCAGGTGGATTAAGTTCCGATATAATAATAAGGTCGAGCGGGTACTACTCTCGGAATGAGATATTAATTAATAGAGCTATCAGTAAGCTTAATTAATTAATGGACATGCGATATCTTTAACACGGGAAATAATATAATCCAAAAAGGAGCCCGGTGCGTAATAATTTGGGAGATGGACGGCAGTGCAATATTATTTCTTTAGTGGAGTGAAATAATATTTATATAATTAAGTAAAGTATTCGGGCCCAGAGAATACTTGGATTATTAATTATATTGGGAGGCCCAGTCCATATCCTCCTTAAGATCCCTAGTGTAGCCCAACAGAAGCAGGCCTGGCCCAGTAAGAGAAACCCTAACCCTAATCTGCCTCTATATATATAGATGGTGATTAGGGATTTCACACACGGAATTTATCGGCTCACATAACGATAAGTGGCGGCTAGGGTTTTACGGGGAAGGGGAGAAGAAAGATTTCCGTCCATCCGGAATTCCTCTCTGTGCTCGGGAATACACTAGAAGATCTCGAGGTTTACGAGAAGAGCTAGATCTCGTGTGCAGAGATCTAGTGCGTGGAATACTTCACCAAATATCATTATACCGGCTGGATCTGCCTCGACAAGGTATGCAATCTAGATCTGTTTCCGCTTTAAGATCTAGGAAATTGCATGTTATAATTTTTGTTTAATCGATTAATATCCGAGCGATCTTCACGGATCCAACAATTGGTATCAGAGCCAACTCGGCTCTGTTAATTGATTAATTAAAATTATGTGTTTCATATTATTGTATTGGATGCGAATTTTGTGTTCTTGCAGAGATCCAATTGTCATGGTTAATATGAATGTTTTTCGGTTTTAATTATGTATTAAAATCGGTCTGTTTGTGGCCGCGTTTGTAAAACACGAGGGTTGATCGTGTTAGATTAGGTTTTATTTTTCGTTTTTTGTTGTAAATTCGATGTAAATATTCCCTATCATGTAACCGATCAAATCCGGAGGAGAGGTGGTGTAGTTCACGTCGGAAATCGACGGCGGCGGCGGCGGCTCGACGGCGACGAACGCAGCGCGCTAGGGTTTTCACCCTAGCGACTGTTGTGGCTCGGCTTCGCCGGTGGGAGCCACCGCTCGACCCCCTCGACGACGGGAGCAGGTCGGAGGAGGGAGCAGCGGCAGCCCAGCGCGGCGGCGGCGGCGGAAACGCTGCTGCCCAGCGGCAGCGCGAGCTAGGGTTCCTCGGAACCCTAGCGACTCGCGGCGATCTGCAGCGGCGCGAGGCTACTGACCGGCGTTCTCCCTGAACGCCGGCGACTCCCAGACGGCAGCAGGTGGCGTGGAGGGCGGAGGACAGGCGGCGGCAGTAGCTGCTGCACGCGGCAGCCGCTTCGCGGCTGTGCAGCGGCGGCGGTGGCGTTTTGCTGCTGCTCTCCGTTTTCTCCGGCGACCGGCGGTGGCGACGTCCAGTGGGAGACCTCCGGCGAGGTCCCCTCCAGCTCCAAGCAGCGGCGGCTCGGCGGCAGCAGCGGTGATGGCGACGGCAGCTAGGGTTTGCGGTTAGGGTTTTCCAAATCCTAACGGGCCGAAACCCTAACGGGCCAATTCGTGGGCCCGTTTTCTCGTGAAGATCAGCCCGTTTCGAGAAGAGTCAAGATTTTCAAGCTCGTTCGAAGATAAATGAAGACCATGATGATTGGATAATTTATTTTATTTCCATGGTTGTTTTATTTTCATGTGATGGATAGCATGTTTAAATTATTCGCGATTATTGTTTATGTGCTATGCTTGAAAATGGTAAAAACCTTGATGAAAAATTACTAAGTGTGATAATATTATCATTATTCGATTTAATTCGAAAGACGATGATAATCTAGCCTCCATAATTGGTTTAAAATAATGAAGTAATTAGCATTCGCGTTGACGATGAGTCTTCCTCCCTATAGGAGATGCTGATTATGGATTTCATTGGTTTAGACTTCGTAAAACATAATTTGATTTAAAATGAAATAATTAGTGTTCGCGTTGACAATGAGTCTTCCTCCCTATAGGAGACACTGATTATAGTATTCATTGGTTAAATCAAATTGATAATATTGGAAAAATGTTTTATTTAGGTAACTGCTCCTTCTGGTAGAGTTACTCTTTATAGAAATCATTTTTGAAATATTAAATTATGGTATTCACTTAGATGCGACTTAATTAATTATTTCCCTATAGGAAAGGTAATTAATTATTTTTGCATGGCTAGGAGGACCAACTATTAACTTATCAATCAGAAGGCTAAGGTTGATTGGAAAATAAGTTAAAGATTTTTAGATCTACTTGAGGTATTATATGTACTGTCCACCTATAGTGGCTTATGTGTAAGAACTTAAGGTGTTGGGGGATGCTTTTTATATTGTTTCAAGGCTTATCAATATAATCTGCTTCAAAATTTTATATGACTGTTTATGTGATGTTTATTTATTTATTTATTTCAGCTTCACTATGTCTCTTAATCCGCTTGCTATGATTCTCAAAGAGAATAAACTCGAGGGTTCCAATTATATTGATTGGAAAAGAAACTTGGATATTGTTCTTACTGCTGACGGACACAAATATGTCCTCATTCAGGCTTGCCCCCCTGAACCTACTGATGAATCCACGCCAGAACAGCGTGAGGCTTATACCAGCTGGAAAAGGGCTGATGAGATGGCAAAGTGCTATATATTGGCTTCTATGTCAAGCATTTTGCAGCATCAACATCAACATGTCCGAACTGCAGCTGATATGATCTATAGCCTTACGGAAATGTTCGGGCACCATGGTCGCCAAGCGCGTCAGAAAGCTATGAGAGCTATTATGACTATGCGCATGGGGAATGGTGATTCTGTTAAGGAACATGTTCTAAAGATGATTGGTCATCTCAATGAACTTGAGGTCCTTGGTGCTGAGATCGATGGGGAAACCCAGGTCGATATTATTATTGAGTCTCTCCCCAGATCCTTTGATCAGTTTCGGATGAACTACAACATGAATCAAAAGTTGTACACATTATCCGAATTACTCAATGAGCTTGTGCAAGCTGAGGAAGTTCTTCGGGTTGAACCTCAGGTACTTGTGACCGCTGTTTCTGAACCTTCTAAGCCGAAAGGCAGAGTTAAGAAGAAGAAGAAACAGGTTGGCCAAACTCAAAATCGAGCAAATCAAAGAGTGGGAGGACCTCAGGGAGGGATAAAGAAGCCTAAGGGGAAGTGTTACCGTTGTGGAGAGAAGGGACATTACAAGGCGGCTTGTCCTCTGCAAAGAGGCAATCCTAAAGGTGAATCTTGTGCATTAGTAGTCGAAGCTTGTTTAGCGGCTCGTTCTACACATACTTGGGTTGTAGATACGGGAGCCACTGATCATGTATGTTTTGACTTGCAGGGGTTCTCACAAACCCGAAGACTTAATGCAAGGGAGATCACCGTCACCATGGGGAATGCTACGCACGTGGCGGTTTCTGCAGTGGGAGTTGTCAGTTTACCGTTTTTGGATAAAACATTGGTTTTGAGAGACGTTTTGTTAGTACCTGGTTTTAAAAGGAACCTTATTTCGGTTTCCAAATTGTATTTGGATGGATATTCGGTTACTTTCAGTTTGAATGACGTTACTATTTTTCGTAACAATGAGGTCATTTGTTCGGGTATTATGTCTAACAATCTCTATACCATTAACTGTACTGTACCTGCTATTTACAGCACATCATCGAGTTCAAAGAAACGTAAAGTTTCTTCAGATGTGAATCAAACACTTCTCTGGCATCTGAGGCTGGGTCATATTAACCTCAAGCGAATTCAAAGGTTGGTGAAAGACGGTCCCTTGGATAAACTCCAAATAGGACCGATACCGACTTGCGAATCCTGCTTAGAGGGTAAAATGACAAAAAGGATTTTCAAATCCAAGGGCAACAGATCAGAAAGTGTGTTGGACTTGATTCATACGGATGTGTGTGGCCCAATGTCTATTCAGGCTAAAGGTGGTTTTGAGTATTTCATCACTTTTATTGATGATCACTCAAGATTTGGATACGTTTATCTGATGAAACGAAAGTCTGAATCCTTTGATAAATTCAAAGCATTTAAGGCAGAAGTTGAGAATCAGCATAATAAATCCATCAAATCCATTCGATCTGATCGAGGTGGAGAGTACCTTAGCGCTGAATTCTTGGAATACATGTCACAAGCCGGGATTACATCCCAGCTTACTGCGCCAGGAACACCACAGCAGAATGGTGTGGCAGAACGCAGGAACCGAATCCTATTGAACATGATTCGGTCGATGATGAGCTATTCTGAGCTACCTACTTCGTTTTGGGGCTATGCCTTAGAAACAGCGGCATATATTCTAAACCTAGTTCCCTCCAAATCAGTACCCAAAACACCCTTGGAGTTGTGGTCAGGCCGAAAGGCTAACCTTGAACACATTCGGATCTGGGGTTGTCCTGCACATGTGTTGCGCAAGGATGCTGATAAGTTGGAGTCGAGAACTGAATTACGGCTGTTCATAGGATACCCCAAAGGTACGAGAGGTGGATTGTTCTATAGTCCAAGAGACCAAAAGATCATTGTCAGCACCAATGCTCATTTCTTGGAGGAAGATTATATGAACAATCACAAACCCATGAGTGAGATCATCCTAGAAGAGATGAGGGATACAAACCCGCCTGAACCACCCGTACTAGATGCAGCACCATCAACTGCACCACGTGTTGCCACTAGTACACAACCTCAGAATCTGCCTCGTCGCAGTGGGAGGGTCATCATCCAACCTGAAAGATGGTTGTGTTTGGGAGAGTCTTCGGACAACTTACCTGGTGAAGATGACTCTGACCCCTGGACATACAAAGAGGCAATCCAAGACAAAGATGCACAGCTTTGGCAAGTTGCAATGGATTCGGAAATCGAATCAATGCATGAAAATGATGTGTATGACGTTGTAGAACTTCCTGAAGGGGTTAAACCCATCGGTTGCAAGTGGGTCTACAAACGTAAGAGAGGACCTGACGGAAAGATTGAAACTTTCAAAGCTAGACTTGTGGCAAAAGGTTTCACTCAGAAAGAGGGTATCGATTATGATGAAACCTTCTCGCCTGTTGTCATGCTTAAGTCGATCCGGATTCTCTTGGCCATTGCGGCCCATATGGATCTGGAGATTTGGCAGATGGATGTCAAGACTGCTTTCCTCAATGGTAGTCTTGATAAACCCATCTACATGCGCCAACCAGAGGGTTATATTGCTGAAGGAAGTGAGCATCTTGCGTGCAGGCTTAAGCGATCCATTTATGGACTTAAGCAAGCTTCTAGGTCTTGGAACACACGGTTTGACGAAGTAATCCAGTCGTATGGATTCACGCAGTGTGTATATGAGAGTTGTGTTTACAAGAAGTGTCATGGAAACGACTTGGTGTTTCTAGTACTGTATGTGGATGACATTCTATTGATTGGCAACAACGTAGATATGTTATCGGACGTACGGATGTGGCTGTCCAGACAATTCAAGATGAAGGATTTGGGAGAAGCAGGACACATTCTTGGGATCAAGATCTTTAGAGATCGACAGAAGAGAATGCTGTGTCTCTCCCAAGCAACCTATATAGATACGGTTGTAAAGCGCTTCAGCATGGAGAATTCCAAGAGAGGATCTCTCCCTCTCCAGAGTGGAATCCATCTATCAAAGGATATGTGTCCGAAGACACAAGCTGAGATAGATGACATGAAGGGAGTTCCATATGCTTCGGCAGTTGGAAGCCTCATGTATGCTATGCTTTGCACTAGACCGGATATCTGTCATGCTGTGGGCATGGTTGCCAGATATCAGTCTAACCCAGGAAAAGGACACTGGACTGCTGTAAAGAATATAATCAAGTACCTGAGAAGGACTAGGGATTATATGTTGGTCTTTCAGTCTGACAGTCTACATCCTCTGGGATACACCGATTCTGATTTCCAATCAGATAGGGATTCTCGAAAGTCTACCTCAGGATGTGTTTTTACACTGGGAGGTGGAGCCATATATTGGAGGAGCGTAAAGCAGAAATGCATTGCTGACTCCACAATGGAGGCTGAGTATGTGGCAGCCTCGGAAGCAGCCAAAGAGGCTGTATGGCTCCGGAACTTCTTGTTGGATTTGGATGTGATTCCGAATTTGCCTCAGACAATCACAGTCTATTGTGATAACTCTGGTGCAGTAGCAAATTCAAAGGAACCACGAACCCATAAGGCCAGTAAACACATTGAAAGGAAGTACCACCTCATACGAGAGTATGTGAAGAGAGGAGAGGTCGTGGTGTCAAAGATTGCTTCGGAGGATAACCTGGCTGATCCTTTCACGAAGGCCTTGTCTATCAAGGTGTTCGAAAGGCATGTTGAAGGCATGGGAGTTCGTTGCATGACAGCACTGCTTTGAGTATAAGTGGGAGAGATATTTAGTGTAGTAGTATACTTGAAAGCATGCTTTTGAGTATAAGTGGGAGATTGTTGGGATTATATACTGAAAAGCATACTTTTTATGCTGTGTTATATAGTACTTCTTCCTGTTTTATGAAATAAATAATGTCATATGTTTTTGCATATTTATTCGTGTTATGGTTATGCAAAATATCGTCCTGTAGTATATATTATAGATAATATGGTGTGGGCTCACACGGAAGATCATATTATCACTTTCTTATATACTTAAATAGTGTTCGCAATCTAAGTAATTGTGGACAAATTACTTGTTAAGGTTGTAGTATAAGGCTGGATATTAGCTGATCTTGGCTAAGTAGCTTATACTAATGCATCCAGTTGCATTGAACAGGATCGCGGTGAGATAAATCCTTTTGTACTGATTTAATAAAGGATCAAAGATCTCAGACGATTATTATTTCTTAATTCTAGACATATAATATTGAATTATATATTTATGATAATTATTACTTTGATTTATCAATGAGTGAGAGTTATCGCAACTCAAAGCATCTCGATATCTTGGGTAATGATATTATAAATATGATAATTAATATTAATGCTAGAAATCGTGTCTCGGCTGAGTCCGAGTTGATGATGTCCCCTTGAGGCGCTCCAAAGATTATTATATTAAACCCTGCAGGTGGATTAAGTTCCGATATAATAATAAGGTCGAGCGGGTACTACTCTCGGAATGAGATATTAATTAATAGAGCTATCAGTAAGCTTAATTAATTAATGGACATGCGATATCTTTAACACGGGAAATAATATAATCCAAAAAGGAGCCCGGTGCGTAATAATTTGGGAGATGGACGGCAGTGCAATATTATTTCTTTAGTGGAGTGAAATAATATTTATATAATTAAGTAAAGTATTCGGGCCCAGAGAATACTTGGATTATTAATTATATTGGGAGGCCCAGTCCATATCCTCCTTAAGATCCCTAGTGTAGCCCAACAGAAGCAGGCCTGGCCCAGTAAGAGAAACCCTAACCCTAATCTGCCTCTATATATATAGATGGTGATTAGGGATTTCACACACGGAATTTATCGGCTCACATAACGATAAGTGGCGGCTAGGGTTTTACGGGGAAGGGGAGAAGAAAGATTTCCGTCCATCCGGAATTCCTCTCTGTGCTCGGGAATACACTAGAAGATCTCGAGGTTTACGAGAAGAGCTAGATCTCGTGTGCAGAGATCTAGTGCGTGGAATACTTCACCAAATATCATTATATCGGCTGGATCTGCCTCGACAAGGTATGCAATCTAGATCTGTTTCCGCTTTAAGATCTAGGAAATTGCATGTTATAATTTTTGTTTAATCGATTAACATCCGAGCGATCTTCACGGATCCAACAGCTCCCTGCAGAAAAACCCTGATATCTTTGTATACTCAGGTTTTTCTTCATGATCTTATCGATCTGGCTTTGTGAGATAATCGTCCGGCTAGAATATCCGGTTCTATCTTCACATTCCTGATGATGTACCTCTTCTTCAACTGGATTCTGAATCGGTGGATCCATCAGAATCTTCGCTGTCGAAGTCCTCTTCGGCTTCATATATACTCTCATCAGAGGGTATATCCTCGAACTGATAAACTTGTACCAGATCTTTGAAATAGATTGCGTCTTCAATGTCGGGGGTTGACTCGAATCTATTCATCCTCCTGTTTTCTGGGCAATTGGTTGAGATATGCCCAAGTGCACCGCACGTCCAGCAGTTGCAATCCTTGAAACTTTCATTGGCTCTGGCATGAGCTTTTCTGAATGTTTTCTTGCCCGCAAATTTTCCCTGAGACTGGTCCGTCTTTCTGGGTTGAAATCTGCTCCTGGATGGACCGCTTCGCTGTCCATATTTATATGATCCGGCCTTCTGTCTGGACCACATAGTTCTTGGCTTCCAAGATTTTCTCCTGGATTTTCCTTCTTTTGAATAGGGCTGAAACCTATTCTTCTTATACCTTCGTTTCACCGAAGGTTCTTCTCCAATGACCGTTGGTAGATCACTGCCTTCACAATTGAGGGTGGTTTTGTTCATTCTCCTCAACTTCTTCACGTTCTTCTGTGCAGTAGCTTGTTGACACCATTCCATCAACTTGGCATGCACATAGGACATCCTTTTAGCAACGCTATCATGGATACCTGGGGTATATCCACGAATAAGCATTTCTCTCCAAGGGCTTGGAAATTTTAGGAAGAAAATTTCCCTGGCCTTCTCTTCATCAATCCTAGATTGATGTTGATATAAGGTGAAGAGCTTTAAAAACTTGTTGAGCGTCTTCTGCTCCAAGACCACGAGCCTCAGATTGTAGAACGCCAATAAGTATTTCTTCTTTTTCTCTTCATCATATCCCTTGAAGTATCCTTCCCCTAAGAAATGATGCTTCAATACATCCGCCATGGAAGGAGCCATGTTTTGATAGTCTCCCTTTAGACACTTGTCTCTTGTAGCTTGGCTCATTCCTTCCCAAGCAATCCTGACCACACCCACGAGGCTCACCTCGAGAGTCTTTGCAAAGTTATCTTGACTCATATCAAGAGTGGCTGCTGCAATAGTCATGGAATTTTTCCATTCCTCGATGGCTTCCTCTCTCTCGTTGAAGTTGACATCGTCGAGGTTGAGATGAATTCCATATGGATGGATGGGTTCCATTGTTGCCTTTCCTACAGGAGTGTCCTGTTTTTCGGAGGGCTTCCACCTTGAATTACGCAGGTTGATTCTGTGAGCTTCATAACTCCTATCCTCAAACTGCTCATGGAACGAAGATCCGGCTTCAACAAATGGCTTTTGCTCCGGTTCTCTCTCGTTCACCTTTAGATCCACCATTTTGAGGTCAGCCAATGATTCTGCCAACTCCTGTAGATCTTCCAAACCGATCCTTTCAAGATTTGACATCTCGAATCAGTTTGTTTATGAACTCTTGTTTTGGATCCTTCAGGTTAGGATCCTTAATGGGCAATACCGTCTGGGAACTGCTGGATTCGCCTTTGAAGACGAAACTCCTTCTAAATGAACTGGAACGGGGTTGTTCCAATTTCTCCACTCGTTGTTGGATATCTTTCAAGATGTTAAGGATTTCATCTTGTTGAGAAGATATCTTTTCAACTTGTTGTGGTACTCCGTACTGGCAGTTGCCGTAGTTTTGCACCGTCTTCTGGATCTCCCTTAAATCCTTAGAGATTTTTGATGAATCTGGTTCAATCTCTAGGAAATTAGGGCCGACTCCTCTGGGTGAGTCCGTCATCTGGTATGAGTTTGATGAAATAAACTCATGGCTTGTCTTAGAACTCCCTCTAGGTAATGGTTTACCCAAAGACGATCCACGTACATCTTCACGACCTCTTCCTTGATCTGGATTTGGTCGGGACTGGCACCTTCTCGAATGGCATTTTCGAGAAGCTCTTGTCTTTCTTCTAATCGAGAAAGTTCGAAGTTCCTCTGATCTTTTAACAGATCGAGGTAAAAACTGTAACTCAAGCAACTCGGACAATGGTCCGGTTCCATTTTAACTTGGAGTCTCCTCCGTTAGTTAATAATCAATTATGCAATAAATAAATATAATTCCCAAATAAACCTAGGGCTCTGATACCATTTTAGAAGCGTAGGATCATAATTGGCGAAAACGAGATTCTCATCCCATTTTTACTAATTATCCAATGGATAAATACTTCAAACCAAGGAAATTCTTGTCCATAGCAATATTGGGGTTGCAAGTAGACAAGGATAAGGGGCATTATAGGTTAAAGGGTATTTGTGCATTGTTTTTATAGAAGGGGTATTTTGTACATGAAGGTTTTGAAAAGGGGTATTGAAAAATATTACCCTAATTATTTTGTGTTGGCTTAGTCAACTATGGGTGCAGGTAGACAAAGAATTAAATTGGGCTCACAAAATTGTGCCATCTTTTATTCCGAATCTTTAGCTTTTTTGACTCAACAATTCAATAATATTAGCACCTTTTTTTTGTTGAATAAAATTTGAAATTAATCTCTAATTAATCTACTTTACTTATTCTATCATTTCATGATTATTGATCATACAGTATAAGATTTCGAAATAGACAAGGTGGTTCACCTTTTGTTTTTAACTTTAACGACATAAATTTTAAAGACCGCGCTAAAGATTCGAACTCAAATTTTTTTACTTTGAAACTTAACTTCCTACCACTAGGTCAACACATGCACATATGTGGTTCAATTATTAATTTACTGCCTCCGTTTTTTTCTCATAAAAGTTTGAATATTTAGAATCATCCGGTACAAGTTGTACCATACAGAGAGGAGGTTACAAGACTAGCAACATATGTATAAGATTATTCTTGCTCCAAGCTTCGAACTCACATTGGAGATCGCATTGTCTCTAAACACACACCAGCTCCAGAACAAATACGTGATCTCTTCTTCGATCCTCTTAAAATCTCATTCCTTCTTCTCGAAACGCAGCGCATTACGTTACTTCCAAAGAACCCAGATGGCGCAAATCCAAAGTTAACACTCCCTCCATTTTATTTTGAATTAGTTAATAAATTGAATACATATGACATACAAAATATAAAGTAATAAAATAGATCGATTGAAATGCATATAAGAGGTTAGTAGTATTATTTATTATACTATGGTAGTAATATGCAAAAAAATTGCCTTATTTCAAAGCTAAAAAACAACCATTTACCCTAATTCTAGCAAAATTTGACAAGCCACATAGAGAGCGTTATACGTTAGTATCAAATTCAAGTAATGTGTCGTATCTTTCATTTCATTTCATTTCGTAGTCAATTATCTTAATATAGTAGTTTTACAATTTATTGATTTGATATCGCACCACCATTTCTTACAATGTGGATAATACCTTCTTCCCAAATTGGATAACGATTTGACCATTTCATCTCATAATCGCTAAATCTCGGTATGTAGATCTCAATGCTTTGAGGTAAATCAATCCGACCATTCCCCCTTCAACGTTAAATCATCAATCAAATCGAAAACTAGATACAGGACGATGTAGTATAATAATGATATGTTTGTGGACGATATTAAATTATATACAATGTTTATTAGTTATGGCATAGAAGTGGTATCATATATTTCAATCGGAAGGAGGGCTGCATAGTCCATGTTGGATTCATACTTCATACACGACCTCGTATCTTCGAGCACACTAGCTATTAAAGTGTCGTAACACATTTTCTACCTCGTAGCAACCAAGTTCATAGATAAATTATAAATAACCAACGACACAAGCATAAGAATTCAACATCTACTAACAAACTAACCATAATCAAACACAAAATAAACTAAAATTAATGGGAAAAAAAAGTCAAATTCCAATTTTGACTCCAAATGTGCGAAAATAAAAAACTGCAGGGGCCAATTTGCAAATAAAAAGAGTAGCGATGCCCACGTTCTTAACCCCTAACCCCGACCCTCCCTCCCTCTCTCTCTCTCTCTCTCTCTCTAGAGCAGCTTTGCTTTCCTCTTTCGTCATCAACCGCTTTCTGCAAAGTGCCATTTCCGTTTCCACTATCTCTCCAAGCTGCGCATCCAATCCATAGATTCGGCCGCGCTATACGTGTACGTTTACATTTCTACGGCGCTGTACGCATACACGGTGTTCATCCATTAATCCATCCATCGGTCTACTTGCATGCGATGATCGAGTAGCAGCAGCTAATCGGAATTCCGAGCGGGTTGGGAGCTATGGGGATGTGCTTCTCCCGCGGCGACAGATCGCCGCCGAAGAGGAGGGGCTCCAGGCGAGTCACGAATCCGGCGGCGGACGGAGGCGCCGGGAGCAACCGGTGGGCGAGGATTCGGTCGTCGAGGAAGGAGGAGAATTTGATCCACGAGAGAGCGCTGGCGGCGGCCATTCTGTTCCAGCAGCAGCTGCAGAACGGAGGCGGAACGGCGCCGTTTGATAGGTCGGCTTCGTTGAGGTATCCGAACGGGCATTCGAAGAGGAATCAGCCCTTGCCTCGGAGCTCAAGCTCCAGAGCGCGGTCGCTCACTGATCCCCTGCTTCAGCCTCATCAGCTCGTTAATCAGGTAGCTTAAGAATTCGGCTATTATTAGCATATTCAGGATTTTAGGCTGTGTTTTCTGTGTCGTATCACCGGATTCGTAATTCCTCTTTCTATTATTAGTATTATGATAATCTTCCTTTGCGCGAATTACTGTGTCTCGGATTCTTGTGTTTAACCTGAGGTATAGTTATTAATTAGTAGATAGAATTTGGGTCGTTCTTCATTTATGATTGCTATTATTCGAGTCTGTCTTTAAAGTTGTGCGGTTATGAGCTTTATTGAAGTATGAGTTGGTTAAATTCGTTATAATATTGTTGGTGGATCATGGAGAATAGGGGTAAGTTGAGCATACAAGAAGAGAAGGAAAAAAAGAAGAAATTCCTATAGTTTGGTTTGGATTTATTATTGAAATCAATATCTATCTGTCTTTTATTTTGTCATTAATGACTTGAAACATAAATGAGCTTCAACAGACATCAATTAGGAACAAACCTCTACATTGCTCGCACTTATTATTTTCAGGTAACCGGGTTCAAGTGAGCTCCAAATGTAATTGCATGAAAAGATTGTCCAAGTTTGATTTTAAGTGAGTTTTTAATGATAGATGTCACTTTTATCTAATATACTGTAATGTTTTTTCAGCTGGAAACACCAGCTATGGCCTTTTCTTTTTTCTTCTGTTTTTTGGCTTCATTTCTTGGATTCACACATAGTTCTAGTTCCCCTAATCTGATTTGCAGTTCATCTGTGATTAGTTTCTGATATAGTTATTTGTTTTGTGGCTTACTTTCCTACTTCATTGTTCCTCTGGAGCTCCTGAAGAGGTGTATTACAACATTGTTTCTTTTACTTTAACTTGCTGTGAAATTCGACATGTAGCTCTTTCCATAAGCATGATTTCTGCTCAACATTGAGCAACTTAAGGTTGACTCTTTCTTATTGCAGTATACTCCTATAAATCTTGGCTGTATGAATGCTACTTAATTTGAGAGTCTAACTTAAAATCTATTCTTTGTTTGTGGAGAATGAGAATTCTTGAGCTGTATTAGCTTGCATGATAATACAAAAACATTGTTCATCGTGGCACATTCTTGATGTCTGCTCTTTCTGTGATCTCTATTCCTGCTTCCAGCAATCAAAACATAATTTGTTCGATCTGGAAATGATTTTTAACTCTGTCTAAAAAATTTCTGAGTTTTACAACCCCTTTTCTAATTGCAGGATATCAAGCTTGAGAACCTAGAGACTAACCATATTGTACTTGTTCATGGAGGTGGTTTCGGTGCCTGGTGCTGGTATAAAACTATTGCTCTATTAGAAGAAGGTGGATACAAAGTCACAGCAGTAGATTTGACTGGTTCTGGTATTCATTCATTCGATACAAACAATATCAAAAGTCTTTCCCAATACGTAGAGCCATTGACAGATTTTCTGGAAAAACTCACTGATGGGGAGAAGGTTATTGTTCCAGATCCTTTGATATTATTGTCTTGAATACAAATTAAGCTATTTGATGCTCTGTTTAATTGGGTTTTCCAGAACACGAATGTAGTATAAATAAAATGCGCATAAGCTCCTGGGGAAGTCCGAATTAATCATTTCAGACTTAAGTAACCACATTGTAGATATTCAAGTCATTATTGCATTTTGAGCACTTAGAATTATTGAGCTTTTATGAATCATTATTGATAGTAGCTATTAATCCATTCAAACTTTTGTAACTTTCCAATTTCCCTTTCATGAGTTCAATTTTATGGTTTGCACTTTGCAATGTTCAGGAAATGGAAGCTGCTATTGAGCTCCAAACTTCGTTTATGGAACTTTTACTTCAATAAATTTTCTTATGAGGTTTATATATGCTGAAGATTTTGCTCAAAACTAAAATGATTTGGTGACTGGATAGAAGTAGCCATTTTATTGTAGGAATGTCTTTATGAAATTCCCAAATAAAGTGAAATGTTCTTTTCTCACGTAAGTCCTTACTGCATGCAGGTAATTTTAGTTGGTCATGATTTCGGTGGTACATGTATATCATATGCTATGGAGCTGTTTCCTGCTAAAGTTTCAAAAGCAGTTTTTCTTGCTGCAGCTATGTTGACGAGTGGGCAAAGTGCCCTTGATATATTCTCTGATAAGGTTGGTTTTCTGACTGACTGGTTTGCTAATGGATACAGTTAATCTGCCTCTACCATGCCAGTTATTGTTGAAATGTTTTGGCTTGTACTGTTTTTAACTTCCTGGGAGAAAATTTTTTTGTTACCTAAGGCTAAACCTCGTATGAGTCCTATGGTAAGGAACACTCTAAAGCTTGATTAAAGCTTAATGAGTTATGAGCTGCTCTCATCTCAGTCTACACAAACATAGGTTCAGATTTTAGTCCCTGGATCTTGATCATCATTTCCTCGATGGAACTTTCTGGTTGGTGAGGAAAAAGTGACCTTAGACTGTTTGTAATGATTTGCTGTGGATTACATACTACATAGCTTGATTGTGAAGGGACTAAAGTATAGTTGTAACAAATTTCAGGTCGAGTCGAATGAGTTGATGCGACAAGCTCAGGTTTTTATCTATGCCAATGGGAATGATCAGCCTCCAACTGCTATTGATTTCGACAAATCAATCTTGAGGGACTTGCTATTTAACCAGAGCCCGTCCAAGGTATACATATTTTTCTTAAAGAAAATATACTTTTGGTGTCATCTCTTGAGAAATAAAACAATTTTATATGCATACTCAAATTGGTTGCATATCCATGTATGTTAATGTAAAATCCTAACTGATTAAATGCCCTTCTCGCAGGATGTTGCATTGGCATCTGTGTCGATGAGGCCGATCCCTTTTTCTCCAGTGCTTGAAAAGCTTTCTCTTTCGGAAACGAACCATGGCTCTGTGAGAAGGTTTTACATCCAAACACTGGAAGACAATGCTATCCCCATTGCTGTACAGGAAAGCATGATAACCAACAGTCCCCCAGAGCATGTCTTTATTATTAAAGGTGCTGACCACTCGCCGTTTTTCTCCAAGCCTCAAGCCCTGCATAAGCATTTAGTTGAAATATCGAGGCTACCTTGAGCCATTCTTTGATTGCTGCCACATTTATACAGCCCATTGCTCGAGTTATAGCAGTTCTACTGACCTCGTAGAAATATTGTGGTAATTAGGCATCCTGAGTTCTAACTGGCGTCAGAGATGCTGTTGTTGCACATAATTTGGCAGTCATTCAAGCAGATACTCAGAATTCTTCTATTCTAGTGAAGATTTTTACCTTCTCTTCTCTCCTCTCCTGCTATCAAATTACTTATTTACATCAACATCTGTGATAACTTACTTACTAAATAGACGAGGTTAGGTTTCGATGTTTTTATTTTTGTTTAGGCTTTGTTTAATATGCCTGGTTTGCTTTCTTTATTTTGGAAGGCATCCTACCAGCATAGATGCTGCTAGTAATTCAGTGATAAAACGTCAGATAATCGATAAGCAATCACGCATTTAATCCATTCACTCTACACCATTTAGGAGCATTATGTTTGTAAAGTAACAAAATGGTATCTCTAGTGATTTAGTATGATCGGGGATGGACATTTTGTATGAATTGATACCATTATTTGGCTTGTTTCTAACACGGCCAATTCAGCATTTTCATGTACCCCTCAAAAGGATAACAATGAAACGCAACCGGGGCATGAAGAAACGACAACACTAATGAAATGCACAAGCCAGAACGAACGTCTCTAACTTCTGACTCTGGGGCATGTTCACGAAGGGGTCGATCAACATAAACAGCAAACAAGTAGATTAAGGAAACCCACAATTGAAGCCTAGTTGAAACCAAAATGCAGCAGAGACTATCTCTAATAGGAATGATAACAAACTCCTAGATCTAGGTGCAACAATCATGTACTGAATATCCCATTTTGCAAAGTGAAGACAATTCCTTTCACATTTGGTGCCAATCGAAAGGTACAGCAAACAGCAAAAAACATAAAGAAAACGATCCTATTACTTACTCTGGCAGTAAAAGTATTGACTTAAACATTAATTAAGATTTCAATCTTACCATTTACAAGAATGGTGCTGGTTTCGAACGAAACTTACCCCCTCTTTATAAAACCTCTCCAACATTTTCAAGAAAACCAATGCCTTGGAGCTGTAATCATAATAGATTTATATAGCAGTTCTTCATACAACTAAAATATCCCCATCTATGCATAATATCCCTATCATACAAAATCAAGCACGCCATTCATCAACAATCAACAAGAACAATTACTTCAAAAATTGATACGAGCATTTTCCTCAACCCATACACAGCAAAACCAGAATAAATAAGGGAAATAACCTAAGCTCTCAAATTTGTATAGCATTCATAAATCAAGCAAAAGTCTCGCGACATAAATATCATCGTTACATAACTCCTACAACGTAATCTAGCAAAAAAATATTAGAGTCATCGGCTCCTGAGGGGAGAAATTAGTAGAAAGAAACTAGCCATCACAAACTCCAGACTGGAAGAATTATCAAATCCATTTCTTGAGAACATAAATGGAGTCATTTTCACACAACGCATAACCATATCAGATAAACAACCGAATCCAACACCCGGGAACGCGATATAAGGAAGACAGTGCATTTCAACTAGTGAATCTTTATCTAAGCATATCTCCCTATCTACTCCAAATCATAACACCAACAGAGCACCAGTACTATACAATCCACAAGAACAAAAATTGATTCCCAAATAGGGGCACAATTAATACTCTAGAGAAATCAACAGCACACAAAAAATTACCAAAGATCACTGGGCATATAACCTAGTTTCGGCATTTCATAAAATCCAGAAAAATTCATACACCGTAAAATCTGATCATTACTCCAATTACGTAATCCGGCAAAAAAAGAGTCATCGCCTCCTAAACGAAGAAAAACATGGCAAAATTGAAAAAGGTACAAAAGGGAGGCCGACCACGCTTAGAAGCCGAGCTTGGTGCGGCGCCAGTGGCGGCGCTTGGCGTTGTAGCGGATGGTGTTGTCGGTACGCATACGGATCCAGTAGGGGATAGGCCTGTTCTGCCTCTGCTTCTTCGCGAGCTTCTTCTTAATCATGAATGTCTTGTGCGACGGCTGCAAATTCAAAGATTGAACAAACGTTTAGAGAGAGATAGAATAGGCCTTCAACCGGAGAAATTGAACGGAGAGAGTACGGAGGTGGAGAGAGAGAGAGTATGCTAACCATGGTTGGATTTTCCGGCGGCGGCTGCAGCAAGCTCTGGTCTTCTAGGGTTTGCAACGGCGGCGGATGCCTCTTGTGAAGATCGGCAGCGATATATAAACCCTTCGTTTCTGACTCTATTTATATGGACCAATAAAATGTGGAAAATAAAATGAAGGCGAAAATTGCAAATAACGCCTCCATCTTTTCCAAAATTGCAAAGAGTCTCCTCGATTAACCAATTGATGATTTTTCCACTAATTATTTGATTAGCAATCGTCATTTATGATGTTTTAAATATTTCAATTTTCCCCCATATTGAAGATATTTATAACTATCGAAATAAAATTACTAATGATGGACGGCGAAGCGCATCGCTAACAAGACTTTTTCACTTCAATTAAGATGTCGAGGCTTCGAGTCATCTCGGGTTAAGGAGATTTTCAAATCGAATAGAAATTCTCCTTGTTGATTTTATAAGAATCGATTGAAATTCTCCTGGTTGGTTTTACGATTTTGGAATAATTTAAGCTTGAATAAGTTTTGAACATCATCTAAATTTACTAGGTACAAGGTAAAACCTTGTAGACATACTTTGTAGGTTACTTGAACTTATTTAATTTATATACTTCATCCGTTCTATTTCAAGTCGACACGAGATTTAATACGCAGTGTTAAAAGTGAAAAGTAAAATGTTCATATTGAAAAATAGTAGTTAATTCTTTCCATTTTAGAATATAAGTCATTTGAAATAGGACGTCCCGATTAAGAAAATAAGCCAAGTAAAGTGGATCGGGGAAAGTATAGTTTTTCAAACTTAGGTTTCGTTTATTTATTTTACACAATTTTTTTCTTTATGTTCATGTACAAAGCTCGCTAAGAGGCTCAACGTAGGGTTTACAAGCAAGGTCGGCCAAATACGAGTTGAATGTGTTCATAAGCATATCGTCTCAAGCAAATAAAGGCCTGGGCCAACTTAATAACTTTATCGAGTTCGATTTCAAGCTTCAACTTCATTCGCTTGACAACAAACTTCAATTTTGAATGAACTTTTATTGAACCGAATATCTATTAGATTGATACATACAATCACATAACAACATATATTGTGATTAATAAATACTAATAATCAGCAAAAAATTTCAAAATACAATGGTTGACATGAGTGATGCCAATTTTTTGAGCCGAAAACTATTAATCAATACTACTCTTGCCGCCTCATTCAAAATAACATGTTTATTTTAAGCACAAGAATTAAAGAGTAAATTCTTAAGTGCTCGTTTGGTAGGGTGGATGAGATAAGGCATGATAAGATAAAAGTTATGTTGAGTGATAAGATTAGGTAAGATTAAAATAGTAGCCAAGTTTGTATGTTTTGTGGATGGTTGTTTGGTAGCTAAGTTTGAGATAATATTAAAATAGTAAATGGCGAAAATAACCTCATAATATAAATAAATAAATAAATAAATAAATTTATATCATTTTGAATTAATTCTTTTCTTATTGCTTTTCATTAAACATATTTTTTAAATTATAAATTCAAAGTTTGAGAATGGAATTAATATTAATTTTGATAGTCCAATTATTATTTAGATTTTGAATTATTAATTTATACCATAGAGCTGAAAATATTAAAATACTGAAAAAATAAATCTACCAAAATATTTGTTAGTTCTTTTTTTTTTTAACACATGATAAAAAAAAACTATATTATCCCTCTTAAAATTGAAAATTAATACAACACTATTTCTCCTAAAAAACATAAAAGAAGAGAGAGAAAAAAAAAAAAAAAATATATATATATATATACATATAAATAAGGGGCATTATTTGAAATGTCCATTTTGAGGTTTAGGAAATAAATTTTATCCACCAACTTATGGTTCAATAAATTATGTCCATTTTTTCTTTTTTAGGACAAAATTGCCCTTGAAATTTGAATCCCTTATTTTTGCTAAAAATCGAAATCGCGGGCTTCCTTCTTCCCATTCTCATTCAACGAGCAGAGCAGCCACCCACTCTCAAACCCTCTCTCCCCCAAACCCGCTCTGCCTCCTCGCCGTCGCCGTCGGGCAGGGGTTTCGCCGTCGCCGTCGCGAGCTCTTTCTGCCGCCATCGTCGTCGCCGTAGCTCCCTCTCAAACCCTCTCACTGAAACCCTCTCAAACCCTCGCTGTCGCCGTTCCTTCGCTGTCTTCGCCGTCGCCTTCGCCGTCGCTTTCCAGCCTTCGCCGTCGCCGGAATCGCTGTCCAGCCTTCAACACTCCCTCACACCACACTGTCGTCGCCCCCCTCTCTCTAAACCTAGATGGCGGCTTCTTCTAGTTCGATTCGTGCTTCTTCTAGTTCGATTCGTGCTTCTTCTAGTTCAATTCGTGCCGCCGGGGACGAACAGCAGGTGAATGCCCCGTTTTTTTTTTTTCTGAATTGTGTTTTGGGGTTTGGATTACTATTGTGATTATGACTTGTTCAGAACTCCTAATCTTGATTCTTGAAGTTTTTTCCTTACATTTCAAATCTATGGTGAAATTGAATTTTCACAGTATGTAATGCAGCATTAGTCTTTGAGAATTAGCTGTTCTGTTCATCTTCTCGAATTCATATCTGCAGCTCGTGCTTAGTATGTGAAGAATTTGAACTTTAGTTTTTGTCTCAATGTTGTTGCTTGTGATATGAGTTTTGAATTTCGATCACGGTTTCTAGCTCTGGATCCCATATGCTATAGTAACTAGATGCTACGATATTGTCGTTAGTCTTGCTCGTGGCAGATCTAGCTTCGATGTCTTTTCTTTTTCCTCCTAGTTGTGGATACTTACATTTACTTGAGGGGATAACTTCAATCTTGCATTTGATTTGGAAGATAATACTATTTATGGTAGTTTATGCGTTAAAGAAACTTATCATCTTCATATTGTTCTAAGTGAATCACGGCGCAGTCTAATGAATGTCGTGTTCGCAAACAGATGAGGTTCCTACTCGTATTGGTTTCTTGGGGCTTGGAATCATGGGTTCTCCAATGGCGCAAAATCTCATAAAAGCAGGGTAAGCAGGGTAAGATTCGTTTCGTATAGTACTAGTAGTTGAGTTCAGATTACATTTTGCAAAATTTCTTGTTTGGGGAGAAGGTTTATTATGATTGTATACTGCATGATAAGCTCCATACTTCTCAATATACTTTGATTCTCTTTCTCTCTCACGGTTAATGACTAGTTGCTGATGGATATGGTATGCAGATGTGATGTCACTGTATGGAATCAGACAAAAAGCAAATGCGACCCCCTCATCTCCTTGGGTGCAAAGTAAGTTGGTTATATAACTTACATGAGCAAAATTTTCTCGTTTCAAAATTTCTGTTGTGCTCTGTTGCTATTTCTCACCAGTTTTTGGAGCGTTTAAGTCTGTTGAAAGACAAAAAGTATTTCTCAAGATATCCTAAATAATATATAGCACTTTAATACTTGCTTAATCCACTGAGATTCGACTTAACTATGTCGAGGTGCATTGGAGATTATATGGAATATAAATGTAAACAACATGTCAATATTATGAATTGCAACTTTGATAATTCAGATACAAACCTTCACCTGAGGAAGTAGCTGCCTCTTGTGACGTCACATTTGCCATGCTTGCTGACCCCGAAAGTGCAGTGAGTACACATTTTCTGAAGTGTATGGTTGCCATTCTGCAGCAGTCTGAGCTCATCGAATTTCGTTCTCTTTTTAGGTCGATGTAGCATGTGGAACACAAGGGGCTGCAAGTGGTATGGGTCTTGGAAAAGGGTAAGTTTTCTGTAAAAAAAATCACAATCATCCAATGGTAAGCTTTACAAACTTCCGAATCTTGATAAATAATTTTGATGTTCTCATCTTTCTAATGATTATCTACCCTTTTGTTATGCTAATATGCTGTTTGTTTAAGATGTATGGTTTGGAAAATCTTGGCTTCATCAAGCTGCAAGACATTGATTATCTGCTTATTGAGTTGTTCTGTCATCTCAGATTCTGACTATGCTGTTACTGGGGAGATGTTGAGTATATCTATACAAAAACTTGAAGAGCTACTGCTGTTGGTCTGCAATATGAATAGAAAGGTATTTTGGTAGTTCCTTATAATATTGTTTAATCTTTATCAGTGTTCTTGGAATTCTTGCTGGTACCTGCTAGCCAAATTTTACTTTATTTCACCTATAATTTATTAAACATTGACATGAGATTTTTATTGAGGTTTGTATTAGTGCATTGTCTGACTGCGGGTTGATAGCTTTGATGAGCCCAATTTGGAACAAAAGCTAGCTGAAGCAAAGTTGTCTTTGCCGAACATTGTGAAACCTCAAGTTGCATGTGGTGTATCCGATGCTCATAGTATGGTATGTTTCGCTTTGATAGTGTTTGAGTTCATGTATCAAGGCGTTTAAAAGATTTTTTATTTTGATGAACAAATGAGTGGGCTATTGAAATATGACGGGAAGTAAGTAGGCTAGCATCCTCCTTGACCATTGCATGCATATGAGCTGTATTATGGCATCTCAATCAGTAACTGCAATGCTATACAAATTCTATGCTTTGGGCGGGGAAGTCTTTTACGCAGTCAAGAAATCTATTCCCAATGCAGATACCTTAAAGAACTTGGCTGCTGAGAAGGGACTGAAACCTTTACATTTTGACAGGCAAAATATGTTTCCTTTTTCTCCTTGTTTTTGCACCCAACATTGAGATTATTTCTCTTATTTTATGGTTGGAAAGTAACAGAAACTCTTTTTCATTTGCAGCCTAAAATCTCTACCTGTCTCCAAAGAACAACTCAATGTTGATGATCATAAGCTTGACCTTGAGCTTGTTAAGGATGCTGCAAATTGGCTTAGGACGAAACTAGACCTTACCATATTTGGTTTTGACGTTGTTGTGAGTAGATGTTCATATTATTTTTTATGATTTAAATTTTCCATGTTTGTAATCATGTCAAAGCCTTAGCTTTTTACAAGACTTCCGTAGAAAATATGCAGTTTTTAAAAGAATTCAAGTTTTTCAATTGGAGGGATATTTACAAATACACGACAAAAGTTTTCCCACGCCCTGATAATCCGGACGATTTCCAATCACAGCTAGTGCATCTCCCATTCCAGACATAAGATATTGTATTGACATTATCTTATTTTCATAAATGGCAGGTCCAGGAAGGCAGTGGTGACCATGTCATTGTCGATGTGAATTACCTGCCTTCGTTCAAAGAAGTTCCTGATGATACTGCAATTCCTGCCTTTTGGGATGCTCTCAAGGAGAAGATACTTTCAACAAGGAACAAAGCACAAGAAACCTCTTAGTTCTTTCTTTTTCTACTTCTCTTTCCCTTGAGTTTACCTGATGAAATAATTATGATTACAAGATAGGTTCATTACTCAAAAAAAACACACACAATACTGACCCTCCATCTCTCTATCTCAGATTGCTGGGAAACTTAATAAAATTATCAGAGATACGGTACTACGAGAACTTGGGCAACTTGAGCAGGATCTTGTATTTGGTGATGCAGGAACAAAGGAGGTTATAATTTTTCTGAGAAAGAACCAGGTCCTTTCTTAATTTCTAAATTGAAATAGTTCACCGGCACTTATATTCTTGGTTCTTCTGTGAGATTAACTCTTGTTTTACCCTTCAGGACGAAAGAAGCAAGAAAAAAGTGCGGCTAATGATGATTTATGCTGCTGTCTATCCTAAAATTTTTAAGGAGACAAAACATTAAAATTCATGCAGGTGAACAAATTGTGGCTTATGTACCGTGTGGGAATTTGTTCTATAAATATACACTAGTACACCCCTTCTCCTTTATCATGCTTTTGCACAAATTGATGATTTTGTTTTCTACTCCATTGCTATTATTATCTCCCAACTCCTAACAAGTAACAATTAACTGTTCTTGAAGCAGGTGGAAATAGCAAGCAATTTATTGGAGAGAAATGTTTGGAGCTAGGGCAATGTTGAAGATCAAGGGTGCTATCAAGGGTGATCAAAGATGCGTCTATTACAGGAAACAACTACAACTGCTTCATCTAAGCAAGCGAAGTTGGGATTTTGTTCCAATCTTTTGATGGAAAAACTTCCTCTACTCAAAGATCTCCGTATCCTCATGGATGCTCTTAAATTCCCAAACAACTTTTGACACCAGAGACTATACTACTGCTGCCCCTAGAGATGTTGGATATTTTGTAATATATGAACATGACACAAATATTTGGAATTATTACATTCAATTTCTGTTGGATTATTGAATGCCGCATTACTATATACCTATGATAAAGATAGATCGTATGGAAAGATCCACTCTTGGTGGTTAGAACATTTTGCAATTATGTTTGAAAATAGTTACAGTAGTTCCAAGTGTTAATCAGAATTATATAGCATGGACGAAAGCACTTGGAACAATTGGAACTATTATGCTTAGTACACTTGAAACAATTGGAACTATTGGAACTATTATGCTTAGTACACTTGGAACAATTGGAACTATTATGTTTAGTACACTTGGAACAATTGGAAATATTTGAACTATTATGCTTAGTACAATTGGAACAATTGGAACTATTGGAACTTTTATACTTAGTACACTTGGAACAATTGGAACTATTATGTTTAGTACACTTGGAACAATTGGAAATATTGGAACTATTATGCTTAGAACAATTGGAACTTTTGGAACTTTTATACTTAGTACACTTGGAACAATTGGAACTATGTTTGCGAATAAAAAACTTAGAATACTTCAACTGTTGGAAAACAATTGAAATACCAAAGCACCAATTGTTTAGCTTTTCATTCACGAAAAACACAAAATGGTATCATATAAACATAATTGTTCATCATCCAAACAAATCTACTACAAAATCCCAAAATCACATGACCAAATCCCATAGTTCTTGTTCCGATTTCACCAAAACACAAAAGTAAAGTTGTCTTCCTCGCCGACTTATTGCTTGACAAGTGAAGTTGCTTCAAGCTTACCAAAGCACCAATTGCCGAAGGAAATGCTGTCAAATGGTTCGCGTTTAATATCTCCCTCCTTCACAGTCACAGCAAAAAGCTTCACTTCCCTGTAATATACATAACAAAATTTACTTATCAAATTCCACATAAGTCACTAAATTTCAACTTAACTACAATTCAACTAAAGAGAATGTTCTGATTCCAAATAACTCCTTCTCCAAGAGCAGCGACCTGAAGAGTTCATTTGATATGTCAAGGTACTAACTATCTTCGTCAAACATAGCCTTAGTCCCCTGTGATGCTTGATGATTTACAATCTCTAATAATTCATCATTTATGGGAGTTGTAGTAATGTAGAAGGTAGGTTTTTCTAATTCATTCAACACGTGATCGACATCTACGTCATCCATAATCTTCAATTTAATGGGCTGACTTGACGGGGAACTCACAAGTGCATAGATTTCATACACATACCTACTTTTAGGCTTCATGATACATTGTTCAATCTTGCTCGACAAATATGTGAACTTTATAGGACCAACCGGCGGTATAAGCATCAACTCTTCATCTCCGCCACTGTATTCTTTTCCGGTCCATGTCCCCCCATGAACAATCACTATCTTCGAAGAATGCGGCATCTGCAAAATGCAAATAAAAAAACTTATAATACTTCAACTGTTGGAAAACAATTGAAACTCTTGGAACAGTTGGAACTAATTTTGTAAAAATAGTTTCAACTTGTTCTTCTATTCAGTAAAATCCCCAAAATTTTCATCGGAGAAATCAATCCAATTTTGTTTGAGAGAGTTTCAGCAGCTGGTTCGATTCACTAATTCATTTTCGCAACAACTGAAACTCATAAATGAATGAAACAAGACAAGACAAATACCTTCAATTCAAATCAATCCAATTCAAGAAAAATTGGCCCAGCCCCCAATTCGCCGGAATCGTCGCCGGAATCGCGCAATTTGTGCCCGGAATGAACTGCCCAGATGGAAGCTCGGGAAGAACTAAATTGCCCACACTCAATTCGACGGAGTCGTCGCCGGAATAGAGCTACTTCTGGCTGGAACGAACTGCCCAGAAGGAATTTCGGGAAACAAAAAATTGCCCAGATTCAATTCGCCGGAGTCGTCGCCGGAATAGCGCTAATTCTTCCGGAATCGAACCGGTATGTTTCGGTGCCCTAAAATGCCGCCGGAATCCTCCACCGGAAAACGTCCGAGAAAGATGAGGGAGAGAGAAGCAAGAGTTACAAGAGAGAGATGAGTTGCGAGAGAGAAGAATTGTAGGAGAGAGGAGGGAGACGAGAGGGAGAGAGAAGAGTTAAGTTTCAGCTGAAAGAATTCGCCCAATATTTTGAGCTCCAAACGAAAATTTTCAGCTCAAAAATCCGAGCTGAAGGGGTGGGGGGGGGGGGAAACGGGTCAAAAATTTGGAGAAAGTGAAAAAATTTCAGGGGCATTTTCGTCCAAAAAACTAAAGTTTGGACATAATTTATGTAAGTTATCTTATCGGACGGAATTTATTTCCCGAAAGTCATTTCGGACATTTCGCATGATTGTGAGTATAAATAAACCCCCCTTTAACGAGAGAGGGAAAAAAAACGGCTAAAGTAGAAGAAATAAAAGAAAGAAAAATAAATTATAAAAAAAAGGGTAAGAAAGAGAGAAATGTGCTTATGAGGGATGAATAGTGTATAAACATGGGTCGAAGGTCATATTAGTTGGTATAAGGGAGGAATATTGTTTTATCACCGGGCCTCCTTATTATACCGGGCCGGACATATAAATTATTTGAGCTACCAAACGGTAAGATTAACCCAAATAAATATCTTAGCATACCTTTATCATGACATAACAAGACTACCAAACACACACTCATTTACAATAGGTTTCTTTTAAGCACAAGAATTAATGACTGAGTGCTTATGAATTTAAGTACAGTATGCATGTTTCATATCCAGCTAAACTTATATTTAGACGATTAAACATATTAATGTTTGATTTTAAACAAATGAACGTATCAAAACTTTTAATTTAAAAATTATAAAAAATTCGAAAATAAACTAACAACATACGGTAGTTTTAAAGTTTGCCAAGAGTTTAACGTTCAAGTTCTTTCTAGTTGGTTAAAAGGGGGTTAATTTTACGAAATATCACCGAACTATACTAATTGTTACAAAATTATCACTAAAGTTTTTTTTGTTACAAAACTATCACTAAACTTATATTTCGTTTCATTCGCAATCTCAAAAGCAATTTCCGGTGAATTTAATCTTATGTGGCAGTCGGAGTGCCACGTAGACATCCACACATTATTTTACTTAAAAAAATTAAAACAAAAATTAACCATCACCCTATTCATTAATTAACCCTAGTATTGACATACTAGACGCAAGGAGGGAAGGAGAGATTAGAATTACTAGAGAAGACTTCTCGTATATTTGATGGCGGCTTTCCTGAGCACAGAGTGACAAATAATTTCCCAAGCACCTCGTGAGCTTTATGAAGTTGCCCTATACAGCCTCAGAAGCAAAACAAAAGGTTCAGCTATATTGAAAAGCCGAAGAGTTTGGTTCAGACATTTCATCGAACACCTCGTGGGCTTTTCGGAGTTGTTGTATACAACCTCAGAATCTTCAATGTGACGCCGGTGTTCATTCGTAATAACTTTTTCTGGATAATGTTGTAAACTCTAACATTAAAATCAAAGAATTTGAATAGGAAATGAGAGACCCCAAAAGAGGAACAAAGTCAAAGAATAATGGAACTAAACGTTATGGGTAGCCAATTATTTTACCTCATTCATGAACTTTCGATTATACCAACGGATCCGTAAAATCGTTTGTGCACCGGGAGAAATTTTCCAGTTATGTATTTGTTGCTTCAGGAGATGGTTTTTCTTCTAAGCCTTCTCCAGCCTTCACCCGCATTTCTTTTTGGGGCATTATTTGATATGTCCAATTTGAGTTTATAACAATAAATTTTGTCCACCAAGATAACTTCAATAAATCATGTCCAATTTTTATAATTTAGGACAATTTTACCCTTAACATTTTGAATTGGGTTTTTTCCTTCAAAATCGACAAAATCGAACGCGGGCTCTCAAAAGTCAAATTCGAACCTCTGAAACTGAAAATCAATCTCTCTCTCAAAACCTCTCCCTCCCCCAGCGTTGTTTCGCCGTCGCCGCCCAGCCGTTTGCCGTCGCCGTCGCCGTCGCGAGGTCAGTCTTCCGCCCTCGTCGTCGCCATTAGCTCCCTGTCGAACCCTCTCTCTCAAACTCTCAAACCCTCTCACTGAAACCCTCTCTCTCAAAGCCTCTCTGTCGCCGTCGGTCCCTTCGCATTCGCCGCCGGTCGCCGTCGCTGTCCCGACTTCCCCGTCGCCGTGCTCGCCGTGGTCGCTGTCCAGCCTTGAAGTTTGGTTTTTCTCACACCACACCTTCTTCGCCCCCCCTCTCTCTAACTAACCCTCTCTCTAACCCTCTCTCTCAAAAATGGCCGCTTCTACTGCGAATCGTGCCGCCGAGGACGAACAGCAGGTGAATGTGTGTTTTAATTTCTGATTTTTGGTTTTTAGGGTTTAGGGTTTTGGTTCGTGTGCAATTGTTTGGAGTTTATGGAAGTGTTATAGATCTTTGTTCCTTGTTAGTTTTTAAAATTCTGGATGTGATTAGTTCATTCATGTTCTCTCTGTTGATTTTAAGGTTGTCCATTTTGGTTTACATCTTTTGATTTTCGAGCTCTAATGAAGTTCGTCTATACATCAAGATATGTGGTATTCAGTTGTGGGAAAACGAATGGTTGCTAATGAACTGTGCTATCTAGTTGCTGGATCTGGAATGCTCTGTTTTGTTGGGAATGCTCTGTTTTGTATGATAATATGGCAGCAGCTACTCTTTGAAGATCGAGAATGCATACCTTTTCAAGACTGTTTCGTTTATATTAACTTGATGAATCTGTTGCATTATATTAACTTGGGGAGCTCGAAACTACAAATATATTGGCTGTTGCATTATCTATTAAGGCATGAGAAGATCAGAGTTCCTTTAGATCTATATCTTGAGTTAAGGCCATTGTGATAATCAGAAAATGGATTTACTTATACAAATCACACCATTTGCATCGTTATGGTATGCTTTTGGACTAATTATCTTCTTTACACTTATGTTCTCCTCTGATTGCAGAACCTTTGTAATGCCTTCGAGGTTTGTGTATAAATCCGATACACAATAAAAAAGGGATTCTTCATCAATCTGGCAATATGGATTCTTAGAAAATTATGTTTTTTCATGTGTTTTGGCTGTTGATTGGGGATAGTGACTGATTCTGAACTCCAATTCTAATAAACTTCGAATGTGACACAACTAGTTGTGGATTCTTAACTCCAATTCTAATAAGCTTTAGATATTGTTCTTTAATTTATCCTTTAACCTACCTGATTGGAGATTAAGTTGGAAAATTGGAATCCAAAGTTATTATTCAAGTGAGTATTGTACATCATCATGTAGTTATGTGACGGAAGTAATATCTTGTGTGCGAAACCCTTTCATTTGTTTGCTTGAATTTTGTTTGCTTCATTCTTGCTTCTTGCTTCTTGCTTGAATTTGCTCGAAATTCTGCAAAAAATTCAGCATTCAAGTTGATTGTTTTGCTGCTCTAATTTTAGGTTGATTTATATTCAATAAATACACTGCTCGAGTTTTGAATTTTGGTTGCTTCATGCTTGAATTTTGCTTGAAATTCTGCAAATTTAGCATTCAAGTTGATTGTTTTGCTGCTCGAATTTTAGGTTGAATGTTAGGTCTCTAAATCTTGGCTTATAAAATGTACTTGTTTTTTGTAGGTTCGTTGGGAGTACCCAAGGCTTGAAATGCAGACAGGGAAGTATAAGCTCCTATTGGCAGGGAAGGAAAACGTACGAGAATTGCTTTGGAATCGACTGAAAGTTCACGGGGACCCTGAACAGTTCATGACCCTTACACCCTTCGGGGACTACCTCCGTTATCCCAACAAAGTAATAAGATCAAACAAGCTGGTGCACTACCTAATCGCACGGGAGGTGGTCGCTGTCCCTGACCCTGATCCAACGGCCATATTCTTCCGGGTGAACAATCAAGTTGTTCGCTTCGGAAGGACGGAGTTCGCCTTGGTGACAGGGCTGAAGTTCGGAGCTTGTCCCCCTGGATTCGATCCCTACTCCATATTCGAATTTTCACAGAAGTCCACCTACGCGAGGCTCTTCGGGAAGCAGGCCGTTACTGCAGATGAGCTGTGGGCCTTTTTCACAGAAGATTCGAACTTCAAGGGGATGACTGCGGTGGACACCTTGAGGTTGGGACAGGTTGTGGTTGCTGTCCACACAGTGCTTGGCTTGGAGTCGAGCAACAAGGTCCCCGAATGGGTGTGGGCATTGATTGAGCAGCAGCCGGTCTGGAATGGCTTCCCGTGGGGGAGCGTCTCCTTCCAGGTTCTTTTAAAGAACCTGAAGTCAGTGAGGTACTCCATTCCACTGAAATCGTACCATTTGAACGGGAACGTCCTCGCTTTCCTGGTACGTACCCTTTCCAGTAATTATAATTCCAGATTTTATTTTTTCATTTTCTGGATATTTGGTATGATATACTCAACTCAATTTATTTCTGGATATTATTCTTTTATCTCTAGGGATGGATTTACGAGGCATTCCCCGAAATGGGGAAATCAATCGGGGGACGGATTGCGGAGAAGGAGGGCCATCGTCCTCGAGGCGTCCGGTACGCCTACTCAAAAGCTGCTTCGTATGGAAAGATTCTGACCGAAGAGGTTAGTTTAAGAAGTTTGTAAAAAAATTTATATTTTGTTTGAACTTTATATATGTTCAGTACTACTGGTGGTGTACATGAAGATATTGCTTTATGTTTTTTATGTTCCAACTTTCTGCTTTCAGTTCCAACTTCTTTTGTTCCAACGTTTCTGATCCAACTTGCTGCTTTCAGTTCCAACTTTTTTGTTCCAACATTTGGATCCAACTTTCTGCTCCAACTTTATACGTTTCAATTGTTATCACTATTTTTCTGAACAAGTATTTTGTACTATTTTTTGAAGGTACCTACCTCGTTGGCTGCTGACCCCGACGAGCTGAATGAGCCTTACATGACCACCCTCGAGCCCCCGGGAACCCCCTTCAGTTTCCAGTACGATCCTTCCCGCGTATCACTTGCCCGTGCAGCCCGTGCACCCCGTGCAAAGAGGAGGAGGGTGACTTCTGATGAAGGAAATGAAGAAGAGGCTGAAGCCCAAGTCCAAGCTGCTGAAGAGGCCGAAGTCCCAGCTGAAAGCAGGGGTGGTAAGAGGGCCAAGGCCAAGGATCTTGTTGCGAGGGAAGTTCGGAAAGTGAAGGAGGAGCTCAAGCAGGAGCTGATGGGGTCGTTCGCCGAACACGTGGCCGGGTTGGTCTTTGAGAAGTTGAAAACATTCAACTTCAACCAATCCGGGCATGTGGAGGTAGGTGGTTCCAGTGGCCGGGGAGTGGAGGACGAGCGTGAGGGTGATGCAGCAGCGGATGAAGATGCGGAAGAAGAGGTTTAAACTCCTCCTCTTTTCAATCTCAATTCATTTTCTATCTTTAGTTTATTATATTACACAATGGGATGAGCAGGCCGAGGAGGCCGAGGAGGATGAGCAGGCCGAGGAGGATGAGCAGGCCGAGGAGGCCGATGAGGGATCGAGGGGTGATGATCAGCCCGAGGAGGCCGAGGAGGGATCGAGGGGTGATGATCAGCCCGAGGAGGCCGAGGAGGGATCGAGGGTTGCCTTGTCCATCGGGCAGCAGACGGCTGCGTACGTAGGGCCTAAGACGCGTTTCAGATCCAGATTTCATCTGGTAATAAAACAAACCTTTTTCTTATTTTTATTTTATTTTTTATTTTTATGATAATATAATGAGCACTTTTGATGTCAACAGGTCAATGAGCCAATCGACCCCGATGCCCCCCTTACGGAAACGGAACGTGAGCAGCTCCGACAGATGCCGGACATGACCGATGCACCCCTGCCCAATCCCCTCGATGCAGCTCCGACAGAGCCAAGGCCCCTGCCCAATCCTTTCCTCGATCCACTACCGATAGAGCCACGGCCCCTCCCCAATCCTTTCCTCGATCCACTACCGATGGAGCCAGAGGCAGCTCCAAACGCCCCTTCAGCAGATGCAGTGGTGGAGGCAGAAGCTGCACCAACGGCATTGCAGACCTACAGAAGGACACTGAGGCCGAGGAAACCTTCTGGGGCTTTGAAAAGCCCGTATTTACGGAAATGAGTGGTAAGAGGGGAGGTGATGTCAGTTGAAAACAATTTATTCGTTCCGATCTGGGGTATGAAACAAACAAGGCATGTAATTTAATTTTTTTTTGCTGTTGGTGGTGTGAAACTGTTGGTGGTGTGTGAAACAGACTGTTTTTTTTTTAAAAAGTTCTAACAGTACTTACAGTTAGAACAATTAGAACAGTTCGAACCTGTAATCTGTAAGCTGTATGTGTGTTTGTATTTTGTGTTAGTGCATAGTGTTCTAACAGTTGTAAATTTGTATTTTGTATGAATTTGTATTTTCGTATTACAAAACAGTGCTAACAGTTCTAACTGTTCTAACAGTTCTAACAGTTGGAACAGTTGGAACAGTTACAAACGTTATAGTTTTTTTAGTTAATTCATAGTCTTCATTGAATTTGTATTTTGAGTTCATTCGTAGTCTTAACTAAATTTGTTTTTTTAGTTAATATACATCAAACAAGAAATACAAATGGACATCATTTTAGAAAACACAGTTCCAACTTAAAATACATGAAAGTACACTACAAATACACGGAGATTTAAACACATCAACAATGCATGCACCGAAACACAAAATACACCGAATTTAAAACACATCAACAATGATGGAACCGAAACACAAAATACACCGAATTTAAAACACATCAACAACGAGAACACCGAAGGGAAACACAAAATGTTGAAAATACATTGAGCTTTGTGGGAAGATGTTTGAATCACGGTTTCCACCACATCAACGGTGATGTCGAGGTCGACGAGCATCGAGAGCGATCAATTTCCCCTCTAGCCTTGCGCGGATCCTTCCCACGTGGGGGGGGTGCATCGGAGGTTGACGGGCCGGTGAAGAGCCTACGGCTCACCGCGTTAAAGGGAGGAGATGTAACTTCTTCTACGGAATCTTCTTCGGAATCTCCGTGGTCGGGCACCTTTTTGCTTGGATCCGACTTTTCTTCTTCTTTCACGTCGTCGAGTCCGTAAAGCACCATCAAGTCGTTGTAGAGAGGGTCACCCCGACGGTAGTATAGCTTAGTAAACGGGTTAATCTGCGTAATGATGATGTGCATATTATTTTCGTGTAGGATATCGAAACAAAAATCATAAATGAGATAGACGATGAAAACATTACCCGAACGATCTCCGCCCATTTCTCGTCGGTCGCCAAGATGCGATTGCTCTCCATATCCCATTGTGTGCCTTCAAAGCCAATCAACCATTTGAAGTTGTCATACCGCTGCTTCATGAAATGAAAACGGGAATAGACATCTTCAAAGATGAACGTGTATGGGATGTCGAACTCGATGTTGAGAATATCGACCACGGCCAACAAAGCCTCCATCAACGCCGTGCCCTCCCTCTTTTGCTCGATAAGGTGCTTGATGAAGCTCTTATCAATCGTAGGGTTCCACGGCCTAACATACAAACTGTATCCGTCCATTATTTTGCTTGAGAAGTGGAAGGAGATAATGAAAGAATGGAAAGATAGAATGAGAGAAGTGGAAAGGAGAATGAGAGAATGGATAGATAGAATGAGAGAATGGAAAAGAAGGTAGCTAATGTGGGCTAATGTGGGGGGCTTTATGTTGTCTTGTTGCCACCCATTCCAACGACATATTTTGACTAACTATTTGTTAAAGTGAGTTCATTTTGCATGGTGTAGTCACTTCATGCATTCAAGTGGCATTAAACAATGCATGCAAGTGTCATACTATTTTGCATGCAAATGTCATTCACATTTGCATTCACTTTTTGTCAAACTTGTGCATAACTTGTCATAACTCTTGTGCATGAGTCAAACTTGTGCATAATTTGTCATAACTTGTCATTTCACTTTCTATACAATACAAACCCTATAGTCCTACAGTTGAGAAATGACGAGAGGGTTAGAAATGGCGTGACGGAACAATTATGTAGACTCCTAATTTGAAGTTTAATGTTGTGTTGTTGTCACCCATTAAATGCATTCAAAAATAAATCATAAACGAATAGAAACAAATACTAATTTTTATTTTGTTAATTTTAATTTATTTTAAAATCTTTTCACCAAACAATAAACAAACAAACACCCTTTGATGCAATTGTCAAATACTCTTTGCAAACTCCTTTTGCATTAACTTTTGTGTCATAAACTTTTGAATGCAAGTGGCTTTAACTTTTGCATGCAAGTGTCAAGTACTCTTTTGCATGCAAATGTCATAAACTTTTGCATTCACTTTTGGGCAACTTGTGACAACTAAATGAATACTTTGGTCCTTACTTATAATGTATATTTTGTACTACTATATTCCTATTTTGCAAATAATCACGTTTTTTTTAATTTTTTTCCTAAAATTCATATATATTTTTTTTTTAAATTTCATGTAGACAACACTCATAAACAATTATGTTGGTGTATTCACATCATTTTTCATGTGTCACTCCTATTTCAACTCCCATAATGAATGCACAAGTGTGTAGACTACATAAAAGTGACTCATTGGCATGCATGAGTCAAACTTTATTACAATAACTTTTGGATGTAAGTGTCATATTTCTCTTGCTAGTGTAGTCACATCATTTTTTTCTCTTGAATGCAAGTTTATTTAATTATTAATTCTCTTCAAGTTATATAACTCCTATTTTCGAGCTTTTGATGTCATATATCTTGTTGTTTATTATTATTTTTTTCCATAAAAATAGGACTCATAAGTCCTAATTTGAAGTTTCTTTATTTTATTTTTAATTTCAAAGTTCTAATTTGAAGTATAAGTACCGACACTTCCAAGCAACAGAAACTACAGTTCCAACAGCAACAATACAGTTACAACACAACTACGACAGTTCCAACTGTTCGAACAAACAGCCTACAGTTCATACACAACCAAAATAAAATAGTACCAACTTAACTATGAAATTTTAGCCCTTAACAGTCCACTAAGATAGTGATTAAGCAAATGTAAGTTTAATAAGAACAGTTAATATCAACATTAGAAGCCCTACTTTCTTCAATGCGGTCCACTTCTTCGATACTTCAGCTCGAACTGCAACCTCAAAATCATCTTTAAGAGCCTCAAGCTCCTGCTCTTTCAACCTCAATTGCTCGAGCAACGATTTCTCCACGCGTTGTGCTTCAAAAATTTGTTCTCCGTGCTCGAGGATCATGGAGTCAATGCGACGTTCACAATTGTTTCGGCAGAAGCTTGTAGGTTCTGGGCAATCTAGCCACTGGAAGAAGTCGCAGTCATCTTCCTGCATAAACGAGCGACCAATATTTATTAAAAAACAATAAAAAACGAATCCTTAAGCCCTAATTAGTTAACAGAAAATACATACCTTCCTGATTGGACAACAAAAATACCTACGCCCAGGGTTTTCTTCCGTATGCGATGTTAAAATATCAGCCTCAACTCCGTGCACACAACTTGGACGGGAGAACCTTGTAGGTCGGCAACCAGAGGAGGAGGAGCGGGTGGAGGACGACATTCTCTACTCGTTTTTAGTGAAGTGCAGTGAAGAAAAACGGTGGGAGAAGATTTGAAGTGAGGAACCCTAGAGAGAGACAAGTGTGTTTAAATACAATTAGTCTGGTAGCAAAACGACGTCGTTTTCGTCAGCCATGGCCCACAGAGTATCATATATACGACACCAATTCACGATGTATGTAATGTTGGAACAGCGTCAAGTTGGAACAGTTGGAACAAATTATACAAAAATTGAAACAGTTAGAACTAATGATACTAATTGGAACAATGTAACTGTTGGAACATGTGACAGTTGTTGGAACAGTTGGACCACTTGGAACAGTTGGAACATATGACAGTAATTTTGCACTTAACAATAATTGTAATCATTTTCACGGTAAGCATGCACGCTTTCAGTGATCAATCAAACATAAAGAAAAACCCTGCCCAACACCAAGCCAACAGATCCAATCCGTACAACAACAGTTTACAAACTTCGAGGAAAAAAAGGTGTCAAACACCGCGAATAGATAACATAATTACGGAGGAGGAGCTCTGTCCTTGCATGTTAAACGAGTATGGCCGAGAACACCACAGATGCTGCACTTCTTCTGCTTCCTCCGTTTGTTTGCACACAAGGACGAGGCCTCAGTAGGAATCGGTAAAGAAACAGAACAAGTGTTCTGATAGTGACCAGTTTGCGAGCACCTACTACACCGAGGGGTATACGAATTTGAATTGCCATTACTTTGGCTCTGGCTCCGAGACGAACCTGACTTGGCCTTCAGCCTTCTCTTGCGTGGACGGCCCGCCTGCTTGGGTTGGTCCGGTGCTCCAACCGACCATGCCTCAATATCAGCAGGAACATTCCACTCTTCAGGAATTGGAATTGGCATCACTTCTCCCGCATAAGTTTCCCGCAACGATGCGGTACTGAAGTACGAACTAACAAATGCAAACGGAGTCTGCTTCGTATGACTGCCAAATATAATTCAAATAAAATCGTAAGTAACTATAATAAAAAAAAAAACGTAAGTAAGTAGAAACTATTAAAACACGGTACCGAATGGCTGCTGCGGCATGAGAACACGGTATCAACTCCAAATCAAAGATAAGACAGGTGCATTGCTTCTTTTCAAGATCCACCACGTGATGCTTCATCCCTGTCGACACCTTGAACTTAGTTAGAGAAATTGGTTCAACACTCATGGTCGACCCCAACTCCAACGATCGACCCAACCTAGACTGTGCATAACCCGTTAACTCGTGAGTTCGGGCTGCAGCCTCAGCTCGTCGGTCTAGGAACCACTTCCCTATAAGAGAGCGCACACACTCAAAAAGCGTACAGACCGGCAACGCCCTAGCCCATCTTAGACATCCATTCACGCACTCAGCAGCATTCGATGTTAAAAAGCAATAACGGCGCACGGGACATTTAGAACGAGCCCATTTGATAGGATCAATACCCATTACCTTAGCATATGCACCGGGAGCGAATGATTTCAAATTATTCATTGCTGCATCGAAGTCTCGTTCTCGATAGGCGTGTACAGCTTGCTGGAAAATTGCAATTGCACTTTCTCCCCAAAACTTGAGGCTGTTCTGTATATGATAAACACAAAGCCCGTGAGGTATGCCGGGGTATACCACGTCCATCGCATTCTTGATACTAACATGCTGGTCCGAAACGATCAGCAGATTTTCTGGACATCCAAACGCATTCCGCAACTGTGTTAAGAACCAAGACCATGACTCGTCACATTCTTTGTCCCCGAACCCAAAAGCCAATGGTAAAATCTGTTCGTTTGGATCTTTTGTAACAGCAACGAACATCACACCTTTGTACTTACCCTTTAGATGGGTACCGTCGACAACAATCACAGGCCGGCAAGCCTTGAAGCCTCTTATACACGCAGCAAGAGCCATGAAACAGTACCTGAATTTCCCATCGGCATCGACCTTTAATTCTGTAACAGTTCCCGGGTTTGCATGCTCTAAGATCCAAAGGTACTTCGGAAGCCTCTTGAATGACTTCATGGCGTCGCCGTACACCATTGTTAGTGCATGGTTCCTTGCAGCCAAGGCGGTTTGGTATTTGATTTTTGCCCCAAATGTCCTCTCTACTTGTGCAATGATATCCATCGGCCTTAAAACGACACCTGCAGTCATCAAGTTTGGGACAAGGTATGCACCTAAAACCTTGGACAATATGGTTGGTTCGGATTGATATCTCAAATCCTTTTGACAACTGTGTGGACTCCATTCATGAATCTTCCATGCGCTACCTATTGCTTGTGCACGTAAAACAAACGAACATTTAGCATTACGGTTTTTGCACACTGTGTGGTATCGAATGAAACACGACCGCGGCGTTATAAAGGATACGTGATTAGCAAGATGATATAACCCTAAGACGGTTATCAATCTATCCTTGCTTGCAAATATAGCATCCTTGCGGAGTGTATCATCATAAATGGATTCAGAATCTGGGATTTCTACTGATGTGGGCTCGTTAAGATGATACGATGCAGCGGGTATGATCCATTGCCCAGTATATTGTTGATCTCCCTCAAATACGTGATTACTTCCTTGAGAAACCCAAGTCCGTCGAATGCTGCCACAATCCATATCATCGAGACTGTCCCTATCAACGTCATCATCATCATCATCATCGAGTCTAATTGTCTCGGAGGGGTGATGCTCATCCTCCTCCCTATCCAAATCCCGGTCCAACCCTCTGTCCAAATCCTGATCCAACCCTCTGTCCAAATCCTGATTCAACCCTCTGTCCAAATCCCGATCCCACCCTCTGTCTAAATCCCGATCCCACCCTCTGTCTAAATCCCGATCCCACCCTCTGTCTAAATCCCGATCCAACCCCCTGTCCAACTCCCGATCCGACAATTCCTGATCCAACCCCCTGCCAAAACCACGATCGAATTCTCTTGTTTCCAAATTCCTACCGCCGAATTTGTTCAACGAAGCTTTAGTTGCCAGATTAGTGACCTTAGCCTTAGTCCCCTGTGATGCTTGATGATTTACAATCTCCAATAATTCATCATTTATGGGAGTTGTAGTAATGTAGAAGGTAGGTTTTTCTAATTCATTCAACACAAGATCGACATCTACATCATCCATAATCTTCAATTTAATGGGCTGACTTGACGGGGAACTCACAATTGCATAGATTTCATACACATACCTACTTTTAGGCTTCATGATACATTGTTCAATCTTGCTCGACAAATATGTGAACTTTATAGGACCAACCGGCGGTATAAGCATCAATTGTTCATCTCCGCCACTGTATTCGTTTCCGGTCCATGTCCCTCCATGAACAATCACTATCTTCGAAGAATGCGGCATCTGCAAAATGCAAATAAAAAAACTTATAATACTTCATCTGTTGGAAAACAATTGAAACTCTTGGAACTGTGAACTGTTGAAAACTAGGAGGAACTGTTTGGAAAAGTTCTAACTGTTGGAACATTTGGAACTAATTTTGTAAAAATAGTTCCAACTTGTTCTTCCCCAAAATTTTCATCGCAGAAATCAATCCAATTTTGTTTGACAGAGTTTCAGCAGCTGGTTCGATTCACTAAATTCATTTTCGCAACAACTGAAACTCATAAATGAATGAAACAAGACAAGACAAATACCTTCAATTCAAATCAATCCAATTCAAGAAAAATTGGCCCAGCCCCCAATTCGCCGGAATCGTCGCCGGAATCGCGCAATTTGACCCCGGAATGAACTGCCCAGACGGAAGCTCGGGAAGAACTAAATTGCCCACACTCAATTCGACGGAGTCGTCGCCGGAATAGAGCAACTTCTGCCCGGAATGAACTGCCCAGAAGGAAGCTCGGGAAACAATCAGATTCAATTCGCCGGAGTGAGTCGTCGCCGGAATAGAGCTAATTCTTCCGGAATCGAACCGGTGCCCTAAAATGCCGCCGGAATCTCTGCCGGAATCGAACTGGTATATTCCGACAAAGATGAGGGAGAGAGAGAGGAGAGGAGTTACGAGAGAGAGATGTGCTGCGAGAGAGAGATGAGCTGCGAGAGAGTCGCCGGAGTGAGTCGTCGCCGGAATAGAGCTAATTCTTCCGGAATCGAACCGGTGCCCTAAAATGCCGCCGGAATCTCTGCCGGAATCGAACTGGTATATTCCGACAAAGATGAGGGAGAGAGAGAGGAGAGGAGTTACGAGAGAGAGATGAGCTGCGAGAGAGAGATGAGCTGCGAGAGAGAAGAGAGAAGCAACTTCGAAAACTTTTGTCCGAAATTTTCAGCAAAGTTACGAGCTGAAGGGGGGGGGAAAAGCCAAGGAATTGTGAAAATTTGCAAAAACTTTTAGGGGCATTTTCGTCCGAAAATGTAAAAATTGGACATAATTTATGTAACTTATCTTACCGGACATAATTTATTTCCCGAAAGTCAAATTGGACATTTCACATGATTGTGAGTTTCTTTTTTACGTAGGAATTGCCTTTCAATTTTGTTTTAATTTTTTAAAGTAAAATGATTTATAGCTTGTCTATGTGGCACTCCTACATGGCACTCTGACTGCCACATAATATTAAATTCACCGGAAATTGCTTTTGAGATTGCAAATGAAACGAAATATAAGTTTAGTGATAGTTTTGTAACAAAAAAAACTTTAGCGATAATTTTGTAACAATTAGTATAGTTCGGTGATATTTCGTAAAATTAACCCGTTAAAAGGCCTACGTATTTCCAAAAATATACTCGGCCGCCGCGCCACCGTGGGGGAGCGGCGATTCCCTTCTCTGCCTCCGTATCACTATTCAAAACTAGCGCCAAAACCACACACATTCATTCCCATTCGCCGAGAAGAAAATCTAATGGCTTGGCCGACTAGACGACATCCCCTCGATCCGCCGGAATCCCTTCGCCGGCACCCGCCTTATCCAAATTACGCTTTTACCCTGCTTCGCGCTTCGTATCCCCCTACTCCCTCCCTCCCCACCGCCGTCTCCCATCGGAGCGTTCGACTTCTCGGATCAAACCGGCGCCTGCAATTTCCAAAGTGCGGCGTATGTGGCCGCACCCGAAGCCGACGACGATCGAATCGCCACTGGGCGGACTTTTTGAAGAATATGCTTGCGCTAAATTGTAAGATTTTTGATATAATTTCATCGATTAGTGATGTATGTGCTGTTTTCATATTTTGAAATATGATTTAAGCTTGCTTTCGATTTTGACTGATTTCTGGGTTTAACCGATGCAGGGCGCGTGATTTTGCCCTACCGAGCTTTCCCCCTCTTTTTTACCGCTGAAGCCAGGTAAACATATGAATCCAGTACTTCGAATTTTATCACTTCCGAAATCACAGTAATATTTTTATGCGTTGCATTCAAATTACATCGTAGTTTTGTCTAAGGTAATCAGTGATAGCAATTTTTGAAAGTGAAAGATTTGGTTACTCTTGAACAGTTAAACCTGGGTTAGTGTATGGAAATTTCGTCGGCAGACAAGTTAAACGCTCTCCTCGAAAGTGTTCTAGCCACACAGTTTGTCCTCTCTCTCTCTTTCTCTCTAGCTATCTTTCTACATGTATGAGAAATTGCTATGAATCTTCAAAGGAGATTATGTGTACCCAGTTATTAATATCTAATAAGACCACTAAACCAAAACCTTGGACAATGACTGGAGTGATTGGAGGCAGAGAATGAAAGTATTGGACCATTAAACAATAGGACAATCGTCATAGAAAATAATAATTCAAGAAAAACAAGGGCAGTCAACTGTATCTAGCTTCATTGTTTATCAAAAGGAAACATGAACCTGTGTCCAATTTCACTTGCTGTTCTTTTTATCTGCTTGCTCATCACAATCACAGTTGCTGCTGATCCCACTTACTTTGCAGTCAACGCCTCGATCAACTGTGGCTCATCGGAAACTTCTGCAGCACGTAGCGGACGGGAATGGCTAGGAGATATGCAGCCGAGACTTTCTTCCTTGCTGCAATTGAAGGGCTCATCAGTGACTTCCACTACCATCCATATGTCAAACTCTGCTGATCCGGTTCCCCACGAGACAGCACGAGTCTCACGTTCCCAGTTCTCCTACATGTTCAAAGTCAATCCAGGTCAGATACTTATCCGCCTTCATTTCAATCCGTCTTCGTACAGAGGCTTTGAAGGGCTAGTCGACTTGTTCACCGTTGAAGCCGGCCCCTTTACCTTGCTGAGTAACTTCAGTGCTTCTCTTGCTGCTGATGCTCTTGGTGTGGATACTTTTGTTAAGGAATTTTGGTTAAATCTACAAGAGAATCAACACCTCATCATAAGTTTCTCTCCCAAAAGTAATCCAACACTAGATACGTACACGTACGCCTTCATAAATGGCATCGAGATTGTAGGCATCAAGGGAGACCTTGCAGGATTGTATGTAGTTAAGTTACCTCCTTCTCCTCCTCGTCCTCAAGATTCACTATCTCAGACTATCAGAGTTTTCGTTGCATCACTTGTTCGTAGAAATGCAACTGCAGCTATTGCAATAGCTACACTATCTTTGTTATGCATCATAGTTCACAAGCTTAGAGAAGTTCGGGAAGGTAGCAGCAGCAGCAGCAGCACTGAGGAAGAAAACCAGCCATCACCCAAGGCTGCAAGATTCTGTCGTCGTTTTTCGCTATCTGAGATCCAGCGAGCCACCAAATATTTCAGTCAAGAGCTTCTGATTGGAAAGGGAGGATTTGGTAATGTGTACAAAGGCCTAATTGATGAAGGCCTAATGACAGTCGCTATAAAGAAGCTAAATCCAAAGTCCATGCAGGGGGCGCGTGAGTTTTTGACAGAAATCGAAACACTCTCTCAGTTACGACATGTCAATCTTGTTTCTCTGATCGGCTACTGCAACGAGCATGGAGAAATGATTCTCGTTTACGATTACATGGCTCGTGGAACTCTAGGGGATCACATCTACAGACCTTCAAGGAAAAGACTCCACATTTCTTCCCTCACGTGGAACGAACGCCTTAACATCTGCATTGGAGCTGGCCGGGGCCTAGACTATCTCCACACGGGCCACGGAGTGATACACCGTGATGTAAAGGCTTCGAACATCTTGTTAGATGAACATTTCACAGCCAAGGTCTCAGATTTTGGGTTGGCCAAACATGAGGAAAGAAGCAGGCTGTGGAGCCATTTTAGCACCAATGTTAAGGGCACGAGGGGATATCTCGACCCTTACTATTTTCGAACCCGTAGGCTAACAAGGAAAAGCGACACATACGCCTTCGGAGTGGTGCTGCTAGAAGTACTGTGTGGGAGACCAGCAGTTGATTTAGGTGTTACAGAGGATGAACATGTCTTGAGCATGTGGGCCATGGATAAGAACAGCAAGGGTGAAGTTGATCAGATTGTAGACTCGAGTTTGAGGGAGAAGATTGCTTCAAACAGTTTAAAGACATTCGTAGAGATTGCTGAAAGATGCTTAGAGAACGAGCCAAGCAACCGGCCATCGATGTCTCAAGTCGTGTTGCAGCTCGAGCTTGCCCTTGAGCAACACAAAGGCAAACAGATCTCGGTGTCGAATGAGATTTCAAGTTCGTGGGAAGAAACTGAATACTCAGGCGACACACGACAGTCACCGGTGTCGAACATAGTAAAGCAAACTAGCTACAAGGATTCTAAAACTATGCTATCAAGATTTCGGTCTTGGAACAAAGATTGTTCATCTAAGGAAAGTGACCTATTACTATCAGGTAATGATATTGAGAAGAATCATACCAGTATCAAATATTCTCTTACTTTTAACAATATAATCAAAGGCATAAAATGGTTGTGGATGCAGAAATCGGAGAAGCAAATGTGGAACTGACTGTTTTCGACTGGAGCAAACTTAGAGCTGCGACTAACCGTTTCTCCTCCTCAAATATAGTCGGAAAGGGTGGATTCGGCCCCGTCTACAAGGTTACTATTTTTCTAGTTTGCAACATTTCAGCTCTTTCTGGTGCAAGATATGGAGTTCCCTAACTGTAATTATCTATCGTTGATCTTTCAACTTATCCAATTTTATGCATCGAATAGGGCGTGCTACCAACAGGAGAAGTAGTTGCTGTGAAAAGGCATTCAACATCTTCCACACAATCACTCCAGGAGTTCCAAAATGAAATTCTTCTGCTTCCCAACCTTCGCCATCGAAACATTATCAAACTACTTGGCTACTGCATTCATAGCAAAGGGAAACTGCTAGCGTATGAGTTCATGGAAAACAAGAGCCTGGATACTTTCATAGGTTGGTTCTTTGAGAATCTTTACAAAATAAAGAGTTTTGGACTTCAAATTTATTAATATATTATTTTTATTGATCTAGATGAGGAGAAGAAGCAGCACTTTCCATGGCCAGTACGATTCGACATCATAAAAGGGATAGCTCGAGGGCTCGTCTACCTACATCAGCATTCGGGACTCCGAGTCATTCACGGAGATCCCAAATCGAGCAACATTTTACTGGACAAAGACATGGTTCCTAAAATCTCAGACTTTGGCTTTTCGATGACTCTGTCGGGGCATCAATCCGAACTGGAAACCGGAACGGCTGCTGGCACTCCGTAAGTATTTCTCTTCTCCAGCTTGCATAAGAACAGACTCTTCCTCACGAGGGATCAATAAGGTGACTCGAACCTCTGACCTAACGATGTTTCTCAGTTACTACATATCTCCGGAGCGTTTGAAGCAGGGGAGAGTCTCGGCTAAGTCTGATGTTTACAGCTTCGGAGTCGTGGTACTGGAGGTGGTGAGCGGGCAGAAGGCGTGGCGATGTTACACGCTGAAGAAGATGAACCTCGATGACTATGTAAGTGTGAGAATGTCTTTTCAGCTAAACCATATAACTTCCAATCTAAAACAGTACGATTCTATACTACTATGTTTAGGCACGAAAGCTTTGGAGCGAAGGGAAAGTGCTGCACCTGGTAGATGCCTCACTTGGCGGACCATTTCCAGCAGATGAAGTGTTGAGGTGCATCCAAGTTGCCCTTCGCTGCACGTTAGAGCATCCGGACGACCGGCCACCCATGCGTAGCGTCCTTCGTATGTTGGACGGAGACACGCCCTGACTCGATCACACACTGGAAACATGACCACCGGAACAAGCTAGGTAGCTACGAACAAGCTAGGTACCTATCATCACTTTAACATACTATCATCACTTCTGTCTTAATTTCCGCTATAAAAAAAGGTCATCTTATTAGTGGGACGGAGGGAGTATGTTTTACTAATAAACGTAGAAGATTAATAAGAAAAATCAAAATATTTATTTGTGCATAGCTCTATTTATTTAAAATGTAGTTATAAAAATGTTCAAATTTAGTATGTTTAAATTTGAACATGACCAATCTTTTTCATATATTATTAGATAAGTAGAATAAGTACTCATAATATAAATTATTTTGTTACTAATATTGTAAAACTCAAAAAATTTAGTTACACGAAGACTCGAAGTGAAAAAATGAATTTATTGGCCGATTCGAAGTAAGACATCTATTGTTATTCTATCTCTAATTTATATTAATTCCGCACTAAATTAATACTAATACTACTAATATGCATTGTTGTGTTACTGTGATAAATGATTAATTTTATGTGTTTCCCGTTACAAACAGGGGCGGAGCCACCTTATGAGGTGGTGGGGCAAATGCCCCACCTCAATTTTTTGGTATTAGTACTAATTATGCATAATTTTATACAAATTATGTATAAAATTCTAAAAATTACTCATGTTTGCCCCACCACAAATTGAAAAATATAGGGGCAAAGGTAATTTTTTTTTTTTTTGCCCCCTCTTACCCGAGGGGCCTGGCTCCGCCACTGGTTACAAACTTAGCATCAATGCAATTTCGAGTATATTAGTAATTACAATAAACTACTTGTATAGAAATTACATATACTGAAATTACTTTTACAATTAAACTTACCACTATTTTTTTTATTCAATCTTATTTGTATTTATCTATTTTAAAAAGAAGATAACGAAAACCCAAAATATAGGAGTAATATCTATGATACTTCATAACCTTTTTAAGAAAATGAATTTTATACATAATTTGAATAGGTGTAGAAATTGTGTTGTGTTGTACTTCTAGTAATATTACTGTGTAAAATCAAATAAAATTTATGTTATTTATAATATTATATATCAATTTACTTTTTTCTTTTAAAATCCATGAATCCATGTATAATAGTAGTAATTTGATATTACAATATTCATCATATACTTAAATTTATTATAGGGACAAAATAAGTAAACCAAATTTGTCACACAATGCACTTTTATTATAGGTATAGATATGTTTGAATTTTGATAAATACTTATAATCAGAATAAACTTTTTTCGAATCGAATATGTATCGAATAGACTGATACATGCAATCACATAACAATATACGTCTGATAGATACTCATAATTCAACACAAAATTTTCAAAATATGACAAGAGTGATGGAATTTTTCTTGAAAACGAATGCTTAATAATTAATAATAAATATAATTTTATTTATTTTAATGAATAATTACAATAGCTTTCTATAAAGGATGATTCTTGTTTTGAAAGATGACATAATTTGATAAACTTTGATATTCCTCTACAAACATATTCAAACAATTTATATAAAGTTATTTGGTATTTTTTTTTATAAACAATATATATAATTTTATTTATTTTAATGAATAATTACAATAGTTCAGCGTCGAAGTTTATGGAAATCCATGTAAATCAATTATAAAAAAAAAAAAATTCACAATACTGAAGTCTATGAAAATCCATCGAATCAATAAATAGAGCCAGTCGCATAGAGTTTATGGATTTTAAAAGTCTATAAAAATTTATCTACTTTTCAAAGTCTAAAAAAATTCAGCAAAATCTCAATTGAATACAAACCCTTAGCCTTAAATTAAGGCCAAATTATTTCCAAAAATATACTCGGCCGCCGCGCCGCCGTGGGGGAGCGGCAATTCCCTTCTCTGCCTCCGTATCACTATTCAAAACTAGCGCCAAAACCACACACATTCCCATTCGCCCAGAAAAAAAAAAAATTCTAATGGCTTGGCCGACTAGACGACATCCCCCTACTCCCTCCCTCCCCACCGCCGTCTCCCATCGGAGCATTCGACTTCTCGGATCAAACCGGCGCCTGCAATTCCCAAAGTGCGGCGGTTGTGGCCGCACCCGAAGCCGACGACGATCGAATCGCCACTAGGCGGACCTCTTGAAGAATGTTTGCGCTAAATTGTAAGATTTTTTATATAATTTCATCGATTAGTGATCGATTTTGACTGATTTCTGGGTTTAACCGATGCAGGGAGCGCGATTTTGCCCTACCGAGATTTCCCCCTCTTTTTTACCGCTGAAGCCAGGTAAACATATGAATCCAGTACTTCGAATTTTATAACATCGCATCACTTCCGAAATCCCAGTAATATTTTTATGCATTGCATTCAAATTACATCGTAGTTTTGTCTAAGCTAATCAGTGATAGCAATTTTTGAAAGTGACAAGATTTGGCTACTCTTGAACAGTCAAACCTGGGTTAGTGTATGGAAATTTCGTCGGCAGACAAGATAAACACTCTCCTCAAAAGTCTTCTAGCCACACGGTTTGTCCTCTCTCTCTCTCTCTAGCTATCTTTCTACATGTATGAGAAATTAGCTAGCTTGCGAAATTGCTATGAATCTTCAAAGGAGATTACGTGTGTACCCAGTTATTAATATAGAATAAGACCACTAAACCAATAGGTGTGAAACCTTGGACAATGAGGCAGAGAATGAAACTGTAATGTGTATTGGACCATTAAACAATAGGACAATCGTCATAGATAATAATTATTCAAGAAAAACAAGGGCAGTCAACTGTATCTAGCTTCATTGTTTATCATTGGCAAAAAGGTCTGGCTTATACCTTACCTTTATCCTTGCCTAGATGATCGTCATCCATGAACCTACCTCGAGTTTCGGTTGCTCTGTTGTTTCTCTCCTTCCTAATCACAGTCGTAGCCAGTAGCAATAAACCAACTCACTTCACAGGCGATGTCTCCATTAACTGTGGCTCTACTGGAATCTTTGCAGCACACGGCGGAAAGGAATGGCTCGGAGATGTGCGGTCAAGATTCTCTCCGAGGCTGCAAGTACATGGCTCGTCAACAGTCTCAACTGCTGTTTTCGAAAAGTCGGCCTCTGCAGATCCAGCTCCTTACCAAACAGCACGCCTCTCGGCTTCCAAGTTCTCATACTCATTTCAAGTGAGTGCAGGTCAGAAAATTATCCGCCTTCACTTTTATCCGAATACATACCGGGGTTTTAAAGGGTGGAATGACTTTTTCACTGTTGAGGCTGGTTCTTTTACCTTGCTCAGTAATTTCAGTGCTTCCATCACAGCTGGAGCTCTTGGTGTGAACACTTTTGCCAAAGAATTCTGTGTAGATATACAAGAAAACCAACAGTTTAATATAGTTTTCTCTGCTGAAAGTAGTCCATCACTAGATACTTATGCTTTTATAAACGGAATTGAAATCATCTCGGTGCCTGCTAGTCTTTCCTACATTCCAGTTAGAGATATTGGGTTGCGAGTGGTTGGTCAGCAATTTCTGCTTCATATTGATAATAGTATTGCACTTGAGATAGTCGATCGTATAAGCATCAAACAGGGATCAGTATCATCCGATGATGGTTCAGGTATCATGTTTGCAATGTGGGATCAGCATTTGGACAATATCAACAATACAACTTGGAAAATTCCTTTGGATGTGGGATTCAGGTACATGGTTAGGCTTCATTTCTCCGAGATACGATACAAAATGGCAAGAAGTCTAGGCGTAAGTTTTACTATCTTTATTAATGAAGTGGTTGTCATCACTGACAGCGACTTAGTAAAAGAAAGAGACTTAGTAAAAGAAAGAGACGGTAGAAATATTCCTTGGTATGGTGACTACCTGGTGATGATGAATGGTAAAAAACAAGAAGGGAAGCGTGATCTCTTGATTTGCCTGCAATCTAATCAAGAATTTCTGGATACATATGGACCCCTCAAAGGATTTGAAATACTCAAGCTGAGTAATCCGGATAGCAGCCTAGCTGCTCCGAATCCTCTGCCTCTGCCTCTAGCTCAGGATTCACCTCCGAAGACCTTCCCAACTCCGTTAATGCTTCTCGGTCATAGAAATGCAATTGTGACTGTTGCAGTAGCTGTAATTTCTCTACTGAATATAATTGTTTACGAGTTACGGGGAACTTTGGGAATCTCGGAGGCTAGCAGTAGCGAGGAGGAAAACAAGCCATCAGCTGGGGCTGAAAGAGTTTGTCGACGTTTTTCACTAGCTGAGATCCGATTGGCCACAAGAAATTTCGATCATAGACTTGTAATTGGAAGGGGTGGATTTGGCAAAGTATACAAAGGCTTCATTGATCAAGAGGAAAAGGCTGTTGCCATAAAGAAGTTGAACCTCCATTCTAGGCAAGGAGCTCGTGAGTTTTTGATGGAGATTGAAACGCTCTCAAAGATCAGACATATAAATGTTGTGTCTCTAATTGGCTATTGCAATGAGCACAAGGAAATGATTCTTGTTTACGAGCATATGCCTTGTGGGTCATTAGCTGACCACCTCTACAAGCTTCCAAAGGACAACAGTAATTGTTTTTCTTTCACGTGGAAGCAACGCCTAGATATCTGCATCGGGGTAGCCCGAGGGCTGGACTATCTTCACACAGGCTGTGGAATCATACATCGTGATTTGAAGGGGTCCAACATCCTGCTTGATGAAAATTTTGTCGCTAAGGTCTCAGATTTCGGCCTGGCCAAACCTGAACGAAAAGATAAGCAGCAAAGCCATGTTAGCACAAAAGTTAAGGGCACAGCTGGCTATATGGATCCTTATTATGTCACCACGAGTAAACTAATAAGGAAAAGTGACACGTATTCCTTTGGTGTAGTGTTGCTGGAAGTATTATGTGGGAGAAGGGCTGTTGATTCAGAAGTTTTAGAGGATGAGCAGATTCTGACAAAGTGGGCTCGAGATAAGATGAGTAAAGGAGAAGTTGATCAGATTATAGTTTCAAGTCTGAGAGAGGAAATCAAACCTAGCAGCTTGAAAGTATTTGTTGGGATTGCTGAAAGATGCTTGAACGATGAACCGAAAGACCGGCCAACAATGTCTGAAGTGGTGCTGCAGCTTGAGTATGCACTTAAGCGACAGGATAGCAGCCAAGATTTGGTGTTGACTGAGATAGCACGAGTTTCGGATGAGATTCTTCCTTCAACCTCGAATAATGGAGCTGATGCGCCTAGAGCTGCACAGCCAACATTTACTACTACAAACATGCAAGGCCTCAGTCTTCCTCTTATTGAGCAAACTACTGGCCTAGCTGAAAATGCAGAGATTTCCTCCGTAAGAAGGCAATGGACAAGATTCTCAACGATTAAGATATTAAGATTTCGGCCATGGCAGGCATTCTGGAGAAGAAGCAAACGATCCAAGAAAAACGAAGTGTCATTCTCGGGTATATTCATAATAAACTTTGAGAATGCAGAGTATATATATATTTTTTCTTCCTGTTTTCTGTGTTGAAAAAAACAAAGGTTGCCAGAGCTGCAGAGCAGTTTTCTAACTAAAGTTTCCCTTTTACTTGTGATGCAGATCCTGTTGTTGAATCCCTGAAATATGATTTTGCCAGAATTAGAGCTGCGACCAACGATTTTTCTGGTGGTAACAAACTTGGGCAAGGTGGATTTGGTCCTGTTTACAAGGTAAGTCAACTTATCGTAGCAATGTGTAGTGAACACAAAATTTTCATTGATTTTCTATTGTTTTATAATTTTATTTTGTAATCAGGGAGAACTTCGTAACGGTCAAATGATAGCGGTCAAGAGGTTATCTGCTAGTTCACATCAAGGCAATACTGAGTTTCAGAATGAACTCGTGTTATTAGCGAGGCTTCAACATCGGAACTTGGTTAGACTCTTAGGTTTCTGCCTAGAAGGAGATGAGAAGATTCTTATATATGAATTTGTTGAGAACTCAAGTCTAGACCGCTTCATATTTGGTAACATTTTCCTATTTGTATGAAACATTAATTCACATGCAAGTTAGTACCCATTTTTCACTCATTGGACAATGATGTACGATTGATTGAACATGTAGACCCCGCCAATCGTTCAATCTTGGATTGGGATCAACGGTACAAGATCATACGCGGTGTTGCATTGGGGCTTCAGTACCTGCACGAAGGTTCTCGACTCAGGATCGTTCACCGTGACCTGAAAGCCAGCAATGTACTCTTGGATGGAGATTTCAACCCCAAAGTTGCAGATTTTGGGTTAGCAAGAGTACTATCAGAGGCAGATGATAATCCAAATACAGCGAGAGTTGTTGGAACTTTGTAAGTACTCTTCATATACCAGTATTCGCACGATGTTATTTTTCCCTTAGAGTCAATACTACTGTTGGAAGTCTGTTGAGAGATGTTAAGCCATAATTGTTTGAATTGTACCTCGCTAAGCCGTACGTACGTCTTGCAGTGGATATATGGCACCTGAGTACGCGATGAACGGACAGTTCTCTGTTAAGTCCGACGTCTATAGCTTCGGAGTGCTTGTCCTAGAAATCCTGAGCGGCCAAAAGAACAAAACAATCCGGAATGGGGCGAAAGGGGAGGACCTCTCGATTCTTGTAAGTGTCTAATATGGAAATTTAAGCTAGATGCCACTGTTTTGTCTTCGAGCGATGGTAAATACGTGTGACTATATATAAATATGTTCGAATGTGGCAGGCATGGACGAATTGGCGCCAAGGAACAGCTGCAACTATGATAGATCCTATGGCGAGGGCGAATAACGGTTCAGCGGAGGATATGCTGAGATGCATTCATGTTGGCTTGTTGTGTATTCAAGAAAATCCTTCTTTAAGGCCAACAATGGCTTCCATCACTCGGATGCTCGACGCCTCCACCCTGACACTGCCAGTGCCTTCGGAGCCTGCGTATTTTCGGGAGGGTTGCATATCCGAGGAATATCATCCACCAATCACGAATTACAAGCATGTCGTTGCTTTGTCGAAAAACGAAATGTCGGTTACGGAGTTGTCTCCACGGTAATTAGCTAGAAAATTTTCCATCCCACTGCGAGATGCTGTGTGTTTATATTTTCTTGCTTGGTGACTGCTGCTGCAGCCAGTCGCATGAATTCAACAAATCTAAGCAAAATTTTATATCTGTACCTAATTATAAGTTGCTGCATCAACATCACTGTTACATTACTCTATATATAGTTCACACTTTAAGCAACAAAGACTTGAGAGGAGTGTGCTTGTGTTGGCCATAGCAACGGGTGTAAAGAGATCGACGGTTCCTGTTTATGAACACACGCCTTGCGGTTCACTGGCTGACCACCTATACAAACTCCCAAAGGATGGCAGCAATCGTCTTTCTTTCACGCGGAAGCAATGCCTAGATGATATCTGCATTGGTGTAGCTCGAGGCCTCGAATATCTTCACACTGGCTGTGGAATCATACATCATGATTTGAAGGGTTGCTAAGGTCTTGGATTTTGGATTGGCCAAGGCTAAAGAGAGAGATAAGCAACAAAGCCATGTTAGCACAAGGGTCAAGGGCACATTCGGTTAGTACACTGATAAGGAAGAGTGACACATATTCCTCTGGTGTAGTGTTGCAGGAAGTGTTATGTGGGAAAAGGGCAGTAGATAACGAAGTTTTAGAGGACGAGCGTATTCTGACTGCGTGGGCTCGAGATAAGGTCAGTAAGGGAGAAGTTGATCAGATTGTAGCTTCAAGTCTGAGAGAAGAGACCTCATCGAAAAGTTTGGATACATTTATGAGGATTGCTGGAAGGTGTTTGAAACATCGGCCTACAATGTCTGAAGTTGTGCATCTCAAGCAGCAAGAGAGCAGCATCCAAAATATGGGGATTTGGCCAAGAATTCTAATGATGGAGTTGATGTAGGTGGGCAAATATGCAGAATCTCACACTTGGTCTTGGCAATGACAAGCTTGGAAAATGCAGAGGTTGGGTTACATCTGGAAGAAGGCAACGGGCGGAATTTAGAAGAGCTAAGCTATTAAGATATTGGCCATGGAAGCTCTGGAGGACATTAATCAAATGGAAGCATCACTGCTGACCCTAGAGCTGCCTCAGCATCGCTATGCAGCACCAGGAAGTGAGAAGTGACAATCATGCCGAGGTCTGCAGATGCTCGTGCTACTGAAATAAAACGGAGGGAGTAATAAAATTTACCAGCACTATTTCAGCCATTTTAACGTACTATGTAAATAGTACTACACTATTACCTTCAAAAACTAGCGCCAAAATCAACTCTCTTTCCCATTGATCTATTATAAAAAAAAAAAAAAAAGTTAAAAGGAAGAAAGAGAGAGGAAACTCCAATGGTCCGTTCGACTGGACGGCAGCCCTCATTCGCCGGAATGCCATCGACGGCTACAGCCTACAGCCTTATTCAAATTACGTCTTTCTCCCTGCTCTGAATTTCGAACCTCCTTACGGCGGCTGCTATTACCCCGAAACTAGGGCTCTTCCGATCGACGATCCTCTCTCCTCGCCGTCGAATTCCGTCGGAGCACTCAAACTCTTCGATTCCCAAATCCACGTTTGCGATTTCTGAGTACTGCTGTTTTATGTTTAATTTGATTTTGCAATTAATTATTCATTTTTGGTGCTTGGCAGATGCAGGGAGCGAGGTTCTGCTAAATTTACTGGAAACATTCGGGAAGGTAATGAACAGCTTCATAGTAAATACGTACAACAATTGGAGTTCAAATTTGATAGTTTGAGTACGATTTTGCATTATTTTCTGTAAGACTTTTGATATTATATTCAGATTTCATCGGAGCTTTGTCTAAAGTATATCATCATCGGTGATTGTTGATCTTTACACTTTAATTCAGGTTCAGCAATAACGTCGGTACACAAGTTAGACACTCTACTCAAAATTCTTCGGGTCACACGGTTTGTCTTCTCTCTCTAAAGGGGTTGTCTTCTCTCTCTAAGGGCGGAAGGACTTTGACTGTCTTAGTAAATAAGTTAAGCTAACATGTGAAAGTTGCAATGAAGCTTCTCGATTACGTGTCTTCCTGTAATGGATCAACAGCCAATAGGGAATTCGTCAGCCGTTGAAGATTCAAAAAAAAGAAAACTAGGGTCTATCTTCTGTCTCTAGCTCCATTGTTTATTAGGCAAAAGTTGTGGATTGTATCTTCATTCTTGACTAGATGCCTATCATCCATGAACCTACCTCAACTTTCAGTTGCTTTGCTATTTCTCTTTTCCCTAATCAGAACTAAAGCCAGTAGCAATAAACCAACTCTCATCACAGGGGATGTCTATATCAATTGTGGCTCAACTGGAACTTTGGCAGCACACAGGGGAAGGGAATGGCTGGGAGATGTGCGGTCCAGATTTTCTCCGGGGCTACAAATACATGGCTCGTCAACCGTCTCAACTGTTACCGGAAAGTCCTCTGCTGATCCAACTCCCTACCAGACAGCACGCATCTCAAGTTCCACATTCTCATACTCATTTACAGTGAGTGCAGGTCAGAAAATTATCCGCCTTCACTTTAATCCGAATACATACAGAGGATTTAAAGGGAGGAAGGACCTTTTCACTGTTGAGGCTGGTTCTTTTACCTTGCTCAGTAATTTCAGCGCTTCCATCACTGCTGAAGCTCTCGGTGTGAATACGTTTGCCAAAGACTTCTGTTTAGATGTGCAAGAGAATCAACAGTTTAACATAGTTTTCTCAGCTGAAAGTAGTCCGTCACTAGTTACTTATGCTTTTGTTAATGGACTTGAAATTATCTCGGTGCCTGCTAGTCTTTCTTACTTTCCGGTTAAAGATATCGGATTGAAAGTTGTTGGTCAGAAATTTCTGGTATATATTGATAATAGTACTGCACTTGAAATAGTCCACCGTACAAGCATTAAACAGGACCCAGTAACATCTGATGATGGTTCCGGTGGCATGTTTGCATGTGGTCGACTGCTCCTAAGCAGCAACCGGACAATGTCCACAATATAACTTGGAAGATTCCGGTGGACGTGGGATTCAGATACATGATCAGGCTTCATTTCTCTGAGATACGATACAAAATGGCAAAAAGTATAGGCCTGAATTTTAAAGTCTTGATCAATGAAATGGTTGTAACCACTGACAGTGACATAGTCAATGAAGGAGATGATAGAAACGTCCCTTGGTATGGGGACTATGTGGTGTTGATGAATGGTCAAAAACAAGAAGGTAAGCGTGATCTCTGGATTTGCCTGCAGTCGAATCAAGAAGTCATGGAAATGCATGGACCCTTTGAAGGATTTGAAATACTCAAGCTGAGTAATCACGATAGCAGTCTAGCTGCTCCAAATCCCCTGCCTCTGGCTCAGGATTCACCTTCGAAGACCTTCCAATCTCCGTTTATCATTCTTGGTCGTAGAAATGCAATTACAACTGTTGCAATAGCTGTTATTTCTCTGGTGAACATAATTGTTTATGAGTTACGCCAAATATGGGGAAGTTCGGAAGCTAGCAGTAGTGTGGAGGAAAACAAGCCATCAGCTGGGGCTGAGAGAGTCTGTCGACGTTTTTCACTAGCTGAGATCCAGTTGGCCACAAGGAATTTCAATCAGGGACTTGTAATTGGAAAGGGTGGATTTGGTAAAGTATACAAAGGCCTCATTGATGAAGGGCAAAAGTCTGTTGCTATAAAGAAGCTAAACCTATATTCTAGGCAAGGAGCTCGTGAGTTTCTGACCGAGATTGAAACTCTCTCAGAGATCCGACACATTAACGTCGTGTCTCTTATTGGCTATTGCAACGAGCATAAGGAGATGATTCTTGTTTATGAATATATGGCTTGTGGTTCACTAGCTGACCATCTATACAAACTTCCAAAGGATGACAGTAAGTGTATCTCTTTCACATGGAAGCAACGCCTAAATATCTGCATTGGTGTAGCTCGAGGGCTAGAGTATCTACATACAGGCTGTGGGATCATACATCGAGATTTAAAGGGTTCCAACATCCTGCTTGATGAAAATTTTGTTGCTAAGGTCTCAGATTTTGGCTTGGCCAAACCTGAACAGAGAAATAAGCAACAAAGCCATGTAAGCACCAAAGTTAAGGGCACGTTCGGTTATGTTGATCCGTATTACGTCACCACGAGTAAACTAATAAGGAAAAGTGATACGTATTCCTTTGGTGTAGTGTTGCTGGAAGTATTATGTGGGAGAAGGGCTGTTGATTCAGCATTCTTAGAGGATGAGGAGATTCTGACCAAGTGGGCTCGAGATAAGATCAGTAAGGGAGAAGCTGATCAGATTATAGCTTCAAGTATCAGAGAGGAAATTTCACGGAACAGCTTGAAAACATTTGTGGGGATTGCTGGAAGATGCTTACATGATGAACCGAAAAATCGGCCAACAATGTCTGAAGTTGTGATGCAGCTAGAGTATGCACTTAAGCAACAAGAAAGCAACCACAATTTGGTGTTGAATGAGATAGCAATTGTTTCTGATGAGATTCGGCCTTCAAATACGAAGGATGGAATCGACGTACCTAGAGCTGCACAACCAAATATTACCCCTCCAAATATGCAGAACCACTCACTTCCTCTTGGTGAACAAACTAGTGGCAAAGTTGAAAACGGAGAGCTTACATCTGGAAGAAAACAATCGACAAAGTTCACAACGAATAAGCTATTAAGGTTCCGGCCATGGCGGGTATTCCGGAGAAGGAACAAAGCATCTAAAATCGAATTCTTCTTTGCAGGTATAGGTAGAATACATGTGTCTTCTATTATAGATGCCTATCTAATCCTTTTCCTCGTTGAAACAGATCCTGCTATGGACTCCTTACAATATGATTTTGCTCGAATCCGAGCTGCGACCAATGGTTTCGCTAACAAGATCGGGCAAGGTGGATTTGGTTCTGTTTATAAGGTAACTCAAAATGCCATCTTAATGAAAAATACACAACTCTCATAGATTAGTCTGAACCTGTTTTATTGTGAAATTAGGGAAAACTTCTGAACGGGCAAGAGATTGCAGTCAAAAGGCTGTCTACTGGTTCACATCAAGGCAATGTTGAGTTTAAGAACGAACTCTTGATATCGGCGAGGCTTCAACATATAAATCTGGTTAGGCTCCTAGGTTTCTGCCTGGAAGGAGATGAGAGGCTTCTTATATATGAATTTGTTCAGAACTCAAGCCTAGACCGCTTCATTTTTGGTAACATTCTGCTTCTGTTCTTTTCCTTTTGTATGGAACATCAATCCTCATGCAAGTTAGGACCCATTTTTTCTCTCATTAGAACTCTAACAATGATATATGATTGACTAAATATGTAGACCCAACTAAACGTTCGTATTTGGATTGGGATCGGCGCTACAAGATCATACTAGGCACTGCAATGGGTCTTCTGTACTTGCATGAAGGATCTCAGTCCAGGATCATTCATCGTGACCTAAAAGCCAGTAATGTACTCCTAGATGGAGATTTGAACCCTAAGGTGGCAGATTTTGGCATAGCAAGAGTACAAGAGGCAGATGAACATACAAATACCTCTGTGATTGCTGGGACTTAGTAAGTACTTCTATTAGATACAATACTGCTATTAAGATATTAACCAAAAAAAAAAAAAACGGGAAAATCGTTCCTCGCTAAGCCCTGTCTTTGCGCTTCCGTGGATACATGGCGCCTGAGTATGTAATGGCCGGGCGTTTCTCTGTTAAGTCAGATGTCTTTAGCTTTGGAGTGCTCGTCCTAGAAATCTTGAGTGGTCGCAGAATATACTTGATTGGGGAGAAACCGGTGTACCTCTTGAGTCTTGTAAGTATTCGATATCGAAGTTTTAAGTAAGATGCGACTACTATGACTTTGGACAGTGGTAAGTATATGCAACTGCATATGTTTGAATGTGGCAGGCATGGGAAAGTTGGCGCCAAGGAACAGCTGCAAATATGATAGATCCTACACTGATGGCTAGTAAGGGTGGTTCGTCGTTGCAGGACATGATGAGATGCATTCATGTTGGCTTACTGTGTGTTCAGGACAGTCCTTCCAGCAGGCCAGCAATGGCTGCTGTCACTCAAATGCTCGATGCTTCGACCACGACACTGCCAGCGCCTTCAGAACCTGCATATTGTAGGACTAGTCCCAATGCTTCGGAGGGTTTCGTGTCGGGGGAATATCGTCCGAGAATTACGGATTCCTGGCATACCGAAGCAGCTTCGTCTAAAAATGATATGTCGATCACGGTGTTATCTCCACGGTAATTAGCTAGAGATTTGCCATCCACTGCTAGATACACAGTGTGTTTATAATATCTGAAATGTGTTGCCTCAGAAACTATGCAGTTTGGAAGTTTTTTTCTTGCTTGCTGTCTCATCTGAATAATACTACTCCTTTTTTCTCTGATTTGATCGACCGCCTTTCATTATTGGAACGTTTATTTTCAATTGACACATTTCCTATTTTAAGCCCAACACGGGCACACATTAACACTCCGGTTATCCCCACCTTTATGTTATAAACTTAATTGCGGCTCAAGAGGAGCTTCCGCAGCAAGCAACGGTTGGCAATGGCAGAGAAAAGAACGCTGGCATCTCTCTCCATTGCTGCAATCTGGAGGGCTAATCAACTGCCATCCCTAAATCTGACCTCTGCTGATCCAGTTCCCCACAGGACGTCGAGAAGTCCGAAACATCCATCATCATTGGCCAGAAACATCCATCATTTGCCCGTTGATGTGGGATTCCGGTACATGGTTAGGCTTCATTTCTCGGACATACGATTGAAAATGTCAAAAGAGAGTCTTGGCTTGAATTTTAAAGGACTCTCACTGTGGAAAATGGAGAATCTCACTGTGGAAAATGGAGATGATGCTAGTTCTGGAAGACAACAACGGATGAAATTCATGAGAGCTAAGCTGTCAAGCTTCCGGCCATGGAAAGGACTCTGGAAAAGAGCCTTACTGTTACTGACCGACTGTTTAATGCCTCCGTGCAGGTCGCTTTCCTTGCCCGACGATGCGTACAGAAGGCCTTCATCGTTGTTGGTGCAGCGGGCTTTTATCATTATTGTTGCAGTTGCGGGAAGCAGAGTCTATGATTTCTTCGTACTGGGATAGTAATTCCATAAACAACTCCATTCAACGTCACATACAGAAAAAGCCATGGAATTCAACGATGCTTGTGAATTTAATACACAAGAGGAGGCGTCAACGACGACTTTGAAATGTCTAATGCATTGGTTCAGGTAAACCTTGGCTATGGAAGTCATAAATCATAAATCATCATTCATATCATTCTATGGTCTCTAACTCCAAAAATCAGAGCAATGAATCCGGTTTCGATTGTGTTGCTGTTTCTCTGCTTCTTCGTCACGTTCTCATCTTGTAGTAACGGCCAAGCTGAACTCACAGGTGTTGTTTCCGTCGACTGCGGCTCCGCCGGAGCTTCAGCTGCGAGCAACGGCCGACAATGGCTCGGAGACGTACACGTACGCCCTAATCTCACCTCCTTGCTGAAATTGGGGGGTTTATCCACCGCATCAACTACTGTTCGTAAATTAACCTCTGTCGATCTTCCTCACAAGACGGCGAGAATCTCCCGTTCGAAATTTTCATATGCATTCCAGCTCAGTGCAGGTCAGAAAATTATCCGCCTTCACTTTAATCCGACTACGTACAGAGGTTTTCTGGGGTTGGCAGATTTATTCACTGTTGAAGCGGGTGATTTTACCTTGCTCAGTAATTTTAGTGCTTCACTTACTGCTGATGCTCTTCGTGTGAATACTTTTGCTAAGGAGTTTTGTTTGAACATTTGTGAAAATCAAAAACTCACTCTAACCTTTTCTGCTGAAACTAGTCCATCACAAGATACATATGCTTTCATAAATGGAATCGAAATTATATCGGTGCCAGCTAGTCTTTCATACTTTGATGGTGGAGATATTGGACTCCGAGTTGTTGGTCGGAATTCTAGGGTCTACGTTGATAATAGCACTGCACTTGAGATAGTCCACCGGCTGCATATCAAAGAGGACGTTGTTCAGCCTACTGGAGATTTCGATGGCGTTTTCCCCAAGTGGGCAACAGAGAGATCAGGCATGGTTAAAAACAACACTTGGAAAATGCCGGTGGAGGTGGGGTTCAGGTATTTGATCAGGCTTCATTTCAAGAACGGAGGCTCCGGTGGTGGTGGAATGTTTAAGATCCTCATCAATGAAATGATTGCTCACAGTAATAGTGAGATGGCGAATGGATTGGATCATGGTAACATTCTCTTGTATAGGGACTACATGGTGGTGATGAGAGGGCAGAAACAAAATGGCAGACGGGATGTCTTGATTTCGCTCCAATCATTTGATGAGCTCGAAGATGGAGTTGGAGTCCTCGCGGGATTTGAAATAGTTAAGCTGAGCAATCCCGATGACAGTCTAGCTAGTCCGAACCCCCTGCCTCCACCTCAGAATTTACAGTCCCATACAATCCGAAATTCGCTCTTTGTTCTTGGTTTTCAAAATGCAGTTGCAACTATTGCAATAGCTGTAATATGTGTGATGAGTATCATTCTTCATAAGTTGCGCGAAATTTGGGAAGCTAGGAGCATCGATGAGGATGAATACAAGCCATCAGCCATGGCTGAAAGACATTGTCGGCGTTTTTCGCTATATGAGATCCAATCAGCCACTAGAGATTTCAGTGATGGACTTGTAATCGGAAGGGGTGGATTTGGTAAAGTCTACAAAGGCCTCATTGATAAAGGCCAAACAACTGTGGCTGTAAAGAGGTTAAAGTCGAACTCTAGGCAGGGGGCACGGGAGTTTCTCACAGAAATTGAAACACTTTCTGAGCTTCGACATATTAATCTTGTCACTTTGATCGGGTACTGTAGTGAGCACAGGGAAATGATTCTTGTTTATGAGTATATGGTTTGTGGTACACTGGCTGACCACCTTTACAAACTTGGAAGAGACAACAGTAATTTTCCTTCTCTCAACTGGAAGCAACGCTTGAATATCTGCATTGGAGCTGCTCGAGGCCTTGATTATCTTCACACTGGCCATAGAGTCATACATCGAGATGTAAAGGCTTCAAATATCTTGCTGGATGAGAATTTTATAGCCAAGGTCTCAGATTTCGGCTTGGCTAAAGCTGAAGATAGAAGCAAGGTAGAGAGCCATGTAAGCACAAAGGTTAAAGGCACATTCGGGTACTTAGATCCATATTATTACAACACTCAAAAGCTTACCAGAAAAAGTGACACATATGCCTTCGGCGTGGTGTTGTTGGAGGCACTATGTGGTAGACCAGCAGTAGAACCATTTGCTTTAGAAGATGAGCGGATACTTACTAGCTGGGCTCGAGATAAGATTAGTAACGGAGAAATTGATCAGATTATAGCTTCACGTCTGAAAGGTGAAATTTCAGTGAATAGCCTGAAGGTATTTGTTGAGATTGCTGATAGATGTTTGCATGAAGAGCCGAAGAAAAGACCTACCATGGCTCAAGTTGTGGTACAACTTGAGTTTGCACTTGAGCAGCAAGAGTGCAAAGTACAATCTTCTGTCCCAATTAATGTAGAACCATTTGCTTTAGAAGATGAGCGGATACTTACTAGCTGGGCTCGATACATCATCTGAAACTACTGAGACGATACTAGACGAAGAAGCCTCCACTGAGGTGGAGACATATACATCTCCGACCAAGAAGACTAACTTGAGTTACTCTCGATCCAACAAAGGAGACGGGAAGAAACCAATAATAGCATATCTCTCTCTAAGTTTTTGGGCATGGAGCGCCATTAGGAACAAAATAAAACCATCTAAGAGAAAAGAATTAATAGACTTAATATCAGGTATGTATTCATTCTGTCAAGTAAACTTTTCAATCATTTTGCACCATACTGTGGTTACTCACCATTGACTTTTGTAAATACGGCAATGTTGCAGAAATTAGGGGATCAAATATTAAACTGCCGAGGTTTGATCTGACCAGCATCGCCACTGCGACTAATCAGTTCTCCTCTTCACAGAAGATTGGAGATAGCGGACGTTGTTCTGTGTATAAGGTGACTTTATCTATAGCCATATTTACAATCTCTTTTGTAAGTGTGTCCCTCCCGCATATAGTAATACCACAATTGCTTTGTATAGGCTGTATTACCTACAGGGCAAACAGTTGCAGTCAAAAGGTACTTTTTGCCATGGCTTGATCTCAATGAGTTCAAAAATGAGATTTTTAAGTCTTCCCCTCTCAATCACTGCAACATCATAAATCTACTGGGATACTGCATTCATGGAAATGAAGATGCGATTCTCGTCTATGACTACATGGCGCGAGGCACTCTACATGACCATCTCCACAACTCACGTTCTCCATTTACATGGAAACAACGCCTACAGATTTGTATAGATGCTGCCAAGGGATTGGACTATCTTCATACTGGTTGTGGCAAGCCCATCATCCACCGCGATTTTAAGTCTTCCAACATCCTACTGGATGAGAAATGGATGGTGAAACTGACCCATTTTGCCCAATCAAGAAGAGGGCCCTCAAGAAATCGTGACACCCGTGTAAGTACATGTGTACAAGGCACCTTAGGCTACATGGACCCCGAATACATTCACACATCTCAGTTTACAGACAAGTCAGATGTATACGCCTACGGCGTGGTGTTGTTTGAAGTTTTATGTCGTACACGAGCAATAAATTTTGGCTTGGAAGCAGAGCATATGAGCTTGGCCGTCTGGGCGACACTATGTATCAAGGAAGGAATACTTGAAGAGATAATTGATTGTAATCTCAAAGGACAGATTGCTCCTGACTGCTTTAATGTATTTGCTGAGACGGCCATTGCATGCGTGAGTCCCTATGGGGTTGATCGCCCAGCTATGCGAGATATTGTTCGGAATTTGGAGTTTGCAATGCAGCTCCAAATGGCAAACGATGATCGCATCTAGTCATCATTTGGTAATTACTGTTGCTGATTTGTTACTATATTCACATTAGGTGAATTTGTGGTTACAGATTATATTATTTGGTGCAGCAGCTCGCAGCAGAAAGGTTCGTGTTGTATCTGTTTATGTATAGTGAAACGAGATAGTTATCTTATTTTACGATCATGCCTAAGAACAACGAGGAATAAGGGTGATACTGATACATCATTCGGGGTCCCGATTCTTGAAATTTTATCTGAAACATGAGCAGTTAAGCCAGTTCATCCATCATCATTGGCCTGAGAGCAGGTTGAACTATATCTTCATGCTTAGCCCACTGGGAATACTTTATGTTCCATGGAAATACTTGGTCTCTCCTACCTATTGACTTTGGAAATTTTTAATAACTATCTTTAGGAATATCACTACTATTTAAATACCTGTCACAAGAACAAAACAGTTAAAAATGTGTGAGAGAATGACAGGTTTGACCTAGTATGGTATGTATAACAGAAAATCAAGTGATCATTCATCTTCATTCAAACTAAGGACACAAATGGAAACATGAACATGTGTTCCATTTCACTTGCTATACTATTCCTCTGCTTGCTCTTCACAATCACAGCTGCTGCTAATCCCACTTACTTTGCAGTCGATGTTTCGATCAACTGTGGCTCATTGGAAACTTCTGCAGCACGCAGCGGACGGGAATGGCTAGGAGATATGCAGCCGAGACTTTCTTCTTTGCTGCAATTGAAGGGCTCATCATCAACTTCCACTGTCATACACATGTCAAACTCTGCTGATCTGGTTCCCCACGAGACAGCACGGATCTCACATTCCCAGTTCTCCTACATGTTTAAAGTCAATCCAGGTCAGATACTTATCCGCCTTCATTTCAATCCGTCTTCGTACAGAGGCTTTGAAGGGCTAGTTGACTTGTTCACCGTTGAAGCCGGCCCCTTTACCTTGTTGAGTAACTTCAGTGCTTCTCTTACTGCTGATGCTCTTGGTGTGGATACTTTTGTTAAGGAATTTTGGTTAAATCTACAAGAGAATCAACACCTCATCATAAGTTTCTCCCCCAAAAGTAATCCAACACTAGATACGTACACGTACGCCTTCATAAATGGCATCGAGATTGTAGGCATCAAGGGAGACCTTGCAGGATTGGATGTAGTTAAGTTACCTCCTTCTCCTCCTCGTCCTCAAGATTCACTATCTCAGACTATCAGAGTTTTCGTTGCATCTCTTGTTCGTAGAAACGCAACTGCAGCTATTGCAATAGCTACACTATCTTTGTTTTGCATCATAGTTCACAAGCTTAGAGAAATCCGGGAAGGTAGCAGCAGCACTGAGGAAGAAAACCAGCCATCACCCAAGGCTGCAAGATTCTGTCGTCGTTTTTCGCTATCTGAGATCCAGCAAGCCACTAAATATTTCAGTCAAGAGCTTCTGATTGGAAAGGGAGGATTTGGTAATGTCTACAAAGGCCTAATCGACGAAGGCCTAATGACCGTCGCTATAAAGAAGCTAAATCCAAAGTCCATGCAGGGGGCGCGTGAGTTTTTGACAGAAATCGAAACACTCTCTCAGTTACGACATGTCAATCTTGTTTCTCTGATCGGCTACTGCAACGAGCACGGAGAAATGATTCTCGTTTACGATTACATGGCTCGTGGAACTCTAGGGGATCACATCTATAGACCTTCAAGGAAAAGACTCCACATTACTTCCCTCACGTGGAACGAACGCCTTAACATCTGCATTGGAGCTGGCCGAGGCCTAGACTACCTCCACACGGGCCACGGAGTGATACACCGTGATGTAAAGGCTTCGAACATCTTGTTAGATGAACATTTCACAGCCAAGGTCTCAGATTTTGGGTTGGCCAAACATGAGGAAAGAAGCAGGCTGTGGAGCCATTTTAGCACCAATGTTAAGGGCACGAGGGGATATCTGGACACTTACTATTTTCGAACCCGTAGGCTAACAAGGAAAAGCGACACATACGCCTTCGGAGTCGTGCTGCTAGAAGTACTGTGTGGGAGACCAGCAGTTGATTTAGGTGTTACAGAAGATGAACATGTCTTGAGCATGTGGGTCATGGATAAGAACATCAAGGGTGAAGTCGATCAGATCGTAGACTCGAGTTTGAGGGAAAAGATTGCTTCAAACAGTTTAAGAACATTCGTAGAGATTGCCGAAAGATGCTTAGAGGACGAGCCAAGCAACCGGCCATCGATGTCTCAAGTCGTGTTGCAGCTCGAGCTTGCCCTTGAGCAACACAAAGGCAAACAGATACCGGGGTCGAATGAGATTTCAAGTTCGTGGGAAGAAACTGGATACTCAGGCGACACACGACAGTCACCGGTGTCGAACATAGTAAAGCAAACTAGCTACAAGGATTCCAAAACCAAGCTATCAAGATTTTTGTCTTGGAATAAAGATTGTTCATCTAAGGAAAGTGAACTATTACTATCAGGTAATGATATTGAGAAGAATCATACCACTATCAAATATTCACTTAATTTTAACAATATAATGAAAGCCATAAAATCTGTTGTGGATGCAGAAATCGGAGAAGCAAATGTGGAACTGACCGTTTTCGACTGGAGCAAACTTTCAGCAGCGACTAACCGTTTCTCCTCCTCAAATATAGTCGGAAAGGGTGGATTCGGCCCCGTCTACAAGGTGACTGTTTTTCTAGATTGCAACATTTCAGCTCGTTCTGGTGCAAGATATGGAGTTCCCTAACTGTAATTATCTCTTGTTGATCTTTCAGCCGATCCAATTGTATGCATCGAATAGGGCGTGCTACCAACAGGAGAAGTAGTTGCTGTGAAAAGGCATTCAACATCTTCCACACAATCCCTCCAGGAGTTCAAAAATGAAATTCTTCTGCTTCCCAACCTTCGCCATCGAAACGTTATCAAACTACTCGGCTACTGCATTCATAGCAAAGGGAAACTGCTAGTGTATGATTTCATGGAGAACAAGAGTCTAGATACTTTCATAGGTTGGTTCTTTGAGAATCTTTACAAAACAAAGTGTTTTGGACTTCAAGTTTAGTAATATTTGATTTTTTATTGATCTAGATGAGGAGAAAAAGCAGCACTTTCCATGGCCAGTACGATTCGACATCATAAAAGGGATAGCTCGAGGGCTCGTCTACCTACATCAGCATTCGGGACTCAGAGTCATTCACGGAGATCCCAAATCGAGCAACATTTTACTGGACAAAGACATGGTTCCTAAAATCTCAGACTTTGGCTTTTCGAGGACTCTGTCGGGGCATCAATCCGAACTTGAAACCGGAACGGCTGCAGGCACTCCGTAAGTATTTCTCTTCTCCAACTTGCATAAGAACAGAACTTGCATAAGAACAGACTCTTCCTCACGAGGGATCAATAAGGTGACTCGAACCTCTGACATAACGTTGTTTCTCAGTTACTACATATCTCCGGAGCGTTTGAAGCAGGGGAGAGTCTCGGCTAAGTCTGATGTTTACAGCTTCGGAGTCGTGGTACTGGAGGTGGTGAGTGGACAGAGGGCGTGGCGATGTTACACGCTGAAGAAGATGAAACTTGATGACTATGTAAGTGTGAGAATGTCTTTTCAGCTATAAACCTTATAAGATCCATCTAAAACAGCATGAGTCTATACTATTATCTTTAGGCACGAAAGCTTCGGAGCGAAGGGAAAGTACTGCACCTGGTAGATGCCTCACTTGGCGGAGCATTTCCAGCAGATGAAGTGCTGAGGTGCATCCAAGTTGCCCTTCGCTGCACCTTAGAGCATCCGGACGACCGGCCTCCCATGCGTAGCGTCCTTCGTATGTTGGACGGAGACACGCACTGACTCGATCACTCACCGTAAACATTAACACCAGTAAAACTTAGTCATTGCTGGTAATTAGGCCATCATCACTAGTTTCTTCGAAATCAGTATTTTTTGTGGACTATAAACCGATGGTTACTCTGTTTTGTGATGAATATATTGTATCAGTTTTGTGATATCAACAGTTTTATTACGTGGAAAGGGAAGTGATATGTTAATCACCTTCACGGTACCTTCCTCATTTTTTCATTTCGACATTATTTTGTTCGATTTTTTCAATTGAAATATATTCTATTACCTTATAAATTAATATTGAAATCGCTACTTTAATAAAAAACATGTAAAATTTATAACCTACAAACTAAAAGCACAAAATCATAAATTACTATATAGTAAAACATAAGAGTTTAATTATAAAATAATTAATCAAAAATATATATATGGACCAAAAACTAATTAAACAAAGAAAGAAACCAAGTGCAATAACACGAAAGTAAAACCTAAACAAGAAAAACAAATAAAAACAAAAACAAATTATTGTGTTTGATACCACTAAAGGGGATCCTCCCTGATAACTAACACTAGTTAAATTAATCCCACCTTTTTTTTCTCCCTCTCTATCCTCTCACGTCTTCCTTCCTCACATGTTTGTCCTATGCAAAACCCACCCAAATTAGTGTCAAACCGCATACGATCGAAGATTCTTTAATAAAAGATCTGGTCATTCCACTTTTGAAGGATGATCATTATACGTTTATCATTTTGGAGAATCAGGTGCAAGATGAGAAAAATCGGATTACCATCTCAAGAAATTGCTTGCACACTATGGGAACGTAGCCTTGGTACGTGCATGCACTAAGAAGTAGAAGGTTGTCTAGACATTGTAATTGCAGATAAGGAGAGGGAAGAGAATGACATTGGCAACTCCGTCCATAGTTCAAGCTAGATTTGTTAATTGGGTTAGGTCGACCCAACCCAACATAGCCCAAGCTCAGTATGGTCTGGTCAGGGCTGGCTTGATTGAACAAATAGGTTGGGCTACTCCTACGAAATGGTACCCAACTGACCTTTTTGTAAGCCCGAGCTCGGACTTGCACTAAGTGGGCCTAAAATAGGCCTAATATTGTATAAAAACTCGGCCTACGCCCGGAACAACAAACTTGTGGGCCCGTGATAGTTTGGCCTAAAAGTTTATGGGTCGTTGCGGGCCTATGTCGGGCTGGCCCGACCCGACCCAGTTGGCAACTATGGTTCGAACTTTGTTGACAACACTTCGTTTTTCTTGAATAATGAACTAATCAATTGATTATGACCAATTCACGTTTAAATCGGTCCAACAATCCAATTTCCAAAACTTTGCTATATATACAACAAAGAGTTTCCAATTTCCAAAACTTCCCTATATATAACAATGTTTTAAAAACCAAACCGGAGGTTAAACCGACGAGGCCTTCGGTTCATGGTTTTTTCGATTGAACCGTGGTTCAACCGGCCAAAATCGAAAGTAATCGGAAAAAAAACCACGAATCGAAATTATAAACGGTTCATGGTTCAACCGCTTTAACCGGCGGTTTGGTTCGGTTTTCAAAGCACTCATATATAGAATAAAGAGTTTCACATGAAAGACACATTCATTGGCTCAAAAAACCTCGTTGACAACATTTGAGTTATTATTTATAATCAACCAACTCACTGGTTTTTGACCGGTTGAAACTACGATCGATAGGTTGTCTCATGATTTTTCTGTTTTTATGATCAAATTGAGTTTGAAAAAAAGAAAAACAAAGCCACAAACAAGCATATGTTGATAATAGTTATAATCTTATTATATCTGCTTTAAAACCTCAAATCCAATAAAAATTACAACGCTCACCGTTTACGTTAAAAAGACATTTTTCTAAGTTTAATTTCATGAGTCGAGATTAGAAAACCTTTGAGAAGGGGAAAGAGAAGGAAAAGGAGAAAGGAAAGGGGAAGGCCGAAGAGTTCGCTAAGGAGAAGGAGAAGGACAAAGATGATGTAAGTGAGTATTTGGGTTGACACGTGGGATGATAGTTATCTAGATAAAGAAAAGAAGAAGCTGATGTAGATGTGACTAACAAGGGGTGTAAATGAAAAGGGAAACCGAAGAAGAAAAATATTTTGACAAAAAGAAGAAGGGTTTTAAGGAGGGATTCAAGAAAGATGGGGAGGAAAAGCCTGAAGAAGATAGTGACGAGATCGAGAAGGAGAAGAACAAAGATGATGGAAGTGGGTATTTGGAGGACAAGTGGTATGATAGTTATCTAGATAAATGAAAGGAGGAAGCTGATGACGATGTGGCTAAGAAGGAGGGCTTCAAGAAAGATGGGGAGGAGGAAAATGTTAGTGAAGAAGAAGGGTCTAAGAAGGAGAAACACGAGTTCGGGACTAAAGTGGAGGGAAGGTGGAATACCTGGTTGGGGGCGTTTGAGGAGGAAAAGAAATTGACCCTCTGTAGAGTTTAATAGACATGGAATTATGGCATGTTGCGCAACAACTTATTTAATTTCTAAAAAATATGCATGTCGTCGGATTTCCTGTGCCTGCCTCGTTGGTAATTCATGACACTAAAAACATGGCAAAAAGTCTTGTAGGAGTCGGCCACTTAAGCTTTCCAAACATTGACTTGATAAAGTATATATGTGAATCATATGTTTATTGGAGAGAATCTGGTGTTAGTGGATACAAAAGAGGTTGATGGTGCGTATAGGGTTTATTTTGTTTGTTCAAAAGAGCGTTCATTGGATGAGCTTCAACACTTGTGCAAATATATTTGATCAAGAGGATGTGCATTTTGGTATTGTTTCATTTTGTTATAATGACTATCGTTGATTTTTTACATGTAGCATTTTGTTATAATGAGACATTTGGTTACGTGAAGTCACCAAGCAGCTAGCGGTGTTAAAGGTGTGAGTTTATAAACCATGAGAATAGTAGTTGACTGGTATATTTTAGGTTGTACTAGAGTATGAGATTTTCTGGTTAGATTTACCGGCGTAATAAGGAAAGTCTACTTTTGATGGTTAGATTTACTGGTGGAATAAGGAAAGTCTGTTGCTTTTATTTTCATTGCATATCAATGTTTGAAAACCGAATCGGAGGTCGAAATGGCGGGCCTTCGGCTCATGGTTTTTTCGGTTGAAGTGTGGTTCAATCGGCCAAAACCGAAAATAATCGGAAAAAACCATGAACCGGAACTATGAACGGTTTATGACTCAACTGTGTTCAACCGACGGTTCGGTTCGATTTTTAAAACATTGTTGCATATAATGGTATATTTTAGAAAGTCTGAAGGTTGTAGTGAATTGGCAATTCTCTTTGTTTTTTCAAGGTTACCATAAATTGTTAATCCCTTTTCATTTTTCTACAATAATTTCTTTTGTTTGTGATAGATGATTAGGGTGTTTATGTTGTTTGTATGATATCTATCTATCAATATATTAAAACAAAACATATCAATGGTTTCTTTTTTTCAGGTAAAAAATAGTTTTGCATATCTATATACTATATCACTTAGTATTTCTAGTTAGTTTTAAGTAGTACGAGTACTATTTGTTGGTTCGGAATATATAATGAGGAATGTTTTCTTGGTTTATGCTTTCCAACTTTTGTGTTTGTGTTTCTAGTTTGAGCAAGTTCTTCTTCATTGTTAATTTACTTTGTTGGTTGAATTGATATATTTGATGATTTACAAAGCTTGCGTAGAGAGCACTTGTATCACGTATGAGAATGCTCCCCGACCACCGTGATCACTTAATTGTTCATATTTAGCATTGTCGTGATCATTAAGTGTGGGCCGGTCTGAGCTCGTTGGACTTTAAACAAAAGTGAGGCGGATTGGCCTAACCGTAAAAAATTTATAGGTAAAACGATAACGAACGGGCCAAACGACGGGTACGAGAGTTTTTGGGTTGACATGGCCTGGCCTGGCCCAAAATCCGATGACCTCAAATTTCGAAGACCAAGCCCGCTCATATTACAGGCGGGCTGAGTTACCCATCGGGTTGGACTTTTGGGGATTTCTTTTGACAGCTCTGTGAGATCTAAGGATCATCAACTTTAAAATGTGATTTACATTACAAATGTTTCGAAATACTTCCTCCGTCCACTATATTACATTACCGTGAAAAGGAAAATGACACATATTTTAAAATAATGTTAGGCAAAACTTAAGAAAATAGTAGTAAAACAATTTTTTTAGAATATTAATGATAAAATAGTCATTTTGCTTAGATAATCTTTCCACACTTATATGGGCCGCGGATGGGCCGCGGAGGAAGTACAAATACTACAAACTTGTAGCAGTACACTTGTAGCATGCTCATTTTAAAATCAATATATATATATATAATACCGTTACGGATCTTCGTCCTACGTGGCATCGCGTGTGATTTTATGAATATTTTTCAATATTCTCATTGATTTGGCTTATTAAAGATTAAAATCATTATAATTAGGATTTTCGTCCCACATCGAATTTTTAAAAGAACTTAGCAACAAAATTCCTATATAAATAGATCATGTATCTCCATCAAAATCCATATTTTATTTGAGTAAATATACCAGTTAATTTTTATTTTTAAACATTTAATCGCGTATGATTTTTATGAATATTTTCCAATATTCTCATTGATTTGACTTATTAACGATTAAAATTTAATTAAACATATCACATACTTTAATTGATATACATTAACATTACGATTATTCTATATGCCCTCAAATAAATAAAAATATATATTTTATCTTCAAATTTTATCCCTACAAACGAAAAATCAATGTTCATCGATAATTTACTTCAATTATATTATAACAAGGATTCCCGTCCCACATCAAATTTTCACAAGAACTTAGTGACAAAGTACATATATAAATAGATTATATGTGTTAATCAAAATCATACTTGATTTGAGGAACTACATTATATTAATGTAGAAATCTCAAAAATGAAAAATTCTAAAAAGGATTGCAATAATTAAATATAGATGTTAACGTTATATCGAACGGGCTAACGAAATTAACGGGCAGATTTGCACTATTTATGCTAACGTTACGTCGAATAACGGGCTAACATGAGATTATAATATTACGTTTTAACATTTTTTTATTGTTACAAGTAACGGGCGGATTACAATAATTAATATAGATAATTATGTATTTTAGATTAAAAATTTTATGCACGATTGCAAAATAAATTAAATCCCGTCGAAAATTGATATTAATTATGGAGATTCTTATTAAGTGATTCAAATCGAATTTTGACGTGACTTAAATCGTATAGTTCTTTAAGAAATGTTAACCCTTTTTATTCCTTCAAAAAAGATCCATCTGAAGGTTGTTTAGATAAAATAAACAACGGGAGGCATAATATATTTTTATTTTATTATAAATTTTGTTTTAAAATAACATTTCATGTTAAAATTTGACGAGATAAAATATAAAACATATCTATCGTAAAAATGTTAATTTCTTAATTCATTTTCATATTTACTACGAGTAACGGGCTACTTGGAATAATTAATATAAAAAATTATTTAATTTTTATTAAAACTTTTATTTGTAATTACAAAATAATCTGAAACCCGTCGAATTTCGACGGGTACTGCACTAGTATTCTTATATACGGCGACTTTTCTGGAGATACTTATCATTGACTTTCCAAAGAAAAGAGCCGAGTCAATGAAAAATAATTAAGCCAAGAAAAAACACACGCTTCCTACAAGAGGAGAGGCACAAATGCCACAAAACAGAACAAATCATTCGACATCGATCATTTCAAACCCAAAAACCAGAACAAATCATCAGAGGTACGCATGAATCAGTATCAGATATCAGTTGCTTCCGCACTTCTCTGCTTCTTCATCGGGTTCTCATCTTCTACTAATGATCGAGCCGACTACGCACTTGATGCCTCTATCAACTGCGGCTCGAATGCAGCACGAACCGGAAGTCAATGGCTCGGAGACGTGCGCCTGAAAGCCTCCCCCTTGGTGAAGTTGAGGGGATCATCAGCTGCATCGACGGCCATGCAGCGGTTGAGCTCTTCTGATCCAGTTCATCATACGACAGCGAGAATCTCCCGCTCACAGTTCTCCTATGCATTTCAACTCAAAAGCACAGGTCAGAAAATTATCAGACTTCACTTCAATCCCACTCAATACAGAGGCTTTAAGGGGTTGAAGGATTCTTTCACTGTCGAAGCCGGCCCTTTTATCTTGCTAAGTAATTTTAGTGCTTCGCTTACTGCTGATGCTCTTGGTATGAATGCTTTTGTTAAGGAATTCTGTTTGAACATTCAAGAAAACCAACTCCTCACTCTGACTTTCTCTGCTGAAAGCAGTCCATCGCAAGATACGTATGCTTTCATAAATGGCATCGAGATCATATCAGTGTCAGCCAGTCTTTCATACTTCGACAGTGGAGAAATTGGAGTACGAGTTGTTGGTCGGAATTATATGGCCTACTTTGATGAGAGCACTGCACTTGAGATAGTCCACCAGCTGCACATTAAACAGGATCCTGCTCCCTCTGCTCAAGATTCTGACGTCATTTTCCCGCAGTGGGGAGCACATAGAACAGATAAGGTCAGAAATAACACCTGGAAAGTGCCGGTGGAGATGGGATACAAGTACTTGATCAGGCTTCATTTCTCCAAGGTCGGACTCAAAATTGCAGGCACAGATGGTTCGATGTTCAATATCCTCATCAATGAAGTGATTGCTCTCACTAATACTGAGATAGCGGATGGAAGGATTGATAATAGCATTCTTTTATATAGGGATTACATGGTGGTGATGAGGGGGCGCAAACAGTACCGTAGACATGATATCTTGATTTCCTTCCAGTCATTAGATAAACTCGGAGATGGAGTTGGAGTTCTTGAAGGGTTTGAATTAGTTAAGTTGAGCAACCCTGATGATAGTCTAGCTAGTCCAAATCCCCTGCCTCCACCTCGGAATCTACAGGCTCGCACAATAGGGAATTTGCTTTCGTTTCTTGGTTACAAACATGCAGCTGCCACTGTTGCAATGGCTGTGATCTCTGTATTGAGTATCATTCTTCATAAATTGCGAGAAATTTCGGAAGCTGGGAGTAGAGAGGCCGAACCCAAGCCGTCACTCATGGCTGAAAGACATTGTCGCCGCTTTTCACTAGCTGAGATCCAGTTAGCCACTAGGAATTTCAGTAGTGGACTTGTGGTTGGCAGGGGTGGATTCGGTAAAGTCTACAAAGGTCTCATCGATAATGAGCAAAAGACTATTGCTGTAAAGAGGTTACAGTGGAACTCCAGGCAGGGGGCACGTGAGTTCCTGACAGAAATTGAAACACTTTCAGAGCTTCGACATATAAATCTCGTCTCTCTAATCGGATACTGCAGTGAGAACAGTGAGATGATTCTTGTTTATGACTACATGGCTTTTGGTACGCTGGCTGACCACCTCTACAAACTTGGAAGAGACAATAATAGTCAATCTTCTCTGAGCTGGAAGCAAGCCTTGAATATCTGCATTGGTGCTGCTCGAGGCCTCGATTATCTTCACACTGGCAATGGAGTCATACATCGAGATGTGAAGGCTTCCAACATCCTCTTGGATGCAAAATGTATAGCTAAGGTCTCAGACTTCGGCTTGGCTAAAACTGAAGATAGAAGCAAGTTACAGAGCCATGTTAGCACCCTAGTTAAAGGAACAAGGGGTTACTTTGATCCATATTATATCAGAAGTGGCAAGCTTACCAGGAAGAGTGACATCTATGCCTTCGGGGTGGTGCTGTTGGAGGTATTATGTGGGAGACGAGCACTAGATCTAGAGGCTTTGGAGGAGGAGAGGCTTTTGTCAAGTTGGGCTGTAGATAAGATTAGTAGAGGAGAGGTTGAGGAGATTGTAGCTTCACATTTGAGGGAGGAAATCCGGCCAAACAGCTTGAAGATATTTTTGGAGGTTGCTCAGAGGTGCTTGCTTGACGAACCAAAGAATCGACCAACAATGTCTCAGATTGTGCTACAACTCGAGTCTGCACTTGAGCAACAAGATAGCAAAGAACGAACAGCTGTCCCAGATGACGCAGGTTCTGCTGCAAGTAATGCTAATGAAGACATTAAATTACCAGAATACGCTGAGCAACCGGAAGAAACCTCTGCTGAGGGCTTCACTGAAATCTTTAACAGAGTAAGGCTAGAAACACACTCTCCAGCTGATGAAGACAGAGAGAAACAGAAATCATATAAATCCTCTCCAGCGGAAGGAGATAGGAAGAAGCAAAAAGCATATAGCCCATTACGCTTCTGGGCATGGGGTTTGAACAGGATAAAACCACCTAAGATTAAAGAATTGACAAGCTTAATATCAGGTATTATTCATTCTATCCAGATATATTTCAATCATTTTGTTCCTACTGATTTTATGATAATACGATATTGCAGAAATTAGGGACTCATACGTTAAATTACCGAAGTTTGATCTGACCAGCATTGCCACTGCAACAAATCAGTTCTCCCCCGCACAGAAGATTGGAGATAGGGAACATCATTCTGTCTATAAGGTGAGTTTATCATTCATCTTTATCATTACATTTTACATGGCTAATCTATACTATTTCTTTATATAGGCTATGTTACCTTCAGGGCAAATCGTGGAAGTCAAAAGATATTCTTTGAAGACTTATGCCCTTGAAAGGTTCAAAAATGAGATCCTTTTATCTTCCAGCCTCAATCATCGCAATATCATGAATCTTCTGGGGTACTGCATTCATGAAAACGGAGAGGCGATCCTGGTGCATGATTACATGGAGCAAGGCACTCTATATGACCATCTCCACAAGTCGGGAAATTCCCCATTAACATGGAGACAGCGCCTTCAAATTTGTATCGATGCTGCCAAGGGATTAGACTATCTTCATACTGGCTCTGACAACCTTGTCATCCACCGCGATGTTAAGACTTCCAACATCCTACTGAATGATAAATGGATGGCCAAACTGTCTAATTTTTCCTGCTCAAAATCATGGCCTTCAGGGGAGAGAGACATTGACATTTCCACATTGGTAAAAGGAACCTTAGGTTACCTGGATCCCCAGTACTTCGAGACTTCTCGGTTAACAGAAAAGTCCGATGTCTACTCATTTGGAGTGGTGTTGTTTGAAGTATTATGTGGTAGGCCAGCAATATATTGTAGCACAGTAGCAGAAGAGACGAGTTTGGTGACTAGGGCATCATTATGTTTCAAGGAGGGAAAACTTGAAGAGATAATTGATTATAATCTCGTTGGCCAAATTGCTCCTGAATGCTTGAGCACATTTGCTGAAACAGCCATGGCATGCCTCAATCTCCAAGGGATCGATCGGCCAACAATGAGAGATGTTGTTCAAAATCTGGAGTTAACTATTTACAAACCAGCTTCTGCCAATGGTACACTTCACCACCATCTCTACAATACAGAAAATCCCCCTTTATCTTGGAAGCAGCGCCTTCAAATTTGCAAGGGTACTGCCAAAGGTTTGGACTATCTTCACGCTGGCACCGAGCATGTTATCATCCACCACGATGTTAGGACCACCAATATCCTAATGGATGAGAAATGGGTGGCCAAGGTGTATGATTTCTCCCAGTCTCAAGTACTCCGTTCAGATAGGGACCAAACACATGTCACCACAGCCGTCCGAGGCACCACCAGTAACCTGGATTTGAAGTACTATACGAGTACGCGTTTAAGGGTCAAGTCCGACATCTACTCATTCGGGGTGTTTTTGCTTGAAGTTTTATCTCCAAGAAAGCAAGTGGATTTGACTGAGGGCGGTATATCAAGATTTAGGAAAGAGACAGCTGATAAGATTATTGATTCTAGTCTTAGGGGCCAGATTGCCTCTGAATGCTTTAATAAATTTGTCGAAACAATCATAGCATGCCTCAGCCTCAGAGGGATTGATCAGCCAACAATGAGGGATATCATTGGGAGCCTGGAGTCAGCAATGCAGCTCCAAGAAGCCACGGCTATAGATGAAGGTAACCTATCCGAAGTTCCGAACAAGCTAGAAGAATTTATGGTTTTTGCTACATAAACATTTTGAATACATATAAAAAGATGCTTATATACTGATACATCTCTTCCTATGGAACAAACTGATTTGCATTACTTCCTGCCAGAGAAGAAACGGGGAAAGAACCAATTTTTTTTATGTCATTACGTTTTATAGGGTTAAAAGAAATTTAAGAGGAAAGTACCAAGCCTATTATAAATGCACTCACTAAAGTTGTGAAGTTATTTTGGCAGACATAAGATTTCTGGAGTTTGATCCTAGCGGGATTGCAGCTGCTACCAATCAATTCTCCACTACACGTAAGATTGGAGGAGAAATTGATTCCATATATAAGGTAAACTCTGTCAAGTTTGATAATTATTTGCTGTTCTTTTCTTTTTTCTTTCGCATCAGTACTGAGAAACGAGTTTCTTCTTCTCCATTCTAATTCTAGTTGAAATCTTTATACAGGCGGTATTACCCTCAGGAAGTCCAGTAACTGTTAAAAGATTTTCTTTATCAGGCTCAGGCCTCGTCGATCATATCAGAAATGAAATTCTCTCAATTTCCAGTCTCTACCATCAGAACATCATTAAACTAATTGGGTATTGCATTCATGAACAAAAAGGGATGGTCGTTTACGAATTCATGGAAAATGGAAGTCTAGATGAATTGATATTTGGTTGGTGCATTCAAACTCTTTCCTTAATTGCTCAATTTCAAACAGATAAATTAGCCTAGGACATAACTTTATATTCCTAAATCTTGATTGAAATGAAACATTTTTCACATAGATGAACTACGATGTGATCAACTTCAATGGTCAGTACGCTTTAAAGTCATAACTGGGATTGCAAAAGGAGTTATTTATCTTCATCAAGAGTCAAGGCCAAGGATAGTTCACAGGGATCTGAATCTCTCCAATATATTACTGGACAGTAAGATGAATCCTAAAATTTCAGGCTTTGGCCTTTCCAGAACTATTGAAGATGACCAACCAGACATGTCCACTTTTGATGCTGACACCTTGTATGACATGATGATATCTATCCCGTTACCTCTGATTTCTATGTTTTTTAGTGCATAACTGAGATAATCGTTTTCATTAATTTGTGCTTGCAGTGGTTATACCTCACCAGAGGAAGAAGATATATGCAGTTTTGGGGGTTTAGTCCTGGAGATAGTAAGTGGCAAGAGAAATAATGGTGACACAGAGAACCTCATTGACTATGTAAGTATGAGTAACTTTAACGAACTTCTACGTATAATGCTAATGCTAAAAATTAAAAGTAGGAATAGCCATCCGCAATCTTTTCAGCTACTATAGAACCAAGTAAAACCACATAACTTTTCAAAATTACGCCGGAGAAGTTCTAGCATTCTTTTATCATACTTCCTGACTTCTTTCACATCTCATCATTCTATACAAGATTGGACACAAAAACCTACGGCAGGTGCAGTAAAACTATGCAGATAAACAAATTCGATACCTATAATGACGGTTCCAGTTTAGGCAATTCAATAATCGTGAAAAGCATAAGCGTAACGATGCGATGAATGTGCAGGCATGGAAGCAGTGGAATAAAGGGGCGAGGAATGTATTTGACCTGGTTGACGAATCGCTTGGAGGTGCGTATTCAGAGGAAGAAGCGCTGAGATGCATTCAAGTAGGGCTCCTGTGCTCCCGCCGTGAACCGCAGCAGCGGCCAACAATGGCTTCCGCGCTTGAGATGTTGCTGGGAGAAGACTCGTCGCTTCGAGAGAAGATGTCACTAGCAGAATCCCCTCCCGATATGGAAGCGGACGAAGAAGCACCCACTTGGCTGAGAGAATGGTGAGGTTTAAAGGTAGCTTCCATTTGACAAATCCATGTCGAATTTTGACAACCGAAAGCAGTCAGGGTAGACCGAATCCGGAAAAATCATTCCAAACAACGAGTGTGGCATTTCGTCGAACACGTTCGGGAAAAAGAATCACCTCCCACACACTCACTCACTGATTATCACAGACATCAGTGTGCGTTAACATTACATCGACGGATTCATAACCATCACACTCCATCCCAAAATCAAAAGAATAAGAATAAAGACATAAAACACAAAACACGCCTTTTCACGGAACATGTTACGTTTCCTTATTTGGTAAAAAATTGCTAAAAGAAAAACATTTTTTACACATACACAAATCCACCATTTTGTTAATTCTCGTGCCAAAAAAAAAAATGTAACTAATATAAAGGGACAGAGAGAGTAGTATTTAATTGATTTTTTTTCAAAAATATTTTTCTGCGTAAAACTCTACATAACAATAACCTTTCAATAGTTATAATTTATTCCTATCCCAATATTATGACTACATTGAGGTTTTTCTATAATGCGAATCGAATCCTCCAAAAACAAAACTAATGTTGGAGTATAGAAATACTTTTAACAAATGACTTATCATTCCTAATGCAAAAAAAAAAAAAAAATACAACATGAAATGCAATTAATGGTCTGATTCAATTACGACGAGTTCAGTTACATTACATGTAAAGAAACTAAGTTGCATGAGTGTGTTGATCTAGCAGTAGCGGGTTAAATTTCATAGCTAAAAGTCCCGAACTCGAGTCATCCATAGCACAACCTTTAAATTTAACGTGGATGCTTAAAAAAGAAAAGAAGTTCCACGTCGGATTCCCTACTGGTGGAAAGAAAACAAAAGACTTGAAAGTTGAAATTGCTAGGAAATTTTCAAAAGTCATTTTAAAATCGACAACTTGTGATTAAAATTTTAAATATGAAGAACAAGACACCCGCCAACTTAGACTATATTCTACATTTTTCTTTCAAAACAAACGCAGCAATTCCATGGTTGAAACACAACAAAGCTAAGCATGAATCTACACTCGATTTCAGCTGCTTTGTTATGTCTTAGCCTCTTCCACAAATTCTCATCTTGTAGCAATGATAATCAGGCTAGCGTTACAGCAGGTGATGTTTCGATCAACTGCAGCTCGACCGGAACTTCAACAGCAAGCAACGGCCGGCTGTGGATCGGCGATGTACGCCCAAAAGCCGCCTCCTTCCTCCAGCTTAGGGGATCATCAGCTGTATCAACGGCCACCGCAGCTAATACACATCCACACAAGACGGCGAGAATCTCCGGTTCACAATTCTCTTATGCATTCCAGCTCAACAGTACAGGTCAGAAAATTATCCGCCTACACTTTAATCCTACTCTATACGGAGGTTTTAAGGGGCTAAGAGACTTTTTCACTGTTGAAGCCGGTCGTTTTACCTTACTCGGAAATTTTAGTGCTTCTCTTACTGCTGGTGCCCTTGGTGTGGATACTATTGTTAAGGAGTTCTGTTTGAACATTCAAGAAAACCAACAGCTCACCTTAACCTTCTCTCCTGAAAGTAGTCCATCACGAGACACGTATGCTTTCATAAATGGCATCGAGATCATCTCGACGCCTTCAAGCCTTTCATACTTTGATGGTGGAGAAGTTAAACTTCGAGTTGTTGGTGAGAAGTCTCTGGTATACGTTGATCATAGTACTGCACTCGAGATAATCCACCGCGTACACATTAAAGAAGATCCTGCTCACGATTCAGATGGCGTTTTTCGAAAGTGGGGAACAGAGAGAGCAGATAAGGTCGGAAACAACACCTGGAAGATGCCAGTGGTGGTGGGATTTAGGTACTTGATCAGGCTTCATTTCTCAGCGGTAGGACTCAAGATTGCAGAAGTCAGTGGTTCGAAGTTTAAAATCCTCATCAACGAAATGGTTGCTCTCACTAATACTGAGATGGTTCCAAGGGATGACAATAACATTGCTCTGCATAAGGACTACATGGTGGAGATGAGAGGGCGTAAACGTAGTGGCAGAGGAGATATCCTTGTTTCCCTCGAGTCATATAATGAATTCGCAGATGGGATCGGAATCTTGGAAGGATTTGAAATAGTTAAGCTGAGCAACCCTGATGATAGTCTAGCTAGTCCAAACCCCCTGCCTCCACCTCAGAAAGTACAGTCCCAGACAATCCGAAACTTGCTCTCACATCTTGGTTACAAATATGCAACTGCAACCGTTGCAATGGCTGTAATATCTGTATTGAGTGTTGTTCTTCATAAGCTTCGGGAAATTTGGGAAGACGGTAGCACTGGTGAGGTCACATCCAAGCCATCGGCTGAGGTGGGAAAACGTTGTCGCCAATTTCACTAGCTGAGATCCAACTAGCCACCAGAAATTTCAGCAGTGGACTTGTGATTGGCAGGGGTGGATTCGGTAAAGACTACAAAGGTCTCATCGATAATGAGCAAAAGGCTGTTGCTGTAAAGAGGTTACAGTGGAACTCCAGGCAGGGGGCACGTGAGTTCCTGACAGAAAACGAAACACTTTCAGAGCTTCGACATATAAATCTTGTCTCTCTAATCGGATACTGCAGTGAGAACAGTGAGATGATTCTTGTTTACGACTACATGGCTTTTGGTACGCTGGATGACCACCTCTACAAACTTGGAAGAGACAATCTGTGTTATTTTTCAATGAACTGGAAGCAACGCTTGAATATCTGCATTGGAGCTGCTCGAGGCCTTGACTATCTTCACACCGGCAACGGAGTCATACATCGAGACGTAAAGGCTTCCAACATCCTCTTGGATGCAAATTTCATAGCCAAGGTCTCAGACTTCGGCTTGGCTAAAACTGAAGATATAAGCAAGTTACAGACCCATGTTAGCACCCTAGTTAAAGGCACAAGGGGTTACTTCGATCCATATTATATCAGAACTGGCAAGCTTACCAGGAAGACTGACATCTATGCCTTCGGGGTGGTGTTGTTGGAGGTATTATGTGGGAGACGAGCACTAGATCGAGAGGCTTCGGAGGAGGAGAGGTTTTTGTCAAGTTGGGCCGTAGACAAGATTAGGAAAGGAGAAGTTGATCAGATTGTAGCATCAAATTTGAGGGAGGAAGTCTGGCCAAACAGCTTGAAGACATTTGTGGAGATTGCCGAAAGATGCTTGCTTGACGAACCAAAGAACCGGCCAACTATGTCTCAGATTGTGCTACAGCTCGAGTCTGCACTTGAGCAACAGGATAGCAAAGAACAAACAGTTGTACCAAATGACATAGGTCCTGTTGCTGTGCAACAGGACCAAGGAGATAGGAAGAAACAGAAAGCGCATAGCCCATCATGGTTCTGGCCATGGGGTTGGAACAGGACAAAACCATCTAAGAGTAAAGAAATAGCAAGCTTATTATCAGGTATTATCCATTCTGTCTAAAAATAAATTTCAGATTATTGCATCATATGTAAAATAGCTACGATATTGCAGAAATTAGGGGAACATACATCAAAATACCGAAGTTTGACCTTACCAGCATTGTCACAGCTACAAATCAGTTTTCCCCTTTACAGAAGATTGGAGATAGTGAGCACTACTCTCAGTATAAGGTGACTTTCTCTAGAATGATACTCCATCATCTTTGTTTTTCCTTCCATAAGATAGTGCAGCGAAGACCGCTTCACCCCACGTATTCTAATTTTACTATTGCTTTGTATATAGGCTGTATTCCCTTCAGGGAAAGTTGTTGCAGTCAAAAGATATTCTTTGACACCTAATGCCCTCGAGGGGTTCAAAAATGAGATTTTTTTGGATCCCAGCCTCAGTCACAGCAATGTAATGGATCTTCTGGGATACTGCATTCATGAAGATGGAGAGGCGATCTTAGTGTATGATTACATGGAGCAAGGAGGTCTATATGACCATCTCCACAGGTCGGGAAATTCGCCAGATACAACTCCAACTCATATCTGGTTAGTGACTTGAAGCTCTTTCCTTAAATTGTTCAATTTAATGTAGATAAATAAGAATATGACCCAACATTTTACTCTTAAATCTTGAATGTGATGGAACGCTTTTCACACAGATGAAATACGACGTCATCAATTTCAATGGTCTGAACGCTTCAGAGTCATTCATCTTCATCATGAGACAAAGCCAATGATAATTCACGGGGATTTGAACCTCGCCAATATATTACTGGACGAATAAGATGAAACCTAAAATTTCAAGCCTTTGGCCTTGCCAGAAATATTGAAGATGACTGATCAGAAATGTCCATATTTTTACTGTGAGAACTTGTACGCATGATGATATAATCCTTTCCCCTATGACTCATATTATTTAATATGCAATAGTTATAATCTTATACATTAATTTGTGCCTGCAGTAGTCACACAACTACAGAATACTATAGTTCAGAGAAAAAAGATGTCTACAGTTTCGGGGTTTTAGTTCCGGAGATATCGAGTGGCAAGAGAAGTAATGGAGATCAAGAGAACCTTATTCACAATATAAGTAAGAGTAACCAATACGTGTAATGTGCACGCAAGTCGATAATAGATAGTAAAGATCGAAGACTAATAGATTCAGATGAATGAGTATCGGTTTCTACTGCAATTTTTCCAGCTAACTTACTAAAGAACCGAATCTGCATATACTTCATTCACATCTCATCATTCTACACAAGATTGAATTTGAAAATATGCGTGCAAGCAAACAAATTCGGAATGTATGCATTCAAAGTGGTGCTTGAATGTGCAATCGTGAATGCATAAGCATTTACCGATACCATGAAATTACAGGTGGGGAATGTATTTGACCTGGTGGAAGAAGGAGAGCTGAGATGCATCCAAGTAGGCCTTCCTCTGCTCCCGCCGTGAAACGCAGCAGCGCCCAACAACGGAAGATGAAGATGACACATTGCTGAATCCCCACCCAATTTGGTAGCTTCCATTTGAGAAATCCATGTCCAATTTTGGAACAACTGAAAGCAATTAGGGTTAGATCGAATCCTGAAAAATCATACCAAAAAATTCAATTGCTCTTTCTATGGTTAATCGAAAACATTTTGATTTTATGGAGTTATAATTTATTCTGATCCCAATATTATCCCTCCAAAAACAAAACTAATGTTGGAGTATAGAAAAGCTTTTAACAAATGACTTATCATTCCCAATATAAAAAAATATAGTATAACATGAAAATATAGTATAACATGAAAATAGCAAGCTTGTTATCAGGTATTATCCATTCTGTGAAAACAAATTTCAATCGTTAGTGCATCATATGTAAAATAGTACTTCGGTATTGCAGAAATTAGGGGAAAGGGAACATACATCAAAATACCGAAGTTTGACCTTAGCAGCATTGCCACAGCTACAAATCAGTTTTCCCCTTTACAGAAGATTGGAGATAGTGAGCACTATTCTCAGTATAAGGTGACTTTCTCTAGAATGATACTCCATCATCTTTGTCTTCACCCCATGTATTCTAACTTTACTATTGCTTTGTATAGGCTGTATTCTCTTCAAGGAAAATTGTTGCAGTCAAAAGATATTCTTTGACACCGAATGCCCTCGAGGGGTTCAAAAATGAGATTTTTTTGGATTCCAGCCTCAATCATCCCAATGTAATGAATCTTCTGGGATACTGCATTCATGAAAATGGAGAGGCGATCTTACTGCATGACTTCACGGAGCAAGGCAGTCTATATGACCATCTCCATGGGTCGGGAAATTCCCTAATCCCTAGATAAACTCATATCTGGTTAGTGACTCGAAGCTCCTTCCTTAAATTGTTCCATTTAAGGTACATAAATAAGAATATGACCTAACATTTTACTCTTAAATCTTGAATATGATGAAACGCTTTCACACAGATGAAGTACGACGTCATCCATTTCAATGGTCTGTATGCTTCAGAGTCATCATTGGGATTGCAGAAGGAGTCACTTATCTTCATCATGAGACAATGCCGAGGATAACTCACAGGGATTTGAACCTCACTAATATAATACTGGACAATGAGATGAAACCTAAAATTTCAGACTTTGGCTTGCCAAAAATACTGAAGAGTACGAATCAGAAATGTCCACGTTTTCTACTGAGTTTGATACTATAAAATAGTGATAATCTTTTACATTAATTTGTGCCTGCAGTAGTCATACAACTCCAGAATATAATGCAGAGAAAGAAGATGTATACAGTTTTGGGGTTCTAGTCCTGGAGATTTTGAGTGGCAAGAGAAGTAATGGAGATCAAAAGAACCTTATTCACAATGTAAGTATCAGTACTCCAAGTTCATATAATAGATAGCAAAGATCGAAGACTAAGGTTGCGTTCTTTTTTATGCGAAAGAAAAAGGATATTCACCTTTAAATCTTCCTTATTTCTCACATTTTCTCACATTTGTTATCCCACCAATATGGTGTTGCAAATATATCTTCAATTTAAGGAGTAAAATTCTTTCTCATTGATAAAAGGTGAGAAAATGGTGAGATTAAAAGGGTGATTTTCTCTTTTCTCTCCTTTACTTTCGCATCAAAGAGAACACAACCTAATAAATTTCTGGCTACCTACTAAAGAACCGAATCCACATAACCTTTCACATCCCATCATTCTACTACACATATTGAATCGGAAAATATGCATATAAAGTGGTGCTTGAATGTGACATTCTTCCAATTTATGCAATTGTGTAATCATGAAATTACAGGCATGGGAGAAGTGGAAGAAAGGGGAGGAGAATGCATTTGACCTGGTAGGAGGAGAGTTTCCAGTGGTAAAAGCGATGAGATGTATCCAAGTAGGCCTCTTGTGCTCCCAAAGCAAACCGCACCATCGCCCAAATATGGCGTCTGCGCTTGGAATGTTGCTGGGAGAAGACGACTCCTCGATTGAGAAGAAGATGATCTTCTTCGACCTTATTAAGGCGTGTCAGAGATGAACACTTTCTTATATCAGCCCAACAATAATACACTATTTTTATATACTAATCCCTTATTTATTCAAGGTATGTGAACCACCATCATTATACAATAAATCTCATTTTTCTTAATAAAATTGCCTAAAAATTACACTAGACCTTCATTTAAAGTATGTGGACGACTACCGTTATACAATAAACTTCAATTTTCTTATTAAGCGTGCCCAAAATAAAGTGACAACTTCGAATGAAACGGAGGGAGTATAGTTATTGTCTTATTTTTCTATTTGGACCGTGAATTGTCCATTTTTATTAAATAAAAGAATTCACTTTTGTTTCCCTTGTCCTTTGTTATTAGTCTTATTTGGTTTTAACACAAGAACTAAAGAAGGAGAAAATATGTGGCTATGATCGATTACTCCCTCCATCTCACTTTATTTGGCTTCATTTCCTAATCAAGATGTCTCATTTCAATTGACTTGTTTCCTAAAGTGGGAAGAATTAACTCTTTTTTTTAGTGTGAATCCCTTACTTTTCACTTTTAACCAATGTTCTAAAAGATGCTAGATGCTAGTAGGGCGGTGGGTTGACGATTAACACCTAGGTAGCTAGGCGGGCGTAGGCGGATTCTAGGCGGTCTAGGCAGATGCAAACTATTATTATTATTATTATTATTATTATTATTATTATTATTATTATTATTATTATTATTATTACACAATGTCCTACAATACGTATATACTCCCTCTGTCCCACCCTAATTGTCTCTATTTCCTTATTGGGATGTCCCACTTAATTGTCACAACTAATATAGTAATATAAACCCATCTCTTACATTATTTGTTACTGTGCCAATTTTGTAGTGGACAATTATATGAGTCATAACCTTTTTGAACCTTTCCTTTATCTGACTTCTTTCACATCTCATCAGTCTATGCATGATTGAATTGGACATGAACCAATAGCAGGTGCAGTAAAATATGCAAGCAAACAAATTCAATGTCTATATCACGGGAGCTAGGGTGAATATGCATATAAAGTGGTGCTTCAAATGTGTGTTCCAATTTATGCAATTGTGTAATTGTGAATGCACAAGCATTTAATGATACCATGAATTTACAGGCATGGAAGCAGTGGAATAAAGGGGCGAGGAATGCATTTGACCTGGTAGACGAATCACTTGGAGGTGCGTTTTCAGAGGAAGAAGCGCTGCGATGTATCCAAGTAGGGCTCCTCTGCTCTCACCGTGAACCGCAACAGCGGCAAACTATGGCGTCTGCGCTTCAAATGTTGCTGGGAGAAGACTTGTCGCTGCAGGAGAAGATGCCACAATCACAAGCATAATTCCTACCCAATGTGGAACCTGACAACTCGTCATGGTTTAGTCCAAAATTCACTCCAAAATTCAATCTGCTTGTTTCTGCACTCTTGCCTCGCAGTGAATGCGTCATTTCATTAAACACATTGGCTTCATTCGGAAAAAGAGCTGCGCCGCCACACTCAGTGATTATCATGAATACCTGTGTGTTACACCCAAGAAACAGTCGGAGCGTCGTACAGCAGTGGATTCATAACCAACGGGAGACGATGCATACCTGTTTCCGAAAACGAAACAAGAAAATGAATATTCGTTACATATTCACATATTAATCATTATCACCATATTCACCACCAAAAGAATGCCCAGCTATATCCATTAATGTTGTATGATCACGCTAAAAAACAATAATATTCATAATATACGCACAAAATACACATTAATTAACACGCAATTATTAATTTCCAACAATATATTTTATTTTAATAACCTTATTATGGAAACTGAACACGCGGCAACCGACATATATTCGGCTATAAATGTCAGCTCCTCAGTATATGATAAGATATCATTGGTCGAGGAAAAGTGACTCCAACGTTGAATTTTCAACGCGCCAATTTTCAACGATGTGGAGTTGACTTTATAAGTCTTCGCCTAAGTGTGTATATATTCCCAAAATACTCACCACACGTAAAGTCACGTGAGATTCCATGTCCAACCATGGACCTTTCTCCAATTTTAAATGCTTCTTCGCTACTTATCATCTTCCTCTTTGCATTCGGAATCGGCAGCACAAGCTCAGCTCACTTCAACGGCGACGTTTCGATAAACTGCGGCTCGAATGCGGCCTCTGCAGCGCGAAACGGCCATGAGTGGCTCGGGGACGAGTGGTCGAAGCTCTATCCTTTGCTGCAGATTGATGGCAAATCCACCGCCTCAACTCTCGCCAATAAGTTTGTTGCATCGGATGATGATCCGGTTCCCCATGCGACGGCGAGAATCTCTCGCTCGCCGTTTTCCTACAAGTTTCGAGTCGAACGAGGTCAGAAAATCATACGCCTTCACTTTAACCCAACTTCGTATAAAGGTTTTAGAGAGTTTATGGACTTGTTCACCGTTCAATCCGGTCATTTTACCTTGTTGAGGAACTTCAGTGCTTCCCTTGCTGCGGGTGCTCTGGCTGTGGATACTTTAACCAAGGAATTCTGTTTAAATATTCAAGAAAATCAACAACTCACGGTAACCTTCTCCCCTGAAACGAGCCAAACACGAGATGCATATGCTTTCGTAAATGGAATTGAGATTCTAGTAGTGCCTGCTGCTCTTTCTTACTTTGGTGCTGGAGATATTGGACTTCAAGTTGTTGGTCAGAAGTCTATGGTCTATGTTGACAATAGCACCGCGCTCGAGATAATCCAACGACAAAATCTGAAACAAGATCCATTTTCGTCAACCGGAGATTCTTCGGATAGCATATTTCCCAAGTGGGCAACTCAAGAAGTGGACAAGGAGAAGAATAGCACATGGAAAGTACCTGTGAAGGTGGGATTCAGGTATTTGGTGAGGCTTCATTTCTCGGAGGTGGGACTCAAGATTGCAGGAACCGGAGATCTGATATTTAAGATTCTCATAAATGAGATGATTGCACAAGCCAATAGTGACATACTGAGAGAAGGAAATGGAAATTTCTTTCTCTTGCACAGGGACTACATTGTGGTGATGCCGGGGCTGAAAACAGATAGCAAACGCGATATCTTGATCTCCATCATGTCATATTCCGAACTCAGAGATGGACATGGAGTCCTAGCAGGATTTGAGATACTTAAGCTGAGCAACCACGACAACAGCCTAGCTAGTCCGAATCCTCTGCCTCAGCCACAAGATTTAACGACCACGAGCACCTGGCATCTCTTCTCCATTCTTGGTCGAGTAAATGCAACTTCAACTCTTGCAGTAGCTATGATATCTGTAATAAACATCATTGTTTATAAGTTGCGAGACATTTGGGATGCTAGCAGCACTGAGGGAGAAATGAGGCCATCAGACAGAGCCGAACGTCTCTTTCTTCACTTTTCACTTCGTGAAATTCATATAGCAACTGAAGACTTCCACGAAGGACATGTCGTCGGAAAGGGTGGGTTTGGTAAAGTCTACAAAGGCCTGCTAAGAGGAATTGATGTTGCTATAAAGAGGTTAAAATCGGACTCCCATCAAGGAGAACGTGAGTTTTTAACTGAAATCGAGACACTTTCTGAGCTCCGACATATTAATCTCGTCTCCCTTGTCGGCTACTGCAAGGAGAGCAGGGAAATGATCCTTGTTTACGAGTATATGCCCAAAGGTACACTGGCTGATCATCTTTACAAAATCACTAGGCGAAACAGAAATTGTACCTCTCTCACATGGAAGCAACGTCTCAATATCTGCATTGAAGCTGGCCGAGGTCTAGACTATCTTCACACAGGCCACAGGATCATACACCGCGATGTAAAGGCCTCAAACATCTTGCTTGATGAGAACTATGTGGCTAAGGTCTCGGATTTTGGCTTGGCAAAAGCTGAAGACAGAAGCAGATTGCAGAGCCATGTCAGCACAAGGGTTAAGGGCACATTTGGGTACTTCGACCCCTATTATATGACCACAAAAAGGCTAACAAAGAAAAGTGACACGTATGCCTTTGGTGTGGTGTTGTTCGAGGTGCTATGTGGTAGACCAGCAATCGATTCAAGGGTTTCAGAAGAAAAACGAGTTCTTATAACGTGGGTCCGTGACAAAATTAGTAAAGGAGAAGTTCAAGATATTGTAGATTCGAGTCTGAGACAGGAAATTTTACCAGACAGCTTGAAGACATTTGTGAAGGTTGCAGAAAAGTGCTTGCACGATGAACCAAAGAATCGACCAACAATGTCCCAAGTCGTCCTGCAACTAGAGTTCGCACTTGAGCAGCAGGATAACAGAATTTTGGCTTTGCCAAATCATATAACCCAGGCTGCTAGAAACGGAAACCCATCAAGCGAAGACATTGTTACACTGTCTGGAAGTTCTCAACAGTCAAGCAGGGCAGCCTCTTCACATACGCAGAGTGTTGTGCTTTCTCCAGCCATACAAGGTAATTCAAGTTACTACGCAGCCAATACTAAGGAGTCGAGGAAACTGAATAAACTGAATCCATTACGGGTCCTGGCGTGCTGTGCCTGTTGGCGTAGGGCGAAACCACTAGTCAGAAAGGGACAAGCTTCAACACCTGGTACGTACTCTTTCTGGTTTTGCATAACTAATGTTCACCATCTATTCTACAAACTGGCTGATCATGAATTTATGCATTTGCTTTGCAGAAATTTTTGATGGAGAAGCAATTATGCTCCGTTCAGATCCCACAAAAGTTGAAGTTGCTGGGCATCAATCCCCAGACACATGCAGATATTTCTCGCTCCGTGAGATAAAAAAAGCTATTGACAGCTTTGGTGAAAATAAACTCCTGGGTAAAGGAGGATTCACAAATGTGTACAAGGGGTTGATTGATGGCGGCGCCACCGTTGTGGCAATCAAAAGACTGAACTCGACATTCCACCAAAGACCCGATGAGTTCCGAACAGAAATGCTGCTATTTTCAAAGCTGAGGCACCGTCACTTGGTGTCACTAATTGGCTATTGCAATGAAAAAAAGACGATGATGTTAGTGTACGAGTATATGGCACGTGGCAGTCTAGAGGACCATCTCTACAGCACGGGAAATCCATTGACATGGAAGCAACGCCTCCAAATTTGCTTGGACGCAGCCAAAGGATTGGACTATCTTCACACTGGCACAAAGCACACCATCATCCACCGCAACGTCAAGAGTGCCAATATCCTACTGGATGAAAAATGGGTAGCCAAGATGTCCGGTTTTGGCATGTCGCGAGAACACCGTTCAGATTGGGACAAATCACATGTGACCACAGCCGTCGCAGGCACCATTGGTTACCTGGATCCGGAATACTACATGAGTATGCGCTTAACTGTCAAGTCTGACGTCTACTCATTTGGGGTAGTGTTGTTTCAAGTTTTATCTGCAAGAAAACCAATAATTTCAAGTTTACCAAGAAAGCAAGTGAACTTGATCAGTTGGGCAATTTCTTGTTTCAACAAAGGGAAACTTCATAAGATTATTGATCCTAATCTCAAGGGTCAAATTGCACCCAAAAGCTTGAACAAATTTATGGAAACAGCCGTAGCATGCGTCAGTGACAAAGCTATAGACCGACCAGCTATGCGGGATGTCATTGAAAGCTTGGAGTTGACAATGCAGCTTCAAGAAGCGGCAGCCAAAGATGAAGGTAACTTGTCCAAGCCTGTGGAATTTAAAGATTATAGTATGCAATTGATGAATTCTTGAATGTAGTACATGATGAACATATGTTCCTACATGATAGATGAGTAGTATTATTTCAGAATTCCTAAGATCGTGTATCATTACCTATCTGTTTATAACAATCACTGCCGCTTCCTTTCAGCCTTGCCGGAACCATTGACGATGGCAACAATGAGCCAAGTAGATGATCAAAAGGAATCAAAATATGACAAGCTAATTTCACCAAGCCAAGGGGAACTGAGCGAGTATAATCCTGGCACCAGTACAGCTATCGGAGGCACTGATCAGAAAGATGGAAAAAAGAAGGCTAAGGATAATGGTTCAAACAACAATTCATCGCAGAAATGGTGGTGGCATCCATTTGGGGTTTTGCCAAGAACACCAGATCGAGGGGAACTGAGCGAAGATAGTTTCGGGCCACGTTGATGATTCAGAAAGACAGGCTGCTTTCTCAAACTCAAGAGAACAAAATTAAGATAGTTTCAGTTACTTGTTTCTTAAATGAATCACATGCTTCTAACTTTTCAAAATATTTCATGATCAAACAATTTTTTTCCTCCTTCTCCCAAAACTCAGAACTAAATAAATAGCACAGGAAGACTGACCTATATTTGGTAGCTCAAGAAATCCCAAGAACAAGATATACAGTCAAGATTGAAACATCAACTAATTGGAACTCGAATTTGCTGACTCGGGAAAATATCATGTTTCTTTTTATGCTTAGAAATTCAAAGACCTAACTGTGCGAAACATCTTACACTATACAGTTCATCTAAACTTGTGCATATATGATGTAGCATGAAATTTTTTGTACATAGAAATGGTCTCGGAGAAACATTGCCTCAAATCTCATGAGTGAAAGCTTCTTCAAGATTAGGCAAATCATAAGCATCAGAATCAGCACACAGGAACACTCAATCACACACAGACATTTACTCAAACAGCTTGAGGCCGTTACTTATCATGAACTACGATAGCTCAGTGTGCAAAGCCGAAACCACACAATAAAATAAAACCTTAATAGATTCACAATCAATTGAAATAGGATGAAGAAACATCAGAATCAAGTCGAGAAAAGGGCCATATTCAAATCGTTGCGATTACGACTAACCTTTGCATTTGCAGCAATTCGTCGTAACACTCTAATTTTGGTCGGAGGAGAAAAACGACGTCGTTATCGGGGGCTCGCCGGCGAGTCTGAACCCCATCCCGACGTTCGCGCGAGGCGAGAGGGTCGGAGACTTGTAAAATAAAGTAAAATTTGGATAATTCGTTAGATGAGATTTCCATTTATAGAATTTAAAACATTCAAATATGCAAAATACATAACATATTTTCCTTTGAGAATCAAATCACAGTTTCATCATAATGTTCTAATGGAAAATTACTCTTCAGATTGAACTCAAGAATCTGTGATCTTAGAGCTGATTTGCGTCTCTCTTCATCGTCTCACATTCAACTGCAATGATTATTTAAGCATAGATTGTTTTGTTCTGCTCTATCAGGTTTTTTTTGATGACTCGATTTCGATGATTCTACACTGTATATCAGTTGTGGAGATAAATGAGTTATTCGGTAAGAAACGATTGAGATTCTCCAGTTCAATTTCATATTCATATAATGAGTTGTCGCAGATAATGGTTCGATCTCCATTGAACCCATACTAATGCCTTGAAGGTGTTTGATGAAACGCCTTGAAGTGTTCGAATGTCTATTTTCATGTAATTTTGGTGAAGATGATTCGCGTGATAAAGAAGCACAGACAACGGGTAAGTGTACGCATTTTTCTTCATGTCATGCTTCACGGAAACCATTTGTGCGTTCCTTCTGACCACTTCGTCGGTTACTGGATAATTAATCTTGATTGCTTCATTGTGTACGAGTTCTTAAATATATGTGGAAGAGATGAATTCGTAGTATAAAACGTCTCGAATAATTATGTGAACTGATAAACGTGAAAAAACACATAAGGGGACATCATTCATATTGTTTAAGTTCCATTCCATTGTTGCTTCGACAATCTTGACTATATTTGTTTTCGTTCTGCTTACTGTTGGTTGGGTTTCTTAAGCTACCAGAACATAGGAATCTTGCTCTTTTGTCTTGGCAGCTTATGTGATTTTTAAAATCGATCAAACTTGCTACCCTCAAGAATTTCATGACAATTATATATTCAGTTTGTTTCTTTAGGTCTGAGTTATGGGAGAAGCGGGAAAACTTTGTTTAATTATGTAATATTGTGAAAGCTTGCAAGCTGAAACTACTGCTGTACTTATTAATGTAGAATGATGCAGCTTTGAAACTGTAAACACGATCATTTAATGTTCGAACCTGAAACCTTATCCACTCTGTTCTGAGCTTGACGACAACAGCTTGCCTTTCTGAGCCAACCTTGATTTCATAACATTCCCATATTTTGATTCTTTCAGATAACCGTGGCTCTTCATTTTCGTCATCTTCCATGGTCCCGGTGGTTCTGAAACGAAGTGATGGTGATTGTTACAGAGGAAGAATTATTAATTGATTAAGTAGGATTTTATGAAATAAAGGTGTTCTTTATCATGTGTGGACATGTGTGGACATCTTTCTATGGTGTGTGCCAATATCTCTGTCGATAAATATTTAGTTTCCACAGGCTCGTCTGGATATGTTACCTTCATCTATGGCTGCGGCTTCTTGGAGCAGTATTGCCAACTCCAGGTTCCTAATGACATCACCCATTGCTGGCCGATCAATCCCCTTTTCGCTGACACATTCTACTGCTGTTTCGACGAATTTGTGTAAGCATTTGGGTGCAATCTGGCCCTTGAGATTAGAATCAACAATCTTATCAAGTTTCCCTTTTCTGAAACAAGATTTTCCCCACTCAATCAAGTTCACGTGCTTTCTTGATAGAGTTGGATTTATTGGTCTTCTTGCAGATAAAACTTCAAGCAAGAGTACCCCAAATGAGTAGACGTCGGACTTGACAGATAATCGCATAGTCATGCAGTACTCAGGATCCACGTAACCATAGGTGCCTACAACATCTGTGGTGACATGTGTTTTGTCCCAGTCCCAATCTGAATGGAGTACTTTGGACACGCCGAAATCAGATATCTTCGGTGCCAATTTCTTATCCAGTAGGACATGGGTGGTCTTGACATCACGGTGGATAACGACTTGCCTGGCACCAGTGTGTAGATAGTGCAATCCACTGGCAGCACCCAAGCAAATGTGAAGGCGCTGCTTCCATGTTAATGAGATATTTGGATTTTGGAGAAGGTCACATAAATTTCCAAGCTCCATGTACTCATAGACTAATATCATCTCCTCCTTCTCGTTGCAGTAGCCAATTAGTGATACCATGTTACGGTGTATCAGCTTTGACAGTATCAGAATTTCAGTTCGGAACTCTTTGGCCCCTTGGCGGGATGAAGGGTTCCATCTTTTGATTGCCACAGTGGTGGCACCAGCATCGATCACCCCTTTGAACACATATCCAAATCCTCCCAGGCCGATGAGATGTTCTGCATTAAAGCTGTCAGTAGCTTTTATGATCTCTTGGAATGAGAAATATCTGTGCATATGTGAAGATCGATCCAACTCCAGAAGCTTTGTGTATGCTGTACGAGTTGCTGCAAAAGAATTGCATTGCTTCATATTCAACCAGCACTCAATTCAGTGAATAAGGTTTCAAAAACTTGAAGTTTATCATGACAGAAAGAGTAGGTACCAGGTAAAATGGGGGATTCGTGTGGCTCTTCTTGGACCATGATTGGAATTGGCAATTCTAAAGCAGCTGCAAAAAAAAAAAAGTACAAATATAACTTCATAATCAAGCATTCTGTACTCAAGACGGTGAGTAATGGTTTTGGAAATCCAGATAGAGTATATACCAGGTGAGGGGGCCTTTTTCCATTTCGACCTAAGACAACAACAGGGACAGCAAACCAGAAAACAGAGCGAACTGCACTTCTTTTGTTTACCAAACTCCCTAGTATTAGTTGGAGAGTAACTTAAATTACTTTGTATGGCTGGAGAAAGTATAACACTCTGTGTATCTGTGGTGGCTGCTCTCCTTGATTGTCGAGCACTTTCAGATAATATGATAATTTCTTCGTTTGATGGATTTTGGTCACTAGCAACAGGAGTTATATGATTTGGCAAAGCCAAAATTCTGTTTCCCTGCTGCTCAAGTGCGGACTCTAGTTGCAGGACAACTTGGGACATTGTCGGTCGATTCCTCGGTTCATCATGCAAGCACTTTTCTGCAATCTCCACAAATACCTTCAAGCTGTCAGGTAAAATTTCCTGTCTCAGACACGAATCTACCATATCTTCAACTTCTCCATTACTAATTTTACCACGAACCCACGTTATTAGGACCCGCTCTTCTTCTGAAACCCTTGAATCGATAGCTGGTCTCCCACATAGCACCTCGAACAACACTACGCCAAAGGCATACGTGTCACTTTTCCTTGTTAGTCTTTGGGTGTTCATATAGTAGGGGTCAAAGTACCCAAACGTGCCCCGAACCCTTGTGCTGACATGGCTCTGCAATCTGCTTCTGTCTATAGCTTTTGCCAAGCCAAAGTCCGAGACCTTAGCTACAAATTTCTCATCAAGCAAGATGTTTGAGGCCTTTACATCGCGGTGTATGATCCTGTGGCCCGTGTGAAGATAGTCTAGACCCCGGCCAGCTTCTATACAGATATTTAGGCGCTGCTTCCATGTGAGAGAGGTACAATTTCTGTTCCGCCTAGCAAGTTTGTAGAGATGATCAGCTAGCGTACCTTTGGGCATATACTCATAAACAAGAATCATTTCCCTGCCCTCTTTGCAGTAGCCGATAAGAGACACAAGATTAATATGCCGGAGCTCAGAAAGTGTTTCGATTTCAGTTAAAAACTCACGTTCTCCTTGATCGGAACCTGATCTTAACCTCTTGACAGCAACAACATTTCCCCTTAAAAGGCATTTATAGACTTTACCAAATCCACCCCTTCCGATGACATGCCCTTCATAGAAGTTTTCAGTTGCTATTTGAATTTCACGCAGTGCAAAATGGTGAAAGAGACGTACAGCTCTTTCCGATGGCCTGTTTTCCTCATTAGTGCTGCTAGCATCCCAGATGTCTCGCAGCATATAAACAATGATATTAATCAGAGATATTATAGTTATTGCAAGAGCTGAAGTTGCATTTTTGTGACCAAGGCTGGCAGATAGACATCGGGTGATCGTGGATGTTGAATGCTGAGGTCGAGGCAGAGGATTCGGACTAGCCAGACTATTATCGTGGTTGCTTAACTTAACTATCTCAAATCCTGCAAGAACACCATGTCTATCTCTTAGTTCATCATGTGACAGAACGGATACCAAGATATCGCGTTTGCTATCTGTTTTCAGCCCCGGCATCACCACAATGTAGTCCCTGTGCAAGAGAAAGTAATTTCCATTTCCTTCTCTCAATATGTCACTATTGGTTTGTGCAATCATCTCATTTATGAGAACCTTAAATATCAGATCTCCGGTTCCTGCAATCTTGAGTCCCACCTCCGAGAAATGAAGCCTCACCAAATACCTGAATCCCACCTTCACAGGTACTCTCCATGTGCTATTCTTCTTCTTGTCCACTTCTTGAGATGCCCACTTGGGAAATATGCTATCCGACAAATCTCCGGTTGATGAAATTGGATCTTGTTTCAGATTTTGCCGTTGGATTATCTCGAGTGCAGTGTTATTGTCAACATAGACCATAGACTTCTCACCGACAACTTGAAGTCCGATATCTCCAACTCCAAAGTAAGAAAGAGCGGCAGGCACTGCTAGAATCTCAATTCCATTTACGAAAGCATATGCATCTATTGTTTGCCTAGTCTCGGGGGTGAAGGTTATGGTGAGTTGTTGATTTTCTTGAATGTTTAGACAGAATTCCTTGGTTAAAGTATCCACAGCAAGAGCATCAGCAGTAAGCGAGGCGCTGAAGTTTCTAAGCAAGGTGAAACGACCAGATTGAACGGTGAATAAGTCCTCAAACCCTCTAAAACCTTTATATATAGACGGATTAAAGTGAAGGCGGATGATTTTCTGACCTTGTCCCACTTGCAATGTGTAGGAAAATGGTGAACGCGAGATCCTCGCTGTTCTGTGTGGAACTGGATCATCCAAAGCCAACTTATGGGTGACAGACGAGGTCGTTGATTTACCATTGATTTGCAGCGAAGGAGAAAGTTTCTGCTGCTGATCTCCAACCCATTGTCGGCCGTTCCTTGCTGCAGAAGCTGCATTCGAGCCACAGTTTATGGAAACGTCGCCTGTGAAGTGAGTTGAGCTAGTGCTGCTTATTCTGGATGTGACGAGGAAGCAGACAAAGAGCGAAGAGACTGAAATCGGACATAGCCTCATGTTCGTTCAATCCGTAGAAACCTACAGATGGTGACAGACTTGTGAAAGAATGATTAATGATTAATATGCGTATTGGTAACAACAAGAAAATTAGCTGTCGAAGGTTGTGGTTTTTTTTTTCATTTCATGATGCCTGCCGTACTAAGAATATGACGACGTACCCAAGTGTTTGATAGAGTGACCAAATCATCAGTCTTAGTTTAAAGACAATATCATCATAAAGCATAACTCGATAAACTGTGGGAATCGAGAGAGTAAATCATTTTTCGTCGTAGTTCTTCTTAACGAACATGCTCGAGCAGAACACCACACGAGTGTTCCTCTACGCTCTTTAACTGAATCGACGTCTCACTTTTATCCAGCTCCTTCCAATGGCTTCACCTTTCACCTTGCTTTGCTTTCCTGCTCGTTGTATGAATCTCCTACCATGGAGTTCTGTATTAGCATGTGTGAGAATCAAACACTTCACACTCATACACATACATACCCAAAAGGATTCGAATCCCCGAACAATTAGATGGAGAAGAAGAGTCTTACCAAGTGAGCTGCACTTCATATTCAACGGTATTGAGGTCATCCCATGCATCTTACTTACTTCAGGAGTCCAAGTGGGCTGGAGAAAGCCGTCATCGACATGGATGATGCGACTACTCGAATGTGAGTCGAGTTCCTTCGTATGTTTCAACAAAGGAAAACTTGAAAAGATTAAGGAAGCTGATCCCAGAGGGGCTCGAGTATATTCGCTGGAAGACAGTATGTTGAAAAATGATTTATATACTAATTGTGAAGGTGAAGTTCTGCTTTAATAAGGAGCTGATATTTTTACATGATATGCTTATTTTGTTACATTCCTGCAGATTTATTGTTCTAGGTGTTATCTGGCCAATCTGCCAGCCACTCAGGTACGTCGTCGGATTCCAAACAGGACGGGCGTTGTACTCGTGCCATTTTCTCTTGTAACAATAAATCTTCTCCGAGCAACGTTTTAACCGCAGAATCCATTGTTGGCCGTTGCTGTGGATCGTGTTGGGTGCACAACAGAGCCACTAGGAAACATCTCACTGCTTCTTCTTTCCCTTCTTCCTCTGATAATTCATCGACAAGGGGTCTGTCTATCAGCTCCAGCACTCGAAATTGCTTCAACTCTTCCTCCCACAACTTCCATGCCTGGACATTTATCATATCATATAATGCATTCACGATTATACGGCTGCATAAACTGGAATAGACACTCAATCATCTATTTCTGCAATACTCTGAAGTTCATTGAAGTTATCAATACTTACATTTGCAACGTGGTCTCCCGAACTTGGCTCGTTATTTCTCTGACCATTCATTATCTCCAGGACTAAGACTCCAAATCTGTACACATCTTCCTTCTCTAAAATACTCTCTGTACATTTTGGTGAGGTATAACCGCTGCAGGTACAAATTATCGAAAAAAGAATATCATTATCCTGAACTATAGAACATAAATTCAGAAAGGAGAGGATATAGATCATCATGACATACCAGGTACCATCAGCAACGGAGGACGGTTCTGGTAGTTCATCTTTGATAATTCTGGCAAGGCCGAAGCCTGAAATTTTAGGGTTCATCTCTTTATCAAGTAAGATACTGGAAAGATTCAGATTTCTGTGGATTATCTTAGGGCAGGACCCAGAATGAAGATAGGAAACTCCTTGAGCAATCCCAATGATGATTTTGAAGCGTACCGACCATGAAAGCTGATCACAGCACGTATCATCTGCACGCAAAAGTTTCATCATATTCAAGAACAAAATGCTAAGTCCCATGCTTATCTATTAACTTGAAATCAAACAAGGAAAGGAAGAGTCTGAAGGGACCGTCAACCAAGTATAAAATTTTCAAGACTTCCGTTTTCCATGTATTCATAAAAGAGCATCCCTCTGTGTTCATCAATATAATATCTAAGTAGTTGAATGATGTTCGGATGACGGAGACTGGAAACCGAGAGAATCTCATTTCTGTAGTGATTGACGGGGAATCGGCCTGAGTATCTTTTAACTGTCACTACCACTCCTGAACGTAGCTCAGCCTATGTGAAATTCACAATTAGAATTAGTAAATAGGAGAACTTTCCCAGTACTATATTGAAAGGGAGAGAGAAAGAATAGAACCATTAGCCTTGAGAGTCACCTTATATACGGAACCAATTCCAGCACCTAAAATATTATTCGGAAAGGAGAATTCATTGGTAGCAGTCCAAGTTCTGCTAGGGTCGTAACGCTTTAATTTTAATGCTGCCAAGATAACTGCAACTGTTAGGAATACGACATAACATATTGAGAAGATGAGAGCAGGAACAGACAAATATGTGCCACAAAGTGATTTCTGTTCTCTTAGATGGTATTAACTTGTTTTAGAAGTGTCCCATGCTTAAAACATAATGGCTGACACTCTACCTTCCCTTTCTTCAGCAGGATATAATGTAAATAAGTTTGTTCTACCTTCATCTATGGCCACGGCTTCTTGGAGGTTTATTGCCAACTCTAGGCTCTCCATAATGAAATTGTATAATCCCTACTTTGGTAGGTATATGTAACTCAACACGTAACACAGAAAGTAACACAGTTGAGAACACGAGTTGGTAACCCAGTTCGGTGACAAATACACCTACGTCTGGGGGAAGCTATTCCAAGAAATAATTCACTATGACGAGTATAAGGGTTACAAGATATTTGAACGTCAGCCACACTGAACGATCTCTCCTCACCCGACTCTACCCTCACCAATGAATCCTCACGGTAAACTCTCTCTAGTCTACCCGAATACTTTTCTCAAAATGAAAAGATGAAACCCGATCTTGAACAAGGGATTGTTCAAGATATTACAATCACTCACCAATCAACTAACTACCCCAATTGATGAATGTAATGAATAAACTCAAACCTTGAATGAACGAAGACGACGAGCACTCAATAATCAATGACAACGCACAACCGCTCCAATTGAAATCGTCATCCTTATATACTCCACGCAAAACCCTAGAGGATAATTAAGGCATATCTAAAAGATATCCTTAATAGGGTAGATATAATCTTCATGCAAATCTTCTAAATAAGGATATAAAATAATATATCTTGCAACCCTTAATCCACAAGGAATTCCACTCCACCAAGAATTCCTACGCATACATAATTTTGCCATTCAAATATACTTCATGCGATCCATGCAGCAACAATCTCCCCCTTGGCATTTTATGTATGCAATCACACCAACAAATGCAACACACACAACTCCTCCAAGATACAAAGCACCCAATGCAAAATCAAGTAGGCAAGGAGCGCACCCACATAACCATACTCGAATGCATAGTGCATAGAACTCCCCCTTGCTACAAACACTCTCTAAAGTGAAGTACTAGTCAAGCGCACCCGAACTAGAATACCACACATAGAGAGAAAATAATCATACGGCATAACACCACTTATAACACCATATAGAACACCAGCTGACCAAGCAATGCTTCATCAGGAAAACCAAGCATCTCAAGCAGCAATTCAAAAAATACCTACAGATACTCCCCCTTGAATGCAAACATCAAATGCCAAGCTAAGGCAACTCAGCTTCAAGCTCCTCATCAACAGCCTCATCACTATCAGCACCCTCTGCAGCAGCATCAGAAGCAGGAGCAGGAGCAGCAGCAGCAGCAGCTCCCCCTGGCTGAGTACCACCGGCCAATATGAGCAGTTTTTCAATCTCCTCTTTCTTCTTGAACAGCATACGAATCTGCTCACACGTCATCTCATATTCCAAGGAAATGGCTTGAAACATGAGCTTGGAGACAACAGGCGCATAATTTGGAGGAGCAGGACCAAAAGGCAGTTGAAGATCCTCAAGATTATCCACATGAGGCATCGAGGAAGATGATGCCTTGTCGGTCTTCGAGCTGAAAGGAGGGGCCTCAGGGGCAATGCCGGTCTGAGCCTTGGTAAATCTCATGATAGGAGCAGCGGGAGCCTTTGCACCCTCTGGAATTTCAAACTCTGCAAACTTGCAAAAATACGCATACAGGATCCGAGGAAAACAGATAGCCTTGTTAGCAGATACCACCTTCTCAGCGTGCTCAGCAAGAGCCTCAAACACCAATCTTCCAAAAGAAACTGGAAGACCTTCCCCAACCTTGTACAGCAGCGTTGCCAAGGAAAGATTGACATACGTCTTGTGGGTCGTGGGCACCCAATTTCGGTTGGCAATATAGTAAAGTGCCTTGTACTTTGGAGCAAGAGATGAAGCCCTAAGCCTCTTGGCCTTCACTGGCCACTTCGCCTTTTCATCACCCAGCAGAGTAGCAGCAATCAGATTAGCATCGATGGGCGCCAGACTCTCTTGCACAATATCGCCACAAACAAACGCATCAATGAGAGAGGGAGAGAAATCAAAGAACTGACCCCGAACGAAACCACGGTGATACTCAAGAGAAGTAATGTCAAACATGGACAAACTCAGATTGGAGTAAAACTCCATTATCACATCCTTGACCCAACAAAGCTCTTCGGACAAGGTAGTCAGCAGCCCTGCCTGAACAATGCAATCAAAAACCCCTGCTCTTCTCAAGTCAATTTCCCTGGCAGGTCTATCTACGATGATGATCTTCTCTCGGTTTATGTCCCAAAACTTAGCATAGAAAGCATCACGGAAGATGGGCATAAACTTGTACCCAGCAGGTAAAGGTGGAGCATCAGTACCTTTCGACGATGAGGGCGGGACAGCAGCATCATCATCCGAATCGCTGGGGATAGGTACCTCGGTTTCAGACTCCGAGTCCACCTCAATCAAAAGCTTCTTGCCCTTTCCCTTTGCGGATTTCGACTTCCCCTGTCCAGACGCAGGAGAAGCGGCCTTCCTCTTTCGATTTGAGCCCGAAAGAGAAGCACTGGGAGGCACACGGGCTTGGGACCGCGTGCGAAGAGCGATGCCGCCAACAGGGGGCGGCGGAGGCGGAGGAGACTTCTCCTTCCTAGCGACCTGTTTGATTCTCTTTCTCCGCTGAGGGGGCTCCACCGAAGGGGTAGAGACCGGAACCCTAGGAGAGGGTTCAGAGGATTCTAACGGCGGCGGAGGAGGGATGGAGACATCATCAAATAGAGGGAGAAGGGGCTCCTGAGTGACCTCGTCCCTGGGAGGAAATGAGGGAGTAGAGTCACGGAGCGAAGATGGAGGAACGGATTCATCGACCGGAGAGGGCGGAGCAACCTGCTCGACAAGCCCTGCGCCGTACCATGGCAGCAACGGCGTTCTGGATGCAGGCTGAGCAGCCGCGAACAGCAGCGCAAGGTCAAGACCATCCGAGATTTTGAACGAAACCATGGTAGAAGCACAGAAAATTCAGAAATCTGGCAGAAAATCAACCGGTGATCGGAGAGAGAGATGAGAGACCGGCGGAAGAAATTAGGCACAAAGAAACCCTAGCACAATCGAGAGCATCGATGATTAACACTGCAATAGGCAAATGACGGTTCAAATTCCAAAGAGCAACAGTAATAGCAAAAGGGCGCGCAGAAAAATAGCCCCTTTTCAACTGACAAAAATACCACGTCAGATAAGAACCCAAGATATAACACCAACCATAACACCATCCAACACACCACGAAATCCACAAATAGAAGAAATCAAATAAACATAATCTGAGCAGCTCAGATTATACACATCCCGAGTGACTTTCGCAGAGCCTCAAACCTTTCTCCATCTAAAGGTTTGGTGAAAATATCCGCAACTTGCACACGAGTAGAGACATGCTGAAGAGATAGAGTCTTGTTTTCAACAAGATCTCTAATAAAGTGGTGTCTGATCTCAATGTGTTTGGCCTTCGAATGACTGACTGGATTTTTGGATAGATTGATAGCTCCAATATTGTCACAAAACAAGACGTACTCTTTCTCATCGACCCCATAATCATACAACATCTTGGTCATCCAGATTAATTGCGTGCATGCACTCCCAGCTGCTATATATTCCGCTTCCGTAGAGGATAGAGAAACACAATTCTGCTTCTTGCTATGCCACGAGATAAGATTATCTCCCAAGAAAAAGCATCCTCCAGTGGTACTCTTGCGATCATTAGGATTTCCAGCCCAATCAGCATCACTGTATCCGGTAAGCTTCAGAGAACTTCCTTTCCCAAACCATAGGCCAATCTTGCACGTTCCCTTGACATACCTTATGATGTTTTTCACAGCCTTGTGATGACTCTCCTTCGGATTTGATTGAAATCGCGAGCAAACTCCAACGCTGTAGGCAATATCCGGTCGACTGGCTGTTAGGTACAATAGGCTACCAATCATGCTTCTGTACACTGTTTGTTCCACAGGTTTGCCTTCCCCTTCTTGGGTTAATTTAACCGATGTACCCATTGGTGTCCTCTTTGACTTAGAACTCTCCATGCCGAATTTTTTCACCAAGTTTTCAGCATACTTCTCCTGACTCACAAAGATGCCATCTTCGCACTGCTTGACTTGAAGCCCCAAAAAGAACTTCAATTCCCCAAACATACTCATCTTGAATTCAGAGGTCATCAATTTAACAAATTCATTCACAAGAGCCTCCGACTTAGAACCAAAAACCAGATCATCAACGTATACCTGGACAATAAATATGTGACCTCCATGTTGCTTAACAAACAAGGTCTTGTCTGCACTTCCTCGAGCATATCCCTTCTTCAGAAGAAACTCTGCCAACGTGTTGTACCAAGCTCTGGGAGCTTGCTTTAGTCCATATAAAGCCTTGTTCAGCCTGTAAACATACTCTGGATGCTCGGGATCTTCAAAACCCTTTGGTTGCTTAACATATACCTCCTCTTCTAAATTTCCATTCAGAAAGGCACTTTTGACATCCATCTGATATAGCTTGAAATCCAAGCTGCTAGCCATACCCATCAAAAACCTCACAGATTCCAATCTGGTAACTGGAGCAAAGGTCTCTCCGTAGTCAATCCCTTCCTCCTGTGAGTATCCTTGAGCAACCAATCTGGCCTTGTTACGAGTGATGTTCCCTAGCTCATCTGTCTTATTCTTGAATATCCACTTCGTTCCAATCACATTAGCACCTTCGGGAAGAGAAGTGAGATACCATACATTGCAGCGCTGAAACTCCAAGAGTTCTTCCTGCATGGCAGCTATCCAGTTTTCATCCTGGAAAGCATCATTGACGTTCTTTGGCTCAATTTTTGAGACAAAACACACGGTAGCAATGTGGGAAACCAACTTCTTGAAATCTATCTCTCTCTTCCTGGTCTGCATCCCATCATTGATATGTCCAATCACATCTGAAGCAGAATGATTTTTATGAACTCTTGTTTCGGCCATGTCCATAGTACCAGTTGGAGTACCATCTTGAGTACCCTCCAGAGTTATCTCCTCAACTTTGACCTCTTTCTCCTTGCTAGAAATCTGAGAACTCTCTGTAGTACTGGTGATTGGGACCTCTTCTTCAGTATTTGCGTCGCCTTCCACTGAGTCATCAAAAGTAACGTTAATTGACTCAATAACAGTGCTTTGATTTTTCAAGTAAACTCTGTAAGCACGGCTGTTTCTGGAGTAGCCAACAAAGATTCCTTCAATTCCCTTGTCATCAAGCTTTTTCCTTTGCACTCTATCATTTACCACAAAGCATCGTGAGCCAAAGATGTGAAGATGTTTCACATTCGGCTTCCTTCCTCGCCAGATCTCATAAGCAGTAACCTCTGTCTGCGGTCTGAGGTACACTCTATTGCAAATGTAGCATGCCGTATCAAACGCTTCTGCCCAAAGCCTAAGGGCAATATCTTTCGCCTTCATCATAGTTCTGGCAGTGCTCTGCAGGGTTCTGTTTTTCCGTTCAACTACACCATTTTGTGTAGGGGTGATAGGTGCCGAGAATTCATGTCTTATTCCTTTGGCTTGGCAGAACTCCATGAACTCTTGGTTCTCAAACTCACGCCCATGATCACTCCTGATGGCCTTGAGTTTGCTCTCCTTCTCTACTTCCAATCTCAGACACAAAACTCTGAACGCCTCGAACGTGTCTGATTTTTCTCGCAAGAATTCAACCCATGTGTATCTTGAGAAGTCATCTACGCAAACAAGAATGTACTTCTTTCCTCCTAAACTTTCAACTTGCATCGGTCCCATCAAGTCCATGTGCATGAGATCAAGGACTTTAGCTGTTGTGATTCGGAGTACTCTCTTGTGTACCTCCTGAGTCTGTTTCCCTTGTTGACAAGGTCCACAAAAATCCACATCTCCAAATCTGATCTTGGGAATTCCTTCAATGGCATTCAGTTGAATAAGCCTCTGAATATTCCTGTAGTGCGTGTGCCCAAGCTTCTGATGCCAGATTTCACTCATCTTTGAGGTAACCCTGTAGCTTGTGATCTTTGGAGTGAAGATGTAGCAATTATCAGCCGATCTGGTTGCCTCCAGAAACTTTTCTGTTCCTTTGTTGATGATGCAGCTATTCTTCCCAAAACTCACACTCATTCCATCATCACACAATTGGCTGATACTGACAAGATTCGCTTTCAATCCTTCAACATATAGGACCCCTTCCAGAACTGGCATCCCAGGTACATTCAATGTACCAATTCCTCGAATTCTACTTTTTCCACCATCACCAAACACAACTGACTCATTAGAGCAACTTTGCACATTAACAAGGAGATCCATGTTGCCTGTCATGTGCTGCGAGCACCCACTGTCAATATACCAGGCGTTCCCCACTCTGGAGCTATTACTGGTGTGAACAACATAAGCCCTATAGCCCTGGCCACGATTCCTTCTATTTTGATATTTGATCATCTCCTGCCTCTTATCACCAAGGTAGAACCGACATCTTGGTCTGATATGGCCAAGTCTATGACAGTAATGACAGAGAGGAATGAATACTTCAGAATCTGGATCGTGATCGTGTACCTTGTGGTGTTCTTGTTTGGGTACCTCCTCTGCCTCTCCTTGTTCTTCAGATTTCTGTTCTACAGCGTCTGAATTTTCTGTTCGTTTAGGCCTCCATTCTTCACGCCTAACTGTTTTCCCACTAGATTGAGTTCCAACAAAGTCATTTGTGTGTCTCAATCCTTCGACTCCTCTCTCTGGCTTGCTCCAGTCTTGCCTTTGAGCTCTTGGTTGATATTGGTATCCAACTTGATGATAGTTGCTTCGGTTGAATCCAAGACCCTCTTTATCTGCAGCTCTCTTTCCAAGTCTGAGGATTTCGTCAAGCTTCTCGGTGCTGGAATTCATCATTCTAATCAACTTCTGAATATGACTCAGCTCTTCATCAGTCTCCTTTCTACCGTCCTCGCAGCTTCTGAGCTTTTCTCGAAGAGATTCAACTTCAGATCTTAAGGCATTTCTTTCCTTTTCAAGATTCTGAATCTGCTCCGTAAGGCTCTGGTTCAAGATTAGTGCCTTCTCACATGCATCCATCAACTTATCATAGTCCTCCTGATCTTCTACTTCTTCCTCCACGTCTTTAACCTTGAAGGGATCTTGATCATCAACAATAGACACGAGCCTTGGGCCATTTACAGTGGCCACATGAGCAGTATGAGACGTATCCTGTCCTTCTTCGAATTCAGTGTCAGTGACCTCTTCATCGCTGTGAGTGGCTTGGAACGCCTTCCTGCTGACCTTCTGATATTTGAAGGTATTTGCACATTCGCTTTTGATATGCCCAAAACCATCGCACTCATGACACTGTGGTCCCCTATCTCCATTTTCTTTCCTCTCTGAGCCATTTGAACCTCTGTTCTGAGAAGTACTCTGATTCTCAGTCCGGCGAAATCTGGAGTTACCTTCAGCGTTACCTTTCTTGAAAAATTTCTTCCCAAACCTCTTTGAGATGTACGCAGTGCACTCCGCCATATCTTCAACGGTCAACTCCTCTTCAGACTGGCTTGTAGATGCAGCCTTGAATGCCACGGACTTCTTCTTTTCACTGGGATTCACACGCATACCCATCTCAAACGTCCTTAGGGAACCAATAAGTTCGTTTGGAGATAGTTCATCAACATCCTTAGCTTCCTCGATAGCAGTAACTTTGTAATCAAATCTCTCGGGAAGAGATCTCAAGATTTTCCTCACTATCTTAGCTTCCGTGAGCTTTTCTCCCAACGAGAAGAACTCATTTGATAAACTCAGCAGCTTAGCATAGAAATCTGATATGCTTTCACTCTCGTCCATTCTGAGAGATTCAAATTGTGAAGTGAGTTGTTGTAGCCTCTGATTTTTCACCCGTTTATTTCCTTCGTAAGTAATCTCCAAGATATCCCATGCTTCCTTGGCAGATCTGCACGTGGAGATAATCGCAAAAATTTCAACACTCACACCCGTGTGAATAGCGTTGATAGCTTTCTGATTCATTCCAGAAGACTTTAGCTCCTCTTCCGTCCATTTAGTTCTCGGTTTCTCTGAGCCGTCTTCATCTTTTGGAGCGCTCCAACCAACCTCCACTGCGGTCCATGCAGCCTCGTCAATGGATCTAATAAACGAAGCCATTCTGATCTTCCAATACCCATAACTCACGCCATCAAAAAACGGTGGTCTAACCGTAGAACCACCTTCCTTGATAGTGCTCATTGCAAGCACCACCAAAATACCAACGGATTATACAGATATCCCAGGATCTAACACCGCACCTCGATGACCTGCTCTGGTGCCAATTGAAATTGTATAATCCCTACTTTGGTAGGTATATGTAACTCAACACGTAACACAGAAAGTAACACAGTTGAGAACACGAGTTGGTAACCCAGTTCGGTGACAAATACACCTACGTCTGGGGGAAGCTATTCCAAGAAATAATTCACTATGACGAGTATAAGGGTTACAAGATATTTGAACGTCAGCCACACTGAACGATCTCTCCTCACCCGACTCTACCCTCACCAATGAATCCTCACGGTAAACTCTCTCTAGTCTACCCGAATACTTTTCTCAAAATGAAAAGATGAAACCCGATCTTGAACAAGGGATTGTTCAAGATATTACAATCACTCACCAATCAACTAACTACCCCAATTGATGAATGTAATGAATAAACTCAAACCTTGAATGAACGAAGACGACGAGCACTCAATAATCAATGACAACGCACAACCGCTCCAATTGAAATCGTCATCCTTATATACTCCACGCAAAACCCTAGAGGATAATTAAGGCATATCTAAAAGATATCCTTAATAGGGTAGATATAATCTTCATGCAAATCTTCTAAATAAGGATATAAAATAATATATCTTGCAACCCTTAATCCACAAGGAATTCCACTCCACCAAGAATTCCTACGCATACATAATTTTGCCATTCAAATATACTTCATGCGATCCATGCAGCAACACATAACATCCTTCATGGCTGGTTGATCAGTACCTTGGCCTCTGACGCATGCTATGGCTGTTTCGACAAATTTTCCTAAGCATTCGGGTGCAATGTGGCCCTTGAGCTTCGAATCAACAATCTGTTCAAGTTTCCCTTCTGTGAAACAGGATGTAGCCCACTTCACCATGTTCACTTTCTCTCTTGGTAGCTCAGGAGCTATTGGTGGCCTTGCACATAAAACTTCTAACAGCAACACCCCAAATGAGCACACGTCAAACTTTTCCGCCACTTTCCGTTTCTTTGCGTACTCCTTATCCAGGTCAGAAAATCTGCCACTGACGGCATTAGTGAGGTCTAGATCTGAAGGACATACTTCTGATAGGCCAAAGTCACGTAGCTTTGCCACCCATTCCTCATCCAGAAAGATACTGGCAGACTTGATGCCACCGTGGAAGATGAATCGCTCATATCGATTGTGAAGATAGTCCAAACCTTCAGCAACATCGAAGCAAATTTGAAGGCGGCGCTTCCATGTTAAGGGGGGATTGCTTGAACCATAGAGATGATCACGTAAAGTTCCGTGCAACATGTATTTGTTGATTAAGGCCCTCTCCTTTTTCTCATTGCAATAACCGATTAGTGGTACCAAGTTCCGGTGCCTCAGATTAGACAGAATATCATGGAACTCAATTTCTGCTTCATATGTCCACGAATTCAGTCTTTTGATAGCCACCGTCGTGGTGCTGTCATCGATCAGCCCTCTGTACACCTTGCTGCTTTCTGTGGTGCGGATGATGAGCTTTTTGTCAAAGTTGCGGGTTGCAGCATAGATGTTAACTATGCCAAGCTTGTTACAAAAATAATCAATCCTAACCCCATTCAAAGCTTTCGTGAACAAATCTCCTAACTGATCTTCAGTTTTCATATGTCCAGTAGTAATCAGCCCATTCTTAATCTTCTCACGAACAAAGTGGCAGTCTATCTCAATATGTTTGGTTCGCTCGTGAAAGACAGAGTTAGAAGCAATATGAAGAGCAGATTGGTTATCACACCACAACTTAGCCGGCATTGAGACTTTTATTCCTACCTCACTCAGAAATTTAAGAACAGACAAAATCTCACATGTCGACTTAGCCATTACTCTATACTCAGATTCTGCACTTGAGAGTGAAACTACCTTCTGCTTCTTGCTCTTCCACGAGATCAAATTTCCACCAAAGAACACACAATATCCTGAAGTAGATCTTCTATCATCTTTTGCTCCTGCCCAATCTGCATCACAAAAGCTCTCGATTCTATCATGGCCATGATCACCATACACAATCCCACGTCCTGGTGCTCCCTTCAAATAACACAAAATCTGTTTTACCGCCTTCCAATGGTCTACAGTAGGAGACGACATATACTGACTCACCACACTAACTGAAAACGCAATGTCAGGACGTGTTACCCTCAAATAATTCAACTTACCAACCAATCTCTAATATCTCTCAGGATCTTCAAATGGCACACCGTCTTTGGTAAGCCGCATATTAGGAATCATTGGAGTGCTACATGGCTTGGCACCCAAATTACTTGTTTCAGATAGCAAGTCAAGTACATATTTCCTTTGAGACAAGAATATACCCTTTTCGCTTCTGAGCACTTCAACACCAAGAAAGTACTTGAGTTCACCCAAGTCCTTAGTATTGAATCGAGTAGGCAGAAAAGCTCGCAAAGATGCAATCCCTCCAGAATCACTGCCAGTAATCACAATATCATCAACATACACCACCAATAAAATAAGACCACTGTCAGAACGCTTGTAGAAAACAGAATCATCAGATACTGATTGCTTCAAGCCAAACGCCTCAGCTGCATGTGCAAATGTGCCAAACCACGCACGAGGACTTTGCTTCAAACCATATAATGACTTACGAAGGTGACACACCTTATGAGACTCCCCCTGAGCAACAAATCCCGACGGTTGCTCCATATAGATTGTGTCACTGAGATCGCCATGAAGAAAAACATTCTTCACATCCAACTGATATAAAGGCCAGTGATGGCTCGCCGCTAAGGATATCACAAGGCGAATAGAAGTAAGTCTAGCAACTGGAGAAAACGTCTCAGAATAGTCAACACCATATGTCTGAGCATATCCTTTGGCCACAAGACGAGCTTTTAAGCGAGCAACAGAACCATCAGGATTGACTTTAACAGTAAACACCCATTTGCAACCAATCGAGCGCTTACCAACAGGAAGATCTACCAACTCCCATGTACCATTCGCCTCTAAAGCTTGCATTTCCTCTATCATAGCAGCTCGCCAACCAGAATGAGCTAAGGCTTCAGGGACAGATTTAGGGACAGACTCAAGTGTGGAAAGAAAAGCTTTAGATGAAGGAGATAAACGATCATATAACACAAACGAAGAAATGGGATAAGTACATGAACGTTTACCTTTACGAAGGGCAATAGGAAGATCATCGGTCGGTACACGATCAGACGATGAAGCTATTGGCGCATCACGACCCGAATCAGGCGAAGTACGAACCACGGTATCAGTAGCAGGTGCAGTAGCCGAAGTGGGATGACGGCGTGTATACTAGTGTATAATAGGAGGACGGGGTGTAGCGGAGCGAGATGGAGACTCAATGTAGACTAAGAAATCCAAATTCGTTTCCTCATCCGTAGGTAGAGTACCCGAATCCGGAGTGAAAGGTGTATGTTCAAGAAAAGCGACATCCCTAGACACCAGATACTTATTCAAACTTGGACAGAAACACCGATACCCCTTTTGAACCCGAGAATATCCCAAGAATATACACTTAATAGATTTCGGATCAAGCTTAGTGACCTGAGGCCGAACGTCACGAATAAAACAAGTGCTACCGAACACCTTGGGATCGATAGGGAACAAGACTTAGACAGAAACAAAACATGGAAAGGAGTCAAATCAGAGAGGACAGACGATGGCATAAGGTTAATGAGAAAACAAGCAGTAGACACAGCATCAGCCCAAAAATGTTTAGAGACTTTCATGGTGAACAATAAGGCTCTGGCTGTTTCAAGGAGGTGCCGATTCTTTCTTTCGGCCACTCCATTTTGAGTCGGTGTGTCAACACAAGAAGTTTGATGAAGGATGCCATTAGTAACCATATAAGATCGAAAGGTATCAGATAAATACTCCTTAGCATTATCACTTCTAAGTATTTGGACATGCACACGAAACTGAGTTTGAATTTCAGCACAGAAGGCAGAAAAATGAGAAAAAAACTCAGAGCGATTTTTCATAAAATAAAGCCATGTCATACGAGAATGATCGTCGACAAACGTAACAAAATACCTATAACCACTCTTAGAAGTAATGGTACAAGGACCCCAAGCATCGGAATGAACTAACTCAAACGGAGCATCAGCTCGCTTATTGACTCGAGGACTAAGACTAACACGATGATGTTTAGCAAAATGACAAGACTCACAATCCAAAGAAGACAACTCAGAAAACTGCGGACACAGTTTCTTTAACAAAGAAAGAGATGGATGACCTAACAGACAATGTGCTTCCATTGGAGTGACGATGCCCGCACATGCTACTGAAGACGGTGATGGCGTATCAAGAATGTATAGACCGCCCGATTCATGCCCTGTACAAATAATCTGCTTCGTCGTTAGATCCTGAAACAAACAATAACCAGGGAAAAAAGAGGCACTAAAATTTAACTGACGAGTAAGTTTACTAACAGATATCAGGTTATACGAGAGATTGGGAAGGTGAAGAACAGAAGACAAAGATAACGAAGGTGTAGGCTGGACAGTGCCCGATCCACGAACAAAAGACTGTGAACCATCAGCTAGGGTTAGAGCTGTCAAACTTGGCCCGACCCAATGGGCCAGCCCGACCTACCCGAAGTTTAGGTTGTGTTGGGCTCTAGAAATAGAGGCCCAGAAAAACCCGGGCCTAATTAGCCCAACCCGGCAGGCCGATGGGCCTTTACGGGCTTAGGCCAAAAAAAGCCCGAGGCCCATGGGCTAATAGGGCCCGTTATGAAAAGTGAAAACCCTATTTTTTTTCTTCTGCGTCTACCTACCGTATACAACATAATACATATATATAACTACAGTAATATAGGTCTTCTGGTATTCCTCTTTCTTCTTCAACGTATCAACTCTACAGCAGTTCTTGCAGTTTCTAAGTACGATCAAAGCTATTAATTGTGTGAGATTTATTGGCCCCAACAATTTCAAAAAAGGTATTTATATTATTATTTATTGAAATCTATTCAACCATTTGTTTTTGAACTGTGAATTCAACTCAATTGTTGCTACGTGTAGATTGCCAATTGATAAGAGGTTTTAATAATTAAAAAATGGATGGTGAATGATTATAAGATTGAAACGAAAAGTTTTTATATACATATTAATATATATATGCATGCAGACATGCAGTTGTGCATATAGTTTCAATATGATTGTCCTTCTGTATTATTTTATATAACTCTTTGATAACAGTATGTAAAAGGAGACGATTTAATTGATGCAAACTTTGTTAGTAATATTTATGCAATTATTTTAGAGAATAACGATAATGATTATGCTATATTTATTATTTTACAATTATATTATATTAATACAATGTAATTTTTGGTCACATACTCACAGGAATGGACAATACTCAAAATTTAGAAGATATGGATGATGAGATACAAGTGTTGGAAACTCCTACTTCTAAGAGCACCCCAGGTACTAATGTCTCTATTGATCCTCATAGTACAATTGGTCAGTGCAAAGGCAAGAACAATAGGGAAGATGATAGTCAAAATACAGATGGAGGAGATGCTAAGAAATTGAAATCTGATGTTTGGGTTTATTTTACGAAGGTTGGACTAGTAGATGGGGTACAAAAATGTAGGTGCAATTGCTGTGGAAAGTTTTATACTTGTAGAAACACATCTGGCACTAATCACTTGTGGCGTCATTTTCGTGGGTGTTTTAAAACTCCTAAGTTTCATAATGCGGGTGCTCTCTTGGATAACCAGGCTACACTATTGAAGAAGTGGAAATTTGATTCTAAGGCATATCGTGATGCATTGGCTAGGTGTATTATTAAGCATGATCTTCCATTTAGTTATGCAGAGTATGTCGGGGTTAGTGAAGTGAATATGATCTTGAATCCTGAATTCAAACCCGTTAGTAGAAACACGGCGAAAAATGACTGTATGAAAGTGTTTCGGGCTGAAAAGGAGAACTTAAGGAGTTTGTTAGCTAGTCATCGTGGACGGATTTGTTTGACGTCTGATGTATGGACTGCTGTGACTGCAAGAGGTTATATGAGTGTAATTGCACACTATATTGATGCAAAATGGAAGTTAAACAATAAGTTGCTTTCGTTTTGTGAGTTAGATACCCCACATTCTGGTCTTGAATTATCAGGAAAATTGTTGGGAGTGCTTAAGGATTGGGGGATAGAATCAAAAATATTTTCACTCACCTTAGATAATGCAAGTGCTAATGATAACATGATAAAATGTTTAAAGGATAGGTTAAATTTGCAAAATGGTTTGCTTTGTCAAAGGTGACTTCTTTCACATAAGATGTAGTGCACACATTTTGAACTTGATTGTTCAAGAGGGTTTGAAGGCAGTGGATGATGCTTTGAAAAGAATTAGAAATAGTGTTAAATATGTGAAAGCATCGGATGGAAGATTGAGGGAGTTTCAAAAGTGTGTTGAAGAGGTGCACTTGAGTAATGTTGGTGGGAGTTTTTTGAGATTAGATGTGTCTACTAGATGGAATTCCACATACATGATGCTTGAGAGTGCTATAAGATATCGTCGTGCATTCACCAGTTTGAGCTACAACGATACGAATTACAAGCATTGTCCTACAAATATAGAGTGGGAAAGAGCAGAGGATTTGTTCGTTTTTGGCCCCATTTTACACTATTACCAATTTGATATCCGGATCGTCGTATCCCACCTCAAATTTATATTTCATGCAAATTGCAACAATAGAGATGCAGTTGAATGAACTTGTGAAATCTGAAGATGAGGTGATCAAAGATATGGCGTCTAGGATGAGAGTGAAATTTGATAAGTACTGGGACTCATACTGTAATACTCTTGCATTCGGGTGTATTCTTGACCCAAAAGGAAAGATGAAATTCTTGACATTCTGCTTCAAGAGACTCTACCCAAATGATTATGAACAAAGGGTAAGGATTGTAAGAGATTCTTTATATAAGCTTTTTGGTGAATATGAAAAGGTTGGAATAACATCAACCTCAGTCGAGGGCTGCTCACAAAGTTCATCATTTATGCCCATGACTTCGACTGCTCAATCCATTCTTGATGTAAGTATTATCTTATTAATAGCTTTAATCATATTTATTCATGCATTTTTAAGTGCTACTGATTTAAGTTTATTTTGCTTCTAATTTAACTTTTGAACATGTTTATATTTTTATTCTTTGACTCAGGAGTATAATCTTGAATTGATTCAAGAGAATTCAAATGAAGGTAAATCTGAGCTTGATTTATACTTGGATGAAAGATCAGTTGTTGGAGAGGCCACAGATGCCATTGAATATTGGAAAATCAATGCTACTCGATTCCCTCGATTATCAATGATGGCTTGTGATATTTTGAGCATTCCAATAACAACAGTTGCTTCAGAGTCTACATTTAGCATTGGTGGTCGTATCCTGCACAAGTATAGAAATTGTCTGCTTCCGGAAACTGTACAAGCACTCATTTGTACTCGCAATTGGTTGCATGGCTTCGAAGATTCTAAAGATCTAGGTAATGACTTGCAAACGTCTAACTATATAATTTGCTGTTTTTGTGTATGTCATATTGCTTATATAATTTCCTTTTAATTTTGGTATACAGAGATGCAAGAGGTAGAAGAAATACAAGTGTTAGAAGAAGATTCAAATTTGCATGAAGTTTGAAGATTTGCAGAATCCATTAGTCAAGCTTCGTATTTTTCATTTTGGTGGTTACTTAAGCATTGACTTTTCTTTAGTTTTTCTTAATTAATTTTTGCTTGTGGAACATGGATAGTAGGATTTGAGTTTTTCACTTGGACGTTGTAGGATTTGAGTTTTTATTTATTCCATAAACATTTATCTTTTTTATTGTGCTAGTATCTTTTTTATGCCATATAATAATTTTTGTTTGTGTTAATATATATATATAGAGAAATGATATGCTACACCCCTCCCAGTGGGCACCTTTGTGGGCACCTATGCCGTTTTTTCACTTTAACTTTATTTTTTTCAAATTTTTTTTATTGTAATATATTCTAATATCATAAAAATAATATAGAAATCATTAAATCTAAAAATCAAAACTCAATTTGATTTATTATTCATTTTTGAAGTTGGATAGAAAAAAGAGCAAATTGACTTTCGATTTATACGTGTTTTTTTGGATTTAATAATTTATATATTCATTTTTAAGATATTAGAATATATCACAACAAAAAAAAATGAAAAAAATAATATCGAAATGAAAAAATGACATAGGTGCCCACGAAGGTGCCCACCGGGAGGGGTGTAGCATATCATTCCTCTATATATATATATATATATATATATATATATATATATATATATATATATATATATATAGGGAGTGGTTCGTGTGCAAATAAATCATTGCGTGCTAAAATGCGAAAGATGCTTAAAACTATACAAAATCATACTTAAATAGTATATATTTATGCTTACAACACCACTATGCTTTTTAATGTACAAATTCATGCTTAAACCTAGTCATGCTTATAATACCTTATAATCATGCTTAAATCAATTACAGCCACAGATCAAATCAAGATCAATGGTACAGATCTATTCCTATTTCTCACACCAGGACTTATTTCTATATGATCCATCCTATATATATATATATATATATATATATATATATATATATATATATATATATATATATATATATATATATATATATATTATGGGCCGGGCTAGCCCGACAGCCCATAAAAGGCCAGGCTGGGCTGGAATTTTAAGAGCTCAAAAATTTATGGGCCGGCCCGACCCGGCCCATTTTTTAACTCTTAGCCCGCTGGCCAGGCTGGGCTGGCCCGGTCCGATCTTTTTGACAGCTCTAGCTAGGGTAACTGGATGATTGTGATGATGTGACTCATATGTGGAAAATAAACTACGATTACCTGTCATGTGATCTGTAGCACCCGAATCAATTACCCATTTGGTTGACGAGGAAACTACGCAGGAAATAGAATCAGCCAAGGCCGTGACCACATCCACAAATTTACCCTTCTCAGACATGCCCGTCACTCGATGCAGACCGAAACCACCCTAGAGATGAAGAGGAGACCGAGACGAGTCCAAAGGTGCTGACCGGAAAATTTTCCGGCGACGGACGCGCCCTCACACCCCTGAACAGTCGCCGGAACCAAAACTGTGCAGATTCACTTCGCCGGCACGTGGGACCCACACGCGCGGCCGCCGGACGTGAAACTTCCGACTAATGTGCGCCGGACAATGGCACTTCGATGTGTACAGGCGGTGTCGACCGGCGGCTGCTGGAAATCGAATGTGCGGCGCCGCCGTTTTCCAGCCCAAAAAACCCTTTTCTTTTTTTTATTTTTTATTTTTTTTATTTTTAATTTTTATTTTTTAATATACGAAATCAGCTCCCCAAAAATCGAAAACCCTAGAACCTAGAGCTCATGATACCATGTTATCTTAAACGTAAAACATCAAAGAAAGGGGAAAAATCTTCATATCATTAACTGAACGAGAGCACATATATATACACAAATGTCGGGCCTAATAAGATGGGCTTAATAACCCTAATGATAACTACCATATATATTATAACAATACTCTTGAATCCACTGCTGGTCTACCACATAATGTCTCAAACAACACCACACCGAATGCATATGTGTCACTCTTCCTTGTTAGTTTCTGGGTGCTCAAATAGTACGGATCTAAATACCCAAATGTGCCCTTAACCTTTGTGCTAACATGCTCTGCAACCTGCTTCTGTCTTCGGGTTTTGCTAAACCAAAATCTGAGACCTTAGCTATGAAATTTTCATCCAGCAGGATGTTTGAAGCCTTCACATCGCGGTGTATGACTCTGTGGCCCGTGTGAAGATAGTCTAGTCCTCGTCCAGCTTCTATGCAGATATTCAACCGCTGCTTCCACGTGAGAGAGGTATGATTTCTGTTTCTCCTAGAGTTTTTGTAGAGATGGTCACTTAGTGTACCATTCGACATGTACTCATACACAAGAATCATCTCCCTTTTCTCCCTACAGTAGCCAATTAGAGAGACGAGATTTATATGTTGAAGCTGAGCAAGTGCTTCAATCTCAGTCAAAAACTCTCGTGCTCCTTGGTTGGAATTTGATTTTAACCTCTTTACAGCAACAACTTTATCCCCTTTATCAATGAGGCCTTTGTACACTTTCCCAAATCCACCCTTCCCGATTACATGTCCCTCGTAGAAGTCCTCAGTTGCTAATTGAATTTCACGTAGTGAGAATTGGCGAAACAGACGTTCAGCCTTATCTGATGGCCTGATTTCTTCCTCGTTGCTGCTAGCTTCCCAAATGTCCGGCAACTTATAAACTATGATATTAACTAAAGATATCAAAGCTATTGCAACAGTTGCATTTGCATTTATCCGGCCAACAAGTGAGATCAAATAAGGGATGCTCTTAGATCGTGACCGCTGAGTAGGGGGCAGGGGATTTGGAGTGGCAAGACTGTTGTCAAGGTTGCTCAACTTAACTATCTCCATATCCTGCTAGAATACCATGGTCATGTCTGAGTTCATCATATGATAGTATGGAGATCAAGATATCGCGTTTGCCATCCGTTTTCCGCCCTCTCATCATCACAATGTAGTCCCTATACAAGACAAGACGATTTCCATCATTTCCAGTCAATATGTCGCCGTTAGTTTAAGCAATCTTCTCATTAATGAGGACCTTAAATTTCAGCTCACCAGTTCCTGCAATCTTGAGTCCCACCTCAGAGAAATGAAGCCTCACCAAGTACCTAAATCCCACATTCACTGGTATTTTCCAGGTACTACTCTTCTCCTTCTCTACTTCTCGAATCGCCCACTTTGGGAACATTGTATCCAAATCTCCATGTGACAAAACAGATTCCTGTTTAACATTTTGCCGTTGGATTATCTCAAGTGCAGTATCATTATCGATATATAGTACAGACTTCTCACCAATAACTTGAAGTCCTATATCTCGACTGTCAAAATAAGAAAGAGCTGTGGGCACAGGTGCAATCTCAATGCCATTTATGAAAGCATATGTTTTTGGGAACTGACTAGTTTCAGGCAAGAAAGTTATGGTGAGCCGACGATCTCTTTGTACGTTCAAACAGAACTCCTTGGCAAAAGTACTAGCAGCAGTAAGCGAGGCGCTGAAGTTACTCAACAAGGTAAAACTACCCGATTGGACAGTGAATAAGTCCTTAAACCCTCCAAAACCTTTGTACGTAGAAGGATTAAAGTGAAGGCGAATGATTTTCTGACCTGAATCCACTTGAAATGTGTAGGAAAACGGCAAACGCGAAATCCGTGCTGTCTTGTGTGGAATCTGATCATCCAAAGCCAAGTTCTTGGTGAGAGTTGAGATGGTTGACTTCCCACTAATTTGCAGCAAGGAAAAAAGTTTCGGCTGCATGTCACCAAGCCATTTCCGGCCGTTGCGCGACACAGAAGCTCTAGTCGAGCCGCAGTTTATTGAAACATTACCTGTGAAGTGACCTGAAGAAGCAGTGCTTCCTATTCTGGATGAGACGAGGAAGAATACAAGTAGCAAAGGAATCGAAAATGGACATATGCTCATGTTAGTTCTACTTCTGCGTAATCTACAGGAGGGGTGAATTTTTGCAAAGAATGATTAATGAAATAATGATGACTTACATCGTCAACTCCAAACAAATTTACTATAAAATATTGGGATAAGTTAAAAGAGAAGTTGCTGGCGGAGCTTGTTATGAGTAAAAATATGTTATAATCATAGATGATAGAATAGTACCTGCATTTCAGGAATGCGAAGCTTCATCCATCAAATCCGAAACAATCACTGCTGCTTCCTTTCATGATGCTCACCGTACTAAGAATCTGACGACGTACCCTACTGTTTCGATGTAAAGCAAAACTCCACACTATCAGAATCAAGAGATCGTGTTGACAAATGGTTTATTTTACATGTTACTCGTATTTTATTGCACTTCTGCAGATTTATTATTCTCTGCCAACCACTCAGGTATGTTGTCGGATTGGAAACAGAGCAAGCATTGTGCCTGTGACATCTCTTCTAGTTACGATAAGTCGTCTCCGAGCAACATTTTACCTGCACAATCCATTGTTGGCTGTTGTCGTGGACCATGTTGGGTGCAGAAAAGAGCTACTGGGGAACATCTCAGTGCTTCTTCCATGTCTGGACATTCATCATATCATAATGCATTCGCACTCTACATTGATATTTCTGAATCACCCATGTATGGTGTATTATGATATTACTGCATTCGAATAAAAGTACTCAATACAGCCAGCATACTCCTACCACTAACAATAGATGCATTGCTAATCAAAAAGACCCACTAGTCGACTCAAGACTGTCAAAACACCACTCTTCGATAGGGAAATTACGCACTTCATCCTCCCACTTCAAAATCTCCTCACCGTATCTAAGAACCTCATCAACACTATGAGTTTCCAGCGCTGTAGCTCGTTTTACGTACAGCTTCCGCCCAGTCAGGGACCGGAATGTCTCTTTGAACTTCACTCCCACGTAGTATAAAGCATTTTGAGCCAAAGAAGAGTTGTTATGCCCCAAGAAAGGATTAAAATCGCAAAACCAGCTGCATTCGGATAGAGGAACTTGGTTGATCATCTCCTCCAGGAGATCAAACTTATTGAGGACGACAAGAAAATCCTTCCCAGCAAGAGCTGGATGAGTCACAATTTTCTCAAATACTTTCTTGTTTTCCAACATCTTGTTTGTACGAAACCCATCAACAGCGTAATCTGTGAGGGAAACACAACAGAGGACAAGATTGACATCTTTAAACGTATCCAGCAACTTGCAGTTTCTCCCTAGGCTGCTTGAATGAACTCGAGTGAGCTGGCATCTGCAGCACAAAAATCATATGATTAGCAGCTTTTCTTCTATTCTGCTCTACGTGGATCGTATTTCAAATAACACTCAATAAATATTCTTTACATGTGAGTTCATATTGAGAGTAGGTATCAGTCAAAATATAAACTGGCTCACCTTACTAATGGAGTATCAGTATCTTGAAATGGGTATTCCATCCTATCTTCCGGAAAATAAAATTCTATTGACGCGACTTTGTTGGAAGCTATGCCCTCTGAATATAGGATATCCTCTTCACAAGGTTCATAGTCTACACGTGAAATCTCAACAGCCTTTCGGAACAGAGAAAATATTATGAGTATTCTTTGAAATAAGTTCACACCCCGTTTATGAAAGATTAAGATAAAAATAAAGCAGTGTCTACTAAATAGCGCAGAACTTACTCGATCTAAAAAGTAAGTAGCATCTCTAGGAAGCATAGGCAATCTCTTTCTACGTCTGTAAATGGCTTTAAACGCTTTATCATTCAGCAATTGCTCAGTTAATGGTGAAATCTCTCTAATGAGAGCTGGGATTTTGACCTCCAAGTTGCCTGATATCATGATCTGAACTAACCAATTTGAAAAGGCTTCCAAATTCGAAGGAAATGAAAAAATACTGGTCTCGTCATCCTGGTCTGAATTTCATAACACCAATATAACCTTTAGAATATGAGGATTACAAAAAAAAAAAAAAAAAATGTTATTTAAGCAAGCTCATACAAATAAGAGCATTTATTCCATGTATCTCACTAAAGATCACATAATCTTTTGAGTTGCCGCAATGATATGCTGCAAACTGTCCAATTTACATGCACTGTGTACCTACTTTTACTTGTACTACTGTAATTGACACTTTTTGGAGTCTCAAGCACACGAAAAGGGAGACCAACGGTGTCATGAGCATGTGCTCAATTAGAAAAGTGCACATTCGTCATAGATTATGTTATTTTAACTGGTAATGTGTCACACAACCCCGTCGACATAGGTATAAGAACATACAAAACTATGAGATGTGGATTGTTAATTTCCTATCAAATAACTAAAAGATGGTAACAGATGATTCAACCACAGTCATACCTGAGTCAGTCTCTTCACTCTGTCCCCTTGTTTTCGTTACATAATCTTCTTTAAGACGTTGACGAGCCTCAAGCAGAATACCGATGCATCTGTAAAGATTTCTCTGGATCATGATTTTGATGTTTTGCTTCTCATCTTCTGAAAGAAGGACATCATAGACATCATACAGAGTTTTGGCCTGGACTCAGAGAAGAATCAATGTACACATTCAGTTACTCTATTAATTAAGCAACTATCATCAATAGTTTCAGTCTATGTCGAAGAGGTCAATGCCTAAAATTTGAGCAAGGGTATGTGCTTCAGAAAGTTTTCCTATCTAACATGGGAAGAATTATGTTTTCAACTCGTGTACTTCAAGGAAAGTGATTTTGGTTTCAGTACCTTATTAATAGAGAATCAGATTATGCCAGGAAGATTATTTACTGCAACAATTATGATTTACCTGTTTAAATATTGTACTCGTTCCCGATTCGTCACAGCCTACTAGGAGAAGCTTATAAGTTTTGGTCTCTTCAAGGTTCCTTGCAGTAACTTTATCCCTTTCTTTGTCAAATTCTTCACCGCCAGGCTTAGTATCAGAAGGAATCGGCAGAGAAAGAGCAGAACATAACATCCTGACCAGTGTCTTAAGAACAAAAATTTGTCAATATGAGTGATAACATTAAAAAGGCAAGTTGAGAATGTTTCCCTACCTTTTCCCATAATCCCGTGATGACTGCAGTCATGCCTTCACGCTGGCAGCTTCCATCTGCTGTAACCCAAAAATGAGGATTTCCTTGACAATTAACTCCAGCAGCCTGCAAACACATTGTGAAACTGCTCAGATTTCAAAATCGAAAGTAGTAACAAATCAACTAAAAATTTTAAGTGAAACAAACCTGTAAAATCAACAGCTCTGCCTTAGTGATCTCCCGTCCGTTTATTAAAACATTTGTATAACCATTGCTAGCGTCCCGCCTCATTAGATAACCACCGACTGGCAATCTGGGGCTGATCAGCTGGCGGGGCTTTTCTCCTTCCTACTTCATTGAGCCAAAGCGATTAACACCAAGAAAAAGACAATACAACAGAACTTATTGAATCAATTCTTGAAGCTGGTTTAGGAGACAGCTCTCACCTTCCCCCAGTATCCAGAAACCTTATCATACCAATATCTTCCAGGTCTAAGCTTCTTTGGAGGGTTAGGGCAGCTTTGCAGCATTAACAGCTCTTCAGTAGAGAGAGGCTTGTCATTCACAGAGATCTGCATTGGAGTGTAGTGCTGAAGACTGCGAAGAAAAAGAACCTCAGTTTTAAACTCCTCCGTGCCTTTCCCAGTAGATAATGCAGCCTGCGTGATCACATGTTCTAATCAGGGAACTGGTAATAGAAAGTTACTTCAGCAAATATTTAGTACTTTTGCTCAATCTATTCGAAAAGGAGATGATATTTTTTTTTGACATTATGTAGAAGCTTATGGTTTGACAACCAAACTTCCTTAATATGTCGAAAGTTCATCTGCTACATGCACATGTTGTAAAATATGGATGAAAAAGTGTATAAGAAGCTGTTCTTTTCCTTCCTAGCCTAAGTCCAAAATCCAAACATACAAGTAAGTCACCTTGTATACTTTGCCACCACGGCTGACCATGCTTAAAGAGGAGAAATGACTGGTGGCGGCAGCAACTGTCATCCAATCTGCAAAACTTTCACATCGTTTATACAATTTATTGGAAGGGGAATAAAACATTAAGCAAAAATACATGGACGCCACTCCAATTTGACCAAAATATCAAAAAAGATTCATTCAATTCAGAGAAATAACTCCAAAAAGTTGAGTGATTTCTACTGCAAAAGCACAGATACATAACTGATGTCAAAAGATCAAGGAATTTCGGTACAAGACGTCATCCCATCACCAGTCACAATTTATGAGATGCTTATCAGTTTACAGGTGTTTGTACCTGATCTATACGGTTCATTTTCCTTGGATGTATTAGCTTTGTACTGAAATACTCCCCGTGGCCAAAATCTTGATTGTTTGTGCTTTCCTGATTTTCTCCCAGCTTCTCTTCCCAATGTTAGCACGGGATTAACCTGTTTGCTATTAGATTCATCTTCTGGAGGATTTGTGACCATCTGCAAATCATCGGTGGTCACTGCTAGCTGTGGCACTATGTTTGCAGGGGGTTCAATTTCAGTAAAAGCATTTTCTATCTCATTTAACACCAGAGGTATCTTATTCTCCTGTAGCTCAAGTGCCAACTCAAGTTGCAGCACAACTTGAGCCATCGTAGGTCGATTCGTAGGTTCATCATGCAAGCATCTTTCAAGAACCGCTAGATATGTTTTCAAGCTGCTAGGCGAAATCTCTTCCCTGAGATTCAGAGCTACAATCTGATCAACTTCTCCTTTACTAATCTTATCTACTGCCCATTTGGTCAAACTCCGCTCATCCTCCACAGCCCATGATTCTACAGCTGGCCTCCCACATAATACTTCCAACAAAACCACACCAAATGCATATGTGTCACTTCTCTTTGTTAGTTTCTGAGTTCTAACATAATATGGATCTATGTACCCAAATGTGCCCTTGACCTTTGTGCTAACATGGCTGTGGAACCTGCTTCTGTCTTCAGGCTTTGCCAAGCCAAAATCCGAGACCTTAGCTACAAAATTTTCATCCAGTAGGATGTTTGAAGGCTTTACATCACGGTGTATGACTCTGTGGCCGGTGTGAAGATAGTCCAGACCTCGTCCAGCTTCTATGCATATATTTAGTCGCTCCTTCCATGTCAGAGAAGAATGACTCCTGTTGCGCCTAGCATTCTTGTACAGATGGTCAGCCAGTGTACCTTTGGGCATATACTCATAAACAAGAATCATTTCCCTTTGCTCACTGCAGTAGCCAATTAGAGAAACAAGATTAATATGCCGAAGCTCTGAAAGCGTCTCAATCTCAGTCATAAACTCTCGCACTCCTTGTTTGGAATGTGATTTTAACCTCTTTACAGCAACAGTCTTTTGCCCGTCATCGATGAGTCCTTTGTAGACTTTACCAAACCCTCCCTTTCCAATTACAAGTCCCTCGTTGAAATTTCTAGTTGCTGATCGAATCTCAGCTAGGGAAAAATGGCAAAAGAGTCGTTCGGCCCTGTCTGACGGCCTCAGTTCCTCCTCCTTGCTGCTAGCTTCCCAGTAGAATCGCAACTTATAAACAATCACATTTAAGAGAGATAATATAGCTATTACAATAGCTGCAGCTGCATTTTTACTACTAAGAAGCACAAGCAGGTATAGGGAGCTCTTGGAGGATACATCATGATGTTGAAGCAGGGGATTTGAAGTGGCTAGACTGTTGTCAGGGTTGCTCAACTTCACTATCTCATATCCTGTAAGGATTCCATGTCCATCTCTGAGTTCATTATATGACAGGACCGATATCAAGATATCACGTTCATTGTCCGTTTTCAGCCCTGCCATCATCACAATGTAGTCCCCATACAAGAGAAAGCCATTTCCATCCCTTGCCCTCAATGGCTCACTATCGGTGTGAGCAACCATCTCATTAAGGAGGACCTTAAATCTCAGCTTACCCGTCTCCGCGAGCTCCAGTCCCACCTCAGAGAAATGAAGCCTCACCAAATACCTGAATCCCACATTCACAGGTACTTTCCAGGTACTATTCTTCTTCTTCTCTACTCCTTCAGTTGCCCACTTTGGAAACATGCTATCAGAATCTCCATTAGACGAAACGGCATCATGCTTCAGATCTCGTCTTTCGATTATCTCAAGCGCAGTGTTACCATCAACATATTCCGATGTCTCCTTACCAAATTGAAGCCCAATTCCGCCCCCACGAAGATAAGAATGAGTGGGAGGGACGGAGATAATCTCAATACCATTTACAAAAGCATAAACATCTAGGGATTGGCCAGTTTCAGGGGAGAAAGTTACGATGAGCTGTTGATTTTTTTGAATGTTCAAACAGAATTCCTTAACAAAATTACTCACAGCAAGAGCACCAGCAGTAATTGAAGCACTAAAATTACCGAGCAAGATAAAACCACCGGATTTAACAGTGAACAAATCCCTCAACCCTCCGAATCCCTTATACGAAGACGGATTAAAATGGAGGCGGATGATTTTCTGACCTGGACCCACTCGAAACGCGTACGAAAACGGCGAGCGCGAGACCCTCGCCGTCCCGTGCGGAACTGGATCGTCGGAAGCCAGCTTGTGAGCGAGGATCGAGGCGGTCGACTCGCCGTTGATTTGCAGGAAGGGATGGAGCTTCGGCTGCGCGTCCCCCAGCCATTGCCGGCCGCTGCGCGCTGCGGAAGCTCCGTTTGCACCGCAGTTTACGGAAACATCGCCGGCGAAGGGAGCTGAGCTGGTGCTGCGGAATCTGGAAGTGATGAGGAAGTATATTATTAGCGAAGAAATTGAAATTGAGCTCGGATTCATGGCTGGATGAGGATGAAGATTCAGACGAATGTAATGAAGCAGAATTTACAGGTGCTGAGAATTTTGGGGGGAAACGATTGATGATGGCTTCCATTTCCATAGTCAACTCGAGAAGTCTTTTGAAGTAAACGTTTGAAATTTCCATGCACTCATAGTATTAATTAAAATTAAAAAAGAGCGGTAACCTTTTCTACTATGTTTACGAATGATTTTATTTCCTCCGGTAAAAAAAGAAGAAAATGGGTAAAAAAAACACGGCACAAGCAGAAAGCCCCAGATTAAAAAAAAAAAACTTAGCGGCACTTCCTCCACCCTCTCCCGCCGATCGAAGCCGCCGGAACACGGTCCGACATGAAGATTTACCGGAGTTTGATGACGGTCCGATCTCAGCTCTCTCGCCGCCGGCGGCTTCACATCTCTCTTGTTGTTGTATTTCCTGGAGAGGATTCACATCTTCCGACGGCGAGCAGCCTAAATCAACCACAAGCTCGCGACAAGTTTGAGAGAATTGCTACGAGATCATATTATAGGAAGAGAATTAAGGATGCGAGATCATGATGAATCGATGGAGTGATCGGAAGTTTCGTGCATTGAATCGTGCTCGGTATCGAACAGAGACTTCAATTTGAAGAGTTCAATTGAGGAGGAGCTTGAATTTGAAGGAGGCGACGTTACTAAATCTGAAGTTTCTAGTGCTTCGCGGTTTTGATTTCTCGAGAACAATGTGAAGTTGAATGAAATTGGAACAAACCAGAGCGAGGTTGTTCCAGGTGCGCGCAAACTGTTCGATAAAATTCCTCAGAGGAGGCTTGATACAATTTCCAACATAATGCAGCTAAAAACGGTGATGCACCACTTAATTCCGCGGACGGAGCAACCGAAATAAGTGAAATACAGCTGCGTGTGAAGCACAATCCAGCCTCCAAACCTCATCGGCGACCTCAATTTAGCTTGCTCCGAGCAGCTCTCCAACAGTGTCGTTATTTACAGTCCAGCGAGAGCACTCAAAGCTACTGAATTGGCCATGTATGTTTCCTCTTTCTCCCTCCCTCTCTCTCTCTGCTACAACACCCACACCAACTTCATGATCACGAACAATGCAAGCGTGTTCGTGTTCTTTCATAAGGGGCGAGGAAGCAGTGGAGAAAAGGGGCGAGGAATGTAGCAGAATTGGTAGGCGAATCACAGCTGGGAGGAGAGTTTCCTGAGGAAGAAACGCTGAGATGTATCAAAGTAGGTCTCTTGTGCTCCCAACGTGAACCGCAGGCTTCAAGAGAAACGCCCTTGGTCGGTAGAGAATTTTCTTGAGAAAGTAATATGATTCCAAATTATTAATTTTAAATTACTGTGTTTGGTGCGACAAGGAAATTAATTAGAATCCGTAAATTTAAATTCCCATATTTGTTTCAATTTTAATACTCCCTCCGTCCCAAAGATAACGCCCTGTTTCTTTTGATCTTATTTTTGTACTACCTTCGTCCCATAATTTTGGGTACATGAATTAAGAGAATGTGTAATCTTTTCTGAGATATGGATAGTATAGTACTCACACTATAAGTAGTTGAGAAAAGATTACGCATTCCATTAATTCTTGTTCCCAAAATTATGGGACGAAGATGGTACAAAAATATTGTCAAAAGAAACAGGACGTTATCTATGGAACGGAGGGAGTAATAAATTATGAGAACGTAATATGATTCTAACACCAAGGAAAGTAGGGTCAAAATTATAGGATTCTTATTCCCTACTTTAATCTAGTTCTTCTTTTTCATAATATAGGTATGTTTAATGAAGCAGCTTCGTCCTCCTCTCTCGACGTTCTGCGCTTCTTCTCTCATGCAGTACGTCTCTCTCCCCACGTCTCAATGGACTTTATCGTCTCTCTTCCTCTATCTCTTTCTCTCTTCAATTGTTGGTAAGTTTATATGTTTGCGTGTGTGTTTGAAGGGTTAGATTAAAATTGATATTATTATCGACCTTCTTTGATTGTTTTTTCCCATAGCTTAGTGACGAATCAATTAAATAGGTGAAATTCCTCCTTACTACAATTGATTGGTCAAGATTCAACATATTTAAAATAAAATTCATGTGTAATGCAAATGTTCACAATTTTACTTAATTTAAAATACTATAATTGATGACTCTATGATAATGAAAATGGTAGCATTAGCAAGCACCATGTTTCCATTATTTTCTTGGATCTTTATTTTTTTTTATCAACACTTTAGATTTTGGTCCGTTTATGTGACATTTAACTTGTATATTTGTAATTGTGAATGACATAATTTATTTGTGATATACAGCCAAAATGTCAGGGGTGGATTCAAATAGGAGGAAAAAGCTATTGTATTTGATAATACATATATGCACATGGAGAGAAAGAACATGTTAAAGTTAATGATGTTTGTGGTTGCAAGTATCACAAGACATTATTATAAAATATATTGTTTAAAGGCCTCTTATTCTTTGACTGAGTATGATCGATCCCGTTACATCTACAGGTTGATTTATGAGAATGACACGTGTCATAATAAATTGCTTATGAATAAGAAATGTTTTAGAAAACTAATGCATATGCTTGAAAGTATTGCAAACTAAAAGCATCAAGGAGCCTTGAGGTTATCACATGCATATTCAACAGTATTGAGGTTATCACATGCATCTTACCTACTTCAGGAGTCCAAGTGGGAGGCAGAAAGCCATCATCGACATGGATGATGAGACTGCTCGAATGTGAGTCGAGTTCCTGATTCGTATGTTTCAACAAAGGAAAACTTGAAAAGATTAAGGAAGCTGATCTCAGAGGGGCTCGAGTATATTCGCTGAAAGACAGTATGTTTTAAAATGAATTATATACTAATTGTGAAGGTGAATTTCTGCTTTATTCAGGAGTTGATATTTTTAAATGACATTCCTATTTTATTATAATCCTGCAGATTTATTGTTCTCGGTGTTATCAGGCCACTCTGCCAATCACTCAGGTATGTGGTCAGATTCCAAATAGAGCAGCCATAGTACATATGCCATTTTCTCTTGTAACAATAAATCGTCTCCGAGCAACATTCTAACCGCAGAATCCATTGTTGGCCGTTGCTTTTGACCATGTTGGGTGCACAACAAAGCCACTAGGAAACATCTCATTGCTTCTTGCCCTTCTTCCTTTGAGAACTCCCTGAGAAGGGATCTGTCCATCAGCTCCAGCACTCGAAATTGCTTCATCCGTTCTTCCCACGCCTTCCATGCCTGGACATTATCATATCATATGAATGCATTCACGATTATACGACTGCATAGACCTTAATTGCATTTACCTTAGGTTCATGTACAGGATGGTGGTGTATGAATGAATGTAGCAAATCATTAAAGATTGGTAGAATTTATGCTGTGGAACTTGGTAAAGTTGTTTACCTTTTTCTCAACAATCTATTTCTACAACCCTCAATGTTCACTTCTATTTGAACTTGCATGAACACTATACTCAGAAGCTCGTAGAAGTTAGCAATGCTTACATTTGCAACGAGGTCTCCCGAACTTGGCTCGTTATTTCTCTGACCATTCATTATCTCCAGGACTAAGACCCCAAATCTATACACCTCTTCCTTCTCTAAAATACTCTCTATACATTTTGGTGAGGTATAACCACTGCAGGTACAAATTATCGAAAAAAGAATATCATTATCCTGAACTATAGAACCTAAATGCAGACAGGAGAGGATATAGATCCTCATGACATACCAGGTACTATCAGCAACGGTGGACGGTTCTGGTTGTTCATCTTTGATAATTCTGGCAAGGCCGAAGCCTGAAATTTTAGGATTCATCTCTTTATCAAGTAATATATTGGAAAGATTCAGATTTCTGTGGATTATCTTAGGGCATGACCCAGAATGAAGATAGGAAACTCCTTGAGCAATCCCAATGATGATTTTGAAGCGAACTGACCATGAAAGTTGATCACGACATTTGTTATCTGTGTGCAAAAGATTCATCATGTTCAAGAACAAAATGCTATGTCCTATGCTTATCTATTTACTTAAAATCAAACAAAGAAAGGAAGAGTCCAAATAGACCACCAACCGCTTATGAATGCTTCCAGACTTCCATTTTCTATGTATTCATAAAAGAGCATCCCTCTCTGTTCATCAATATAATATCTAAGTAGTTGAATAATATTCCGATGACGGAGACTGGGAAGCAAGCGAATCTCATTTCTGTACTGATTGACAAGTACTGGGCCCGAGAACCTTTTAATTGTTACTACCTCTCCTGGACATAACTCAATCTATATAAAATCACAACTAGAATTAGTAAATAGGAGGAGAATCTTCCCTACTATATTAAAAGGGAAAGAGAAAGAAAGGAAACATTAGCCTTGACAGTCACCTTATACTTGGTTACAATTCCAACTCCTAAAGGTTCATCTGGAAAGGAGAATCGATTAGTAGCAGTCCAGCTAGGGTCGAACTTCTTTAATCTGAATTCTGCCAACATAACTGCAACTGTTAGGCATACGACAAAAGATAATCAGAAGAAGAGAATGGGAAAACGCAAATTTGTGACACAAAGTGATTATGTCTGCAGCCGCTGCCAAGCCATGTAGCTTTCATTAGGGAATTCCTAACTAATCTGAGATATTAGTTTACTTGCTGAGAACAGAAGGAGACTGCATCGATAATAGTTTGAGTTATGTTCTCTGAGATGGTTCTAACTTGTTCTAGAAGTGTTGCCAATCTAAATATCATAATGGCTGACACTCTCCCTCCCTCTCTCAAGCAGCATACAATGTCAATAAGTTTGTTCTACCTTCATCTACAACCGCAAATCTTTGGAGTTGCATTGCAAACTCCAGGCTCTCCATAACATCCTCCATTGCTGGTCGATCAGTATCTTGGTCTCTGACGCATGCTATGGCTGTTTCGACAAATTTTCCCAAGCATTCGGGTCCAATCTGACCTTTGAGATTTGAATCAACTATCTGTTCAAGTTTCTGTTCCGTGAAACATGATGTAGCCCACTCTACCAAGTTCACTCGCTCTTTCGGTAGCTCGGGAGCTATTGGTGGCCTGGCACATAAAACTTCTAACAGCAACACCCCAAATGAGCAGACATCAAACTTTTCCGCCACTTTCCGTTCCTTGAAGTACTCCTTGTCCAGGTCAGAAAATCTGCCAGTGACGGCATTAGTGAGGTCTAGATCTGAAGGACATACTTCTGATAGGCCAAAGTCACGTAGCTTTGCCACCCATTCCTCATCCAGAAAGATATTGGCAGACTTGATGCCGCCGTGGAAGATAAATTTCTCATATCGACTGTGAAGATAGTCCAATCCTCCAGCAATGTCGAAGCAAATTTGTAGGCGGCGCTCCCATGTTAAGGGGGGATTACTTAAACCATAGAGATGATCAAGTAAAGTTCCATGCGGCATGTATTTGTGGATTAAGGCCATCTCCTTTTTCTCATAGCAATAGCCGATTAGTGGTACCAAGTTCCGGTGCCTCAGATTTGACAAATTTCTAATTTTACTATGGAGCTTGCTGTCTGCTTCATTCGTCCACGAATTCAGTCTTTTGATCGCCACCGTTGTGGTGCTGTCATCGATAAGCCCTTTGTACACCTTGCCGCTTCCTCCGGTGGTGATGATGAGCTGTTTGTCAAAGTTGCGGGTTGCAGTTTTGATCTCATGGAGAGAGAAACGCCTGCATGCATCTGGGTATTGCTTGGCAGCTGCATCAGAATCTCCCAGGTCATACTTCGATGAATCTGTCTCAGCTTCAAGAAGCGCTGTAATATAAATGCAGAAACTCATAATCTCGCATTATACACTCAAGAAGATTAAGAATGGTATTAACAATATCAGAATATCTACAGGATCAGAGTGAGTAACTATCTACCTGGTGCTAAGTTGAATTCCTTTATGTCAGATGGCTTTCCCCTTCGCCAAAAGCTAGCCCGAAATGGATTATACTTTGACAGTTTTGTCAGATCTTTACTAGCAGCTGGAGATTGTTGAGAAAATGCAGCAATCTGCAAATCTGCAGAGGCTTCTGCTAATTCCTCACCGTTTTCAGCTGGTATCTTGACGTCTTCGTTTTCTGGTATCTTAATGCCTTCGTCTGCTACTTCCTCAGCGTTAGTTGGAATAGCAATAGGAGCTATTTCATTCTGCACCAATAGATTTCTGTTATCCTGCTGCTCAAGTGCAGACTCAAGATGCAGCACAACTTGTGACATTGTTGGTCGATTCTTTGGTTCATCATGCAAGCACTTTTCTGCAACCTCCACAAATTTCTTCAAGCTGTCTAGTAAGATTTCCTGTCTCAGACTCGAATCGACTATCTCTTCAACTTCTCCTTTACTAATTTTGTCTCGAGCCCACGTGACCAGAATACGCTCATCATATGATACTCTTGAATCCACTGCTGGTCTACCACATAATGTCTCAAACAACACCACACCGAATGCATATGTGTCACTCTTCCTTGTTAGTTTCTGGGTTCTAACATAGTACGGATCTAAGTACCCGAATGTGCCCTTAACCTTTGTGCTAACATGGCTCTGCAACCTGCTTCTGTCTTCGGGTTTTGCTAAACCAAAATCTGAGACCTTAGCTATGAAATTTTCATCCAGCAGGATGTTTGAAGCCTTCACATCGCGGTGTATGACTCTGTGGCCCGTGTGAAGATAGTCTAGTCCTCGTCCAGCTTCTATGCAGATATTCAACCGCTGCTTCCACGTGAGAGAGGTATGATTTCTGTTTCTCCTAGAGTTTTTGTAGAGATGGTCACTTAGTGTACCATTCGACATGTACTCATACACAAGAATCATCTCCCCTTTCTCCCTACAGTAGCCAATTAGAGAGACGAGATTTATGTGTTGAAGCTGAGCAAGTGCTTCAATCTCAGTCAAAAACTCTCGCGCTCCTTGGTTGGAATTTGATTTTAACCTCTTTACAGCAACAACTTTATCCCCTTTATCAATGAGGCCTTTGTACACCTTCCCAAATCCACCCTTCCCGATTACATGTCCCTCGTAGAAGTCCTCAGTTGCTAATTGAATTTCACGTAGTGAGAATTGGCGAAACAGACGTTCAGCCTTATCTGATGGCCTGATTTCATCCTCGTTGCTGCTAGCTTCCCAAATGTCCGGCAACTTATAAGCTATGATATTAACTAAAGATATCAGAGCTATTGCAACAGTTGCATTTGCATTTATCCGGCCGAGAAGTGAGAGCAAATATGGGATGCTCTTAGATCGTGACCGCTGAGTAGGGGGCAGGGGATTCGGAGTGGCAAGACTGTTGTCGGGGTTGCTCAACTTAACTATCTCATATCCTGCTAGAATACCATGGTCATGTCTGAGCTCATCATACGATAGTATGGAGATCAAGATATCGCGTTTGCCATCCGTTTTCCGGCCTCTCATCATCACAATGTAGTCCCTATACAAGACAAGACGATTTCCATCATTTCCAGCCAATATGTCGCCGTTAGTTTGAGCAATCTTCTCATTAATGAGGACCTTAAATTTCAGCTCACCAGTTCCTGCAATCTTGAGTCCCACCTCAGAGAAATGAAGCCTCACCAAGTACCTAAATCCCACATTCACTGGTATTTTCCAGGTACTACTCTTCTCCTTCTCTACTTCTCGAATCGCCCACTTTGGGAACATTGTATCCAAATCTCCATGTGACAAAACAGATTCCTGTTTAACATTTTGCCGTTGGATTATCTCAAGTGCAGTATCATTATCGATATATATTACAGACTTCTCACCAATAACTTGAAGTCCGATATCTCGACTGTCAAAATAAGAAAGAGCTGTGGGCACAGGTGCAATCTCAATGCCATTTATGAAAGCATATGTTTTTGGGAACTGACTAGTTTCAGGCAAGAAAGTTATGGTGAGCCGACGATCTCTTTGTACGTTCAAACAGAACTCCTTGGCAAAAGTACTAGCAGCAGTAAGCGAGGCGCTGAAGTTACTCAACAAGGTAAAACTACCCGATTGGACAGTGAATAAGTCCTTAAACCCTCCAAAACCTTTGTACGTAGAAGGATTAAAGTGAAGGCGAATGATTTTCTGACCTGAATCCACTTGAAATGTGTAGGAAAACGGCAAACGCGAAATCCGTGCTGTCTTGTGTGGAATCTGATCATCCAAAGCCAAGTTCTTGGTGAGAGTTGAGATGGTTGACTTCCCACTAATTTGCAGCAAGGAAAAAAGTTTCGGCTGCATGTCACCAAGCCATTTCCGGCCGTTGCGCGACACAGAAGCTCTAGTCGAGCCGCAGTTTATTGAAACATTACCTGTGAAGTGACCTGAAGAAGCAGTGCTTCCTATTCTGGATGAGATGAGGAAGAATACAAGTAGCAAAGGAATCGAAACTGGACATATGCTCATGTTAGTTCTACTTCTGTGTAATCTACAGAAGAGGTGAATTTTGCAAAGAATGATTAATGAAATAATGATGACTTACATCGTCAACTCCAAACAAATATACTATAAAATATTTGGATAAGTTAAAAGAGAAGTTGCTGGCGGAGCTTGTTATGAGTAAAAATATGTTATAATCATAGATGATAGAATAGTACCTGCATTTCAGGAATGCGAAGCTTCATCCATCAAATCCGAAACAATCACTGCTGCTTCCTTTCATGATGCTCACCGTACTAAGAATCTGACGACGTACCCTACTGTTTCGATGTAAAGCAAAACTCCACACTATCAGAATCAAGAGATCGTGTTGACAAATGGTTTATTTTACACGTTACTCGTATTTTATTGCACTTCTGCAGATTTATTGTTCTCTGCCAACCACTCAGGTATGTTGTCGGATTGGAAATAGGGCGGGCATTGTGCCTGTGACATCTCTTCTAGTTACATTAAGTCGTCTCCTAGCAACATTTTAACCTCACAATCCATTGTTGGCTGTTTTTGCGGACCATGTTGGGTGTAGAAAAGAGCTACTGGGGAACATCTCAGTGCTTCTTCCATGTCTGGACATTCATCATATCATAATGCATTCGCACTCTACATTGATATTTCTAAATCACCCATGTATGGTGTATTATGATATTACTGCATTCGAATAAAAGTACTCAATACAGCCAGCATACTCCTACCACTAACAATAGATGCATTGCTAATCAAAAAGACCCACTAGTCGACTCAAGACTGTCAAAACACCACTCATCGATAGGGAAATTACGCACTTCATCCTCCCACTTGAAAATCTCCTTACCGTATCTAAGAACCTCATCAACACTATGAGTTTCCAGCGCTGTAGCTTGTTTTACGTACAGCTTCCGCCCAGTCAGGGACCGGAATGTCTCTTTGAACTTCACTCCCACGTAGTATAAAGCATTTTGAGCCAAAGAAGAGTTGTTATGCCCCAAGAAAGGATTAAAATCGCAAAACCAGCTGCATTCGGATAGAGGAACTTGGTTGATCATCTCCTCCAGGAGATCAAACTTATTGAGGATGACAAGAAAATCTTTCCCAGCAAGAGCTGGATGAGTCACAATTTTCTCAAATACTTTCTTGTTTTCCAACATCTTGTTTGTACGAAGCCCATCAACAGCGTAATCTGTGAGGGAAACACAACAGAGGACAAGATTGACATCTTTAAACGAATCCAGCAACTTGCAGTTTCTCCCTAGGCTGCTTGAATGAACTCGAGTGAGCTGGCATCTGCAGCACAAAAATCATATGATTAGCAGCTTTTCTTCTATTCTGCTCTACGTGGATCGTATTTCAAATAACACTCAATAAATATTCTTTACATGTGAGTTCATATTGAGAGTAGGCATCAATCAGAAAATATAAACTGACTCACCTTACTAATGGAGTATCAGTATCTTGAAATGGGTATTCCGTCCTATCTTCAGGAAAATAAAATTCTAGTGACGCGACTTTGTTGGAAGCTATACCCTCTGAATATAGGATATCCTCTTCACAAGGTTCATAGTCTACACGTGAAATCTCAACAGCCTTTCGGAATAGAGAAAAGATTATGAGTATTCTTTGGATCAAGTTCACACCCCGTTTATGAAAGATTAAGATAAAAATAAATAAAGCAGTGTCTACTAAATAGAGCAGAACTTACTCGATCTAAAAAGTAAGTAGCATCTCTAGGAAGCATAGGCAATCTCTTTCTACGTCTGTAAATGGCTTTAAACGCTTTATCATTCAACAACTGCTCAGTTAATGGTGAAATCTCTCTAATGAGAGCTGGGATTTTGACCTCCAAGTTGCCTGATATCATAATCTGAACTAGCCAATTTGAAAAGGCTTCCAAATTCGAAGGAAATGAAAAAATACTGGCCTCGTCATCCTGGTCTGAATTTCATAACACCAATATAACCTTTAGAATACGAGGATTACAAAAAAAAAAGGTTATTTATTAATAAGAGCATTTATTCCATGTATCTCACTAAAGATCACATAATCTTTTGAGTTGCCGCAATGATATGCTGCAAACTGTCCAATTTACATGCACAACGTACCTACTTTTACTTGTACTACTGTAATTGACACTTTTTGGAGTCTCAAGCACACGAAAAGGGAGACCAACAGTGTCATGAGCATTTGCTCAATTAGAAAAGTGCACATTCGTCATAGATTATGCAATTTTAACTGGTAATGTGTCACACAGCACCGTCGACATAGGTTATAAGAACATACAATACTATGAGATATGGATTGTTACTCATGCACCTATTTTGCCATAATTTCCTATCAAATAACTAATAGGTGGAAACAGGTGATTCAACAATAGGCATACCTGAGTCAGTCTCTTCACTTTGTCCCCTTGTTTTCGTTACATAATCTTCTTCAAGACGCCGACGAGCCTCAAGCAGAATACCAATGCATCTGTAAAGATTTCTCTGGATCATGATTTTGATGCTTTGCTTCTCATCCTTTGAAAGAAGGACATTATACAGAGTTTTGGCCTGGACTCAGAAGAAGAATTCATGTACATATTCAGTTATTCTATTAAGTAAGCAACTATCATCAATAGATTCAGAAAGTTTTTCTATTAAATATGGGAAGAATGATGTTCTCCACTCGGGTACTTCAAGGAAAGTGATTTGGGTTGCAGTACCCTACTATTAGGGTATCAGATTTCTTGAAGTTGACCGAAAACAATCTCTAACAAAAACATATAAGGGAGTAAAAAAGACTTGACAGAATTATCAATTCAAGCTGCTCAACCTAAAGTATGAAAAAGTAGTGGGAAAGAAAAAAGTAATAAGTGTTGGTCACCACCTTTCTCACTACAACATATTAACATAATAATGCAGCATTAAAGTTATCTTGTTATGCTCTTTTTTCCGTGAACAGACCTAGAATTATATTACTAACTTGCGACTGCAAAGCCAAATGAGTCAACGACTCAACATATTCTGTCTTCTCACTGCGAAAAATAAGATGAGGGAAACTAGTCTTGTGCTATGTTAGTAACTAAACATGGCCTGTAATAGGAAAGGATAACAGAAGGAAGGTATTACACAGCCACAAATATATGCTAAGGCTCCCTCATCTGAGTCGTTAACAGAAAATTCTATATTATGCCAGGAATAAAAAAAAAATTAGAGAAAAAAAATCTGAAAACCAAAACTGAATTAAAATAAATAAGGTTACTACATAATTCAAAAAAAAATTACATAACCAGGCTATCACGGAGACGGTTGTGAGTAGAGAAACATGTTCAGCAGAAGACTAAAAAAGCAGTTTGTAGGGTCAATTCTGCACATCTTTGATGATGCATCACAGTGATCTTATTGATCATAGGTTACCTTTCGATGAAAAACACAAAAAAATTTGAGACTTATGGAAAACCAGAAAATTTATTGCACCAAATATGATTTACCTGTTTAAATATTGTACTCGTTCCAGATTCGTCACAGCCTACTAGGAGAAGCTTATAAGTTTTGGTCTCTTCAAGGTTCCTTGCAGTAACTTTATCCCTTTCCTTGTCAAATTCTTCACCACCAGGCTTAGTATCAGAAGGAATCGGCAGAGAAAGAGCAGAACATAACATCCGGACCAGTGCCTTAAGAACAAAAATTTGTCGGCATTAGTGATAATAGTAATAAGGCAAGTCGAGAAGAAAATTTTTTCCTACCTTTTCCCATAATCTCGTGATGACTGTATTCATGCCTTCAAGCTGGCAGCTTCCATCTGCTGTAACCCAAAAATGAGGATTTCCTTGACAATTAACTCCAGCAGCCTGCAAACACATTGTGAAACTGCTCAGATTTCAAAATCGAAAGTAGTAACAAATCAACTAAAAATTTTAAGTGAAACAAACCTGTAACATCAACAGCTCTGCCTTAGTGATCTCCCGTCCGTTTATTAAAACATTTGTATAACCATTGCTAGCATCCCGCCTCATTAGATAACCGACTGGCAATTTGGGGCTAATCAGCTGGCGGGGCTTTTCTCCTTCCTACTTCATTGAGCCAAAGTGATTAACACCAAGATAAAGACAATTCAAAATAACTTATTGTATCAATTTTTGTGAAGCTAGTTTACGAGACAGCTCTCACCTTCCCCCAGTATCCAGAAGTCCCATCATACCAATATCTTCCAGGTCTAAGCTTCTTTGGAGGATTTGGGCAGCTTTGCAGCAATAGCAGCTCTTCGGTAGAGAGAGGCTTGTCATTCACAGAGATCTGCATTGAATTATAATGCTGAAGACTGCGAAGAAAAAGAACCTCAGTTTTTAGCTCCTCCGTGCCTTTCCCGGTAGATAATGCAGCCTGCGTGATTACATGTTCTAATCAGATAACTAGTAGTAGTAAGATACTTCGGCAATTTGTACTTTGCTCAATCTATTCGGTAAAGGAAATGATATTTTGTTTTGACATTATGTAGGAGCTTATAGTTTGACAACCAAACTTCCTTAGTATGTGGAAAGTTCATCTGCTTCTTGCACATGTTGTTCTTTCACCGTGGAAAAAGTGTATGAGAAGCTGTTCTTTTCCTTTCTAGCCTAAGTCCAAAAACCAAATGTATAAGTTCAATCAAGTCACCTTATATACTCTGGCACCACGGCCGACCATGCTTAAAGAGGAGAAATGACTGGTGCCAGCAGCAACTGTCATCCAATCTGCAAGACATCCACATTGTTTATACAATTTATTGGAATCGGAAACAAACACTAAGCAAAAATACATGGACAACACTCCAGATTGACCACGTTATCAAAAGATTCATTCATTTCAGAGAAATATCTACAAAAGGTTGAGTGATTTCCACTGCAAAAGCACAGATACATAACCATACCGATGTCAAAAAATCAAGGAATGTGTGTGCAGGAATTCATCCCATCACCAGTCACAATTTATGAGATGCTAATGAGTTTAATGGTTTTTGTACCTGATCTATATGATTCGTTTTCCTTGGATGTATTAGCTTTGTACCGAAATACTCCCCGTGGCCAAAATCTTGATTGTTTGTGCTTTCCTGGTTTTCTCCCATCTTCTCTTCCCGATGTTAGCTCGGGATTAACCTGTTTGCTGTTAGATTCATCTTCTGGAGGATTTGTGACCATCTGCAAATCATTGATGGTCATTGCTGGCTGCGGCCCTATGTTTGCTGACAGTTCAATTTCAGTAGAAGCATTTTCTATCTCATTTAACACCAGAGGTATCTTATTCTCCTGTAGCTCAAGTGCCAACTCAAGTTGCAGCACAACTTGAGCCATCGTAGGTCGATTCGTAGGTTCATCATGCAAGCATCTTTCAAGAACCGCTACATATGTCTTCAAGCTGCTAGGAGAAATTTCTTCCTTGAGATTCAGAGCTACAATCTGATCAACTTCTCCTTTACTAATCTTATCTACTGCCCATTTGGTCAAACTCCGCTCATCCTCCACAGCCCATGATTCTACAGCTGGCCTCCCACATAATACTTCCAACAAAACTACACCAAATGCATATGTGTCACTTCTCTTTGTTAGTTTCTGGGTTCTAACATAATATGGATCTATGTACCCAAATGTGCCCTTGACCTTTGTGCTAACATGGCTGTGGAACCTGCTTCTGTCTTCAGGCTTTGCCAAGCCAAAATCCGAGACCTTAGCTACAAAATTTTCATCCAGTAGGATGTTTGAAGGCTTTACATCACGGTGTATGACTCTGTGGCCGGTGTGAAGATAGTCTAGACCTCGTCCAGCTTCTATGCATATATTTAGTCGCTGCTTCCATGTCAGAGAAGAATGACTCCTGTGGCGCCTGGCATTCTTGTACAGATGGTCAGCCAGTGTACCTTTGGGCATATACTCATAAACAAGAATCATTTCCCTTTGCTCACTGCAGTAGCCAATTAGAGAAACAAGATTAATATGCCGAAGCTCTGAAAGTGTCTCAATCTCAGTCATAAATTCTCGCACTCCTTGTTTGGAATGTGATTTTAACCTCTTTACAGCAACAGTCTTTTGCCTGTCATCGATGAGTCCTTTGTAGACTTTACCAAACCCTCCCTTTCCAATTACAAGTCCCTCATTGAAATTTCTAGTTGCTGATCGAATCTCAGCTAGGGAAAAATGGCAAAAGAGTCGTTCGGCCCTGTCTGACGGCCTCAGTTCCTCCTCCTTGCTGCTAGCTTCCCAGTAGAATCGCAACTTATAAACAATCACATTTAAGAGAGATAATATAGCTATTACAGCAGCTGCAACTGCATTTTTATTACTAAGAAGCGCGAGCAGGTATAGGAAGCTCTTGGAGGATACATCCTGATGTGGAAGCAGGGGATTTGAAGTGGCTAGACTGTTGTCAGGGTTGCTCAACTTCACGATCTCATATCCTCTAAGGATTCCATGTCCATCTCTGAGTTCATTATATGACAGGACCGATATCAAGATATCACGTTTATTGTCCGTTTTCAGCCCTGCCATCATCACGATGCAGTCCCCATACAAGAGAAAGCCATTTCCATTCCTTTCCCTCAATAGCTCACTATCGGTGTGAGCAACCATCTCATTGATGAGGACCTTAAATCGAAGTTTACCCGTCTCCGCGAGCTCCAGTCCCACCTCAGAGAAATGAAGCCTCACCAAATACCTGAATCCCACATTCACAGGTACTTTCCAGGTACTACTTTTCTTCTTCTCAACTCCTTCAGTTGCCCACTTTGGAAACATGCTATCAGAATCTCCATCAGACAAAACAGCATCATGCTTCAGATCTCGCCTTTCGATTATCTCAAGTGCAGTGTTACTATCAACATATTCCGATAACTCCTTACCAAATTGAAGCCCAATTCCTCCCCCGCGAAGATAAGAATGAGTGGGAGGGACGGAGATAATCTCAATACCATTTACAAAAGCATAAACATCTAGGGATTGAGCTGTTTCAGGGGAGAAAGTTATGATGAGCTGTTGATTTTGTTGAATGTTCAAACAGAATTCCTTAACAAAATTACTCACAGCAAGAGCACCGGCAGTAATTGAAGCACTAAAATTACCGAGCAAGATAAAACCACCGGATTTAACAGTGAACAAATCCCTCAACCCTCCGAACCCCTTATATGAAGACGGATTAAAGTGAAGGCGGATGACTTTCTGACCTGGACCCACTCGAAACGCGTACGAAAATGGTGAGCGCGAGACCCTCGCCGTCCCGAACGGAACTGGATCGTCGGAAGCCAGCTTGTGAGCGAGGATCGAAGTGGTTGACTCGCCGTTGATTTGCAGAAAGGGATGGAGCTTCGGCCGCGAGTCCCCAATCCATTGTCGGCCGCTGCTCGCTGCGGAAGCTCCGTTTGCGCCGCAGTTTATGGAAACGTCGCCGGCGAAGGGAACTGAGCTGGTGCTGCGGAATCTGGAAGTGATGAGGAAGTATATTATTAGCGAAGAAATTGAAATTGAGCTCGGATTCATGGCTGGATGAGGATGAAGATGAATGTAATGAAGCAGAATTTACAGGTGCTGAGAATTTTGGGGGGAAACGATTGATGATGGCTTCCATTTCCATAGTCAACTCGAGAAGTCTTTTGAAGTAAACACGTTTGAAATTTCTATGCACTCATTTCTTTCCCTATTCCATAATTTACCGCTCTTTTTTTAATTTTAATTAATTCTATGTTTACTAATGATTTTATTTCCTCCGTAAAAAAAGAAGAAAATGGGTAGAAAAAAAAACGGCACAAGCAGAAAGCACCAGATTAAAAAAAAAACTTAGCGGCACTTCCTCCACCCTCTCCCGCCGATCGAAGCCGCCGGAATACGGTCCGACGTGAAGATTTACTGGAGTTTGATGACGGTCCGAGCTCAGCTCTCTCGCCGCCGGCGGTTTCACATCTCTCTTGTTGTTGTGTTTCCTGGTGAGGATTCACATCTTCCGACGGCGAGCAACCTAAATCAACCACAAACTCGCGACAAGTTTGAGAGAATCGCTACGAGATCATATTATAGGAAGAGATTTAAGGATGCGAGATCATGACGAATCGATGGAGTTATCGGAAGTTTCGTGCATTGAATCGTGCTCGGTATCGAACAGAGACTTCAATTTGAAGAGTTCAATTGAGGAGGAGCTTGAATTTGAAGGAGGCGACGTTACCAAATCTGAAGTTTCTAGTGCTTCGCGGTTTTGATTTCTCGAGAACAATGTGAAGTTGAATGAAATTGGAACAAACCAGAGCGAGGTTGTTCCAGGTGCATGCAAACTGTTCGATAAAAGTCCTCAAAGGAGGCTTGATACAATTTCCAACATAATTCAGCTAAAAACGGTGATGCACCACTTAATTCCGCGGACAGAGCAACCGAAATAAGTGAAATACAGCTGGTGAAGCACAGTCCAGCCTCCAAACCTCATCGGCATCAATTTAGCTTGCTCCGAGCAGCTCTCCAACGGTGTCGTTACTTACAGTCCAGCGAGAGCACTCAAAGCTACTGGATTGGCCATGTATGTTTCCTCTTTCTCCCTCTGTGTCTCTCTCTGCTACAACACCCACACCAACTTCATGATCATGAATAATACAAACGTGTTCGTGTTCTTTCATACGAACACGAGCGCGTTCGTGTTCATGTGAAAATGTTCACGTTCTTTCACACGAACACGAACAATTATAAGTGTGTTCGTGTTCACAAACACGAACAAAATAATTGTGGTCGTGCACACAAATGAACCGGCCGGTCTGGTTTGCACTTGAAAACATTGTGTCCATTTCTTTCAAGATATTTTCTGAGAAACATCGACCTTTAAAATTTGATAAAAGTCAAAAGTCAACAAGGTCAACTCTGCTGCTTCCCAGCAAACTCCTTCACAAACTAATCAACTCCTGCTCATCCATGCATTACCACCACCACCAGTTTAGTTTCTCAGTTTTCTCCAGCAACACAAACATGAAACCAGAGAGGATGATGCATCTCTTCACCCTTTCCATTACTCTACTGCCTCTCTTCTTCCCCACCACATTTCAGACCACAGCTCGACTTTCCATCGATTGCGGCTCCGCTGCCATGTCAGCCGAGCCCAACGGCAGAGAGTGGATCGGAGACATAAGACCCAAAGTACCGTCCCTGCTGCAGATAAAGGGCCCGTCCACCGCTTCGCCTGTCGCACATAGCTCCGATTCTGCTGGTCGTGCTCCTCACAATACGGCAAGGATCTCCCCTTATCAATTCTCCTATACGTTTCAACTGAGCCCAGGTGAGAAAATACTCCGACTTCACTTCAATCCAGTTCCTTATAAAGGCTTCAAAAGGTTTAATGATATGTTCTGTGTCGAAGCCGGACCTTTTACTCTGCTCGGTAACTTTAGTGCTTCACTAACGGCTGCTGCTCTTGGCGTCAAAACCTTCGCCAAGGAGTTCTGCATAAGCATAGAACAAAACCAAACAATAAGCCTAACCTTCTCTCCTGTAGCTAGTCAATTAGGAGATCAGGCATATGCTTTCATAAACGGAATTGAGATAATCTCAGTACCTTCGCTTCTCTCCTACTTCAGAGGGAAAGATCATCGAGCCCAAGTATTGGGACAGAAGTCTCTGGTCTATATTGACAACAGCACTGCACTTGAATTAACGTACAGAGTAAATGTGAAAACGGATTCTCTTTCATTCTCTGACGAATTTTATGATAAAGCAAAGAAAAGTGAAAACAACAGGCTTACTTGGAAAAGACCGGTGGATGTTGGCTTTAGGTACTTGATCAGGATTCATTTCTCCGACTTGGGACTCCCTGGTCCGAGTCTCCAAGTCCTTGTCAATGAAATGATTGTGGATGATGATCTATCCATAGAAAAGGATCAATATGACGTCCTAAGGTATAGAGACTATGTAGTAGCAGTTAAAGGGCGAAAAGAAGAGGGCAAACGAGATCTCTCGATTTCCCTGCAGTCTCGTGATGAGTTTGTTGATGGAGATCAACTCATCAAGGGATTTGAGATATTCAAGTTGAGCAACTATGATAATAGTCTGGCCAGTCCGAATGCCATCCCTCTGCAAAGAGATTACCTGCCTCGGGTTATAAACTACTCCCTGTCAATTCTGTGTCAAGGATATGCAACTCTTGCAATAGCCATGCTTGTACTGATAAATGTTATCGTCCATAAGTTGCGGGAAATTTATGAAGCAAGAAGCGTTACAGAGGAGGAAAACAAACCTTCAGCAAGGGCTGAACGACTCTGTCAACGTTTTTCACTGGCTGAGATTCGATCCGCCACCAAAAGTTTCAGTGAAGCATTATTCCTTGGAAGGGGTGGATTTGGTAGAGTGTACATGGGTTTTATTGATGATGGGCGAGAGATGGTTGCAGTAAAGAGGTTAAAATCAAACTCGATACAAGGGAAACACGAGTTTTTGATAGAGATTGAAACACTTTCCGAGCTCCGACATATTAATCTTGTCTCTCTAATAGGCTACTGCATCGATCACAAGGAAATGATTCTTGTTTATGAATACATGCCCGGTGGCACTCTGGCGGATCAACTCTTTAAATATACAAGGGAAGGCAACGATTCTTGTTCCCTCACGTGGAAGCAACGCCTAAATATCTGCATTGGGACTGCCCGAGGCCTTGAGTATCTTCACACAGGCCATGGAGTCATCCATCGTGATGTTAAAGCTTCAAACATCCTCTTGGATGAAAATCTCGTAGCTAAAGTCTCAGATTTTGGGCTAGCTAAGCTGGAAGATCGACGAAAGTTACAGAGCCACATTAGCACTAAAGTCAAGGGCACGCGTGGGTACTTGGATCCATATTATGCAGGCACCAGTAAGTTGACAAGGAAAAGTGACACATATGCCTTTGGTGTGGTGTTGCTGGAAGTATTGTGCGGAAGACGGGCAATAGATCCAATGCTCGGGGAAGATGAATATTTCCTCACAAGATGGGCTCACAACAAAATCAATGAAGGAGAGGTTGATCAGATTGTAGATTCAAGTTTGTTGGAAGAAATCTCTCCAGATAGTCTGAAGGTATTTGTCGAGGTTGCTGAAAGATGTTTGCACGACGAACCAAAGAAAAGGCCAACAATGTCTCAAATTGTGGTACAGCTAGAGTCTGCGCTTGAGCATCAGGAGAATGCAGAAGTCTCTGAGAATGTGCACTCTGCATCACCTCCTACAAAACAAAGTAATTCAAATCTATTTCCAGCTGGTAAAGATGGAATGAGAGAACCAGAAGTGTTTAAGCCAAGTCTTTCGGTATTAAATGCATTCTGGAACAGGTTAAAACCATCTAAGAGAATAGAACTCATTGTAGCCTCAGGTATAAAATCCTTGTCAAAACTTTGCATAATAGTAACCACGGACTTGCATGTTCCAAAAGTGAAATTGAGTTGTAACATTATTTTGCAGAATTTCGTAAATTAGACATAGCACTGCCGGAGTTTGACTATAGCGAGCTTGCAGCTGCTACCAATGAATTCTCCTCAACACATAAGATCGGAATAGGTGCATTTGCTACAGTGTACAAGGTGATTGCTTTCTTTATTTCCTTGTAATATAGTATTGGGAAATGATTTATCTCCTTCAGCACAAAAATTCTAAAACGGATCTTCGTACAGGCTGTACTACCTACAGGAAGGACAGTCGCAGTTAAAAATCTTTCTTCATCAGGGCAGGAACTCATCCATATTTTCAGAAATGCTATTCGTTCAGTTTCTGGTCACCATCATCGGAACATCATTAGACTGCTTGGATATTGCATACATGGAAATGCAGGGATGCTTTTGTATGAGTTTATGGAAAATGGAAGTTTAGATGCAATCATATTCGGTTGGTGTTCTTTCCTCAGTTCTTCAGTTTCAAATGGATGGACGATCACATTTTGTTCCTGTTTTTTCTATTATAATGGAACATTTGCACATAGATGAACAACGGTGTCGTCAGCTTCAATGGTCAGTACGCTTCAAAATCATAATAGGGATCGCTGAAGGAATTATTTATCTTCATCAAGAAACAAGGCCGAGAATAATTCATAGGAATCTGACGCCAAACAATATATTACTGGACGAAGAGATGAATCCTAAAATTTCTGGGTTTAGCTTAGCCAGAGGTCTAGATGATGGCCAATCAGAACTGACCACCGATCTTGTTGGGACCAGGTACTGTCATGATCCATATCTTTTCATCTCTAACTATCGTTTTGAGTTGCGAATAACGATATTTTGTGTGTGCAGGGGTTATATTGCCACAGAATTTTATCTGACACACAGAATTTCAGAGAAGGCAGACGTCTACAGTTTTGGGATTGTAGTACTGGAGATAATGAGTGGTAGGAGAATCGGCCTTACTCTGGTTCCAAATGTAAGTATGAGTAAGTTTTATGAAGTTGTAACCCCAAGCCAAGTCAAAACATAAATAAGTTTTCAAAGAATCTAATCATTCCAATACATAATTGGACACGAATCTAGGCCTATTTGTTAATGGTGATATGGTGAACGTACAGGCATGGATGCAGTGGAAAAAAGGGGCGAGGAATGTAGCAGACCTGGTAGGCAAATCACAGCTGGGAGGAGAGTTTTCAGAGGAAGAAGCGCTGAGATGTATCCATGTAGCTCTCTTGTGCTGCCAAGATGAACCGCAAAAGCGCCCAACCATGGCTTCCGCGCTTGAAATGTTGCTCGGAGAATACTCTTCCCTTGAAGAGAAGATCCCCAGGTCGGTAGAGAATTCTCTGAAAAAATAATATCAATCAATATATATAATAGCAATATAGATCCCGATCCTACGTGGCATCACGTATGAATTTCTTTATTTTTTTTTCCTATATTCTCATAGCTTCGGATTTTTAATTCATTAATGCTATGTAATTACAACTATCGCACATCGATTATTTATCAAACTACAAAGATAAACTACTCATATAAATATATCACTACATATCCACCACTTATTAGTTCAATGACTTCAAATTATGTGAATATATATAAATTAAAATAATGTTGATCCAATTCCTTTTGGATTAGACCATTATTGAAAAGGACGATTACAAAATACTTTAAAGCAAAAATTAGTTTAATTATCTCATACTTTAAATGAAAATTAGTTTTAAATTTTCTCTTATATTATTAGTTGGCATCACATATGGTTTAGTTATATATTAATAACAGTTTTTCTTTAATTATGTCATTAAACAATAATACTTTTCCAACCATTTGATTGAAATAAATAATAGACAACTTGATATGTTTTGATATTTTGCTAAATATTTTGCTTAAATAAGTTATATAAATAAGTCTCCATCGTACGTTGTATTATGTAGAACGTTGAATTTTAATAGGACACAATATCCATGAATATATTTTTTGACTTATTTTAGTACATTGTATTTCTTTCTTATTTTTCTTAAAAGTAGCAATATAAAGTGATTCATATAAGTGATTCATATAAAAGGTTGACATTACACGATAAAATTGATATTTTCTTTTTAATACAATAAATAACGGGCTACGTGAGACTCCCTCTTTGACATTTTTTAATTAAAATAAACAACGGGTGGTTTGACTTATTTTGATGTAACAAATATTTTCTTCTTATTACAATAAACAACGGGTCACGTGAGACTCTCTTCGACATTTTTTTATTATTAAAATAAACAACGGGCGGCCTTGACTTATTTTGATGTAACGAATATCTATCTATATATTATATAAAAACAAAAAACGAAGGGTATTTTTGTATTTTCACTTTATTTTAAAGGGTATTTTTGATATTTTTCTTTTATTATATTTTTCCTCAAATATTTCCGCTTTCTATGAAAAAGTTTTATAAAATTAAAGGTATATGAAAAGGAGTTAATTAACTGTTTGATCCATAGATTGTCAACGGACACAATTTCTTTTTAGATGAAAGGACGCAACTTTTAAAGAAGGAACCGGATAATTGTATATTTTCAGATTTCTATATGAATTATGTTTACACAATACACACCTCTTCGTTCTACATTTCAACTACACGCCTCTTTGTTCCCATTCATCTCCAAATCTATCATTTTTGGTCCAGCCGTCTCTGCTCGGGTGAAAAAAAATTATTTTTACGAATTTTATTCATCGTTTTTACGCAATTTCCTCTTATTATCCCACACTGTATTTTCCATTTTTAATTGGATACCAAAAGAATGACGATGATAAATAGTCCAGCATCATTCGGTTTCAATGCTTCTTAATTTCGTTAGTGAGCAGCGGCGCGATTATCAAATGGCGAAAAAAGCGATTTTGGCAAGAGAATAGAGGGAGAGAGAGTGTTAGTTCGATTGGATCTTCAGCCAAGACCAGATCACGCTAAGCCAAAGCTTCCGGTCTGTATAAAATTTTCTTTAATTTTGGTTAATTTATGTTCAATGTGTGTTTTCTTTGTTTTATGTCTTCACTGAATATTTTCTTCCTCTTGCTTAATATAACTGAATAAGATTGATATACTTTTTGCATTGAACTTGAAATGAAACACTTATATACATGATTTTTAATAACTCCGAATGCTTATTCGGAACGAAGGGGGTACAAATATATGTTAATGTTGTGGGTAAATGAAACAAAAGTGTAACCAATAGTACGGACGAATATAGTGGACACTGATCAATTAAAGAAAATTTATCCTCTATACCTGTACTCCCATTATGGGGTGAGATGGTTTATTTTTTCTTAAAATTATTATACGATCTTTTAATTTTTCTCTCCATAATTTGTTGATATTTGTTGATATGGACAAACACTATAATTGGTTGATAAATATACTGCTATCGGACTGCAGCATTTTAATGGCTAGATTCACAAGTTAAATTTAGCATCTTAAAATTTGGATATATAGAACAAATAATTTTTCCTGTGTACATTTTTTCAAGAATCAAGAAATAGAGAGTATCTTAAGCATTTTTTTGGTTTCCAGTTATCACTTTTAGGATTTGATGTCAAAAAATAAACTAAAAACTACTAAGATCCAATATGGTAAGAGATGAAAAAAATAAATGTAAATTGGAAAATTAACTTATTATGAAATAATACTCATAATATATTTACGTAATCTGTTTCTCAAAGCTTACATCTCATTCTCATGAAATTGCTTGATTCAGTTGAGTGAATTTTAAATGTTTTATCATACAATTAAAACCAAAATAATTGGCGAATTCTTTTATTATTTCAATTAATGTTGCCGTGCATTTTGCAGTTAAGTAATTCCCGATCATATGTTTCAGAAATACTAATATTTTAAAATTAATAAATTACTATTTAAAAAATCATTTAATTAATAATCTAAATTTGAATTTTAAAAATAAATATGTTAAAATTCTTTTAAGTTTAATTTCGAATTTATAATCATGTATTGATTTGTCGTAGTAAACTAATAATGTTTAGTTAGTATAAAAATTTGACCGCGCATCGCGCGGGTAAGTGTTCTAGTTTTCTTCTTATTACAATAAACAACGGGCCACGTGAGATCTTCGACATTTTTATTATTATTATTAAAATAAACAACGGACGGCCTTGACTTATTTTGACATAACATCATTTTTTAAATTAAAATAAACAACGATCATCTTAACTTTTATTGACATAATGATATTTTCTTTTTGTTAAAATATACTAATTGTAGCTTGGCAAGTTTTAATATTTTTCATTTATATGTTTGCGTGTGTGTTTGAAGGGTTAGATTAAAATTGATACTATTATCAACCTACTTTGACTGTGTTTTACCATAGCTTAGTGACGAATCAATTCAATAGGTGAAAGTCATCCTTACTACAATTGATTGGTCAAGATTCAATCATATTTTAAGTAGAATTTATGCATAACGTAATGCTCATGTCCACGATTTATTTAATTTAATTTACTACAATTGATGAATCTATAATAACGAGAATGATAGCATAAGCAAGCACCATGTTTAAAGTATTTTCTTGGATCTTGATTTTTTCTAACAACACTATAGATTTTGGTCCGTTTATGTGACATTTAACTTGAATGTTTGTAATTGTGAATGACATAATTTAAGTCACTCTTTATTTGTTTGAATTAGGTAAAGGTGATTTACAGCTGACATACAACAGGGTTGGATTCATATAGGAGGGAAAATCTATTGTATTTGATAAAGTTAATGATGTTTATGGTTGCAAGTACCACAAGACATTATTATAAAAAATATTTTTTAAAGGCCTCTTATTCTTTGAATGAGTATGATCAATCCCGATACATCTACAGGTTAATTTATGAGAATGACACGTATCATAATGAATTGCGTATGAATAAGAAATGTTTTAGAAAACTAATGCATATGCTTGAAAGTATTGCAAACTAAAAGCATCAAGGAGCCTTGCAGTTGACGAGCAAGTTGCTATTTTCTTGTACATTTTGGCACATCATCAAAAGAATCGTACGATGAAACTAATTTCTTACGTTCAGGAGAAACGATTAATAAGTATTTTAATAAGGTATTAAATACAGTTCTTAAGCTTCAAGGAGAAAAGGGGTAGAATATATAGGGTGACTTTCTCTTTTCTCTCATTTTCTTTCGCAAGAGAACGCAACCTAAATGTTAAATTTAATAAATAAATCCATATCATGCAACTACTTTGACTAAGACAAAGTCAACGAGGTTGAATTATAAATCCATCTTTCCTTCCACCATTTATTCATTCATTCTAGACGTGCATGGGCTCGGCGGCCCGCCGGTTCGGGCCCGAAACCGGCCCGGAAGTCAACGGGTTTAGCCCGGACCGCCGGTCAACGGGCCTGGATCGGACCGGGACCGTGAAAGAGCCGAGCCGGGCCCGGGCTGCTCTCGCTTCGAACCGTAGCCCGGCAGTTAACCGGCGGGCCGGACCGCCGGGCCTAGCTCAGGACCGTCGGGCTCAATAGAGCCGTTGGGACCACCGAGCTTGGCCCGGACCGCCAAGCCGACGGGCCTCCTAGCCGTTTTTTTGGCCTTTCTTCACCTCCTAGCCGTTGCCCAACGGCTCCTAGCCATTGCACCCCCCCACCCCACCCATTCAAACCCCAAAACCACCCCTATACACTCTTCACTATATGTACATACTCTTATCAAACATAATTCACCAAAACTACTCTCAATCTCTCTCAATCTCTCAATCTACTTACTCTCAACTCTCAACTCAAGCTCTACTCTCAATCTCTCTATCTTTCAAGCTTACTTTATACATTCACTCACTTACTTACACTCACTTTCACTTACTTACACTCACTTTCACAAAGACAAAATGCTGTCAAGAATGTTGGGTAGGGGTAAGGGTAAGGCCATTGCCACTCAAAGCGAAGGTGAATCTCGACCGCGGTCCAAGAAGGCGGCAGTGGTGGAGGAAATTGATAGGCAAATGGCCTTGCGTCTTCAACAAGAAGAGGATACGAAATTTGAAGCGATGGTTAATGAAATGGAGGAGCACGGTTACGAATATCAAGGCTCCACCAACGACATCGATGATGATGAAGGCGACGACGAAGGCAACGACGAGGGCAACAACGAAGGCGACGACGAAGGCATGCCTCCTCCTCCTCCGCCACCAAAGACTAAGAAGATGCCCTCGTCCGACATCTTCCTCAAACACTTTAACAAAGTGGAGGTCGAGAAGGCCGAAGGTCTTCCTCCCTATCCCGATCCGCGAAAGAGATACAATGCGTATTGCAACCATTGCCAATCTTCCTTCAAATGGATCGAAGGGGGAGGCTATGGCACGTTGCGAAGGAACTTGGATAACGTTCATCCTTTCGAGGCCGGAATATCAACCTCTCAAACTCAAATTCGAGGTACCGCCGCTTCGACTACGGATTACCTGGGTACGTCTCCTTTATTTAAATTTGAGAAAAATCAATATGAAGATAAGATTGCTAGATTTGTTGCTACGTGTAAGGAACCTTTTAATTTTGCGGATAGGATAGAGTATGAAGAAAATTTTAAAGAGGGATTAAGTCCCAATGCTAATAAAGTCACCAGGACAAATGTTCTTAAAAGGATTAGAAGACAATGCATGGAAAGAAAGGTTGATTTGATGAAATATTTGACTCATTTGGGGCATAAAGTTTCTATTTGTGCCGATGTTTGGAGCGATAATTATAATAGGAATAGTTTTATGGGAATTACTTGTCATTGGATTGATCATAAATGGAAAGTTAAAAAACGTTTGATTGCATTTAGGGTGTTCGAGGAGCCTCATTCGGCTCAAAATATTGCTCTACTTATTATTACCGTTTTAAATGAGTATTGTTTGGTTAAGAAAGTATTTTCGGTTGGTTTTGATAATGCATCGTCGAACTCGGCTAGTATTCCTCAACTCATTGATGCATGTCCACCTTCTTTTCTAGATGCATTTGTCATATTTTAAATTTATGTGTTCAAGATGCGCTTAGTGTTCTAGATGAAACCGTTAGTCCTATTCGGAATGCTATTAAAATATTGCATGCAAAAAAAAGTCGTGGGAAAGAAATGGCAAAAATATTGTCGTCAAAAGAATCTTGTGTATACGTGGTTTAGAGTTGACGTCTCACATCGTTGGAATTCTACTTATGAAATGCTTAATGGTACTATGGAGTATAATGAGCATTTATGTGATTTTTTTAGAAAGGAGTTTAGGGAGGTTCAATTAGTTCTTACCGAGTCTCATTGGGATGCTTACATGGAGGTTTTTGGATTGTTTAAAGTTTTTTATAATGCTACTAAACAATTATCAGGTGTTTACTATTCTAGTTCGGTTAATGTTTTGGAACATTGCACGTATATTGCTATGTCTTTTAAGAGTTATTTTCTGATAGGGTGTATTTTTACCCTATTATCTAAGTGTTATATTATTGTTTTCTTGTCGTATTTTGATAGTTTAGCTTATGTTTTGTATTGTTTATGTTATGTCGAGCTAGATTACGCTTTTGGGTTGTTTTGAGTGTTTTTAGGGCTTTTGAGTCAAGAAAACCCAAGGCGAGATAAGAGGCGATGAAACAAAGGAAGATAAGGAAGTATTGATCCCAAAGTTCTGACTTCTCACGACGTTATTGAAGACTTATTCTGGAATTATGGAAGCATATCATTGAAGAGGGGTTCGATAGGAGTGTGTAGGCGAAAACGGAGGTCAATTCGGAGTTCGGATGAGAAAGATACGGACGAAATAAGAAAGACGCGCAAATTGCATGGGTTCACTCGGACACCCACTCGGCCGAGTCAGTGGCCGAGTGTAGCAACTGTTGAACCTACTCGGCCGAGTCAGATTTCCCCTCACACACTCGGCCGAGTCACCATCCGAGTCGTTGGCCGAGTCAAATACACGGAAATCCTAAATTTGGGATATTTTTATTTCCTTAATATAATCCTTGCCCACTTAGGTAACAATTATGAACCCCTACCTTATAAATACCCCAAAACTCATCATTGTACCGAAGTTTTTCATAAGTTTTCATAGTTTAGATCTCTCTAGTCTCCAACTTTCATTAGATTAGTTTTTATTCTTTTCTATACTTTTATACTTTAGATCTAGATTTATTTTATGTATAAAGACAATTGAAGATTTATTCAAGATTCAAGAGTTTTTCTATCCCTTTCTCTTTTACTTATGTTTTTAATTATGTTTATTCTTCCTTCTACCTTTCTTTTAATTATGTCTAGCTAATTTCTTCAGTTGATTTTAGGGATTGAATGCCTAATTAAATTTATGTGCTTGTTTTTGTTTACAATTAGCCTTCCAATCTAGGTACATGTTTCATGGTGCTTATTCTCATGCATGATTACTTGATCACTAATTATGTGTGCATAGTTATGTTTTTATGCCTTAATAGGATAATTGCGTAATAGATCTCATGAATACATGGTATGGTAATTTGATTATCTTAGTTGAGATTGAATTATCATATGTGTGCATATAGTTTATTTAGGTGTCATAATTGAACCTAGTTGATTGTATGATTGATACTTGTTCTATTTTGCACTTGATTTGATTTCTATAAATCCGAAAGGAGATTAGGATCTTGTTAGGTGACGACTTGCATTGCTTTAATTGGAGTGTTAGGTTATTTTTGTTGTATCACATCTAGATTGGATTAAATTGGTTAATTGTATCCATTAATTACTTGCATAGATTTGATTAGGTAGGCTTTCCTAGAATCAACCTTGTTTCCTATTTGATTTATTTGTTTCCTTATTTCCTTATTTTGTTTACTTATTTGAGTTATTTATTTTGTTTATTTTCTTTGCCTAGAATTTTAGAAAACCACATCTTAATTTCTTATTGCCTAGACATCAGTTTAATTTTAGAGTAAGAGTATTTTGTGTGATTTCGACTTGTTAATCCATGTGGATACGATACTCGTACTTGCTTTATACTATACCTATTTTGTGTGGTTAAAAATAGTGCGATCAAATTTTGGCGCCGTTGTCGGGGATTGATTAGATTTCACATAGATATTTTGAAATAGGATTAATAGGTGATTTAGTCGTTTATTTTTCTATTTTTGTGTATTAAACTAACCGTTTCCTTTCTTTGTCGAGGACTAAATTCTCATGGCGGATTCGGTAGTGAAAAAGACTCTCAACGATCGGTTCAAACCGGTTGTTGATCAATTTCAGAATGGAGGATGGGGGACTATTGAGGCTACCGAGTACGAGATCAACTTCCCTCATCAACATGGTGCAAGCAAATCAATATGGAGACACACCGATGGAGTATCCTAATGCTCACCTGAAGCAATTTCTCAACATCTGTGCCACCTACAAGGCAAATGGAGTGCCTACAGACTACATCAAGCTCAGTCTCTTCGAGTGGTCTCTCAAGAATGATGCTAGAGAGTGGCTTGAGGATATAGAGAATCGAGCCGAGATAAAGACATGGAGCGAGTTGTGCACACTGTTCTTAAATAAGTTCTTCCCACCTTCAAGGGCTCAGAGGCTTCTTAACGAGATCAACAAATTCCAACAATTTGAAGATGAGTACCTTTACGAAGCATGGGGGAGATTCAGAAAGATGCTTCGTGTATGCCCCAATCATGGTATGGACAAGGGGGAACAAATCTTCTGCTTCCATCGAGGATTGAACAAGCAATGCAAGAAGGAGCTCGATTATGCATCTAAAGGAGGATTCTTAAATAACGACGTAGAGACAGCCTGGGAGATCATCGAGCTCAAGGTCAACACAAGTTATGAGGAGGCTACCGAAAGAAGAGTTGGGAGAAGGAAGGTTGCCACCATTGGATCCGAAGCTTATGATGATTTGATGGAGAAATACACCAAGACGACAACGGAGTTGGATGCTTTCAAGAAGACTTATGATCTCAACAATCGACGTCATCCAAACATATCTCCTGGCTTCCGTGAGGAGAATGGAGTTGTCCAAGAGCCGAAGAAGGAACCTTCATTGGAGGATTTGATAAAGAATCTTGATTGGTGTTTAGTTGTTAGGTTTTTCGTTGTGTTTTCGTGTTCGTTTTCATTGTGTTTTGTGTCTTTTAGTGTGTCTTTTGGCTATGATTGGTTGTTTGGAGATTTGGGCATTGTAGGTGCAAAAGGTGAGGAATTGGAAGAAAACGGGACGAAAAGTGCATGAAGTGAAGGAAGAATCGTGAGGGACCAGAACCTGATCTGGCCGATCGGCCAGATTTCCTTAGGGATCTAGACGATTGGCCAAATGCCTATGCTCGGATTCAGCAGTTCCTGATCTGGCCGACCGGCCAGAATTCCTTCAGCATCTGGCCGATCGGCCAGAAGTCGGCGTCCAGCTGTTGTTTCCTTATTTAATTAGGTTTTCTTCCTAATATATATACTAGTGCCTTGGGATGAATTTTGTAACATCTTTATCATATTTTAGCTCTAGTTTTCCAGCACTAAAACACTTTTATTAGCTTTCTATTGTTCGGATCCGGATTCTTCGTTTTTGCAATTTAATTCAAGACGTTTTATTTACTTCAAGTTCTTCGTTCTTCGTCTCAATTCTCGTAAGTTATTTTATTGCTTTCGTTTACTTGTTTTAATTGCTTGCTTTCGTTTTAGATTCGTTTTCTTAATTTCTTCATTTAATTCCCTTAGTTTAATTTCGTTCTTTCGATTTCTAGTTTAAAGTTTAGATTCGTTTTTCTTGCTTTCAATTCTCTCGTTTTTCAAAGCTTTCAAGTTAGATAAATTTGCCTTTAATTTCCAGATTTAGTTCATCATGTCTAGATTTGTTTATGCTTCTTTCTTTGCTTTCGTTTTCTTCGTTGCTTCTTTTATTGCTTTCTTTTCGATTCTTGCCTAGGTAGATTAATCGTTTTACTTTAAGTTTAATTTTTAGATTTATTTGCTCGTTCTTAGATTAGTTATTTATTTGCTTTTATTTATTGCTTTGATTTATTTTATTTGCCTAGGATTTAAAACCAAAAACCCCAAAAATCTTATTTACTTGCTTTCCTAGATTTAGGCTAGATTAGGATTTTACTACATAATTGATTGCCCTGTTAAGTTTTCCTTGAGATTCGATACTTAGGTTTTACTTGCTAGTGCTACGATAGATTTCGTCTATTGCGAACACTTTTTAGTGAAACAAAAAGAATCTCATATCAACTGTTGGGAATTGTTAAGGACTAAATTGTTAAGGGGGAACTTCATGGGACATTTGATAAATGAAGTCATTTGTTTTGATTAGATCCCAAAACCCCAAGCGTCCTTTTCCTAAGCGACCCATTTTGATGTAGTTAATAGGTTAGAATTTTTCTAAGCCTACACTGTTAGGATGGCTCTTTTATTTTGCTTAGATTAGGCTTCAAAAGTTCAAGTGAAGGCCACTCGCTTGAGTGTGTTTTCCAAAGCGAAGCAAGTCAAGCAAGCTGAAGTGAAGCATGCCGAAGAATAGCGAAGCGAAGCGATCGCTACAGTAGATTCAAAGTGAGTCTGCCAAAGCGAAGCGAAGCGAGCACTACAGTTCAAAGCAAAGCGAAGCGAAGCGAGCGCTACAGTGGAATCAAGTGAACCCACTAAAGCGAAGCGAAGTGTGCGCTACAAAGAAAAGTCGAAGCAAGTCAACGCGGGTCAATATTCACTTAAAAAGTTTCTCGGGAAAATTATTCCCAAGTGACTCACTACAAATATGACCGCGAAGCGACTCACTTCAGAGCGGCCGCTACAACTTCAAAGCGAAGCGAGCCACTACCTACCAGAAAGCGACAGCACAAATTCCCGCTCCGAATTTGAACTCCAGTCAACTGGGGATCTCCGCATTAATTACGAGATCTCCACGTGTCGAAAGCGGAGAGGAGCAGAGGAGTTGACTGCCAGGCCGACAAAGGCGCCGCTACAGTACTGGGTCGCTCCAGTTACTGTTAAACTTGGAAGTTAGCCAATTTTGGCAAAATGCCAAAACTGCGCGTCTGCAAAAGCTACTGCCTGCGCAAGTACTGTCGAGAGGAGAAGGGACAAGGCCACCAACCAAGCAACGGATCTTAGCCAACCCTCCGCCTATAAATAGTGAAGGATGAAGACGTGAAGAAGCTAGAACACTACTTGAGCATTCGAGCGCATACAGCAAACAAACACTCCCAAGCCTTAGAGCAATCTTCGAGTTTTTGTTTCAAGTGTTCTCTGAGTTTCCAGTTCATCGGAACTCGTCTTCACAACCTTCACACTTAGAGTCTAAGCCCATTCCATATCCAAGCTTAGAAGAAGAGCTCAAGCCATCTTTGCACTTATTGTAAAGAGCTCTTCATAGTGTGTTTCGTCAACCAAAAACTCTAAACTCTATCTGTTAGGTTTTTGAGTGTCGTCGTTAGGTTGTTCAGATCTAAGGCCCTTCTTTCATCGATTGAAGAAGCCTCGATCGTAGAGTTGAGATCCAAGCTTACACTTACATCGTTTGTGTAAAGCTCGATCGAAGCTAGGCTGTAAGGAGAGCCCGTAATCTCCCTGTCTGTCTGACTGAAGCGAGTGAAGCTTCCAGTCTTTGTTAGGTTTGTGTAGTGAACCCGCAATCACTACGTCTGTCGTTTGATCTAGGCAAGTGAAGCCCGATCCCGACCAGGTTTTTGAAGGACCCGTAACCTTCAAGTTCTTGAGTGAAAAGAACAGTTGCCGTCGTGCAACAAAGTGGACGTAGGAGCGTTATCTCCGAACCACTATAAATCTCTGTGTCGTATCTCTCTTACCTTAATATCTTTACAGTATTCGATTATCCATTGCACGTGCATATAAACAAACTTAACTTGGATTTTCAATTACTTAGGAAAGATTTTAGCTCACCAAATTCCGCACAAAGAGTAAAGTCTCACTCTTGATCAAGCTCTAAGCTTAGGTCAAGAGATTCGTGATTGCTTTAGATCTAGCCCTCGGCTAGGTCTTAGTATTTTCAAAGAGCACTTTACTTTATACTCTGAGTTAAGGAATTGAAGTTGAAAAACTTCAAAATACGTATTCACCCCCCCCCCCTCTACGTATTTTTCCTATAGCAAACCGGGACCAACAAGTGGTATCAGAGCCAGGTTCTTTCGAGCCTCTGCTTTGCATATCCGAAGTGAGTCCCCACTCACTTCACGTTGTCTCACTGAACCGGATCCTATTTTCCTAAGTGCATCAAAACCTCACCCACGCATATTGCATTTACTACTGATAGTTTGCTATGTCTACATACAGTGCATCAAATCTTCCACAGTTCTTGATCGAAGGATACGAGATATGGAGTTTCCGAGTCGAGAGCTTCCTATGCTCAATCCACGACCGGATGTGGGAAGTCATTGAAGACGGACCAATCGAAATCAAGAAAGCCATATCTGTGGAGGTTCCAGCCGCTGAAGGTCGTCCAGCCCATGTTCGACAACAGTACGTGGAGAAGGATAAGGACGAGTATACTCCAAATAACTTCAAAGTTGCCAACCTCGACAAGATTGCACGCCACACGATGCAGAGCACCGTGTCAGACGCCTATCTACCACGAATAAGGAAATGTGCAACGGCAAAGGAAATGTGGGAAACCCTAGCCCTCATTTCTCAAGGCACAGACAAAATCAAGGAGAACAAGCTCGCCGTTCAGATGCGGGAGTTTGAAAATTTGGTGATGAAGTCAGGAGAGTCCATCGACGCCTTCGAGCTGAGAGTTACCAACATTACTGCAACTCTCAACTCGCTTGGGAAGGAACTCACAGACAAGGAAGTAAATCTGAAAATAGTCCGTGCTCTCACAAGGAAGTGGCAGACCATGAAGGAGCTATATCTAGCTACCAAGGATCTAACGAAGCTCACGCCAGAAGTGCTGTTCTCCGAGCTCAAAGCTCACGAGTTTGATCTGAATCGAATGAGCCTCGAATACGAGGATGAAGCGCCCACTACGTCAAAAGGAGTAGCATTCAAAGCTGCCGAAGGGCCAAGCGAGCAGTCGCTAAGATGACGAGAGAAGAATTGGAAGAACACATTGCATTCTTATCCAAGAACTTCAACAAGATGAACTCTCGAGTGGGCAAGTATAAAAGATTCTACAAGCAGTACAAAGGGAGGAGCACTGATGCTCGAGAAGGAAAAGGAAAGAGAGAAGAGACGACCAAGCCGATCCCGCGCGACATGATGGAAGTGGAGTGTTACCACTGCCACAAGATGGGCCACTACAAATCCGATTGTCCAAAGCTAAGTGCCAAAGAGCGCGAAGAATTGAAGGCCAAGAGGGATGCCCCAAGGCGAGCGCTCGTAGCAAGTGAAGTGCCGGTCGCTACAACTGAAGATCCACCAAGCGACTCAGATGCATTCACCGATCCAAATTCCAGTGATGGTGAGGATCTTGGATTTATGGCGCTCACCGATGAAGAAACAGGAGAGGTATTCTTCTATCCTTCAATCACTTCAATTACACTAGCACACACTGTCAATGAGGAAGAGCAATCCTCTACATGGAGTGAGTTGTTTGACAAACACCAGAAATTGTCAAGCGACCACGAAGTGGTAAAACAAGCTCTGTCTCGAAGCGAGAAGGAGAACCGAAAGCTAGCCCGTGAGCTTGACGAAGTCAAACTTAATTTAAGGGCTATGACTAGTAAGTTCGAGGATCTCTTCGCTAGACATCAAAGCTTGGAGGGAAGGTATGAAACCCAGTCCACTCTAGTTGCCAATTTGAATAAAGCATCATACGCTAGACAGGCACTAGAGAGTTCTCTTCTACCTTTTGGTAGAAAGGGAGGACTTGGATATGAGGGTGGACCTTCCAAGCCGACTGTCTTTGTTGGTGCATCACACACTACATCATCAGTCACTTTGGAATTGCCCACTGCATCCAAAGCGACCACCAACAAGGACAAAGGCAAAATGGCTGAGAACCCTAAGAAGAAGCCTATGAAGATGTCTATATCTTTAAGGGCAGACCCTAAGGGCAAGCAAAGTTCAACAGTCCCTAGCACTCAACATGCTAAGTCTTACCAATCCAAGGGTAAAGGGAAAAATGTTGAAGCTTCTAAGTCTCAAGCCAAGACACGAGAGACAAAGGATCTACCTTTCAAGAAAAGGAGTAATGTCTATGTGTCACGTTATCCGGACTGGAGATGGTCCAACCGGACTAACGTTGAGGGGGAAGAACTTGAAGCACCCAAGAGGCCGCTTCAAACTTCCAAGGTTACTCAAGCGAGTCGGGGTCAAAACCCTAGTTGGACCGCTTCGAGGAAACCAAGCGAGCCGCTTCGACAGACTAAAAACCCTAAGTCAGTCTCTAAACCCAGAGCTAATCCGAAGCGAGTCGCTTCAGGATATAAGCAAAGTGGGAAGAGCATAGGTAGGACTGAAGCGAGCCGCTACCCCTCTTGCACACACTGTTGCACGTGTGAAGCTGCTTCTAGGCAGAACACCAAGTTTTCGAAGGTCGAGAAACCCAAGACACAAGTTTCATCTCAAAAGAGAGTGAAGCAAGTGTGGGTACCTAAGGGAACTAACCTGCAAGGACCCAAACTGATTTGGGTACCAAAATCTGTCTAATTGCAGGTGAGCGCCGTGGATCCCATGCCAAGTGAGGGTCAACTAGTTTGGTACTTGGACAGTGGATGTTCAAGACACATGACCGGCATGAAAGCTCTACTTCACAACTACATAGAGAAGAAGGGTCCACACGTAACCTTTGGTGACAACTCTCGAGGAAGCACCAGGGGATACGACGCACTGAAAATTGGAAAGCTCACAATTGAAGAAGTCTCCTATGTGGAAGGACTCAAGCACAACCTGTTATCTATTTCACAGTTTTGTGATAAAGGGTACAGGGTGGAGTTCATCTCCAACAAGTGCATTGTGAAGAGCAAACTCACATCCCAGATTGTGCTCACTGGAGTTAGACAAAGGAATGTCTACATAGCACAATGGGACAGCTGCAAGGAGGAAACTTGTCTAGTTGCAAGAAGTGCTACAGAAATTGGATGGCTATGGCACAGACGCTTGAACCACCTCAATTTCAAAGCTATCAATCGCTTAGCTCGAAAAGGTTTGGTGCAAGGCATACCGAATGAAGTCTTCATCAAAGACCATCCATGCTCACCATGCCAACGAGGGAAGCAGACGAAGAAGCACTTCGCCAGTCTCGAAGAAGCCTCATCAAAGCGAGTGCTCGAGCTGCTTCACATGGATCTGTTTGGTCCAGTTACTCCAGTTAGTGTAAATGGAAGGAAGTACACTCTAGTTGTAGTCGACGATTTCTCTCGCTACACATGGGTTGTATTCCTATTCAGCAAGAAGGAGACACTGACCAAACTGCCACAACTACTCAAGCGATTGGCGGTGGAAAAGAATCAAGCTATCGTGACCATTCGCTCTGACAAAGGCACAGAGTTCCTGAACTCTACAATTGAAGCGTACTGCACGGAGCATGGCATAGCACATCAAACTTCTTCAGCACGCACTCCTCAGCAGAATGGAGTTGCTGAAAGAAGGAATCGAATCATCAAAGAAGCCGATCGCACCATGATTGCTGACTCGAAGCTTCCGATGAAGTATTGGGCTGAAGCTGCCAACACGGCGTGCTACACACAGAATCGGACGCTTCTCAACAAACGGCACGACAAAACACCATATGAAATATGGACAGGGAGAATTCCTAACATATCTTATTTCCATATTTTTGGTTGTAGGGTCTTCATTCACAACAATGGGAAGTCACAGTTGAAAGCCTTTGAAAGCAAAGCAGATGAAGGAGTGTTCTTAGGATACTCTACATCTAGCAAAGCCTACAGAGTATTCAACTGTAAAACCCTAATTGTGGAAGAATCACCCCATGTCTTATTTGATGAATCTTCTTTAAGTCTTCCACAGGAACAGGCCCAAGCGAATAAAAAGGATCAAAGCAAGGAACCCTCAAATCAACTCACTTGGGACGTGCTTGATGAAGATGATGAGATCAAGGACTCAAGCGAGCAGGATCCCAAAGGAGAAGTCGAAGCTGCCCCCAAGATTCCTGAAGCTAGTGCAGGCCAAGCACCCAATCCAGTCGCTTCAGACGATGAAGCGAGCGACAAGGAAGCGGATGAAGATGAAGCTGGCGGATCAAAGCGAGCGTGGCTCAAGGATCACTCACCTAGCCAAATCATTGGAGATCCATCCAAGGGTGTAGTGACCAGAAGTCAAGTGTTTGGAGAAAGTGCCATGTTCAGTTGCTTTCTCTCAAACATTGAGCCATCAAGCGTGGAGGAAGCCCTAGCCGATTCTAACTGGGTGATCGCCATGCAAGAAGAGCTGAATCAGTTCACCAGGAACGACGTATGGTACCTCGTGGATCGTCCCAAGTTTCAACATGTTATTGGCACCAAGTGGGTGTTCAAGAACAAGACGGACGAGGACCACAACGTAGTGAGGAACAAGGCGCGACTAGTTGCCAAAGGCTACTGCCAAGAGGAAGGAATCGACTTTGACGAGACCTTCGCTCCCGTGGCACGTCTTGAAGCGATCCGTTTATTTCTAGCCTATGCAGCGGCCAAGAAATTCAAAGTGTACCAAATGGATGTGAAGAGCGCATTCCTCAACGGTGAGCTCAAGGAAGAAGTGTATGTGGAGCAGCCACCGGGTTTCGAGCAGGGAGATAAAGTGTATCGCTTGAAGAAAGCCCTGTATGGGTTGAAGCAAGCTCCCAGAGCTTGGTATGATACATTATCTCAATTCCTAGTGGAAAATGGATTCCAAAAGGGAAAGATAGATCGGACTCTCTTCACCATAAATCATGGAGAAGATATGCTATGGGTCCAGATCTACGTGGACGACATCATATTTGGGTCACCAAATCAGTCGCTTAGCGAGAAGTTTGGAGAGCTAATGAAGACCAAGTATGAGATGTCGATGATTGGCTTGATGAGCTGCTTTCTAGGTCTTCAAGTGAAGCAGCAGGATAATGGAATTTTCATCAACCAAGCGAAGTACACTCGAGATATGCTTGCCAAGTTTGGTGTTCAACATGCTAAAGCTGTGAAGATTCCTATGAATACCAACTGGAAGATGGAGCCAGACGAAGGAGGAAAATCTGTAGATCCTACAGATTATCGTGCCCTAATTGGGTCACTTCTCTATCTCACTGCAAGCAGGCCAGATATTGCTTTTGCAGTCGGTGTCTGCGCTCGATTCCAAAGCAACCCCAAGCACAGCCATCTTGAAGCTGCCAAAAGGATTCTTCGATATTTGAAGGGCACTCTCAACATGGGGCTGTGGTATCCAGCGGAGGACAATTTGGAGCTCACTGGATATTCCGATACTGACTATGGAGGTTGCCGAGTTGATAGGAAATCAACGTCGGGCACGTGTCAGTTCTTGGGAAGCAAGCTAATCTCGTGGTTCTCAAAGAAGCAAACAAGTGTAGCCACTTCAACAACGGAAGCTGAATATATGGCCGCAGGAAGCTGCTGTTCTCAAATCCTATGGCTTCGTCAACAGTTGAAGGACTACAAAGTTGAAGCAAATGAAATTCCGATCTTCTGCGACAACAACAGTGCCATATGTATCTCGCAGAATCCAGTGCTTCACACCAGGTGCAAGCATGTGGAAATTCGACATCATTTCATTCGTGATCATGTCGAGAAGAAGGATATCAAGCTCGAGAAAATCCATACTGATCTCCAGCGAGCAGATATCCTCACCAAGCCTCTAGCTGAGTCTCGTTTCAACCAGCTATGCATGGAATTAGGGTTATTAGACCCTGGTGAAGAATGCTAGTTCCAGGATGCACGAAGGAGTGTTCGCTTGTTCTCTTGAGCGTCACTCGCTTCGGATCTTCACCAACTCAAGCGAGCCACTTCAAAACTCACTCGCTTGAAGAATATGAAGTTAGGTGGAGAAAGGTGGAGTATTGGAAGAAGTTCCCTACCAACTTATTGGAATTGTTAAGTATATGGTTAAGGGGGAACTAATGCTTCTCTCGGAGCAAGCTACTTCCAAAGCGAGCAAGAATGATGCAATCTTGAATTCTGCATTGCTTCAATTTGCCCTAGCTTGGGTCAAAGCGAACCAACTGCAGATTCATTCTTTAGAATGTAGGAAAGCTTGAAGGTTTACCTTTTTATACAAAAGGTTGCAGGGCTGGTGACATGCTTCTGCGTAAAATACGAGATTGTCTTGTCAGAGCATTCTCATTGTCATCCTGTCCATTTCTGCTCTGAGATAAGGACTTGTACTCATCCCCCATTCGTCGTGAATAAGTACACTTACGTGATGCTCCCTTCGGGTTGTAGTAAGCTTGTGTACTTTATTCATTTTCTCCCCCATTCACTTCGATGGAGGACTCTCTAATTCGTAGAGGAAGATGAATGCCATGAAGATGAATGCCATGAAGATCTAACTCAACGTGTAGCATTCAACATGTGGTAACTAATTCAAGTGAAGTCTTCAATTTGTGGTATCAATCTCCTACGAAGTGAGATTGACTGGTAAGTGTTTCAATTTTAAGTACACTAAGTGAGCCGAAGCGTGCTAGAAACCTTCACTCACTACGTGGAAAATATGAAATGAATCTGACACAAATACAAAGATGAAAACACTCTTGTTTATCCTCGAAGTATGTAAGTCAGAAACATTTTAAATTAAGCAAAGAAATTCAATTTCTTATTCCAGTCGCTTCAGATGGCCAAGCGAGTGCTTCGTCACTCAAAGCTAGCCATCGCAAGCGAGTGCAGAACAGTCACTCAAGCGAATGCCTCTCAAGCGAGTCAAGGCGTAGCGGCCCAACTCGAAGCGAGCGGGCATGAAGCGAGTATGAGCTGTCTGCACTCGAGTGCAATTTTACTTTCTGCTGTGCATTTAATGCAGGTGCAGGAACGACGGAAATAACGGGCGCGTGTTCACACGCTTGAATTTGAAGCGGGAAAAGGCGGAGAAAATCCAGCCGTCGAATCTCAACAGGCCCCAATCTGGAACCGTTCGATCAACGCCGTATACGACAAGCCAACCATAGAAGGCCACGTGGCGACGCCGAGCAAGTGGCGGTTCACTTTAATTGTGATGACGCCGGACACGTCAGATCCATCACCGCACGTCCGCCGCCTACCTTCAGGATTTTCGGTGTTATTACCGTCCTACCCCTGCCACGTCAGCCATAACCTAATTCTATATATATGGGACGAGGCAGAACTGCAAACCTTTCACAGCCTTCTAAATTTGCCATTCTCGTGCTAGATCTGCAATTACTCTGCAACTCACGAGTCTCAACCCTTTCTACTTCATTGTTAAAATTTTCTTCAAGATCTTTCAAAATCCACCATGGGCAAGAAAAAGAATACTGAGACAATGGAGGAGTTCATGACAAATGTTGGCGAGCACATCAACGTCGAGCCCCATCTCGATCCTATTGTGGTCGAAGTAAATGGATTCTTCCGTAGAGCCGTGACCACGGCCGGTCTATGGAAGTTCATAACCTTAGTGCCGACGAAGATTTTGGCAAAGGCAGTGGGAGAAATCCTACTGAACTTGAGGAAGGATCAAAATACTTCCTCATTCACTAATCCACAAACCAGCAAGCCGGTGGAAGTGGATATGAGCGAACTTATCAAAGTGTTCGATCTACAGAGAGAAGGAGGAGACTCTCTATTAGAACTGGGTCTCTCGGCCGGGGTGCAGTATGTTCGATTTGCAACTGCCAGAGCTGATCCGAATTTCAAGGAAGCCAACATTCGCAAAAGCTTGAAGAACCCGTTCAATCTCATCTGCGAACTCTTTACGAAGAGCATCGCATGCTATGTTGGATCCCTTGATACGTTGTCAGAGACGAAACTGATCGGAACCGCCATGATCGTCGACAGTCTCGCCGGAACGAAGTTTAACTGGCACGGGTGGTTTCTCAAGCAAATTCAAGAGGCTGCCAACGACTTCGCGTTCGTTCCAGGAACTGCGAATAAGATTTTACGGAAAGGAAAATTAAAATTCTTTTCCAGACTGTCTGTCGCACTGGAGATGAAGTTTCCAGGAATGATATGGCCGGATTCCGACACAGTCATATACAACAAGCAGACTATCTTCTACGATTCGTGGAGGAAGACGAAGGTTCTGATGGATTTGGGACTTCTGGAGGTAGAAGTGCCCACTGCAAGACCAGTTGCCGAAAGGCAAGCTGAAGAAGGCCAAGCAAGCCAGATCGCTTCACCCGTGAAGCGAGCCAGATCCAAGCGAGGCAAAAAGATGAAGCGAGTCGCTTCAATCGTTCAAGAAAGCGAGGCGGTGGAGGAGCCGCTTGAGAACGTCGAAGTGACTCAAACCCAGCCTTCACCAACCAAAACCCAGTCCCCACAACTCCAAATCACCCAAGCACCAGAACCCCAATCTTCATCAACCCAACAACCACCAAAACAGATAACCCCCCTCTCTCCCCGTGAAGAAGAATCAGCATCTTCTTTCCACATTCCCACTGTGCCATTCCTCAGCACAGATGAAGCTGCTGCCTACACTACATTCACCCAACTTCAATCCCAGCCGATACAACCACCACCCACCGAAACCATCCAGATTTCCGAAACCCAAGAAACCTCATCACCTACCCAATCCATCTCGACATCGGCAGCTACAGCCGATACCGCCCAAACTGTCGGAGAACAACCCATCATTCCTCAATTCATAACCCCTGTTCTCACCGATCATAAGCGGGCTCTCGAACGCTATGTTCGAGACAGAGAGCAAGCCGCGGAGACAATCAACCTTCGCTACAATCTCAGCTCCGCGAGCGTTGAATGGAGCGACGTGTTCTACACGAACGTAGTAGACTTTCTGACGTACATCACGTACCGAGGAACAGAATACTACAAAATCTTCAGGCTCCTCAAAGCCTTCACCGAGGAGGAATTGATCCAGATGGAAGCCAAACTGCTCAACTTTATCGGCGAAAATGGCTTCCATGCCTTCCTTGAAGGGACCAGCTTCTGGGAGAAGCTGGATGCCAAGGTGAAGGAATCTTATCCACTCACCACAGTTCCAAAGCGAGTGCCCTCCTCTCATGAAAGGAAGCTGATCAGAGAGCATAGGGAGGAGGTGGAATTGAAAGATGCTGAGATCGCTAGTCTTCAAAGCGAAATCACAAAGATGAGTGAAGAGATGGAGAGGAAGGCGGGGGAAGTCATCAGTCTTAGAGAAGACTATGACAGGAAGAAAAGAGAATTGGAGGGAAAGGTGGAGGAGAAGGAAAGGCTTCTGGAGGAGAAAGAAAAGGCGCTGGAGGCGCAGGTGAAGCTTGTGGATGATAACACCAAAACCATCACCGAACTCAAGGGCTTGCTTGAGGCAGAAAGAAGCCGCTTGAGGGAGGTCAATGCCAAGTTGATCGCTCTTGCCAAAGAGAATAAGGTGTTAGAGAAGGAGGTGAAGGAGCTGAAGGAGAAGATGGAGGTTAGGGAGGGAGAACTAGTGTTAAAGGGAAGTGAGCTCCTCAACACCAAAAAGGCTCTTGACTCACTTCGAACTGAGTTGAAGGGAGTCAAGGATGAGAGTGCAGTTGACAAGAGAGAACTGGAGAGTCTGAGGAGCAGTGCACAGGCTTTTGACTTGAAGAATGCTGAACTGTCAATCCTACTGCAGAAAGTCAAGAGACTGAAAGAAACTCTCACTGTTAGGATCACTGCAGATGCCGAATTTCACAACTCTCTCAATCGGAGGGAAAGGAAGCTTGCAGTGATGAAGGCAGAACTTGAAGCGTCCAAGGAACACTTGGATCTCACACTTCAAGAAGAAACCAAGAAGATCACCAAAGCCATAGAAGCGGAGCTGGAGGCTCGCTTCAGAGAGGTGGAGCCTTTAGAGAGCATGATGGCGTCTGTTGTAGAGCGAGAGAGGCAGTGCGAATATCTACTTGAAGAGATATCGATCAAGACTGCTGAAATTGTGGCGCCATCCATGGACAAAACCCAGCAGATGCTTCAGACTGTCCTCAACACAGTCAATTCACTACATCAATCTCTCTCTGAAAAATCTATAATCCTTACCCCTGGCAGTGATGATGCCAAAAAGGGGGAAGGGCAAGTAGAACAAGGTGAAGCTGGAGGTTCAGGAGGAAGGAGAGTCGAAATGGAGTTGATGTTGGAGGGTGGAAGTGGTGCAGGTGAGAAGGAGGATGTGGATAAAGCGAGGTCTATGGGCAAGACAAAACTCACGGAGGAGGAGTTACTGAAACAATTTGAAGAGCCCAGTAGGCCGCTTCAAGAAAAAGTGCTGAGTGCTTCTATTGCACGACATCCTCCAGTCACTGTGATCACGAAGGAGGAAAAGAGGGTGCAGGTGGAGAAGGATGCTGCCTTGGCGTGGGAGTTGGAGCAGGTGTTTAAACTAACAAAAGATTCTATTACTGCAGGTGCTTCATCTAGCTCCCAAGTGGCTGCTACTCCCAAGCTGCCCACTTCAGACGCCGCGCCAACTTCGACAGCCGCACTCACTACGACCACTGCTGCACTCACCTCGTCAGCAGTCGTCCCTCCAAGTGCTGCCAAGAAGGACATGCCACCTCCCCCACCACCGAAGCAGCCATTGAAGCGTGCTGCCCCACATTCTAAGCAAGATGACCCCGAGGCCAAGCGCCAAAAGGTCAAGCAAGCAGTCGCTTCAAAAGCTGGAAGAGAGGAGAGAAAAAGGAAGGAAAGAGAAGAGGGAAGGAGCAAAGGCGAGAGGAAGGAGAGAAGTAATGAAAGGCGACTACAAGTGATCAACGCACGGATCGAGGAACACTTCAGTGAAGTGTTACTCATCCAGTCCTCATTAGTGCGCAGCGCTTTCATCCCTCTCATGCCAGAAGAGTCCGAAGCATGTGAAGCTCAAGCCATAATTGATGCATGTGACGTGACTACGAAGGAGATGGTTGAGTCTGGTCGATATCCTCTCAAGGAGGAGCAAGATTACATCCGCAAACGACTCAATGCGAAGCGTCCATCGTGGAACAGCGAGTCGGGAGCAAAATTCAATAAGACTATGGCTCAACTGTCAAGCAAGTCAGAGGAGGAGTTGGCCAAACAGAGGGATGAGAACCTGGACGGAAGGGAAATCGAGGATTTCATTCCGAGAGATCTGCTCGAGCTGTGGCTGTACTACAAAGACCTATTCATCAAAGCCTATTATTTCTGGGAGGTAGTGCCGCTGCAGAATGAGTGTTCTCGAATAAGTGCACTCAACAACTTCCTTGCCACCTATGACGACGGATTGCGCCGCAAAATCTTCACAATGGCTGAACAAGCAGAGCCCAAGCCAATTGTTGTCAAGGTACCAGCTTTAAAGGAATTCGCCATGCCTTATCATCCAGGCACGGACGTCCCTAACAGAGGAATTATCGATGAGGAAGTAACTGAAGCCTTCAGGCTGGAGGGTGCATGGAGAAGACCTAGTATCCACACAGTAGACTCTATGGAATCGAGAGTGCTATCAGCTTACGTGGATACTGCTGCTATTGAAGAAGAAGAGAAGAAGGAGGAAGAAGGGAAGTGACAAGAGAAGGAAAGGAGGATGACTGGGAAGGAACTGCAGGAAACCTCCGAGTTTCAAGTTCCCTACATATTTTCTTTTGTGTGAACTTCTTGTTCATATATCCAAATTTCAATTTCTGTCCCTTCTGTGTCATTTACTCGCTTTGTGAATGACTTTATATTTCTGCTACAAACTCATTAATTTAACCGAAAAAAAAGGGAAGGAACTTAAAAGAAAATTACAAACGAAACTGCAAAGGAAGCAGTCGCTTGGAGTTCCCTTCACGGTTAGATAGACTAGATTTATTTTTATCTAAGTCGTATGGGTTTTGGCATCATCAAAAAGGGGGAAATTGTTGGGAATTGTTAAGGACTAAATTGTTAAGGGGGAACTTCATGGGACATTTGATAAATGAAGTCATTTGTTTTGATTAGATCCCAAAACCCCAAGCGTCCTTTTCCTAAGCGACCCATTTTGATGTAGTTAATAGGTTAGAATTTTTCTAAGCCTACACTGTTAGGATGACTCTTTTATTTTGCTTAGATTAGGCTTCAAAAGTTCAAGTGAAGGCCACTCGCTTGAGTGTGTTTTCCAAAGCGAAGCAAGTCAAGCAAGCTGAAGTGAAGCATGCCGAAGAATAGCGAAGCGAGTCTGCCAAAGCGAAGCGAAGCGAGCACTACAGTTCAAAGCAAAGCGAAGCGAAGCGAGCGCTACAGTGGAATCAAGTGAACCCACTAAAGCGAAGCGAAGTGTGCGCTACAAAGAAAAGTCGAAGCAAGTCAACGCGGGTCAATATTCACTTAAAAAGTTTCTCGGGAAAATTATTCCCAAGTGACTCACTACAAATATGACCGCGAAGCGACTCACTTCAGAGCGGCCGCTACAACTTCAAAGCGAAGCGAGCCACTACCTACCAGAAAGCGACAGCACAAATTCCCGCTCCGAATTTGAACTCCAGTCAACTGGGGATCTCCGCATTAATTACGAGATCTCCACGTGTCGAAAGCGGAGAGGAGCAGAGGAGTTGACTGCCAGGCCGACAAAGGCGCCGCTACAGTACTGGGTCGCTCCAGTTACTGTTAAACTTGGAAGTTAGCCAATTTTGGCAAAATGCCAAAACTGCGCGTCTGCAAAAGCTACTGCCTGCGCAAGTACTGTCGAGAGGAGGAGGGACAAGGCCACCAACCAAGCAACGGATCTTAGCCAACCCTCCGCCTATAAATAGTGAAGGATGAAGACGTGAAGAAGCTAGAACACTACTTGAGCATTCGAGCGCATACAGCAAACAAACACTCCCAAGCCTTAGAGCAATCTTCGAGTTTTTGTTTCAAGTGTTCTCCGAGTTTCCAGTTCATCGGAACTCGTCTTCACAACCTTCACACTTAGAGTCTAAGCCCATTCCATATCCAAGCTTAGAAGAAGAGCTCTAGCCATCTTTGCACTTATTGTAAAGAGCTCTTCATAGTGTGTTTCGTCAACCAAAAACCCTAAACTCTGTCTGTTAGGTTTTTGAGTGTCGTCGTTAGGTTGTTCAGATCTAAGGCCCTTCTTTCATCGATTGAAGAAGCCTCGATCGTAGAGTTGAGATCCAAGCTTACACTTACATCGTTTGTGTAAAGCTCGATCGAAGCTAGGCTGTAAGGAGAGCCCGTAATCTCCCTGTCTGTCTGACTGAAGCGAGTGAAGCTTCCAGTCTTTGTTAGGTTTGTGTAGTGAACCCGCAATCACTACGTCTGTCGTTTGATCTAGGCAAGTGAAGCCCGATCCCGACCAGGTTTTTGAAGGACCCGTAACCTTCAAGTTCTTGAGTGAAAAGAACAGTTGCCGTCGTGCAACAAAGTGGACGTAGGAGCGTTATCTCCGAACCACTATAAATCTCTGTGTCGTATCTCTCTTACCTTAATCTCTTTACAGTATTCGATTATCCATTGCACGTGCATATAAACAAACTTAACTTGGATTTTCAATTACTTAGGAAAGATTTTAGCTCACCAAATTCCGCACAAAGAGTAAAGTCTCACTCTTGATCAAGCTCTAAGCTTAGGTCAAGAGATTCGTGATTGCTTTAGATCTAGCCCTCGGCTAGGTCTTAGTATTTTCAAAGAGCACTTTACTTTATACTCTGAGTTAAGGAATTGAAGTTGAAAAACTTCAAAATACGTATTCACCCCCCCCTCTACGTATTTTTCCTATAGCAAACCGGGACCAACAAGTGGTATCAGAGCCAGGTTTTGGGAGGAAGCTAGAACACTACTTGAGTCGAAATTTGACCAAGCACATGAATATGTTGGATGCTCGAGTTGATCAAGTAGTCAATGCTCAAGGAGGAGTACATAAGCCCGACCATCAAGTCCATGCTATTGAGCTTAGGAGTGGCACTCGTTATACAAATCCATCTTTGGAGGACGAAGTTGATGGTAGAGTCGCAGATTTGGGAGATGGAAGCAATTCGGAGGTGGAAACGGACGAGACGAAGGACGAAAGCCCGGAGGGAGAGGTACTCGGCCGAGTCACCGGCCGAGTCGACGGAGAAAAAACTGCCCAGGACTCACTCGGCCAAGCACTCGGCCGAGTCGCTGGCCGAGTCACTCAACCAGTACCCTCACTCGGACTACCACTCAGCCGAGCTGATCCACTCGGCCACTCACTCGGCCGAGCAGCCGGCCGAGTCGAACCCCGCTCCGATCCCGTTCCTACCCCGATGCAAGAATCGACCCCCAAAGCTCCATTTCCAACGATTGGCCAAGACGAGAAGTATCAACGGTTCTTGGAGATGCTTCAAAAGGTCAACATCAACATCCCGCTTCTCGATGCGCTACGAGACATGCCAAACCACATGAAGTTCATCAAGGATGCGGTGGCGGGGAAGAAGAAGTGGGCGAAGTTCGAGACGATCAACTTAACGGAGGAATGCAGCGCGGTGATTCAAAAGAAGCTCCCATTGAAGCAAAAGGATCCCGGGAGGTTCACACTAGCGTGCAAGATCGGAGATCAAGTGTTCAAGAACGTGTTATGTGATCTTGGTGCTAGCATCAATTTGATGCCCCTCTCAATCTTCAACCGGCTCAAGATTGGAAAGATGAAGTCGATTACTATCTCCCTGCTCATGGCGGATCGTTCGGTTTCATATCCAAGGGGGATAGTCGAAGATGTGCTCGTGCAAGTTCAGAATCTTGTATTTCCGGCGGATTTTGTAGTGTTGGATATGCCCGAGGATGATAATCAACCTTTGATCTTAGGACAGCCATTCCTAGCTACGGGGAGAGCTTTGATCGATATTCAAGATGGAGATTTGACATTTAGAGTCAACGGAGAAGAATTAAAGATTTCCATCTATGAAGCAATGAAGAGGCCCGATGATCATCGAGAGGATGTTTTTGCCGTTCAAGTCTTGAAACCACCTATACCGCCGGCACCGGATGAAGTTCTCGATAATAGCATCACCAAGTTTTTACACCATTACTTGGAGATTGCCGGAGCTATGGAGGAGATTCTTGAGTGCTTAAATCAGTTGGAAGCCATTCCACCCTTGAAGTTAGCCGAATTCAAGAGATCAATCGATGGAGCCATGAGGAAATCGATGATGGGGGAGAGACAAACTTTTATTTTGATCTACCTTGATAAGAGGTATCGTCGGGCTAAAGACGTAAAACGTAGCACTTGTTGGGAGGTAGCTCAACTCTATCTTTAATTTTCAGTTTTTGTTTATTTATTTTTGTTTTTGTTTTTCTTTGAGTCTTTTCCTTTATTAAGCTCTTTATCCAAGAATTTGCGAATTTTGTGAGTTTTAGGTTTTCTCAACGAGGTTTCGGCAAGAAGAGAAGATCGATAGTAAGCTAGCTTCGGTGAAAGGTACGCTCGTTAACTTAACCACTCCTTCTTCTTAAACTTATTCCTTCACATTATTCAAAATAAGTTTGGGGGAGGGGGAAGTGTGGCTTCGTTAACTCGTTTACATGAGTTTTTGGATTGTAGCTTAATTTTTGGATATTTTTTTAGTAGTTTTTATTTTTGTTGAGTCTTAGGTTTAAACTTGAGTCAAATAAACATGTGATGATAGTATTGTGGATTTGGCCGATGATAGAAAATTTTTGTTGATTTTTGAAGAAAAATTATGCATGGAACCTTGGCGAAGTGACGCGATTTATTTGATGAGTTTGAAGTATGCTATGATGTCGGGAACTAGTTAGTTTGAACCCGTAAGATTTGAGCTTTTTGTGCATGTTGATGCATATTTCTTTGATTGAGTGATCATGCATTCTTCATTGTTTCTAGAACTTGCCTTGTTTCTCCATCAAGACCTTAGTATACGTATGAACTAGGAGATGATCTTAGGCCATCTTTCTTTAGCCACATGATCCCTTTACACTAACCTTGTTCATAATCCTTTGTTTACCTCTTTTGAGCCTTTATTAGTTGATAGGAGGTTTGGATGATTATGGGTATCCTTAGTATTTGTTGTTGGTGATATGGAAGGAGTTGAATAGAAAAGAATATCTTGTTGTGGTGAAGAAGGAGAAAAAGAGAAGAAATTTTAGATGCTTGTTTAAGTATAGTTAGCTATCCCTGTAAGCTTAGAAAAATATGGAAAAGAAAAAGAAAAATGAAATATAGAGCCCTTGTTCATTATTAGAAAGAACATTCATTAGTTGAGCTCTAGAAAAAAAAAAGAGAGAGAAAAAAAAAAAAAAAATGAGCATAAGGGGATAGTTAGCTTTGATTTGTATAGTTGGTATTTGAGCATCTTTGATATCTTGAGTTTTGTAATTGGTGTGTTGGATGGTAAAAGATGGAGTTGAAAACCCATACTTTGTTTGGTGTTGAAAAAGAGGTTAATGATTTGGAGTATTTTGAGTCACTTAGCCTATATAATCTCTACCTTAACCAATGTCCCTACATTACAAGCTTATAAAAGTCCTTTTTGATCCTAGTTTGTGAACATTACATTAGGTGGAGATGTTGAGATTATGGGCAAGCCTATGGTAAACAAGTTGCATTGCATTGATGTTGAGTGAACCCTTATGATGTGCATTATTTCATACATCTTTTCTTTGAGAGGGTTGAGTGTTCACTTTCATATACAAAATTTCACATGTTGGAGAGAGTTCTTTGATGGATTAGCATGTTTTGAGTTTGTTGAGTAGATTGTGTTGTTGATGCTAAGGTTGTATGCATAGTTTTGATCATGATGAGGTTTGTTTTTGAAAAAGTTTTGAGGCCTATATAGTTCACAATGCTTGAGTCTATTGTTTATTTCATTTTCTTTATTGTTCAGGACGAACAATGTTTAAGTTTGGGGGATTTTGATAGGGTGTATTTTTACCCTATTATCTAAGTGTTATATTATCGTTTTCTTGTAGTATTTTGATAGTTTAGCTTATGTTTTATATTGTTTATGTTATGTCAAGCTAGATTACTCTTTTGGGTTGTTTTGAGTATTTTTAGGGCTTTTGAGTCAAGAAAAACCAAGGCGAGATAAGAGGCGATGAAACAAAGGAAGATAAGGAAGTATTGATCCCAAAGTTCTGACTTCTCACGATGTTATTGAAGACTTATTCTGGAATTATGGAAGCATATCATTGAATAGGGGTTCGATAGGAGTGTGTAGGCGAAAACGGAGGTCAATTCGGATTTCGGATGAGAAAGATACGGACGAAACAAAAGACGCGCAAACTGCATGGGTTCACTCGGACACCCACTCGGCCGAGTCAGTGGCCGAGTGAAGCTACTGTTGAACCTACTCCGCCGAGTCACCATCCGAGTCGTTGGCCGAGTCAAATACACGGAAATCCTAAATTTGGGATATTTTTATTTCCTTAATATAATCCTTGCCCACTTAGGTAACAATTATGAACCCCTACCTTATAAATACCCCAAAACTCATCATTGTACCGAAGTTTTTCATAAGTTTTCATAGTTTAGATCTCTCTAGTCTCCAACTTTCATTAGATTAGTTTTTATTCTTTTCTACACTTTTATACTTTAGATCTAGATTTATTTTATGTATAAAGACAATTGAAGATTGAAAATTTATTCAAGATTCAAGAGTTTTTCTATCCCTTTCTCTTTTACTTATGTTTTTAATTATGTTTATTCTTCCTTCTACCTTTCTTTTAATTATGTCTAGCTAATTTCTTCAGTTGATTTTAGGGATTGAATGCCTAATTAAATTTATGTGATTGTTTTTTTTTTTACAATTAGCCTTCCAATCTAGGTACATGTTTCATGGTGCTTATTCTCATGCATGATTACTTGATCACTAATTATGTGTGCATAGTTATGTTTTTATGCCTTAATAGGATAACTGCATAATAGATCTCATGAATACATGGTATGGTAGTTTGATTATCTTAGTTGAGATTGAATTATCATATGTGTGCATATAGTTGATTTAGGTGTCATAATTGAACGTAGTTGATTGTATGATTGATACTTGTTCTATTTTGCACTTGATTTGATTTCTATAAATCCGAAAGGAGATTAGGATCTTGTTAGGTGACGACTTGCATTGCTTTAATTGGAGTGTTAGGTTATTTTTGTTGTATCACATTTAGATTGGATTAAATTGGTTATTTGTATCCATTAATTACTTGCATAGATTTGATTAGGTAGGCTTTCCTAGAATCAACCTTGTTTCCTATTTGATTTATTTGTTTCCTTATTTCCTTATTTTGTTTACTTATTTGAGTTATTTATTTTGTTTATTTTCTTTGCCTAGAATTTTAGAAAACCACATCTTAATTTCTTATTGCCTAGACATCAGTTTAATTTTAGAGTAAGAGTATTTTGTGTGATTTCGACTTGTCAATCCATGTGGATACGATACTCGTACTTGCTTTATACCATACCTATTTTGTGTGGTTAAAAATAGTGTGATCATTTTCTAAGGCCAAACTTGACGGGTGTGATTTATTTTATGGTTCAAAAGTGGCTCAAGTATTTTAGGAAGATTCCGGAAGTGTTCTTGCTTGCTAAAATGGAGATATGAGGGTGTTTGTCAAATGTTGGGTGTTTATTATGATGCTTTTAAACAAATGGACATGAGTGGTGTTGTAATTGATGGTGAACAAATGTTCTTTGATCTTCCGGATGTTGATCTAATCAAGGTTAGGCTAAATAGGAGTTTTAGAATTATTTTTGATGAATATTATTCGGTGCATGGTAGAGACGATTCTTTTAACAACTCTTGTGCTTCTTCTAATTTTTCTATGACATCTTCTTCATTTGTTTTACCTTTTATGGATCCAATGGGTCCCTTAGTTCAACAAATGGAAGGTCTGTACAATACTAGAACCTATGAAAATCCAATGGCCCAAGGTAATGGTGAATTGAATATATTTTTGCAATCTCGTTTTGTTTATGGTGTTGAAGATAGTGCTCCATCGATCGATGTGTTGCGATGGTGGTCGAAGAGAATGGAGTTCCCCATACTTTCTATCATGGCGAAGGAGTTATTCGCCGTCCTGACATCTACCGTGTCCGTTGAACAAGCCTTTAGCACCGGAGGACTCATGCTAGATCAAAGAAGATCAACCATGAAGCCGGAAAACATTGAAGCTACAATGTTGCTTGATGATTGGTGTAGGGCCGACAGTAGAACTCAAGAACCGGAGTGGGATGATCGAAATGAGAGCGACACGGAAGCCTTTACGGAATCGGATCGTGGTAAATCCGGATCCGTTTCAAAGGAAAATGAAATCAATGGTCTTACCTGGGAAGCACCTGTGGATGTTGGCTTTAGGTACTTGATCAGGATTCATTTCAGCGATATACGACTCCATGGTAGGAGCATCAAAGTCTTTGTCAATAAAATGATTGTGGATGCTAATCTATCCATAGAAAAGGATAAATATGGTATCATACAGCACAGAGACTATGTAGTGGCAGTTAAAGGGCGAAACGAGGAGGGTAAACAAGATCTGTCGATTTCGTTGCAGTCTTATGATGAGTTTGTTGATGGGAATCAACTCGCAAAGGGATTCGAGATATTCAAGTTGAGCAACCTTCATAACAGTCTTGTCAGTCCAAATCACTTCACTACAAAAACCGATTTTCCACCTTGGATTGTCAAGAACTTAGTACCAATTCTTTCCCATGGAAATGCAACTGCAACTCTTGCAACAGCCATACTTGCTCTGATAAATATAGTAGTTCATAAGTTCCGGAAATTTTATGATGCGAGAAGCATTACAAAGGAGGATAACAAACCTTCAGCAAGGGCTGAACGTCTTTCTCGACGTTTTTCACTTGCTGAGATCCAATAAGCCACCAAAAACTTCAGTGAAGCATTACTCCTCGGAAGGGGTGGATTCGGTAGAGTGTACATGGGATTTATGGATATGGATAGTGGGCAAGAGACTGTTGCTGTAAAGAGGTTGAAATCAAACTCAACACAAGGGAAACAGGAGTTTTTGACAGAGATTGAAACACTTTCAGAACTCCGACATATAAATCTTGTCTCTCTAATAGGCTACTGCATTGATCACAAGGAGATGATTCTTGTTTATGAGTACATGCCCAGTGGCACACTGGCTGATCACCTCCACAAATATGCTAGGGAAGGCAACGGCTCTTGTTCTCTCACTTGGAAGCAACGCTTAAATATTTGCATTGGAACTGCCCGGGGCCTAGATTATCTTCACACAGGCCACGGAATCATCCATCGCGATGTTAAGCCTTCAAACATCCTCCTTAACAAAAACCTCGTAGCTAAAGTCTCGGATTTTGGTTTAGCTAATATCGAAGACCAAAGCAAATCACAGAGCCACCTTAGCACTAAAGTCAAAGGCACGCGTGGGTACTTGGACCCATATTATTTAGGCACCTGTAAGCTAACAAGAAAAAGTGACACTTATGCATTTGGTGTAGTGTTGCTGGAAGTGCTGTGTGAGAGACAAGCAATGGATTCAAGGTTTGGAGAGGAGGAGTACTGTCTTACCAGATGGGCTCGAAATAAAATTAACGAGGGAGAGATTGGTCTGATTGTAGCTTCAACTCTGTTGGAAGAAATCTTGCCAGATAGCCTGAAGCTTTTTGTTGCGGTTGCTGAAAGATGCTTGCATGATGAACCAAAGAAAAGGCCAACAATGTCTCAAGTTGTGGTACAACTCGAGTCTGCGCTTGAGCATCAAGAGAGCGAAAGGACTATAAATCCAATCGCCAGGCAATTAGCAGAAGCATCTGCAAATGTGAAAGCTAATACATCTCCTCCTATAAAACAAACAAATCTAAATTATTTTCCGACTGGGCAAGATGAGTGGAGAGAAGCAAAACCATATAAGCCACGTCTTTGGGCATTGGATGCATTCTGGAGCAAGTTAAAACTATCTAAGAGAAAAGAAGTCAGCTTAACATCAGGTATAAACTAATATTGATCTACTGACTTGTATATTTCAAAAGTAAAATGAAGTTGTGTAATTTTATTTCAGATATTTGTGAGGTGGACATAAGATTATGGAAGTTCGACTCTAGCATGCTTGCAGCGGCTACCAATCAATTCAACTCTTCATATAAGATTGGAGAAGGTGCATTTGCTTCAGTGTACAAGGTGAATCTCTGTCACAGCTGATGATTTCATTCCTTTTTTTCCGTTTCAGCATTGCACAAGAAGTATTCCCTTCTCTATACTAATTCTAGTTTGAATCTTTGTATAGGCTGTATTACCTACAGGCAGGGCAGTAGCAGTTAAAAGATATTCTTCATCAGAAACGGACCTCGTCCGCTGGTTCAGAAATGAGATTCTGTCAGTTTCCAGTCTCCATCATCAGAACATCATAAAACTACTTGGTTATTGCATTCATGAACAGAGAGGGATCCTTCTGTACGAGTTCATGCAAAATGGAAGTTTAGATAAATTTATAGATGGTTGGTGCCTTCAGACTCTATCCTTAGTTTTCTAATTTCAAATGGATAAACATAAGAACTAACATTTTTGTTTATGTTGCTACAACGTAACTGCAACATTTACACATAGACGAACAACGACGCTGTCAACTACAATGGTCAGTACGCTTCAAAGTCATTACGGGGATTGCTAAAGGAGTTATATATCTTCATCAAGAGTCAAGTCCAAAAACAATTCACAGGGATCTGAACCCAAGCAATATATTATTGGACGATGATGAATCCTAAGATCTCAGGCTTTGGCTTAGCCAGAAATACTGAAGATGACCACTCAAAACTGTCCGACATTATTGCTGGCACCTTGTACTGTCATAAAATTAATATATAGCCTTTCGTCTCTAACTTTTGTGTTTCCGATTCTTGAATAACAACATTTTTGTTCTTATAATCTGCATGTGCAGTGGTTATGTGTCACCTGAGCATATTGCTGAAGGGAGAATTTCAGAGAAGATAGATGTCTACAGTTTCGGGGCAATAGTCCTGGAGATATTGATTGGTAAGAGAAATTACGAGCCGTACCAGGGACACGTGGTTGGATGTGTAAGTACCCGTAACTTCTAAGTATAATGTGCATGACCTGTTTCACATCTGATCATTCTATACATGTTTGGACATGAATATAAGGTAATTGCAATCAAAGTGAGGATGCAAGCACAGAAAATCGAAGTCTAAATCTCATAGAATGAGTGATTGAGTGTATGTTCCAGTTTCTATTGTGCAATCTTAAATATCTTATGATGAATAGATGAATGTACAGGCATGGAAAGTGTGGAATGAAGGGGTGAGGAATTTGATAGACCTGGTAGACGAATCCCTTGGAGGAGAATTTTCAGAGGACGAAGTGATGAGTTGTATCCAAGTAGGTCTGTTGTGCACCCAGTACGAACCACACGAGCGCCCAACAATGGCTTGTGCACTTAAGATGTTGCTTGGGGAAGAGTCATCGCTACAAGAGAAAATGGCTCAAGCCCAAGCACAATATCCACCCAATATGGAACCTTGGCGACAGACCGGCCAGACTATAACTCTCAATTCAAGAACTTGTTAGAATGATAAACAGAGTTCAATCGTTGTCCCTCATGACTAGTCTACAAAGCTAGTAGCTACCAGTTGACAAATTTCACAACTGAAAATGGTCCCTTTTCAAAGTACAATCACACCTCCTCTGCTAGCTGTCTCACTATGAATGCATCGATCATTCCATCAAAGCTTCTCTATATCGAGTTCAATGCAAGCGCAATATTACAAGTACAATGAAATGCTATGGAGATTATGAAAGGGTTTCAGAAGAAAATCCAATCTGTAAATTGGTCCATAGAGGAGTGATGAAGATGAAGATGAAGCAAATGGAGTTGCAGTACGTGAAGGAAGAAGATGAAGTTATAATATTTTTATGCTGTTTTTTGTTCTCAATGGGAGTCGAACCCACCCTTATCTGTTTTGTTAGTTATTTTCAGCTTGCTTTTAATTTCGACCGTTGGATCTTATCTACGGTCACCATATAATTAGGGTTTGGGAGTTTGTTAAGTAGTCGTTGTTTATAGAAACACGACTTAGTTAAAATATTCTAGTATATATGTGGAAACTTGGAACAGCCGCTGCATGGCTTTTTTGATGAATTAATGGAAATTACTCTCTCGTTTTCCCACTCTAATATGGTATCAAGAGCAAAGGTTGATCCTGTTCTTTACATCAAGTTCTTATCTTTTTCATTTCATTACAATCTATGGGGAAAGAGGATCAAGAAGATGGTAGTTTCAAGCTCGAAACACTTAATGATGGTGAGAGATCTAAGGAAGAAGCTGGAAACAAAGTTGATGCTGAAACTGGTCTCAAGATCAGATAAATCGAGGAGATCCTCTTCCTTCCAGTAACTGACCATTCGGGGATGCAACTTGTCGCAGCACAGCTCACGGGGACAAATTTCCTCAACTGGAGTAAATCAATCAAACGCGCTCTAGCTGCAAGGAGTAAGATGGAGCTGCTCGATTGTACTTTTCCTGAACCAAACCCAGATTCTGTTTATTACAAGCCATGACTCAAAGTTGATTACATGGTATCTTCTTGGATCATTAATTCCATATCTAAAGAGTTTGTGGACACTTTTTCTAGTATAGAAAATACTCAGAAACTATGGACAGCCTTGAATCACAGATTTGGTACCAGTAATGGACCAAAAATATTAAAGCTGCATAGAGATATCTTTTCTTTTAGGCAAGGGAATCTGAGTGTTTTCATGTATTTTAATCAACTAAATGCCTTATGGGAGGAGATGGATTTGCTTTTACCACCTCTTGAGTGTGTATGTATTGCTAAGTCCAAGAATATGCAAAGGCAAGAGCAGATGAGATTGGTGGCTTTCTTAGCTGGTCTCAATGATATGTATGAAACCACAAAGACTCAAATCTTGTTGCAGAAATCTTGGCCTTCTCTAGATCAGGCATATGCAATGGTAGTACAGGTGGAGGACCAGAAGCAACTAAATGATGGTGGAACTGACACAAAGAATTTGATGACTCTGAATGTGAATAGGCAACCACCTGCAGCACCTACACAGAATGGAGGACAGAAGACACAATATCAGAAGCAGTATCAAGGTCCATTCAAGAAAAGAATAAGCAAAGAGGAGAAGAGAAAGCAGAAATGTGCTCATTGCCAAGAAATGGGACATGGAATTGATGAGTGTTTCAAGCTGCATGGTGTTCCGGACTGGTATAAGAAACTCAAAGAGAATAAAGGACCATACAGAGCCAATTATACAGAGGAAATTACTGAAAATGATAGCACTGGAGGCACTGTGGTTCAGAAGGAAGGAACTCAGGATATGGGGAAGATGATACAGGCAGAACTGATGAAGTGTATGGGACAATTCTTTCAACAACACTCTGCAAGGGGGAGCAACACTAAAAGTGATGCCAACTTAGTTCATCAGACAGCTAAGAAGGCAACACCATTTGATGGCCATTTTGCTTTTTCCGTTTTGCCAAGCATGCTTGAAACAGAGTGGGTTGTTGATTCAGGAGCAAGTAGGCACATATGTTCTAATCCAGAACTTCTCTATACAATCTATCAGATGGATGCTCCTACCTTAATCTATTTACCAGATGGATCATCTAAGAGTGTAGCATATGCAGGAAAGGTCAGAATAACCAAGGATATTGTGCTTGATAATGTGTTGTATGTACCTGAATTTACACACAATTTGCTATCTGTCTCTCAGTTGGTTAAAACTGTTGATACCAGATGTATATTCCATCCATCACACTGTGTTTTCTAGAGATCAGATACTGAGGAGGTCATTGGAATCGCTAAGTTGAAAGGGTCTCTTTATGTCTTGGAAACAGTTACAGAGAAGTTTTATTTCAGCTTCTACAATCCTAAAACTATCTCAGTTGAGGAGTGGCATGTGATTTTGGGACATCCCTCAATTACCACTATGCAACACATGAAGATAGCAGGCACCCAATTCCATAGAGATGCTCTGCAGGTCTTGGAACATTGTGAAGTCTGTCAAAGAGCTAAACAGACAAGGGATCCTTTTCCGATTACATAGAAGATCAAATGTTTTGTTTGAAATGGTTCATGGAGATGTTTGGGGTCCATATGGTGAAGAGAACATATCACATGGGAAATATGTTCTGACCTGGGTAGAAGATCACAACAGGAACATTTGGACATATGTTCTTCAATCCAAGGATCAGGTTTGCTCAGTTCTCAAATCATTCTTTGCTATGGTTAACACTCAATTCAACAGACAGATGAAGATTTTTAGATCAGATCATGGCACTGAGTTTGTGAATTCCACAGTGAGTAGTCTATTTTCCTTTCTTGGAATCATCCACCAAAAGTCTTGTGTGTATACTCCCCAACAAAATGGTATAGTGGAAAGAAGGCACAGAACTTTGTTGAATTCTGCAAGGGCAATGATGTTTCACAGTGGATTGCCACTTAGGTTCTGGCCATACTCAATTTTGACTGCTACATGGGTGCTCAACAGAGTTCCTAGTCAAGTCCTTGAGTGGAAAACTCCTCATGAGTTATTATTCAACTCTGAACCCAATTATGCAATGGCAAAGCCCTTTGGTTGCCTTGCATATGCTGCAAACTTGATTCCACACAAAAGTAAGTTCACTTCTAGATGTTTCAAATGTGTTTTCCTTGGCTATGATTCATCTCACAAAGGTTACTTACTTTATGATTTAGATAATCACAAATTGTTGATATCTAGAGATGTACACTTTGTCCCAGACACTTTCCCTTTTCTTAACCCATCTAAAGATATACCAGAGAAGCCCATTTCTTTTCCTAGCTTATCAAATCCTGATCTGTTGTCTTCTCCTACAGACACTGCATCCAATGATGATCAAGCTTCTAGCTCTGATTCTAATCTCACTCCAATACGTACTCCCTCTCCATCACCACAGACAGATGAGGTCCAGGTGTTGAGAAGGAGTACCAGAACTACTAAGCCACCTGTTTGGATGGATGACTATGTGGGCAATATCAATACATCTGTTCCCACCACTCTTAGCACTGGAACTACTCCTCCTACTTTTCCATATATCATAAATGCTGCCTTGAGTAAACCACATGTTGAATACTTGTTTAATCTCACTATGAACTCAGAACCAAAAAGCTTCAAGGAAGCATGTCAGTATTCTGAATGGGTGAAAGCCATTGATGCTGAGTTGTCAGCTTTACAGCAAAATGAAACCTGGGTCTTAACTAATTTGCCTAGAGGTAAGAGACCTATTCGATGCAAGTGGATCTTCAAAAATAAATTGAATGCAGATGGATCTATAGAGAGGCATAAAGCCAGATTGGTTGCAAAAGGCTATACACAGGAATCAGGTATTGATTACCAAGAGGTTTTCAGTTGCTAACTGTCACGACCGGACTTTGCTAAGGATAGCTAAACCGGGGAACCGCGACTAGGGATGGGAATTAAGAAGTGGGAAAGAAAGGGGTAATGAAATAAACGTGGAACATGACTCATAATGATACTAGAACATTGCATAGACGTCGAGTTTCGGCTCAAGGCCCAAAGAGAATACAAGAGTATTTGTCTTAACCATTACATAGACTGAAATAGTGCATAAATAGCACTTGAATGATAACATAAGAGTGTACGCAGCAGAATGAGTACGTGAATACATGTATGAAGACATGTATTACCGAGAGTCCTATCTATTACATAAACAAGACACAAAATAGCTCCGCTCGTCACTTCACCTCATCTTGCTCAACCTGCACATTTAGAAATACATGCAGGGCTGAGTACAGAGTACTCAGTGGGCACATTGCCGAAAACTATACAATATAATTGTACATGCCATCATAAGTGAAACATAGGGGTTTTACTGAAAAGAACCCATACTTACTAAAACAGTTCTTGTGATCTAAAAGTGCCTGCAGGGCTAAGTTCTTTCGTAATCTACCATATCTGAAACTGTGGTGTCGAGGAGGTGGCCACCTCGCACGACACCTGACCGGCCAACCCTGAAGATGACTCACGGTCCTGTGTACACTAGTCCAAGCAAGATATAAATCCCGACAAGGACCCGAATTCGATTAACATAAATTGGCGGAGCCAATGCAGATAGGTGTCATACACAAAACAAAATGTTTATGGCATGACAACATTTGAAAATAAGCATTTTCATCTAAGCATTCTATAACTTTACTTGTATAAGAAAGCCCACCTTGATTAACGTAAAATAGAGCTAGCCTTACTGAATTCGCGTGGTTCGCCTTCCGGTCGACTCCCGCCTAAACATAAATGAAATTATAAGAATTTCCATTCTTATAAAGCTCCATAAATTCTATTACGAATTTATATTCTATTCTTTTAATCTTATTCCTCTCATTTCGGCTAACGTTCCGTTAATATGTCGTAAGACTATTAATCAGAATTAATAAATTACACGACTAAGGGTAGTCGTAAATTGTTCTTATATACTTCAATTAATTATTTTAATTGAAGTACAATAATTAGATTAAACTTGGAAAATAATCAACCAAGATTTTATTAAAATCTTAAGTTAAATAACATAAGACTCATCATATAAGTTCGATAATTTATCGAACTTCGAGCAATGATTCGAATTGATCGAACCAAATTAAGTAAATTAGATCTTTAAGTCTTGGTGTCTTACGTCTCTCGTTTCGTAATTATTGGAATTAAATAGACGAATAAAACGAACCCAACGCAAATCGGGCCGAACAATTAATTCGCCCGGGCCCAATTTCTGGCCCATACTCAAGCCCAACCCACTGCCCCAGACCCGACCCGACCCAGCCCAGCCCAACCCATTAATTATTTAAAAATATTCTCCCTCTTTTCCTCAAGCTTGCACCCGACAGTACACCATGCATGCACAGTGCATACACAACCCAGCAACCATGCACAGCAGCCCCACTCAACTCTCACGCTCTCTTCTCTCTCGCTTGCCCTCGCCTTGCTTGCCTTCCCTCTTGCGAGCGAGCTCGCTTCATCCCTCTCGCTTGATCCGCTCGCTTCAGCTCTCTCTTTCTCACTCGCTTCAGCCGCTCGCTTCAGCACTCTCTTTCTCACTCGCTTCAGCCGCTCGCTTCAACCGCTCGCTTCAGCTCTCTCTTTCTCACTCGCTTCAGCCGCTCGCTTCAACCTTCACTTCTCAAGCGGCTCGCTTGACTTCACCTCTCAAGCGGCTCGCTTGACTTCACTTCTCAAGCAGCTCGCTTGAGCTTCGGTTCTCAAGCTCACGCTTGAGCTTCAAGCAAACGACTAGCTCGCTTGATCTTCTCTTCTCTCGCTTGAGCAGAACAACAACTAGCTCAAGCTTTCTCTTTCCTTTTTCTTCTGTCGGCGATGCTCTTGCCGACGGCGAGAGCTCCGGCCATCTCCTCCTTTTCTCTTCTTTGCCGACGAGCAACGTCGTTACGTCGACATCGTCCAGCTGCTGTCACGGTAACTCCGACGTTGCCGCTGCTGCAGTTCCCTTTCTTCTTCCTCTTCCTCCCTCCTTCTTTCTATTCTCCCGTCCTCTCCACCTCTCTAACACCCATTCTCTCTCTACTTTCAGATTTCGCGACAACGGCTATTGCCGTCGCCGGAATGTCGCCGCTGCAGGCTGTCCCGGGCCGCCTCTGCTGCCCGGTTTAACCTCAACTCCGGCTCATCTCAACGTCGAGGTCGAGGCTTCGACGGAGGTTCGTTTCTCTCCATAATAAAGTATATATATATACATGATGAATCTTCGATTTGCGCCCAAATTTGTATATGGCTTGTATGCAAATATAAAGAGGAACGCGAGGGATTTACGTGGTTCAATCGGTATGATCTACGTCCACGGGAAAAGAGTATCGTTTTTATTCAGAATAGCGTAAGTAAGTACAATGTAATTAACTTCTCCTATTTATAGATAAAACTCATGGCGGTTGCAGAGGTGGGATCGTGGAGGTGTGGGTGGTTTTCCCAGCTCCGGTTTTTCCTCCATCAGCCCACGTTCTGGGTTTAGGGCTCAACTCCCTGGGCTTGCGCTTGGCGTGGACTGGGCTTGCCGATCTGGGCCTATTAGGCCTTCACCGATCTGGGCTTGTCTCTATGTTTTGGGCCTTTGGGCCTAGGGAGGTGGGCCATTTCCTATCACATCCCCCCCCCCAAAAAGCGTGGGGTGATGGAGTGATGTTTTCTGCCGTTGGTGAGTAGTGGCTTGATTCGTAGTAACGTATTTTCTTGGAATTTGTGAGGTGGGTCGAACCAAACTTGCGTACCCCCTCTGATAATTGAGGAAGTCCGAATTATACTGGCGTACCCCCTCTGATGTGATGGAGGCCGAACTGAACTGCCTTACCCCCTTTTGTAGTGTGTGAGAGATAGCCGAACTGAACTGGCGTACCCCCTTTGAAGTGTGTGAGAGATCTCCGAACTGAACTGGCGTACCCCCTTTGAAGCGTGTGAGAGATCTCCGAACTGAACTGGCGTACCCCCTTTGAAGCGTGTGAGAGATCGGAGGTCGGGGAATTCCGAGCTCGTTCCCGCCCAAACATAAAGTTGTCAGTCGCATTTAATGCGACGCTTGGGGTACCGATAAAGCCTCGATTGGACGGGTTTGAAACGTCGTCGCATTGAAGGCGTATTCAATACGCGTTAATTTTTCCCCTTTAATGTCCTATGATTGAAAATAATTGCCCATTTCTTCTCACTTGCACAAAAGAAACCCTAATCTGCAAATCCTTTTCTCTGTTCATCTTCACCAACTCTACATTTCTCGGAATCTTCAAGAATTGAGAGTAAGTTATGTCTTCTTTAATGTCGATTTCTACTTCTTTGTCGAACTCTTCTATCGGGGACGATCGTTCCCCCGCTTCTTCACATTCTCCGGCGGCGACGGAAGAAGTCGCCGCCGCTTCTTCGTCCAACTCTCTTCCGGTTAGTTTCCCGGAAGATAGACGTGCTTGCGTACGGTCTGACTGTAAGGAGCCGTACGGGCACGAAGTTGAGTTTTCCGAGTGTCCTCCCGGAGTAGCTGGGAGCGTGGGTTGTTTAGAATCCATCATTTCTACTTCCACTCTCTACGATATTGCTGTAAAATTCAAATTTCCCCCTTCTGTTCTTCTTCTCCGGCCGAATGCCCACGATAGGGCTTATCGCCCCCCTCGTGGGTGTGTCACCGTGTACGAGGACCAGTTTAAGGCTGGTCTGCGTGTACCATTTCCGGCCATTTATGCCGATATTTACCGTGTTTTCGGTCTCTCTCCTGCCCAAATCACCCCGAATAGCATTAGCCAAATAACCGGGATGGGTATTGCTTGCTCTCGTTTGGGTATTCCCTATTCAATAGATACCCTTGGTGGAATGGTTTCTTTTAAGTCTAGGACGGAAGGGTGGTACTACTCCTCATATCGGCAGAAGGGGTTCTCTGTCCAGGTGCCCTCGAAAGTGCAGGACTGGCAGAAGAAGTTTTTTTACTGCCAGTTCGAGGGTGCCACTGAGTTCGGGTGGCACTCCGGTCCAGTCGTACTGCTGCCGAAGCCAAAAAATTTCGGCAAGGTGGTAGGGCGTTTTGCCAGTTTGGGCATAATGCCGATGTCGCTTGCCGCTCTCAGGACGGCGGTACCGAGCCCCGATGAACCTTCCACTTCGGTGGATCCGGGGAGGGGTGAGGTCCCTTCCCCTTCAGTTTTATGTACTTTTTTTTTTTTTTTTTTTTTTTTAACATCGGTACTAACGTTCTTTCTGCTTGCAGTGGATTTGGTGAGGGGTAAGAAGGTGGCCCCCCCGAAGAGGAAGGGTGATTCCGTTAGCTCCCCTTCCGGGCAGAAGAGGTAGGCGACCGAGTCTTCCGAACAGACTCGGTCCGGTATTCCTACTCCCCGATCTCGGGGTAATGTTGATGTAGCCGCTGAGGAGGCTGACGCAGCGGCTGCGGGAAAGTTGGTTATGGGTTCGGCGTCGTCCGAACCCGAGCTGGCAATAACTGAAGTCCGCACTTCCGCATGACCGTGTGAACGGCGCGGTCAGGAGTCTCCTCAAGGGATCGGTGGCGAAATACCACCGTATTTTGGAAAAAAACAAGATCTTGGCCAGTGATAAGGCCAAGATTTCAAAGGCGTTCGCCGAAGCTACAGCTCGGGAAGCCGCACTGCAGGAGCAGCTCGACCGTGTCTCTGCCGAGCTCAACGCCACCAAGGAGAAAGTGGCGAAGAGCGAGGAGGAGGCTGCAGCCGCCCGAGTTCGGGAGGCTGAGATTGCCGCCGCCCAGGGGGACCTCTTCCATGCCCTTGCTGAAAGAATAATATACAGCAAGGGTTTTGGTAAGTTGGTGTCTTCTCTGACCAAGACGATGGAGAAGCGGGCGGTGGCAGAGGTGCTAGATCGGGTGGCCGTCAACTTCCCCGAACTTGACAAGGGGAAGTTTGGGTATGAGCCGATCGAGGACGAAGAAGTGCTGCGCATATACTTTCGGCAGCTTCTGAAGAAGGCGTCTCTGTTCCCCGTTGTGGGGTATCTTGCGGAAGGGCAGGCCCTACTGACGGCTGCCGATGTTGAAGCCTGTCAGTTCGACAGGGATGCCGATTTTGAAGAACTCTGCAGTTCTTTCCGTGACGAGCTGGCACGTCGCCCGCTGTCCCCAAATACTCCGCCCCCCGTAGTTGGAGAGGACTTGGAGAAAAAGGCTGATGCCGAGGTGCGGACCGAGAACACAACTGCCGAACCCACGGGCGGGGTCAGTTGAACCATCCCCTCTTTTTTTGTTTTTTTCTTTGTGTTGATGTCCGTACTGAAGTTGTAAATGTAACCAATTCCGTCAATGAAATTTTCTTTTATCCATGCTTATCTTCTCTCTTACTTTCTGTAGAACGAATCCGAAACAGATAAGACTGCGTTGATAAATGAAATTAAGCGACTGAAAATCCTTATTGATCTTAAGGATGGTGAGATCGGTCGCCTCGACAAACTTTCTGAACACCTTCGTAATGAGTTTGACGCCAAATATAACGCTTTGCAAATCAAGGCTGATTCCAATGAGGCTCGGTATTTGCAATTAAAAGAAGATTACGCGGATGCCAAGAGGATTGCAGACGAACACGCCGAATATGAAAGGGTTATACATGAGCTCGGTGGCAAAACGATATCCGAAGTCGAGGCTGATGCTTTTGAGGCCGTGCGGGGGGTGGTGCGGGAGATCAAGAATCGCGGCTCGGATTCATGGGAAGTTGCTGACTATATATCCGAGCTGCGATATTTGACGAACTTATTCCCATTGGTGCTATCTCGCCACGCAATAATGAAGAAGTGGTTTGACCGGTACCCCGACGTGCAGCCTTCTAAACAACATGCTCCCCGGTTCCGCGCCCTGAGTCCTACCATACCTTCTCGTCTAGTGAAGGATCGGTTGGACATGATGATGCCTGTTCAGAACCGCAGACCGATACCGAACCGAGGGGATGGGAATTACCGAGCTCCTATAGTCCCCCGAGGTCGGAGTTCTTCACGTTCCGCATCAAGCCGAACTGGGGTGACAGGCGGTGGCGCTGGGCGCGGTGGTGGGCGCAGTTCGGGACAAAGCTCCCGAAAAAAGGAAGATGTAAATATTGATTTTTTGATGAACCCGCCGACTAGCGGTTGGGCTAGTTATTTTAACTGTAGCAAGAGGCCAGATGAGGGCGGTCCTTCTAATGCATGACTTGTAAAATTCTGCAAAATAAGAAACATATTTTTGGATAAACTCTATGTTAGTGTAATTGTAGGCTTATTGCTTGTTTTGAATTTGCATTTCTGCTCTATTCATTTCCGAATTGACGCACAGGTCAAATTTGGATTATCCGAAGTGGCTTGGGAGCCTAACTTCGGCTTCCGACATGACTCTTGGGTCTTCTCTCGGTTCGGGATGGCATATCGCCTATTATCCTTTACCGAGGTGACACTTGGGTCTAGTCGGGTTCCTGTTCTGCCGACTATGTCGGTAGGGGTGGTCCCCTGGTTCGTACGATTTTATTTTACTAACACTTGTCCTCGTCAGGATAGTGTTGGAGGTAGAGGCAACATGCATATAAGTGGAGTAATGCAATAATGTGTGAACACAATAAAAGATAGAAACAAAATCTTAAACTTCATTACTGAAAATAGTTTTTGAAAGACAAGACCTGACGGAACTGAATAAGACCGAACTGAAAAAAGACTAAAATGACCGAGCTACTCTACATGATACTCCACATCTATGCATAATACCTCTTCAGATGGATTATATTCCAAGGTCGCTGTATGGGCTCCCCGGACAGAGTGGAAAGCCTATAGGCGCCTTTACCAAGGACCTCGTCTACTCGGTATGGGCCTTCCCATGTGGCCTCCAGCTTGCCGAGCTTACAAGCCTTGCTGACCTCATTGTTTCGGAGAACTAAGTCTCCTACGCAATACTGCCGATCTCGAACTCGCCGATTGTAATATCGGGCTATGAGTTGTTTGTATCGGGCCTCTCTTATGTAAGCTGTATCTCTTTTTTCTTCTAGCAGATCGAGGTCCGCACGCCGGTTCTCATCATTTACTTCGGCTACGAAATGGGTCGTGCGCGGACTGGGGAGTCCGATCTCGACCGGGATTACAGCTTCTGTTCCGTATGCTAGACTGTACGGTGTTTCGCCGTTTGCTGTTCGCGGCGTTGTTCTGTAGGACCATAGAACATTCGGAAGGTTTTCTACCCATAACCCTTTAGCTTTCTCTAGCCGGGTTTTGAGGCCTTTGACGAGAGTTCGGTTCGTCACTTCGGCTTGTCCATTTGCTTGAGGGTGGGCTACCGATGTGAAATGTTGCTGAATCTGCAGCTCGTCACACCATTCCCTAAAACCCTGTCCGTGAACTGGGTCCCGTTATCGGATACGAGGACATGAGGTATGCCGAATCGGCATACTATGTTCTTCCATACAAAGTTCCGGGCGTTCTTGCTTGTGATCGCGGATAGGGGTTCTGCTTCCACCCACTTCGTAAAGTAATCAATTGCAACTATGAGGTGTCGCAACTGACCTGGTGCTTTATCGAATGGGCCTACTATATCTATCCCCCACTGCTCGAACGGCCAAGGACTCTGCATTGCAGTCAGCTCGGTCTGTGGCAGCCTTGTCACATTTGCGTGTAACTGGCACTTCTCGCACCTCTGCACGAGTTCGGTGCAATCTTTGAGCATCGAGGGCCAAAAGTATCCCCATCTCATAATTTTCTTGGCCAAAGCCCGGGGTCCGATGTGGCTTCCACATGCCCCTTCATGCATTTCTCGCATGACGTAGTCTGCTGAGTTCGGTCCGACGCACTTGAGTAAGGGTTGAAGGTATGATTTCTTATAAAGGACATTGTCCAGAATAGCATATCTTAATGACTTCAACAATACCCTTCTAGCCTCCGTCTTATCTTCGGGCAACTCCCCTCTCGCCAGATAGGCTAGAATGGGCGTCATCCACGTCGGCTGTGACTCATCGTCCAGATCGTTAACCTCGGCTTCGTCTATGCTTCTATGCTGTACATCTTCCACTGGTGAAGTGCCAGGTGCCGCTGCCAATTTGCTGAGAACATCAGCTCGGGAATTCTGAGTCCGGGGGATTCGCATGAGCTGGAAGCATTTGAAAACCCCCTGCATGCCCCGTGCCTTAGCCAAATACTTCTTCATTCTTTCTCCCTTCGCTTCATACTTTCCTAGCATATGATTCAAGACTACCTGGGAATCGCTGTGTACCTTTATGGCCGTGATCTTCAGATCCGTGGCTATCCGGAGTCCGGCTAGCAGAGCTTCGTACTCTACCTCGTTGTTGGTAGTTGTGAACTGAAAGCGAAGTGAGTAGGTGATCTCTTTCTTTTCCGGGCTGATAAGAAGGATTCCAGCACCGCTTCCCGTTTATCCTGAGGCCCCATCCACGTACATGTGCCAACATTCTTGAGGCTCTCCCACCGTTGTGCGATCTGGATCTGGTATCGGGATTGGGACTTCGGATATCGAGGTTTCAACCAAGAAATCCGCCAAGGCTTGCCCTTTGATGGCCTGTCGGGGAACATAAGAGATGTCATGCTCTCCCAGTTCTATTGCCCACTTTGCTATCCGTCCTGATGCTTCTGGCTTCGTCAGCACCTGCCGAAGTGGGGAATCTGTTCGGACTTGGATTGGGTGCGCGTGAAAATATGGGCGTAATCGCCGAGCAGCGTTGACAAGTGCTAAGGCTAGCTTTTCTAACGGCTGATATCTCACTTCGGGCCCTTTTAGTGACCGGCTTATGAAATAAACTGGTAACTGGTTTCCTGCCTCTTCTCGCACGAGCACTGCACTAATTGCTTCTTCAGAAGTAGCCAAGTACAGAAATAACACCTCTCCCTCCTTCGGTACTGACAAGGTCGGTAGATCCTTGAGATACTCCCTTAGTTGGTTTAGGGCGTGATGATGCTCCGAACTACAATCAAATTGGGGTGCTTTCTTTAAGACTTTGAAGAAGGGCAATTGCTTCTCCGCGGCTTTGGATAGGAATCTACTCATTGCGGCGAGACACCCTGTAAGTCTGTGCACATCGTTGATTGACTTTGGATCCTTCATGTCTAACACGGCCTTAACTTTAGATGGATTCGCCCTCAGCCCTTCCTGGGAAATCCAACAACCTAAAAACCTCCCCGATGTCACAGCAAAGGTACATTTTTGGGGGTTAAGTTTCAGGTTGACCTTGCGAAGGATGGAGAGCACAGTTCGGAGATCGGTGACACTTGTGCTCTCTTCCTTACTCTTCACCACTATGTCATCGACATAGACCTCTACCTCCTTTCCAATATGCTCTTTAAATATTTTATCTACCATCCTCTGGTAGGTAGCTCCTGCATTCTTCAACCCGAATGGCATTTTGCGGTAAGCAAAGATGCCAAAGTCTGTAATGAATGCTGTCTTAGCCGCGTCTTCGGCATCCATTAGGACTTGGTGGTATCCCTTATACAGATCCAGGAAACTGAATATCCTATGACCGACCAGCGAGTCCACCTTTTTGTCGATATCGGGCAGAGGGTAACAGTCCTTAGGGCAGTGCTTGTTGAGATCGGTATAATCGATGCACATACGCCATCCTCCCCCAGCCTTCTTGACCATTACCGGGTTCGCTATCCAGGTCGGGTAAGTGACTTCGAATAGAATCCCAGCAACCAGCAGTTGGGTCACTTCGGTCTTTATGACCTGATTCCACTCTGCTGCAAAAGAGCGTTGTTTCTGTCTTACCGGCCTCACCTCGGGGTCGATCTTGAGCCGATGTGTGATCAGATCGGGTGATACCCCTGCCATATCCAAAGGGGACCACGCGAAGACGTCTCTGTACTCCTTTAGAAGCCGAATAACCTGTTCGTGAAGGTGGGGACGGTCGGTCAGCCCGACTTTGACGACCTTCCCGGGGTCGTCCTTATACAAAGCCACCTCTCTCTCTTCGGCAGGCGACGTCTTATTCGGCTCTTCGGAGTTCAGTAATTGTTATGCTTGGGGCAGTTCGGGCATTGCCCCTAGCCCCTTGAGAGCCACATGCAGGCACTCCCTTGCCATTTTCTGATCACCACGGATAACGGCTACCCCTCCCTTAGTCGGGATCTTCACAGCTAGATGGTACGTGGAGCAGATCGCTCTCACTGTATTCATCCAAGTACGGCCTAGGATTATGTTGTATGGGGACTTGGCCTCCACCACCATGAATTCGGTCATGTTGGTGGTGCTTCTCGGCCCTTTCCCTACTGTGACGGGCAGCTCGATCGTCCCTAGGGGATGGGTTTCCTCCTGTGCGAAACTCCGCAGTGGCCGCGTGGTAGGAACGACCTTTGACTTCTCCAGCTCCATGTTATCAAAGCAATGTTTGAACATGATATTCACCGATGCCCCGGTGTCGATGTGAATCCTTTTGATCAGCATGTTGGCCACCACAGCCTCAACGACAATGGCATCGGAGTGCGGCATCATGGGGGGCACCGGGTCCTCGGCCGAGAAAGTCACAGCTTCCTCCTTCTTGAACCTCTTGTTAGCGGGTTCCCTGCTCGGCAAGCTCTGAGCTCCGTTTTTTAGGGACGATTTAGTCTGTCCTTTGGCGAGAGCGGAGATCATAGCTACTATCCCATCGTATTGGTAATCTCCGTCCTCGTCGGCATCATCCTCATTGTGTTTTGTTTTTTTCTCCGCCTCCGTGCTGCAACTTCCTCCTCTATACTGTCTTTTCTTCTTTTGACTTCGGGGGGCATCCACTTGATTGACCCCCGTGCTCAGATCTTGATACTTTTTAAGCGGACCATTGTGAACTAGGCCCTCAATGTCCTGAGCCAGGTTCCTGCAATCCTCCGTCTCATGTCCATAATCTTCATGGAATTGGCAATACTTGTTCTTTGACCTCGGCTTGCCGTCCTCCCGCATCGGCCTTGGTCTCTCGAACAGATTGGCGTGCAATTCAAGAATCTCGGTCCTTGGTTTGTTTAACGGAGTGAACTGCGGAGCTGGCCGCTATGCGGGCTGAGTTGTTGGCGGACCTCGCTGTGCTGGACTCTGCCGAGGTCCGAGACGAGACTCAATCGGACCTCGCTGAATTCGCTCCATTACCCCTTTCCGGGGTGCATCATCTTTCTTCTTTGAGGTTTCACCTCGGTCAACCTCCTTTCGACGTCTGGTCGCCTCCTCTATCTTAGCGAACTTGTCAGCAATAGCCCACAGCTCGGTAGTGGTCTAGGGCTCCTTTGCCAAAATCTCCCTGTAAAGATGGTCCGAACTGATGGCATTTTGGAATGCCGAGATGATAAGGAGATCGTTAGTGCATCGGGTCGACAAGCACTCCCTATCGAACCGGGTCATGAAGTCTTGCAGTGATTCACCTCGGCTCTGCTTCACGGTTAACAGGTGAGCCGGAGTGTGCCTTATTTCAGTACGCTGGGGAAAACTCTGGGCGAACACATTCATCAGATCGGAATACGATCTGATCGACCCGAGAGGCAGACTGTCGAACCACTCCCGTGCATTATCAATGAGCAACTCAGGGAATAGCTTGCACATGTGAACACTTCCCAGATTTTGGTTTAGCATGCTGTATTTGAACTGGCTAAGGAAATTACTCGGATTCCCGACTCCATTGTACGCCTTGATCTTCGGCACCGTATATCCGAAGGGCATGGGTGTGTTGAGGATCTCCTCCGAAAGCGGACTGATGATCCTTCCCAGTGCGTCAAAGATCTGCGCTCCTCCAGCTGGGTGTCCTTGGTTGGGTGTGTTATAGGGTGGTGCAGTGGCGTAGTTCGGTTGAACCATGTGGGAGTTCGGCTGCTGGCTTCCCTGCACCTGTCCTCGGGCTTGCTGGAGATAGTGCCGCAAGTCCTGTCCAGGTCTCTGGGGGATTCCTTGGCTGATCTGAGGGGCTCTCTGTCCGACTTGAGGGACTCCTTGTCCGGACTGGGGAACTCCCTGCGCACCGGTGTATTGGTTGAGGAACTCGCGCCCTGATGCCGTAGTGAGATAGTTCCTTAACAACTCCTCGATCCCAGGAAGCGGAGGAGGTGGCGCGGCTGCCGAGTTCGGCTGGAGAACTGGAGAAAGGCGAGCAGCTAAACTCGGCCGAATAACTGGGGACTGGCGTAATGTCGCCTCCGGACCGAACAGCTCGCGATCCCTGCTTGCTGTGAGGTCCTCCACATGGCCTTCTGGTGTGGCTTGTGGCCCTAAGCGCGAACTCACAGGAGCTCAGCGTGACTGGGTCGGCTGCGAGGACAGGTGTGCTGCCGTGTTATTTCCAGCATTCTGTTGGCCGGAATTTGGGACCTCCGGGATCTCTTCGGTGATGGTCTGGTCGTCCACCGGGATGTCGTTGTGAGGTTCTGCCCCCACCGTCGAGGCCGGTTCGTCGGGTTGTCGGCGTCGACTCCGTCGACGGCGAGGGGTCCCCAGTAGCGTTGTGGCTCCGCGCGGCATTGATGGCAATTTTGAGCAGCAAAAAAAATCGAAAACTCAAGCACAAATCAAAGTTCCCACAGGCGGCGCCAGTGATGAATCTTCGATTTGCGGCCCAAATTTGTATATGGCTTGTATGCAAATATAAAGAGGAACGCGAGGGATTTACATGGTTCGATCGGTATGATCTACGTCCACGGGGGAAAAGAGTATCGTTTTTATTCAGAATAGCGTAAGTAAGTACAATGTAATTAACTTCTCCTATTTATAGATAAAACTCATGGCGGTTGCAGAGGTGGGATCGTGGAGGTGTGGGTGGTTTTCCCAGCTCCGGTTTTTCCTCCATCAGCCCACGTTCTGGGTTTAGGGCTCAACTCCCTGGGCTTGCGCTTGGCGTGGACTGGGCTTGCCGATCTGGGTCTATTGGGCCTTCACCGATCTGGGCTTGTCTCTATGTTTTGGGCCTTTGGGCCTAGGGAGGTGGGCCATTTCCTATCAATATATATATTTTTGGGGTTTCTGTTCTTTCTTTTACGTAATCTTTCTTGCAATAACATAAGAATTTCCAGATTTTATAAATAAGAAATTATCATATACGGGTGTTATCATCCTTTATTCTTTTCACTTCCGAGGAAGTCCGGATATCTACATCCATGCTTCGTTTTATCATATGAATATTTTCATATATACATACTTAAGCTTCACCTAACTTTTATGGAATCAAGCTTGGTGATTTATACTAAAAATTTCATGCTCGAAGAGATGAAGTTCTTAAGATGAATACAAGGATATTAACTTACTACGGAAAAGGGTTTTCGACGAAGTCGGACGGGAAAGAGTGGACGGAAATGGAGCTCGATGCTTCTTCTCTCCTTGTTGATGGTCCTCTTCTTCGCAACCTTCGTTCACCGAGAATTTGCTTATTCACTCTCGTAGGGAAGGAGATGAATGTGGTAGAAGATGATGTGAAGGAAAGTAAAGAAGGAGTAATGGTTTTACTGCCAACCTTCTAATCAAGTAAAACCTTTGACTATTGGAAGGAATTAAAGAAATGTGGTTGGGGTGATGGTGGTTGAGGAAGTGTGGTTAACGTAAGTGATTCATTAGCACACAAAAACATTAACTCTCTTGTGCGCTTTAATGACCATCATTAAAGTGCACGAATTTCTATGAAACGGACTCGTCCCAATATCCCGAATTTTGCAACGGCTTATCGATTCGATAATTATTCTCATACGAAATAAATTCTAATTTATTTCTATAACATTCGTAATTAACTAAATAAATCGATTATCATTAATTCGATCACGTATCATAATACGAGCATTTACTTGTAACCATATAAATAGTTAGTTTTAATACTAACGAAAATGCGGGCCATTACACTAACTTAGTTACAGTTAGAATGCTCATTGCAGTAGCTACTGCTCATAGTTGGCCTTTGCATCAACTGGATGTGAACAATGCATTTTTGCATGGGTATTTAAGGGATGAAATATATATGTTGCCACCTCCTGGGCTCTCTGGAGTGAAACAGGGACAAGTTTGCAAGCTTATAAAGAGTTTATATGGTCTTAAACAAGCTTCCAGGGAGTGGAATGCTGAGTTTTCAAAGATCTTGGTCTCACAGGGATTTACAGCATCTATGCATGATCCATGTCTCTTAACAAAAGGCAAGAATGATACTTACATAGCCTTACTGGTGTATGTAGATGATGTTATTGTCACCAATCCTTCTGTGTCTTTGATTCATGACTTAAAGAATTCTCTGCATGCTGCATTCACCATAAAAGATCTTGGTGCTGCAAAGTACTTTCTTGGACCGGAGATAGTGACGGGTGCAGCTGGTACTTCTCTTAGTCAAAGAAAGTATGTCCTGGATATTCTTTCTGCCCATGGTATGCTTTGTTGCAAACCTGCATCAACACCTCTACCATCTGATATTTTTCGCTTACCACTTACCGGTAAACAGTATTTCGAAGGTGTTTGTTGGGTGGTAAAAGTGGTGCAGGTACTACTTACTCGTATACAATTATTCTGCAATTTATACATGCAGATGTTAAAAGTTTTGTTTGTCTTGATCCATTTTGTTCAGGCGCTGGAATAGATCTCTCGTCTTTGTGCATCGTTCAAGGTAAGGTCTGTTGGGATCTCTATATAGATGGCCTTGTAGTCAGTTCAGATGGTAATGTGCTCGATGCTTTGGGAGCTGCCATTAAAGTGCTTGAACTTTATCCTTTAGCTTCCACTGTTCACGTTACATTACTTTCATTATCTTCCATTTTCTCCATCAGAGTTCTATTCTCTGTTTCCTGATTCCCCCTTGGTGTTTCTTTCCGTAGGCTGCTTTGAGCAATATGGCTATTCCAAAAGTCCAAGTTTCTGCCAACGCACCGTCTGACAAGCAGCTTGAGGTTGATGTGAGTGATGAGGAATTTCTACAATTTGATATGTCAGGGGTCCCGTTATAATCACTTTAACAAAGGCAAGATATTCTCGTTTCTCCTTCGTTCTTAATATGGGGTTTCATGTTGATTAGGTATTTAGAGTACTAGCTTAATGTTATGAAATCAGATAATATCTGTATCCATATATTACGAATTAATAAAACTATAGTATAATCTTGTATCTTGATAAATAAACCATACATCTATTATGTATTGAACCATCCCTAGAAATTAAATAAAGTGACTGTTAAATGAAATCTATCTAACAGGGATATGGTGGTCAAATCAAATTTTGTATATCGAGGCTCTTATTTTGATTGATCTTAATTAGGGATGTCAATGGGTCGGGCTTTCGCGGGTACCCGCCTCGCCCAGACCCAATTGAGACGGGTTTGGGTATTGTAAATTGGGTTTGGAACGGGTATGGGTAATAAAATAGATACCCGAAACGGGTTTGGGTCGGGTATGGGTATACACCTCTGGATACCCACTACCCTAACCCATATATATATATGGTAAATATATATATTTCACATCTATATAAAAGCTATATTTATATTTAAAAAAATATATATATAACTATTTAGCAATTCTAAGGTATTTATTAATATATATAAAGTTGAAAGAATATATTACAAAAAATCTACTTAATAAAAACATATATCGTTAGTTTTGTTACTTGTTAACATTTAATTTGATATTTGTTTTACATGTTGTATATCGTTTGTTAGCACTTATTGAGATACACACGTTTAAATTAAATTTTTTATTATTGTATGTATATATTAAGTTATAATTTTTTTTATAAAAACTTATTACATTTAATTTTATTTGGGTATAACGGGTAATAAACGGGTATTACCCGATGGGTTTGGGTCGGGTATGGGTATTAAAATTGAATTTTTAAACGGGTTTGGGACGGGTATGGTATACAAAATTTTAACGGGTTTAGATTTGGAAAGTGCTTAATGGGGTGGGTACCCGGCCCATTGACATCCCTAATCTTAATGCACTTACACCGGCAAGTAGTAACAGTCCACTTCAGACCACAACTCGACTTACCTTCAATTGCGGCTCCGCTGCCACGTCAGCCGATCCCAACGGCAGAGAGTGGATCGGAGACATACGGCCGAAAGTACCGTCCCTGCTGCAGATAAAGGGTTCATCCACCGCTTCGCCTGTCGCACATAGCTCCGATTCTGCTGATCGTGCTCCTCACAATACGGCAAGAATCTCCCCTTCTCAATTCTCCTATACATTTCAAGTGAGCCCAGGTGAGAAAATTCTCCGACTTCACTTCAATCCTGCTCCTTATAAAGGCTTCAAAAGGTTTAATGATATGTTCTGTGTCGAAGCCGGACCTTTTACTCTGCTCGATAACTTTAGTGCTTCACTAACTGCTGCTGCTCTTGGCGTCAAAACCTTCGCCAAGGAGTTCTGCATAAGCATAGAACAAACCCAAACATTAAGCATAACCTTCTCTCCTATAGCTAGTCGATTAGGAGATCGTGCATATGCTTTCATAAACGGAATTGAGATAATCCCAGTACCATCGCGTCTCTCCTACTTCAAAGGGGGGATCATCGAGCCCGAGTAATGGGACAGAAGTCTCTGGACTATATTGACAATAGCACTGCACTTGAATTAACGTACAGAGTAAATGTGAACATGGATTCCGTTTCAATGTCAGATCAAATTTATGATAAGGCAAAGAAAAGTGAAAACAACAGACTTACCTGGAAAACAGCTGTGGATGTTGGCTTTAGGTACTTGATCAGGATTCATTTCTCCGACTTAGGACTCCCTGGTCCGAGTCTCCAAGTCCTTGTCAATGAAATGATTGTGGATGATAATCTATCCATAGAAAAGGATAGATATGATGTCCTAAGGTATAGAGACTATGTGGTAGCAGTTAAAGGGCGAAAAGAAGAGGGCAAAGGAGATCTCTCGATTTCCCTGCAGTCTCGTGATGAGTTTGTTGATGGAGATCAACTCATCAAGGGATTTGAGATATTCAAGTTGAGCAACTATGATAATAGTCTGGCCAGTCCGAATGCCATCCCTCTGCAAATAGATTACCTGCCTCGGGTTATAAACTACTCCCTGTCTATTCTGTGTCAAGGAAATGCAACTCTTGCAATAGCCATGCTTGCACTGATAAATATTATCGTCCATAAGTTGCGGGAAATTTTTTAATCAAGAAGCGTTACAGAGGAGGAAAACAGACCTTCAGCAAGGGCTGAACGACTCTGTCGACGTTTTTCACTGGCTGAGATTCGATCAGCCACCAAAAGTTTCAGTGAAGCATTACTCCTTGGAAGGGGTGGATTTGGTAGAGTGTACAGGGGTTTTATTGATGATGGGCGAGAGATGGTTGCAGTAAAGAGGTTAAAATCAAACTCGACACAAGGGAAACACGAGTTTTTGACAGAGATAGAAACACTTTCAGAGCTCCGACATATTAATCTTGTCTCTCTAATAGGCTACTGCATCGATCACAAGGAAATGATTCTTGTTTATGAATTCATGCCCAATGGAACTCTGGCTGATCACCTCTTTAAATATACAAGGGAAGGCAATGATTCTTGTTCCCTCACGTGGAAGCAACGCCTAAATATCTGCATTGGGACTGCCCGAGGCCTAGAGTATCTTCACACAGGCCATGGAGTCATCCATCGTGATGTCAAAGCTAAAAACATCCTCTTGGATGAAAATCTCGTAGCTAAAGTCTCAGATTTTGGGCTAGCTAAGCTGGAAGATCGACGAAAGTTACAGAGCCACATTAGCACTAAAGTCAAGGGCACACCTGGGTACTTGGATCCATATTATGCACGCACCGGTAAGTTGACAAGGAAAAGTGGCACATATGCCTTTGGTGTGGTGTTGCTGGAAGTATTGTGCGGAAGACGGGCAATAGATCCAAATCCAATGCTCGGGGAAGATGAATGTTTCCTCATAAGATGGGCTCACAACAAAATCAATCAAGGAGAGGTTGATCAGATTGTAGATTCAAGTCTGTTGGAAGAAATCTCACCAGATAGCCTGAAGGTATTTGTCGAGGTTGCTGAAAGATGTTTGCACAACGAACCAAAGAAAAGGCCAACAATGTCTCAAATTGTGGTACAGCTTGAGTCCGCGCTTGAGCATCAGGAGAGTGGAAAGACTGATGAGCCAAATCACATAGTTATTGTTGAAAATAACGTCTGTCCATCAAATGAAGGTATGATGCCATCTGAAAACACTGATACATCGCCGGCTCCTACAAAACAAAGTAATTCAAATCTATTTCCATCTGGAGAAGATGGAATGAGAGAACCAAGAGTGTTTAAGCCACGCCTTTCGGTACTAGATGAACTTTGGAACTGGTTAAAACCATCTAAGAGAATAGAACTCATTGTAGCCTCAGGTATAAACTCCTTCTCAAGACATTGCATAGTATGCTAATTTTTTTCAACATAATAGTAACCACGGACTTGCATGTTCCAAAAGTGAAATTGAATTGTAACATTATTTTGCAGAATTTCGTAAATTAGGCATAACACTGCCAAAGTTTGACTATAGCGAGCTTGCAGCTGCTACCAATGAATTCTCCTCAACACATAAGATCGGAATAGGTGCATTTGCTACAGTGTACAAGGTGATTGCTTTCTTTATTTCCTTGTAATATAGTATTGGGAAATGATTTATCTCCTTCAGCACAAAAATTCTAAAACGGATCTTCGTACAGGCTGTACTACCTACAGGAAGGACAGTCGCAGTTAAAAATCTTTCTTCATCAGGGAAGGAACTCATCCATATTTTCGGAAATGCTATTCGTTCAGTTTCTGGTCACCATCATCGGAACATCATTAGACTGCTTGGACATTGCATACATGAAAATAGGGGGATGCTTTTGTATGAGTTTATGGAAAATGGAAGTTTAGATGCAATCATATTCGGTAGGTGTTCTTTCCTCAGTTCTTCAGTTTTACTAACAATTTGTTCCTGTTTGTTCTAACGTAATGGAACATTTGCACATAGATGAACAACGGTGTCGTCAGCTTCAATGGTGATATGGTGAATTTGCACTTTTGCAGGTATGGAGGCAGTGGAGTAAAGGGGCGAGGAATGTAGCAGAGCTGGTAGGCGAATCACAGCTGGGAGGAGAGTTTTCAGAGGAAGAAGCGCTGAGATGTATCCATGTAGCTCTCTTGTGCTGCCAAGATGAACCGCACAAGTGCCCAACCATGGCTTCTGCGCTTAAAATGTTGCTCGGAGAAGATCCTGCGGCGCTTCAAGTGCGGATGGGATACTCTGTCCCCAAATTGGTGTACCTATGGTTTACCCGATACGATCCTACGTGGCGTCGCTTACGATTTATTTGAATATTTTCGAATATTCTCATTGATTTGACTTATTTTATATCACATTAAGGAATTATGTCCCACATCGATTTTTTACAAGAACCTAATAATATATTACCTATATAAATAGATCTATATATATTTCCAACAAAATTCATTATTAATTTGAGAAACTACACAATTAATGTAAAAATCTCAAAAAAAAAAAAAAAATTTAAATAAAATAATTCGATTATTATATTTTTATATAATCAATTTATATAGGTATTTTTACAAATTAACCCTATTATAAAATTTTATAATATAATTAACATATTATACTATATTTTTTTTAGTAGAATATCAATGCTCATGTCCACGATTTTATTTAATTTAATTTACTATAATTGATGAATCTATAATAACGAGAATGATAGCATAAGCAAGCACCATGTTTAAAGTATTTTCTTGGATCTTGATTTTTTCTAACAACACTATAGATTTTGGTCCGTTTATGTGACATTTAACTTGAATGTTTGTAATTGTGAATGACATAGTTTAAGTCACTATTTATTTGTTTGAATTATTTACAGCTGACAAACAACAGGGTTGGATTCATATAGGAGGAAAAATCTATTGTATTTGATAAAGTTAATGATGTTTATGGTTGCAAGTACCACAAGACATTATTATAAAAAATATTGTTTAAAGGCCTCTTATTCTTTGAATGAGTATGATCAATCCCGAAACATCTACAGGTTGATTTATGAGAATGACACGTGTCATAATGAATTGCGTATGAATAAGAAATGTTTTAGAAAACTAATGCATATGCTTGAAAGTATTGCAAACTAAAAGCATCAAGGAGCCTTGCAGTTGACAAGCAAGTTGCTATTTTCTTGTACATTTTGGCACATCATCAAAAGAATCGCACGATGAATACTAATTTCTTATGTTTAGGAGAAACGATCAGTAAGTATTTTAATAAGGTATTAAATACAGTTCTTAAGCTTCAAGGAGAAAAGGGGTAGAATTGTAGGGTGACTTTCTCTTTTCTCTCATTTTCTTTCGCAAGAGAACGCAACCTAAATGTTAGATTAAATAATTAAATCCATATCAAGCAACTACTTTGACTAAGATGGATTAAATAATTAAATCCATCTTTCCTTCCACCATTTATTCATTCATTCCCACCACAAGTTTCTCAGTTTCCGGAGGTCAAACCAAAGGATGCATCTCTTTCCACTTTTCATTCTCGTGCAGCTTCTCTTCTTCCTCACCACATTTACAGCATCAAGCAGTAATGCACCAGTTCAGGCCACAACTCGACTTTCCATTAACTACGGCTCCGCTGCCACATCAGCGGCGGTCAACGGCAGAGAGTGGATCGGAGACATGCAACCTAAAGCATCATCCCATTCTCTCCTACAAATAAAGGGTTCATCCACCACCTCATCACTCACACGTAGCTCAATTTCTGTCCATCAAGTTCAGTACAAGACTGCAAGAATCTCCGCTTCGCGATTCTCCTATGCACTTCCAGTCAGCCCAGGTGAGAAAATTCTCCGTCTTCATTTTAATCCCGCCACATACAAAGGCTTCAAAAGGTCCAAGGACTTGTTCAATGTCGAGGTTGGACCGTTTACTCTGCTTGGTAACTTTAGCGCTTCATTAACTGCTGCTGATCTTGGTGTCAGCACTTTTGCCAAGGAGTTTTGCATAAGCATAGAGCAACACCAGACGCTGAGCATAACATTTTCTCCTGCAACTAGCAAATTAAGAGATGGTACGTATGCTTTCATAAATGGGATTGAGATCATCCCAGTACCTCTGCGTCTTTCTTACTTCAGAGGAGGAGATCGTCGAGCCCGGGTAGTAGGCCAACAGTCCCTAGTCTATATTGACAACAGCACTGCACTTGAACTAACACACAGAGTAGATGTGATGAAGGATTCTGTTTCAATATCTGATCAATTTTATGATAATGCAAAGGAAAATGAAATCAATGGTCTTTTCTGGGAATCATCTGTGGATGTTGGCTTTAGGTACTTGATCAGGATTCATTTCAGCGATCTACGACTCCATGGTACGAGCATCAAAGTCTTTGTCAACAAAATGATTGTGGATGCTAATCTATCCATAGAAAAGGATAAATATGGTATCATACAGCACCGAGACTATGTAGTGGCAGTTAAAGGGCGAAAAGAGGAGGGTAAACAAGATCTGTCGATTTCGTTGCAGTCTTATGATGAGTTTGTTGATGGGAATCAACTTGCAAGAACTTTAGTGAAGCATTACTGCTCGGAAGGGGTGGATTCGGTAGAGTGTACATGGGATTTATGGATATGGATAGTGGGCAAGAGACTGTTGCTGTAAAGAGGCTGAAATCAAACTCAACACAAGGGAAACAGGAGTTTTTGACAGAGATTGAAACACTTTCAGAACTCCGACATATAAATCTTGTCTCTCTAATAGGCTACTGCATTGATCACAAGGAGATGATTCTTGTTTATGAGTACATGCCCAGTGGCACACTGGCTGATCACCTCCACAAATATGCTAGGGAAGGCAACGGCTCTTGTTCTCTCACTTGGAAGCAACGCTTAAATATTTGCATTGGAACTGCCCGGGGCCTAGATTATCTTCACACAGGCCACGGAATCATCCATCGCGATGTTAAGCCTTCAAACATCCTCCTTAACGAAAACCTCGTAGCTAAAGTCTCGGATTTTGGTTTAGCTAAGATCGAAGACCAAAGCAAATCACAGAGCCACCTTAGCACTAAAGTCAAGGGCACGCGTGGGTACCTGTAAGCTGACAAGAAAAAGTGACACTTATGCATTTGGTGTAGTGTTGCTGGAAGTGTTGTGTGAGAGACAAGCAATGGATTCAAGGTTTGGAGAGGACGAGTACTGTCTTACCAGATGGGCTCGAAATAAAATTAACGAGGGAGAGATTGGTCTGATTGTAGCTTCAACTCTGTTGGAAGAAATCTTGCCAGATAGCCTGAAGCTTTTTGTTGCGGTTGCTGAAAGATGCTTGCATGATGAACCAAAGAAAAGGCCAACAATGTCTCAAATTGTGGTACAACTCGAGTCTGCACTTGATCATCAAGAGAGCGAAAGGACTATAAATCCAATCACCGGGCGGCAATTAGCAGAAGCATCTGCAAATGTGAATGCTAATACATCTCCTCCTATAAAACAAACAAATCTAAAATAATTATTTTCCGACGGGGCAAGATGAGTGGAGAGAAGCAAAACCATATAAGCCACGTCTTTGGGCATTGGATGCATTCTGGAGCAAGTTAAAACCATCTAAGAGAAAAGAAGTCAGCTTAACATCAGGTATGAACTAATATTGATCTACTGACTTGTATATTTCAAAAGTAAAATGAAGTTGTGTAATTTTTTTTCAGATATTTTTGAGGTGGACATAAGATTACGGAAGTTCGACTCTAGCATGATTGCAGCGGCTACCAATCAATTCAACTCTTCACATAAGATTGGAGAAGGACGAACCACACGAGCGCCCAACAATGGCTTGTGCACTTAAGATGTTGCTTGGGGAAGAGTCATCGCTACAAGAGAAGATGACGAGCGCCCAAGCTCAATATCCACCCAATATGGAACCTTGGCGACAGACCGGCCAGACTATAACTCTCAATTCAAGAACTTGTTAGAATGATAAACAGAGTTCAATCGTTGTCTTCATAACGAGTCTACAAAGCTAGTAGCTACCGGTTGACAAATTTACTTTGAGTTTTCACAACTGAAAATGGCCCCTTTTCAAAGTACAATCACACCTCCTCTGCTAGCTGTCTCACTATGAATGCATCGATCATTCCATCAAAGCTTCTCTATATCGAGTTCAATGCAAGCGCAATATTACAAGTACAATGAAATGCTATGGAGATTATGAAAGGGTTTCAGAAGAAAATTCAATTTCTGTAAAGTGGTCCATAGAGGAGAAATTCATCGAGTTATGAAGCTTCCCAATCGAAAAAAAAAAGGTCTCTTTACCGGTGGAACAAAGAGAGTATCCATTGCATGAGTTGTTGCAGTAGATTTATCGATCTCCATTGAAAACATTGGACAGTCATAACTTGTATTTGGAGTAGATTTTGAGATAAACCAAGATGAAGAAAATTTATCCTGATTGTATATGTTTCTTTCCAAACCTTTTCAAACAAAAATGATTACCAGAACACTTCAAATTCCACCGGTTTATATTTCTACCAAATGAACCGGCCGGTCCGGTTCACACTTGAAAACATTGTATCCATTTCATTCAAGATATTTTCTGATAAAATTGATAAAAGTCAAAAGTAAACAAGGTCAACTCTGCTGCTTCCCAGCAAACTCCTTCACAAACTAATCAACTCCTGCTCATCCATGCATTACCACCACCACCAGTTTAGTTTCTCAGTTTTCTCCAGCAACACAAACATGAAACCAGAGAGGATGATGCATCTCTTCACCCTTTCCATTACTCTACTGCCTCTCTTCTTCCCCACCACATTTCAGTCCACAGCTCGACTTTCCATCGATTGCGGCTCCGCTGCCACGTCAGCCGAGCCCAACGGCAGAGAGTGGATCGGAGACATAAGACCGAAAGTACCGTCCCTGCTGCAGATAAAGGGTCCATCCACTGCTTCGCCTGTCGCACATAGCTCCGATTCTGCTGATCGTGCTCCTTACAATACGGCAAGAATCTCCCCTTCTCAATTCTCCTATGCGTTTCAAGTGAGCCCAGGTGAGAAAATACTCCGACTTCACTTCAATCCAGTTTTGTATAAAGGCTTCAAAAGGTTTAATGATATGTTCAGCGTCGAAGCTGGACCTTTTACTCTGCTCGGTAACTTTAGTGCTTCACTAACTGCTGCTGCTCTTGGCGTCAAAACCTTCGCCAAGGAGTTCTGCATAAGCATAGAACAAAACCAAACACTAAGCCTAACCTTCTCTCCTGTAGCTAGTCAATTAGGAGATCAGGCATATGCTTTCATAAACGGAATTGAGATAATCTCAGTACCTTCGCTTCTCTCCTACTTCAGAGGGGGAGATCATCGAGCCCAAGTATTGGGACAGAAGTCTCTGGTCTATATTGACAACAGCACTGCACTTGAATTAACGTACAGAGTAAATGTGAAAACGGATTCTCTTTCATTCTCTGACGAATTTTATGATAAAGCAAAGAAAAGTGAAAACAACAGGCTTACTTGGAAAAGACCGGTGGATGTTGGCTTTAGGTACTTGATCAGGATTCATTTCTCCGACTTGGGACTCCCTGGTCCGAGTCTCCAAGTCCTTGTCAATGACATGATTGTGGATGATAATCTATCCATAGAAAAGGATAGATATAATGTCCTAAGGTATAGAGACTATGTGGTAGCAGTTAAAGGGCGAAAAGAAGAGGGCAAACGAGATCTCTCGATTTCCCTGCAGTCTCGTGATGAGTTTGTTGATGGAGATCAACTCATCAAGGGATATGAGATATTCAAGTTGAGCAACTATGATAATAGTCTGGCCAGTCCGAATGCCATCCCTCTGCAAAGAGATTACCTGCCTCATGTTATAAACTACTCCTTATCAATTCTGTGTCAAAGGAAATGCAACTCTTGCAATAGCCATGCTTGTACTGATAAATGTTATCGTCCATAAGTTGCGGGAAATTTATGAAGCAAGAAGCGTTACAGAGGAGGAAAACAAACCTTCAGCAAGGGCTGGACAACTCTGTCGACGTTTTTCACTGGCTGAGATTCGATCAGCCACCAAAAGTTTCAGTGAAGCATTATTCGTTGGAAGGGGTGGATTTGGTAGAGTGTACATGGGCTTTATTGATGATGGGCGAGAGATGGTTGCAGTAAAGAGGTTAAAATCAAACTCGACACAAGGGAAACACGAGTTTTTGACAGAGATTGAAACACTTTCAGAGCTCCGACATATTAATCTTGTCTCTCTAATAGGCTACTGCATCGATCACAGGGAAATGATTCTTGTTTATGAATTCATGCCCGGTGGAACTCTGGCTGATCACCTCTTTAAATATGCAAGGGAAGGCAATGATTCTTGCCCCCTCACGTGGAAGCAACGCCTAAATATCTGCATTGGGACTGCCCGCGGCCTAGAATATCTTCACGCAGGCCATCGAGTCATCCATCGTGATGTTAAAGCTTCAAACATCCTCTTGGATGAAAATCTCGTAGCTAAAGTCTCAGATTTTGGGCTAGCTAAGCTGGAAGAACGACGAAAGTTACAGAGCCACATTAGCACTAAAGTCAAGGGCACACGTGGGTACTTGGATCCATATTATGCAGGCACCGGTAAGTTGACAAGGAAAAGTGACATATATGCCTTTGGTGTGGTGTTGCTGGAAGTATTGTGCGGAAGACGGGCAATAGATCCAATGCTCGGGGAAGATGAATGTTTCCTCATAAGATGGGCTCACAACAAAATTAATGAGGGAGAGGTTGATCAGATTGTAGCTTCAAGTCTGTTGGAAGAAATCTCACCAGATAGCCTGAAGGTATTTGTCGAGGTTGCTGAAAGATGTTTGCACGACGAACCAAAGAAAAGGCCAACAATGTCTCAAATTGTGGTACAGCTTGAGTCTGCGCTTGAGCATCAGGAGAGTGGAAAGACTGATGAGCCAAATCACATAGCTTTTGTTGAAAATAATGTCTGTCCATCAAATGAAGGTATGATGCCATCTGAAAACACTGAGAAATCAGCAGAAGTCTCTGAGAATGTGCACACTGATACATCGCTTCCTGCAAAACAAAGTAATTCAAATCTATTTCCAGCTGGTAAAGATGGAATGAGAGAACAACCTGTGTTTAAGCCACGTCTTTCGGGAAAAGATGGATTCTGGAACTGGTTAAAACCATCTAAGAGAATAGAATTCAATGTAGCCTCAGGTATAAACTCCTTCTCAAAACTTTGCATAGTATGCTAATTTTTTTCAACATAATAGTAACCACGGACTTGCATGTTCCAAAAGTGAAATTGAGTTGTAACATTATTTTGCAGAATTTCGTAAATTAGACATAACACTGCCGGAGTTTGACTATAGCGAGCTTGCAGCTGCTACCAATGAATTCTCCTCAACACATAAGATCGGAATAGGTGCATTTGCTACAGTGTACAAGGTGATTGCTTTCTTTTTTCCTTGTAATATAGTATTGGGAAATGATTTAATTCCTTCAGCACAAAAATTCTAAAACGGATCTTCGTACAGGCTGTACTACCTACAGGAAGGACAGTTGCAGTTAAAAGAGTTTCTTCATCGGGGCAGGAACTCATCCATAAATTCAGAAATGAGATTCTTTCAATTTTTAGTCTCCAGCATCGGAACATCATTAAGCTGCTTGGATATTGCATACATGAAAATAGAGGGATGCTTTTGTACGAGTTTATGGGAAATGGATGTTTAGCTGCAATTATATTAGGTTGGTGTTCTTTCCTCAGTTCTTCAGTTTCAAATGGATGGACGATCTTACAAACTAACATTTTGTTCCTGTTTTTTCTAATGTAATGGAACATTTGCACATAGATGAACAACGGTGTCGTCAGCTTCAATGGTCAGTACGCTTCAGAATCATAATAGGGATCGCTGAAGGAGTTATTCATCTTCATCAAGAAACAAGGCCGAGAAAAATTCATAGGAATCTGACGCCAAGCAATATATTACTGGACGAAGAGATGAATCCTAAAATTTCTGGGTTTAGCTTAGCCAGAGATCTAGAGGATGGCCAATCAGAACTGACCACCGATTGTGTTGGGACCTGGTACGGTCATGATCCATATCGTTTCATCTCTAACTATCTTTCTGAGTCGCAAATAGCGGTATTTTGTGTGTGCAGGGGTTATATTGCACCAGAAGCTCTCTGGACAAACAGAATTTCAGAGAAGTTAGACGTCTACAGTTTTGGGGTAGTAGTACTGGAGATAATGAGTGGTAGTAGAAGCGACACAGACCGTACTCTGATTCCAAATGTAAGTACGATTAAATAAGTTTTGAAAGAATCTAATCATTCCAATACATAATTGGACACGAATCTAGGCCTATTTGTTAATGGTGATATGGTGAACGTACAGGTATGGGAGCGGTGGAGTGAAGGGGCGAGGAATGTAGCAGACCTGGTAGGCGAATCACAGCTGGGAGGAGAGTTTTCAGAGGAAGAAGCGCTGAGATGTATCCAAGTAGCTCTCTTGTGCTCCAAATATGAACCGCACAAGCGCCCGACCATGGCTTCTGCGCTTAAAATGTTGCGCGGAGAAGATCCTGCGGCGCTTCAAAAGATGATGACAAGGTGCAAAATTAAATTCCCTTGTTCGTTCAAATTTTAATACTCCCTCCGTCCTCCATTTAGTGATGTTTAATACTATATTGGGACATCCTCCATTTACTAACAATTTCCGTTTTAGGACGTAGACCCCACAATCACTTTATCACTTTATACATCTACTTTTTATTATTTTATCATTTTAATACTATTAAACAATTCAAATGGACCCACAATTATTCCACTTTAACACTTTAACACATTAATTTATTATTATACCATAAAATGCAAAAAAACATGTGTCCATATTCAGGACGGAGGATGTAATATGATTCCTATCACTAAGGAAAGTAGGGCCAAAATTATAGGATTCTCTCTACTTTAACGTAGTTATTTTTTTCGTAATACAGCTATTTTAAATGAAGCAGCTTTGTCCTCTTCTCTCTCGACGTTCTGCGCCTCTTCTCTCAAACAGTACGTCTCTCTCCCCAAGTCTCAATGGTCTTTGTCGTCTCTCTTCCTCAATCTCTTTCTCTCTTCAATTGTTGGTAAGTATATATGTATGCGTGTGTGTTTGAAGGGTTAGATTAAAATTGATACTATTATCGATCTTCTTTGATTGATTTTTCCCATAGCTTAATGACCGAATCAATTAAATAGGTGAAAGTCCTCCTTACTACGTGAGCATAGCGCAAAATCAGATGATGATCGTTACTTTCTCTGCTGTAACTAGCCAATCAAGAGATAGAACGTATGCATTCATAAACGGGATTGAGATTGTCTCGGTATCTCTTCGTCTTTCGTACTTCAAAGGAGGGGATCACGGAGCCCAAGCCGTAGGGGAAAAGGCGCTGGTGCATATTGCAAATAGCACTGCACTCGAGTTAGTACACAGAGTAAACATCAATCAGGATTCTGCCTCATTTTCTGATTCATTTTTTGATGAATTCGGTTTTAAAGCCAAGAAAGGCGAAATCAACGGTCTTACCTGGAAAGCACCGGTCGACGTAGGCTTCAGGTACCTGATCAGGATTCATTTCCGCAACCGAGGACTCCATGGTGGAAGTCTCAAAGTCCTTGTAAATGAAGTGGCCTTGGATATTGGCATTAGCATAGAAAAGGATAAACATGGCATCCTCCAGTTCAAAGACTATGTAGTGGCTGTGAAAGGGCGAAAAGAGGAGGGCAAACGAGATCTCTCGATTGCCCTGCAGTCATACGAGGATCTAGACGATGGAGATCAACCCATCAAGGGATTTGAGTTATTCAAGTTGAGCAACCTCGTAAACAGTCTTGCCGGGGCATACATTGCCTTGCCTCCACAAAAAGATTCCTCCACTTGGATTACGAGCTACTTACTTCAAATCCTGTGTCAAGGGCATACAACTACAGCTCTTGTACTTGCCCTACTTGTTCTTTTAAACATCTTTGTACATGTGTTGAGCGAATTTTTCGAAGGAGGAAGCAATATAGAGGAGGAGAACAGACCCTAGGCAAGGGCTGAACGCCTCTACCGACGTTTTTCTCTGGCTGAGATAAAATCAGTGACCAGAAACTTCAGCGAAGCATTACTCATTGGAAAGGGAGGATTTGGCAAAGTTTACAAAGGCACCATTGATAACGGGCGAGAGGTTGTTGCAATAAAAAGACTGAAATCAGACTCAACACAAGGAAAACGTGAGTTTTTGACAGAGATAGAAACACTCTGTGAGCTCCGGCATATCAATCTTGTCTCACTGATCGGCTTCTGCAATGATCACAAGGAGATGATTCTCGTCTACGAGTACATGCCCAGAGGCACACTTTCCGATCACCTCTTCAAAAATTCCAGGGAAGGAAATGACTCTTATTCCCTCACTTGGAAGCAACGCCTGAATATCTGCATCGGATCTGCCCGAGGTCTAGACTATCTCCACACGGGCAATAGAGTTATACATCGCGATGTTAAGGCTTCGAACATCCTCCTGGACGGAAATCTCGTAGCTAAAGTTTCAGATTTCGGGTTGGCCAAGCATGAAGATCAAAGCACATCACAGAGCTACGTCATTACCAAAGTTAAAGGTACGCATGGGTACATGGACCCGTACTATTTCAGCACACTCAAGTTGACAAGGAAGAGCGACACTTATGCATTTGGTGTGGTGCTGCTGGAAGTGTTGTGCGAGAGACGAGCAACAGATTCAAGGTTCGGAAAAGATGACCACTGTCTCACCAACTGGGCTCGGAAAAAAATTCGTCAGGGAGAGGTTAAGGAGATTGTAGCTTCGAGTTTGTTAGATGAAATCCAGCCGGACAGCCTCAAGGTATTCGTTGAGGTTGCTGAGAGATGTTTGCATGATGAACCAAAGAAAAGACCAACAATGGCTCAGATTGTGGTGCAACTACAGCGCGCGCTTGAGCATCAGGAAAGGGGAAAGGCTGTTGAGCCAGATCATGCGGCTCTGTTGCTAAAGATGTCTGCGACTGCCCGTCACATGATATACATGACGATAAATTCGCCCCTGCAGAACAAGCAAATTTAAATCATTTTCCAGCTGGAGAAGAGGAATGGAGAGAAGCAAAACAGTACAAACCACGTTTCTGGGTATTGGATGCGGTTTTTAACATGTTCAAACTAACTAAGAGAAAAGAACACATCTTAGCATCAGGTATGAACTCATTCCAAACACTTTGTATCATGTGCTGATTTCTATGCAACCATTGTTAATCAACTGCCTTGTGTATTCCAAATGGTAAAAATGATTTTGCAGAAATTCGTGAGGCCGACATTGAATTGCCCAAGTTTGAGTTTAGCATCATTAAGGCTGCTACCAATAGTTTCTCCTCTTCACATAAGATTGGAGAAGGTGAATCTGCTACCGTCTACAAGGTGACTCTGTCAAGGCCTTTCTTTGTTAATTCTTTTCCCCTACTCTATACGAATATCTGATCCAAATCTCCGTACAGGCTGTATTACCTACAGGAAGGACACTAGCAGTTAAAAGATATAAGTTATCAGAGCAGCACCGTGTCAGTTGGTTAAAGAATGTGATTCTTTCAGTTTCCAGTCTTAGTCATCAGAACATCATCAAACTACGTGGATATTGCATCCATGAAGAGACAGGGGTGCTTTTATATGAGTTCATGGAAAATGGAAGTTTAGATAGATATATATTCGGTAGGTGTCTTTAGACTCTATAGCTAAGTTTTCCAATATCTAATGGACAGTATGTGCGTGTTTATATCACATGGAACCTAGCATTGTTGTTCATGTTTCTTGAATGCCATTTGCCACAGATGAACGACGACGTTGCCAACTTCAATGGTCAGTACGCTTCAAAGTCATAATTGGGATTGCTGAAGGAATTATCGATCTTCATCAAGAGTCGGGTCCGAAAACCTTTCACAGGGATCTGAATCCCACCAACATATTGCTAGACCATGAGATGAATCCTAAAATCTCCGGCTCTGGGACCATGTACAGTCACGAATTATATCCTTTCCACTCTAACTTATGTGTTTCTAGCTGAGTAACAATACCTTATCACTTTGAATTTTCTATACAGATGTTGTGTTTCACCAGAATACGTTGCTACACGGAAAATTTCAGAGAAGATAGATGTCTACAGTTTTGGGGTATTAGTCCTGGAGATATTGAGTGGCAAGAGAAATAAAGGAGAATACCTCAATGACATTGTAAGTACCAACAACTTTTAAGAACTTATATAAATTATGTGTATTAGTATGTAAGTTCATACTAGATAGTTTGTTGATATATATAGATAGATAGATAGAGAGAGAGAGAGAGAGAGAGAGAGAGAGAGAGATTACAAAACCATCCTAGAAGAAACTGAAAACCATGTTTCTTTGTGCTACATAAACTAAAGCTGCAGATTATAAAAAAGATGAATAAGAATTAAGCTACTATAGAACCACCAAGCAAAACGACAGAGGCAATGAGATAACTTTCTGAAGTTCTAATGCAACCCCAAAGAGGGAAAAAAGAAAAGGAAAAAGCAGACCTCCCCTTCATGGTTTCACCCGTTCTGATTGAGTGAATGCAATGCACATTTCAATTTATGCAGTCAATAATAGATCGTTAATGCATGCATTATAAATCTATGATGTGCAGGCATGGAAGGTGTGAGATGAAGGGGTAGCGGATGTATTTGATCTGGTAGACGAATCGGTTGGAGGAGAGTTTTCAGAGGAAGAAGCGCTGAGATGTATCCAGGTAGGTCACTTGTGCACCCAATTTGAACCGCAGCAGCGCCCGACAATGTGTTGTGCACTTGATCATGCCATGCAAAGTAAAGACTCTGATTATTCCAAAAGGCCAGGATCATTTTGGCCATAGCTTGTAATTTATATTATTGAGGCTAAATTTGAACACGGCATGTTAAGGATTTGTTGAACCTTACCTCGAACATGATAAGAATTGCTCCTTCCATGCAATAATATATTATGGTGAAATATAACCTCTGCACGCACAAATTGTAAGAAACAAATATCAGGAGTCAGAAACGCAATAAGATATTTTGAAATGATATATTTTCACGCTAGTACACTATGCATGGTACCACAGCCTGAAATTTTAGGACACAAAACACTATGCTACATGAATGCGATGCAATTATGTTTGGATCGACACGTTCATGCATAATGACATAATATGTACTGCTATCCAGTCATAGAATCGTGAGTCAGTGCCACTGTAAGTGTAGCTTCCTGTTGACAGATTTATGTTGTATTGTAGAATCCCTTTTTTCAAAGTTCAGGTACTTCTCCTTCATCCAACAGCAGCTCACTCGTAGCCTTGTAGACACTTTTTTTCTTTCTTTTCTTTTTTTTTTTTCCTGAGAAAATTCATGCCTGCTGAATCCAACCTGGGATATAGTGTATTTTGGGCCGACCTGAAATACAACCGGACCTCAGAACATTTTCATACTAAATTTATATTGACTAATTATTCTCAAGTATTAAGGTAATTAGGAAATACCTCTGGACCTATATTACCATTATTGAGTAAGCATTACAAATAGTATGAAAACGATATTTAACAACTTATAAGACAAGGATTCATATACATGTGAAATATGTAACATTTTTGTGGAGCCAAGTTTATCACCATAACACGTTCAATGCAAGTGCAATATTACTGGTGCAATGAAATTTCAAGGATATTATGAGAGAGTTTCAGAGGAAAATTCATTTTTTTGAATTGCCCCATAGAGGCTAAATTTATATTATTAAGGCTAAATTTGAACACGACAAGTTAAGGATTTGTTGAACCTTACCTCGAACATTATAAGAATTGCTCCTTCCCTGCAGTGCAGGCACAAATTGTAAGAAATAAATATCAGGAGTCAGAAACGCATACGATATTTTGAAATGATATATTTTCAAGCTAGTACACTATACATGGTACCACAGCCTGAACTTTTAGGACACAAAACACTATGCTACATGAATGTGATGCAATTATGTTTGGATTGACACTTTCATGCATAATGATAAGATATGTACTGCTATCCAGTCGTAGAATCGTGAATGCATAATGACATGATGAATGTACATGCGTGGAAGCTGTGGAATGAAGGAGTGATGAATGCAATGGACCTAGTAGGTGAATCAGTCTGAGAAGAGTTTCCAAAGGGTAGACTGCAATGTATCCAAGTAGGTCTCTTGAAGAGATGCATCGCTTCAAGAGAAGATGGCAACGTAATCAGTGCTGCTGTAAGTGTAGCTTCCAGTTGACTATGTTGAATTTTAGAGTCCCTTTTTTCAAAGTTCAGGTACTTCTCCTTCATCCAACAGCAGCTCACTCGTAGCCTCGTAGATACTGTTTCTTTTTTCTTTTCTTTTCTTCCTGAGAAAATTCATGCCTGCTGAATCCGACCTGGGATATAGTGTATTTTGGGCCGACCTGATATACAACCGGACCTCAATTATCACAATCCGAACATTTTCATACTCTAGGATATAGACAATCTCCCCATCTCCACACAGGGATCAGAAGGTCATTGTCATCTGAAAAACTAAATTTATATTGACTAATTATTCTCAAGTATTAAGGTAATAAGGAAATACCTCTGGACCTATATTACCATTACAAATAGTATGAAAACGATATTGAACAACTTATAAGTCAACTAAAAGAACTCATATAAATGTGAAAGATGTAACATTTTTGTGGAGCCATGTTTATCACCACAACACGTTCAATGCAAGTGCAATATTACTAGTGCAATGAAATTTCAAGGATATTATGAGAGAGTTTCAGAGGAAAATTCATTTTTTTGAATTGCCCCATAGAGGAGAATTTATTGACGTAGGAAGCTTCCCAGCCAAATTCTTAAATGTTAATTTCTTCTCTTCTTCCATGAAGACCAATAATTGGTTAAAGATGACTAAATTAATATATAGGTGACAGCAAACTACTTTTCCAACCAAATCCGTGTGGTGAATTCACCACATGGACAAAGTTCCACATCCAGTTGTGGGCTGAGTAGGAATAATGCAAATAACCTAGTATTATCTTTATAAAATAAAATGAAATAAAAATGGTAGAAGAAGACTTAAAAGGTTGACCCCAGAATATAAAACATGTCATCTATCTAAATATAATGGAATAATCTATAGCTCTCCCATAAGGCCATAACATAAGTATAACCCAACTTCTTGAGAACAAAGTAAAAATGTTAGATTCAAAATTACCATCCGTGTGCTGGTTCTGGCAAATCATTGCCATCCTTGCCAGCACCATTCCTGCTACATATCCCCTGCCTCACAGCATTGCCATTTCCTGCGGTTCTTCGGGCAGTTCGGCTGCGATCGACGGTCGTGTTTGGATCGGAGATTCCGGGCTCGAATCCGCCTCATCACTACAGATCAATGGCAAACCTTCCAACTCGAGAGCCATTAGTCACCAACTTTATTCCGTACCATACGGGACTGCTCGTGTATCTCGCCACATGTTCAGCTACGTCTTCCGCGTCGAACCGGGACAGAAGTTCATCCGCCTCCACTTCTATCAAGATTCGTACAAGGGGTTCGCGAGGTCAGAAGCCTTGTTCACTGTCAAAGCAGGCCCTTACACTCTCCTCAGCAATTTCAGCACCGCTCTTGCTTCTGATGCTTTTGGTGAAAAGCATATCATCAAAGAGTACTGTGTTAATATTGATGATGGAAGGGAATTGACTCTAACATTCTCTCCAGCTCGGGAGGAAAGGAAATCAGATGACTTCTATGCTTTTATCAATGGTATTGAGGTTGTCTCGATGCCTACTGGCCTTTATTTCACTCCAGAAGGAGATTTCGGTGCTCTCGTCGTTGGCCACAAGTACAGATTCTACATAGATAACAGCACAGCACTCAAGCTCGTTCAACGCTTGAATGTTGGAGGAACCTCCATCTCGCCGGCTCAAGATTCTGGACTGTTCCGCAGATGGGACGAAGACTCCTCCTACCTGCTCGAAACAGGTGCTCTTCCTTCCAATACTTTAACTGCAATTAGCTATGCGGACATGTTAGCATACATTGCACCAATCAAAGTCCATCAGACAACAAGGATTCTTGCTGCAGACACTAAATTGAGTGCAAGTAGTCTTACGTGGAAACTACCAGTTCAATTAGGATTCAGATACCTGATCAGGCTCCATTTTTCCGAGCACCAGCAGCGGAGCATGGAGACTACCAAGATGAAATTCTCTGTTCTTATCAATAATCAAATTGCTGAGGACAATGCCAATATTCTTCAATGGGGTGAAGTATCCGGAGTTGCAGTCTACAGAGACTATATTGTGATGATGGAGGGTGATAAAATGGCGGGGAAGCACTACCTTACCATCGCTTTCCAACCAAAGTTTGAGTCAAGAGACGAGCAATTCCATGGCGCGTTGACAGCTTTGGAAGTTTTTAAGCTGAGCAACCCTGACAACAATCTTGCCGGAACAGGGCCAATTCCCGAGTTGCAGCACTCAAAATCAACACCACAGCACAAGAAATCAAAATCAAGTTACCATACTAATTTGATTTCCGCTGTCGTGACAGCTGTACTGGCCTTATTGAACATTGCATTTTACAACCTGCGAAGAATTTCAGACTCTAGTTCCCAGAGGGACATAAGGTTGTCCTCCAGGGGGGATCGATGCCGTAAGTTTTCAATAGAAGAAATTCGCTCGTCAACCAACAGCTTCGATCCTCAGTTTCATATTGGCAGTGGAGGATATGGCAGAGTTTACAGAGGGAGCATCGACAGTGAGGCTACTGTTGTTGCAATAAAGCGACTGAAAATGGAATCCAGGCAAGGGGAAACTGAGTTTCAGACTGAAATCAGGATGCTATCTAAGGTCAAGCATGTGCATCTCGTTTCATTGATTGGTTACTGCAACGATGGTCAAGAACGTATTTTGGTGTACCAGTACATCAGCCAGGGAACACTTGCTGACCATCTCTACAAGGCCAACAGACATGGAAGGGGAAATTCTTCTCTTCCATGGGAACTTCGACTTAAGATCTCAATCGGCGCTGCACGTGGATTGTATTATCTTCACTCGCGGCATAGGATCATACACAGGGATGTGAAAAGCTCAAACATCCTGCTGGATGAGAACTGGGTTGCCAAGATCGCAGATTTCGGGCTGTCAAAAATGGGACCAGCAAATGATTCATTCAGCCATATCAGTACGAATATCAAAGGCACGTTCGGATACCTAGATCCGGAGTACTTCTTAACTCGTAAGTTGACGAGAAAATCAGATGTCTATTCATTCGGAGTAGTGTTATTTGAAGTTCTATCTGGAAGACCTGCAGTAGACATCAGACTCGACGAGGAGCAACACAGCCTAGCTGGATGGGCTCGATATTGCATACGAGAGGGGAAGGTGGATCGACTCATTGACCAAAACTTGAAGGAGCAGATTTCACCGGCCTGTTTAAGAGTGTTTGTTGGGATTGCAGGCAGATGCTTGCACACTCAACCACAGGGAAGGCCGGCAATGGCAGATGTGGTGATGGGCCTTGAATTAGCTTTGGGATTACAACAGACCACAGATCCAACAGAACAGATGGTAGAGGAGGATAATGCTGGACGAACATACAGCGACAGTAGTGATGGGGTTACTTCAATGGATGACATTATTCTCCCAAAGGGGGAATCAGATAGGATTATAAGTGAAGATAATCCGGGATTCAGTACAACTAACGGAGGCACTGATCAGAAGAATGGAAAAAACAAGGCTGAGGATAATGGTTCAAACAACAATTCGACACAAAGATGGTGGTGGGATCCATTTGGGGTTTTACCAAGAACACCATCTAAGTCGAAAGCTCAGAGACTACAGCCAAGTGGGGTGATCCACCAGTTTTCCTTCCAGGAGATTCAGAAAGCCACAAATACTTTTCACAACAGTCTCGTGATTGGCTATGGAGGACTGGACAGTGTCTACAGAGGATATATAGACGGCGGGAAGAAAGCAGTAGCAATCAGATGGTCAAGAGACGCCGCATCAAGAGTATTCATGGCAAAAGAGTTGCAAACAATGAGAGCGATTCAGAGTACTGCGACTCCAGATCATGTTGCCACTCTGATAGGGTACTGCGAGACAGAATCAGACACGATTCTTGTATACGAGCACATGGCAAACGGGACACTCTATGACCATCTGCACGATGCTTCAAAGGATCCCCTTCCATGGAAGCGGAGACTTCAAATATGCATTGGTGCAGCACGAGGTCTAAGATACATTCACTCCACAATCAAGCAGACGGTGCTTCATCGCGATTTGAGGTCAACCAACATCTGGTTGGACGAGAACTGGATTCCCAAGGTTTCTGGATGGGGTTTGTCCAAAAGGAAGGGAAACAATCAGGCGCCATCAGTTATCCGGAGCAACTGGGGGCATTTGGATTCAGACTACATACGCGGAGAAGCGTCAACTGAAAAGTCTTTTGTCTACTCATTTGGCCAGATTATGTTCGAGGTGCTATTTGCTGAAAAGGAAACAGACCGTTGGTTGGATGAGGATCAAGTCATTCTAGCCCAGTATATCAAGTCATGCATGAGGAATAAAGTTTCTGGTTGTATTGATCCCTTTCTAGCTGGGAGAACACCACCCGCAAGCCTACAGATATTCTTGGAAACTGCTGGAAGATGTCTATGTCACTGGATTATGGAATCGACCGGCCATCATTTCTTTCCATATTTCCATAGGTTACCGCCTCGCTTATTTCCGTTCCAACGTTATAAATACTTCTTCCGTCCCGTCTCAGTTTATAGTGCGCTCACTGAAATGAATTGAGTTCGTTTTACATCGATCAGGTACACTCGTATATGGAAAGTTTAATGTTATCGTCTTTATATTTTTTTTCTTTAAAAATACTGAGGGATATCTTTGTATTTTCACTCATATATATTTATAAATCAAACCTGAGGGTATTTTCGTATATTCTATTTCATGCCAAAACCTCCAATTGGCCGTTTGTATAAAATAAACTACTAATCTGTAAATGTATGAATATTGTAATATTCTTCTTGTGAAGATAGCCACTTGAGCCGGAGAAAAACCACCGGTTCGTATTTCGACCAACCGAAGTCCGGTTTGTTTTCGAAATTTCTTTGTAGCCAAGCTGTCAACATTAGATGACGACTGAGACGAAGAATACAAGGTCAACTGCTGCTAATTCACAGAAAACTCCTGCCATGGACTTCGCAATTCATCTCTCTAAGTAATCATTCCAACAACTTATTCAATTCTCACATCAACACGAAGAAAAGATAAAAAAACTCAAGGATGCATCTCTTTTCATTTTCCATTACTCTGCTGCTTCTCTCACTCCTTAATGCACTTACACCAGCAAGTAGTAACAGTCCACTTCAGACCACAACTCGACTTTCCATCAATTGCGGCTCCGCTGCCACGTCAGCCGATCCCAACGGCAGAGAGTGGATCGGAGACATACGGCCGAAAGTACCGTCCCTGCTGCAGATAAAGGGTTCATCCACGGCTTCGTCTGTCGCACATAGCTCCGATTCTGCTTATCGTACTCCTCACAATACAGCACGAATCTCCCCTTCTCAATTCTCCTATACATTTCAAGTGAGCCCAGGTGAGAAAATTCTCCGACTTCACTTCAATCCTGCTCCTTATAAAGGCTTCAAAAGGTTTAATGATATGTTCAATGTCGACTCTGGACCTTTTACTCTGCTGGGTAACTTTAGTGCTTCACTAACTGCTGCTACTCTTGGCGTCAAAACCTTCGCCAAGGAGTTCTGCATAAGCATAGAACAAAACCAAACACTAAGCATAACCTTCTCTCCTGTAGCTAGTCAATTCGGAGATCGTGCATATGCTTTCATAAACGGAATTGAGATAATCCCAGTACCATCGCATCTCTCCTACTTCAAAGGGGGAGATCATCGAGCCCGAGTAATGGGACAGAAGTCTCTGGACTATATCGACAATAGCACTGCACTTGAATTAACATACAGAGTAAACATGAACATGGATTCTGTTTCTATGTCAGATCAATTTTATGATAAAGCAAAGAAAAGTGAAAACAACAGGCTTACCTGGAAAACACCGGTGGATGTTGGTTTTAGGTACTTGATCAGGATTCATTTCTCCGACTTAGGACTCCCTGGTCCGAGTCTCCAAGTCCTTGTCAATGAAATGATTGTGGATTATAATCTATCCATAGAAAAGGATCAATACGACGTCCTAAGGTATAGAGACTATGTAGTAGCAGTTAAAGGGCGAAAAGAAGAGGGCAAACGAGATCTCTCGATTGCCCTGCAGTCTCATGATGAGTTTGTTGATGGAGATCGACTCATCAAGGGATTTGAGATATTCAAGTTGAGCAACTATGATAATAGTCTAGCCAGTCCGAATGCCATCCCTCTGCAAAGAGATTACCTGCCTCGGGTTATAAACTACTCCCTATCTATTCTGTGTCAAGGAAATGCAACTCTTGCAATAGCCATGCTTGTACTGATAAATATTATCGTCCATAAGTTGCGGGAAATTTATGAATCAAGAAGCGTTACAGAGGAGGAAAACAAACCTTCAGCAAGGGCTGAACAACTCTGTCGACGTTTTTCACTGGCTGAGATTCGATCAGCCACCAAAAGTTTCAGTGAAGCATTATTCGTTGGAAGGGGTGGATTTGGTAGAGTGTACATGGGCTTTATTGATGATGGGCGAGAGATGGTTGCAGTAAAGAGGTTAAAATCAAACTCGACACAAGGGAAACACGAGTTTTTGACAGAGATTGAAACACTTTCAGAGCTCCGACATATTAATCTTGTCTCTCTAATAGGCTACTGCATCGATCACAAGGAAATGATTCTTGTTTATGAATTCATGCCCGGTGGAACTCTGGCTGATCACCTCTTTAAATATGCAAGGGAAGACAATGATTCTTGTTCCCTCACGTGGAAGCAACGCCTAAATATCTGCATTGGGACTGCCCGAGGCCTAGAGTATCTTCATACAGGCCATGGAGTCATCCATCGTGATGTTAAAGCTTCAAACATCCTCTTGGATGAAGATCTCGTAGCTAAAGTCTCAGATTTTGGGCTAGCTAAGCTGGAAGATCGACGAAAGTTACAGAGCCACATTAGCACTAAAGTCAAGGGCACACGTGGGTACTTGGATCCATATTATGCAGGCACCTGTAAGTTGACAAGGAAAAGTGACACATATGCCTTTGGTGTGGTGTTGCTGGAAGTATTGTGCGGAAGACGGGCAATAGATCCAAATCCAATGCTCGGGGAAGATGAATGTTTCCTCATAAGATGGGCTCACAATAAAATTAATGAGGGAGAGGTTGATCAGATTGTAGATTCAAGTCTGTTGGAACAAATCTTACCAGATAGCCTGAAGGTATTTGTCGAGGTTGCTGAAAGATGTTTGAATGACGCACCAAAGAAAAGGCCAACGATGTCTCAAATTGTGGTACAGCTTGAGTCCGCGCTTGAGCATCAGGAGAGTGGAAAGACTGATGAGCCAAATCACATAGCTTTTGTTGAAAATAATGTCTGTCCATCAAATGAAGGTATGATGCCATCTGAAAACACTGATACATCGCCGGCTCCTACAAAACAAAGTAATTCAAATCTATTTCCAGCTGGTAAAGATGGAATGAGAGAACCAACAGTGTTTAAGCCAAGTCTTTCGGTATTAAATGCATTCTGGAACTGGTTAAAACCATCTAAGAGAATAGAACTCATTGTAGCCTCAGGTATAAACTCCTTCTCAAAACTTTGCATAGTATGCTAATTTTTATCAACATAATAGTAACCATGGACTTGCATGTTCCAAAAGTGAAATTGAGTTGTAACATTATTTTGCAGAATTTCGTAAATTAGGAATAAGACTGCCGGAGTTTGACTATAGCGAGCTTGCAGCTGCTACCAATGAATTCTCCTCAACACATAAGATTGGAAGAGGTGCATTTGCTACGGTGTACAAGGTGGTTGCTTTTCTTTTTGCCTTGTAATATAGTAGTATTGGGAAATGATTTATCCTTCAGCACAACAATTCTAAAACAGATCTTCTTACAGGCTGTACTACCTACAGGAAGGACAGTCACAGTTAAAAATCTTTCTTCATCAGGGCAGGAACTCATCCATATTTTCAGAAATGCTATTCGTTCAGTTTTCGGTCACCACCATCAGAACATCATTAAACTGCTTGGATATTGCATACATGAAAATAGGGGGATGCTTTTGTATGAGTTTATGGAAAATGGAAGTTTAGATGCAATTATATTCGGTTGGTGTTATTTCCTCAGTTCTTCAGTTTCAAATGGATGGACGATCTAACAAACTAACATTTTGTTCCTGTTTTATCTAACGTAATGGAACATTTGCACATAGATGAACAACGGTGTCATCAGCTTCAATGGTCAGTACGCTTCAAAATCATAATAGGGATTGCTAAAGGAGTTATTTATCTTCATCAAGAAACAAGGCCGACAAAAATTCATAGGAATCTGACGCCATACAATATATTACTGGACAAAGAGATGAATCCTAAAATTTCTGGGTTTAGCTTAGCCAAAGATCTAGATGATGGCCAATCAGAAGTGATCACGGATATTGTTGGGACTAGGTACTGTCATGATACATATCTTTTCATCTCTAACTATCGTTTTGAGTAGCAAATAACGGTATTTTGTGCGTCCAGGGGTTATATTGCACGAGAAATTTACCTGAAAGACGGAATTTCAGAGAAGGCAGACGTCTACAGTTTTGGGGTAGTAGTACTGGAGATAATGAGTGGTAGGAGAAGCGAAGACCTTAATCTGATTCGAAATGTAAGTATGAGTCAAAACATAAATAAGTTTTGAAAGAATCTAATCATTCCAATACATAATTGGACACGAAATTAGGCAGAGTTAATGGTGATATGGTGAACGTACAGGCATGGAGGCAGTGGAATAAAGAGGCGAGGAATGTAGCAGACCTGGAAGGCGAATCACAGCTGGGAGGAGAGTTTTCAGAGGAAGAAGCGCTGAGATGTATCCGTGTAGGCCTCTTGTGCTCCCAAAGTGAACCGCACAAGCGCCCAACCATGGCTTCTGCGCTTAAAATGTTGCTCGGAGAAGATCCTACGCTTCAAGAGAAGATCCCCAGGTCGGTAGAGAATCTATTACAATTATAAAAGTGTGCATTCTTACAAAATATGTATCGGCAAGTATACCCCTTTCCTCCTTTTATTTTAAATCATTATTATTATATTATTATTATTATTATTATTATTATTATTATTATTATTATTATTATTATTGAGATTTGGAGGAATTCTTTTTAAAGGAAAAAGACTTAAATATATTAAACTATTATTTTAAATATTTGGACGTATTTTTTTTAATTTATTTATTAAACCAATGATGAATTTTTTTAAAGAAAAAGAGTCAAAACTATTAAACTATTATTCTTAATATTTAGATGTATTTTTTTTTTTTACTAAACCTGATTACATAAGAAAGACCTTTAATATTATATTAAATTGTTATTATTGTTGAGATTTTATATAATTATAACTATTAAACTAATATTATTAAGATTTGAGGTTTTTTTTTTATTAAACCGATTAATCATCTCATAAGAGACCTTTTATATATCTATTGTGATCTTTGAGATTTAGATGAATTCTTCTTTTAAAGGGAAAAAAAATTATAATTAGCTATTAAACTATTATTATTAAGAACAAGAGAGAAAAACGTCCATATACATATTAGCTACAATTAATGATCTCATAAGACACAATATTATTGGAGTGACGTATATAATTCAGTGGCATTTAATATGATCATATGAATTCATTCAACATGTAGACCAGTGAACAAGTGAGTGTAGTCATTCTATTTAAGTTTTTTTAACATGTTTATAGTTTGGGCTTCTATTAGTCTAATATTTTATTCGCCGACAAATTATTTTAGCAATACGCAGTTGAAACTTATATTAAATTAGAGACTGCAAGATTGAATTTTTTCGGAGAAATCAATCAACGATGAGAGCCAAATTGTACCAAGAAATTATGGGCAATGTCTTTAAACGAGAAGTTACAAAAATATAAAATTACTAAAATATAAAATAAAATATTCAAATAATCTAATACTTTGTGGTGAAAGAAAGAGGAGATACTATGATTAGTTTGTGAGAAATAATCTTTCTTTGGTTTGAAGTAGTAGTCAGAATCATATGAATAATTAATCTCAACATACAAGAAATCTGAAGATAATTTAAGCAACATTAACGATCACTGTTAAAATTTAGAAGTCATCTTCTTTGGATGTCTACATTACCTTTTACAAAATATAAATAATAAAAAATATAAATGAGTGAATTTTTCAGCATTTATTTACTTCGAAAAGCAACTAATTTTCTTAGATTCAAAAGTTATGATATATGCTACAAAATTATTGATTGATTTCTAATCAACCGCTAATCGATACACAGTTTAAAACTCAATAATTGTTAATTACTCTAATGTGCAATATCTTACTACTCATAATTAAGCCAAAATGAAGTGACAACGTTCCTTGACAAATACTAATAGTAAATATTGTCAAATTTGTGATACGGTGAACAAGTGAGTGTAGTTATTCTATTTAAGTTTTTTAACACGTTTATAATTTGGGCTTCTATTAGTCTAATCTTTTATTCGCCGACAGATTATTTCAGCAATACGCATTTGACACATATATTAAATTAGAGATTGCAAGATTGGATTTTTTTTTCGGAGAAATCAATATATCAACGATGAGAGCCAAATTGTACCAAGGAATTATAGACAATATCTTTAAAGGAGAATTGTGAGAGACTGAAGTCGGCAAACTAATTGTTCTTTATGCTACATTTATTGGGGGTTCAAGTATGAGGCATAGGTATCTTGTTGCATTGACATTAGTATACAATCTTGGGAAGCCAGACTTATTTATTACTATGACGGTATGACCTGCAATCCAGAGTGGAATGAAATACAAGAAAAAGTATATGTTGGTCAAACATCTCAAGATCATCCTGATTTTAACTTCAAGAGTTTTTAGGCCAAAACAGTAAGACTTGAAAAATCAATTATTCAAGCATGAGATATTTGGAAATGTTGCTGCACATGTTCATGTCATTGAATTTCAAAAAGAAGTTTAGCACACGCCCACATACTAATCATTTTCAAGTCGGAGTACAAGATAAACTCAATAGATGAAATTCATAAACATGTTAGCGCCAAAATTTCAGATCTAGATCAAAATCACGAGTTATATGAATTAGTGAAGAAGCATATGATGCATGGACCATGTGATGAAAGGAATTAGAAAAACTCGTGTATGGTGAAAGGAAAATGCAATGCCATTATCCACAATTGCATTCCGAAAGCATTATAGAATGGATGTCCGATATATAGAAGAAGAAATAACGAAGCAGTCCTTTTTGTCCGTAATGCAGAACTCAACAATCAGTGGGTCGTACCTTACAATGCTTATCTACTATCTAGATATAATTGTCATATTAATGTTGAAGTTTGCTTTGCATCACGACTGACAAATATTTTTATAAATATATATACAAGGGACATGATAGAGGGACAATTAATATGATCCAGAATGAAGATAACAATCAAGTTGATGAGAAAAAGCAGTTTCAAGATGCACGTTGGGTATCTTCTTAAGAAGCAATATGGAGAATATTCGAATTTGAGATGCATGATATATACCCAGGCGTTATAAACTTAAAACTTCATTTTCTAATTATCAGTGCGTAGCATACCACAAAAGTCAAAATCTGGATAGACTAATTTTAAATTTAGATAATGTTTCACAAATAATGTTGACTGAGTTTTTTTCTACGTGTGCCAGAAATGAAAAAACAAGAAAGTATCTTTACAAAGAATTTCATGAGCACTATGTTTGGGACAAAAAGGGCATATGTTGCACATAAATGAAAAGGGAAAAAAAAGGGCGATGTTATTGGACGTATCAGTCCGGCAAATCCAATTGAAGGAGAAATATATTATGAAAGATTAATGTTGAATCATGTTAGAGGACCAACGTCTATCAAATACTTGAAAACAATCAATAATACATAATATTTGAGTTTAAAAGAAGCAGCACAAAATCGAGGATTGCTAGAAGCAGATTAAAGTATCATTGAATGCCTCAGTGAATCACTGACATTTCAAATGCCCAATGAATTATGAAGATTGTTCGCAATAATATTAGTACATTGTGCACCAACAAATGTGAGAATTCTATGGGATACGTACTATGATGCATTGTCGAAAGATTTTAGGAAGGAAGCAAATACTTCACTAGATCTACAAGCTTTCAAAACATTTGAGCGCTTACTTAGAAAGCATGGGAAAAATATACGAGCTTATGATCTTCCAAACATTCCTAAGAATCTTGGTAATGTGAACATTGAGAACTATAGAGAAATGTAAGACGAAATGTCAATAGAGATACTTAAAGAAGATCAACAAGCAAAGTCAAAGTTGAACTCCGAACAACAATTTACTTGTTCTATGATTTTGGGATTGCATAGAAAAAAGGAGAAGGTGGATTATGTTTATAGATGGACCAGGCGGAACCGAAAAAACATTCTTATACCGTGCATTATTAGCTAATGTCAGATTGAAAAAATGTATTGCACTTGTAACTACAACGTTTGGAGTTGCTGCAGGAATAATGCCCTGAGGAAGAATAACTCATTCATGTTTCAAGATTGGATGTATTAGTTCGCCAAATCCAATAGAAGGAGAAAGGTATTATGAAAGATTACTCTTGAATCATGTTAGAAGACCAACGTCTTTCAAATACTTGAAAACGGTCAATGGTACACAAAAACAAGAATTACTACAAACAGATCAAAGTATCATTGAATGGTTGAATGGAGCAATAACATTCAAATGTCAAAATGAATTACGAAGATTGTTCACAATAATATTAGTATATTGTGTACCAACAGATGTGAAACTTATATTTCAAAACTAAATATATCGAATCTTATAACATATAAATATTTTTAGGGAGAAAATCAATCTCTGTGTACTAAGAAAGACTCAACTTACAAAATTCAATGGAAGTACGCTTCTTTACCACAACCAATTCGGTGAAGATCGATGATAAAGGAAACTCGTACCTTATAGCCAATGCAATCCAAAAGATATGTCCAAAACATTCCGAAGATTCAATATGTAGAAAGTGCAATGAGAAAGTAATTGAAACAATACAAAGGTACTTTCGCAAATACAAATACTTCAAAGTTGCAATAAAGTGTATATATATATATATATATATATATATATAGAGAGAGAGAGAGAGAGGGATGATATGCTAGTCACCTTAGGGTGAGCACCTTCGTGGGCACCTTCGTCTTCGACATCATTTTGTTCGATTTTTTTAATTGCAATATATTCTAATACCTTATATATTAATATTGAAATCACTAAATCTAAAAAAATATAAATATCAATGCTCGATTTGTTCGTTTTTGCTTATAAGTTCAAAAAGTGTGTGATAAAATAAATCGAGCTTTGATTTTTATAATTTTTTTGAATTTGGTGATTTCAATATTAATTTATAAGGTATTAGAATATATTGCAATTGAAAAAATCGAACAAAATGATGTCGAAGACGAAGGTGCCCACGAAGGTGCTCACCCTAAGGTGACTAGCATATCATCCCTCTATATATATATATATATATATATATATATATATATATATATATATATATATTGACAGTAATAAAGTATATATTTTAAACTTGAAATTCCTATATAATTACAGGTACATGATAACTCTAAATATTGTGCAAGAGGATTACAATGCACATATTACTATATTTAACGATGTCGTGTCAGCATACGTAGGCTGCTCGGTGGACGAATATATATCATCAATCAACAAGGTTATTTTCCGTTCTAAATTCTTAATTAAAGCTAAGAATTTCCAAATCAAAGCTAAATACATCAAATCTTATTTTTAGGAAGAAAATCAATATGTGTATTACAGATGACTCAACTTACAAAATTCAAGGGAAGTACGCTTCGTTACAACAACCAATTCGATGGAGATAGACAATAAAGGGAACTTAAACCTTATAGCTGATGCAATCTAAAAGATAGAAGCCACAAGTGAAAAAGAGGTAAAAAAAACAGTCCAAACAAAAATGTGAAGGCGAGGAAAACCTCTAAGAAAAAATCAAGCGTGGAGTTGGAACTTCGTGAACATCAAGAGAAGGGGAAAAGAAAAATATTTCGAAAATTTGAAGATTGCGTCGACATTTCAAGTGGCGACGATGATGACACCTTGGAAAATTTTATCTCCAAAATCAAGTGGAATAAAAGTTCGATTCGCGTCAAAGTATAAAAGGAGAAGGATTAACCATGATATAAATTTTAATTTCTAAATATTATAGTATAGATTAATTACTTCTTTTTTTAGAGATACTTGAACTTTTTTTGGTTTAATTATTTTGTTTTTATCATTTAATTATTCATTTTTTTATTTTTACACTTTATTTTTAAGCTTTAATGATTCGTTATATGTTTCGATATAAAACAATCTAATAATTTAAACAACTTTTTTATCGAAATAAGTAAAAATTTGAGTGATCACGTGCATCGCACGTGTTGTTCACTAGTTCTCTGAAAAAATAATATGATTCCAAATTATTAAATTAAATCACCGTGTTTAGTGCGGCAAGGAAATTAATTAGAATCCGTATATTTATTCGTTTCAATTATAAGAATAAATTATGAGAACATAATATGATTCCTAACACTAATTGAAGCAGCTTCGTCCTCTTTTCTCTAGACGTTCTGCGTTTCTTCTCTCACACAGTTGGTCTCTCTCCCCGTCTCAACGCTCTTTGTCGTCTCTCTTCCTCTTATCTCTCTCTTCAATTGTTGGTAAGTATATATGTTTGCGTGTGTGTTTGAAGGGTTGGATTAAATTTGATAGTACTATCTACCTACTTTATAGCATTAGCAAGCACCATGTTTATAGTATTTTCTTGGGTCTTGATTTTTTTTTATCAACACTTTAGATTTTGGTCCGTTTGTGACATTTAACTTGTATGTTTGTAATTGTGCATGACATAATTAATTTAAGCCACTCTTTATTTGTTTGAATTAGGTATAGGTGAAAAACAGCTTACAGACAGACAAGGTTGGATTGATTCAAATAAGAGGAAAAAATTATTGTATTGGATAATACATATGCACATGGAGAGAAAAAAAACATGTTAAAGTTAATGATGTTTGTGGTTGTAAGTATCACAAGACATTATTATAAGAAATATTGCTTAAAAGCTTCTTATTCTCTGAGTGGGTATGATCGATCACGTTACATCTACAAGTTGGTTTATGAGAATGACACGTGTCATAATGAATTGCGAATGAATAAGAAATGTTTTAGAAAACTAATGCATATGCTTGAAAGTATTGCAAACTAAAAGCATCACGAGCCTTGCAGTTGACGAGCAAGTTGCTAATTTCTTGTACATTTTGGCACATCATCAAAAGAATCGTACGATGAAAACTAATCTCTTACGTTCAGGAGAAACGATCAATAAGTATCTTAATAAGTGTTGAGAATTGTTAAGGATCACATGTTAAGGGGGAACTCATATGGGACATTTTGAAGTGAGTGTATATTTGTTTTGATTTGATCCCAAAACCCCTAAGTATCCTATTCCCAAGCGACCCACTTTGATGTAGAATATGTTAGAAATTTTTCTAAGCCTATACTGTTAGGATGACTTTGTTTTTGCTTTAGTAGCTTAGGTTTTTAGACTGCAGAAATTTCAAGTGAAGGCCACTCGCTTGAGTGTGTTTTCCAATCGAAGCGAGTCTACCCTGCTGAAGTGAAGCGTGCCGATGAATAGCGAAGCGAAACGAGCGCTACAGTAGATTCAAAGCGAGTCTGCCAAAGCGAAGCAAAGCGAGCGCTACAGTAACAAGTCAAAGCAAGTCAACACGGGTCAACGATTACTAAAGCAGTTACTCGAAAATTTATTTTCCAAGTACTCGCTACAGTATGACCTTGAAGCGACTCACTTAAAGCGGACGCTACAATTCTAAAGCGAAGCGAGCTCCTACCTAACAGAAAGCGACAACACAATTCCCGCTCCATTTTGAACCATGAGTTCAAACTCCAGTCAAGAAGAGATCGTCGCAATTAATTGTGTATCTCCACGTGTCGAATGAAGAGAGGAGCAACGGAGTTGACTGCCAGGCCGACAAGGACGCCGCTACAGTACTGGCTCGCTCCAGTTACTGTTATATTTGGAACTTAGCCATTTTCGACAAAGTGCCAAATCTGAGCGTCTGAAAAGCAGCCAGCCTGTGCAAGTACTGTCGAGAGGAGGAGGGACAAGGCCACCGACCAAGCAACGGATCTCGGCCAACCCTCCGCCTATAAATAGTGAAGGATGAAGACGAAGAGAGGTAGAACACTACTTGAGCATTCAGCGCCTACTGCAAACAAATACTCCCAGCTTTCAGCTTATTCATCGAGTCTTTGTTTCAAGTGTTATCCGAGTTCCAGTTCCATCGGAACTCATCTTCGCAACCTTCACACTTAGAGTTCTAAGCCTACTTCATATCCAAGCTTAGAGAAGAGCTCTAGCCTACTTTACACTTACTGTAAAGAGCTTTTCATTAGTGTGTCTGTCGAAACAGAAAACGACCCTAACCCTAAAGTTCAGTTAGGTTTTGTGTTCGTCGTAGTAAGGTTGTTTTCGATCCAAGGCTCTACTTTCCTCGATAGTAGAAGCCTTGATCATAGAGTCTAGATCCAAGCTTACACTTTCCTCGATTGTGTAAAGCTCGATCGAAGCTTAGGTTGTAAGGAGAACCCGTAATCTCCCTGTCGTCAGGACTGAAGCGAGTGAAGCTTCCAGTCCAGTTTACGTTTTGTGTGGTGAACCCTTAATCACCTTTGTCATCGTCAGATCCAAGCAAGTGAAGCTCGATCTTGACATAGGTTTTTTAAGAACCCGTAATCTTCAAGTTCTTGAGTGAAGAGAACTAGTTGCCCAGTGCAACAAGTGGACGTATGAGCTTTATCTCCGAACCATTATAAATCGCTGTGTCGTATCTCTAACCCTAATCTCTCTTTATTTGTTTACTGTTGATTATCCATTGCACAAGCATACTAAACGAACTCAAATTGCATTTTCTATTACTTAGGAAAGATTAGCTCACCGAATTTCCGCATCACGAGTAAAGACTCACTCTTGATCAAGTGCAAACTTTTAGGTCAAGAAGTCTAGCTAAACACTGTAGATCTAGCTTACGGCTAGGTCTTAAGTATTGAAGCGAGTTCTTTACTTGTCACTCTGAGATAAAGGAAAAGAAGTTGAAAAACTTCAAAACACGTATTCACTCCCCCCTCCCCCCCCCCCCCCCACGTGTTTTTCCTCTAACAAACCGGGACCAACAATAAGGTATTAAATACATTTCTTAAGCTTCAAGGTCACCAACTAAAAGCTCCTTACCTGAACCTGAGGATTCTACTAATGTGAAATGAAAATAGTTTAAGGTAGAATAAGAACACTTTATTTTTTCTAAGTTTTATCCCATAATGGGCAAGGATTTGGTAAAGTTTACATGGGGTTTATAGATAATGGGCAAGAGACTGTTGCCATAAAGAGGTTTAAATCAAACTCAACACAAGGGAAGCACGAGTTTTTGACAGAGATTGGAACTCTTTCTGAGCTCCGATATACTACTATATTATTACAGTACTCAGCAAGTTGACAAGGGGAAGTGATACATATGCCTTTGGCTTGGTGTTGCTGGAAATATTGTGCGGCAGACGAGCAATAGATCCAACGCTCGGAGAAGATGAATGTTTCATTATCAGATTCAGATGGGCTCGAAACAAAATTAATGAGGGAGAGGTGGGTCAGATTGTAGCTCCGAATCTGATAGGTGACATTCTACCCGAGAGCCTGAAGGTGTTTGTCGAGGTTGCTGAAAGAACTTACACGATGACCCAAAGAGAAGACCAGCCATGTCTCAAATCGTGGTACAACTTGAGTTTGCACTTGAGCAACAACAGGGACGAATACTTGGTGCGACTGTATGTCCTAGTAAGGATGGAATCATGCCAGCTATAAGCACTCAGGTATCAGTGGAAGCCTCTAATCCCCCCAAAAATCAATATTAAATTTTAATTGTAATTGTTAAATTTAATAAATAAATCCATATCAAGCAACTACTTTGACTAAGACAAAGTCAACGAGGTTGAATTATAAATCCATCTTTCCTTCCACCATTTATTCATTCATTCCCACCACAAGTTTCTCAGTTTCCAGAGGTCAAACCAAAGGATGCATCTCTTTCCACTTTTCATTCTCGTGCAGCTTCTCTTCTTCCTCACCACATTTACAGCATCAAGCAGTAATGCACCAGTTCAGGCCACAACTCGACTTTCCATTAACTGCGGCTCCGCTGCCACGTCAGCAGCGGTCAACGGCAGAGAGTGGATCGGAGACATACAACCAAAAGCATCATCCCATTCTCTCCTACAAATAAAGGGTTCATCCACCACCTCATCACTCACACGTAGCTCAATTTCTGTCCATCAAGTTCAGTACAAGACTGCAAGAATCTCCGCTTCGCGATTCTCCTATGCACTTCCAGTCAGCCCAGGTGAGAAAATTCTCCGTCTTCATTTTAATCCCGCCACATACAAAGGCTTCAAAAGGTCCAAGGACTTGTTCAATGTCGAGGTTGGACCGTTTACTCTGCTAGGTAACTTTAGCGCTTCATTAACTGCTTCTGCTCTCGGTGTCAGCACTTTTGCCAAGGAGTTCTGCATAAGCATAGAGCAGCACCAGACACTGAGCATAACATTTTCTCCTGCAACTAGCAAATTAAGAGATGGTACGTATGCTTTCATAAATGGGATTGAGATCATCCCAGTACCTCTGCGTCTTTCTTATTTCAGAGGAGGAGATCGTCGAGCCCGGGTAGTAGGCCAACAGTCCCTAGTCTATATTGACAACAGCACTGCACTTGAACTAACACACAGAGTAGATGTGATGAAGGATTCTGTTTCAATATCTGATCAATTTTATGATAATGCAAAGGAAAATGAAATCAATGGTCTTCTGGGAATCATCTGTGGATGTTGGCTTTAGGTACTTGATCAGGATTCATTTCAGCGATCTACGACTCCATGGTACGAGCATCAAAGTCTTTGTCAACAAAATGATTGTGGATGCTAATCTATCCATAGAAAAGGATAAATATGGTATCATACAGCACCGAGACTATGTAGTGGCAGTTAAAGGGCGAAAAGAGGAGGGTAAACAAGATCTGTCGATTTCGTTGCAGTCTTATGATGAGTTTGTTGATGGGAATCAACTTGCAAAGGGATTCGAGATATTCAAGTTGAGATATTCGGAAGGGGTGGATTCGGTAGAGTGTACATGGCATTTATGGATATGGATAGTGGGCATTAGACTGTTGCTGTAAAGAGGTTGAAATCAAACTCAACACAAGGGAAACACGAGTTTTTGACAGAGATTGAAACACTTTCAGAACTCCGACATATAAATCTTGTCTCTCTAATAGGCTACTGCATTGATCACAAGGAGATGATTCTTGTTTATGAGTACATGCCCAGTGGCACACTGGCTGATCACCTCCACAAATATGCTAGGGAAGGCAACGGCTCTTGTTCTCTCACTTGGAAGCAACGGTTAAATATTTGTATTGGAACTGCCCGGGGCCTAGATTATCTTCAAACAGGCCACGGAATCATCCATCGCGATGTTAAGCCTTCAAACATCCTCCTTAACGAAAACCTCGTAGCTAAAGTCTCGGATTTTGGTTTAGCTAAGATCGAAGACCAAAGAAAATCACAAAGCCACCTTAGCACTAAAGTCAAGGGCACGCGTGGGTACTTGGACCCATATTATTTAGGCACCTGTAAGCTGACAAGAAAAAGTGACACTTATGCATTTGGTGTAGTGTTGCTGGAAGTGTTGTGTGAGAGACAAGCAATGGATTCAAGGTTTGGAGAGGACGAGTACTGTCTTACCAGATGGGCTCGAAATAAAATAAACGAGGGAGAGATTAGTCTGATTGTAGCTTCAACTCTGTTGGAAGAAATCTTGCCAGATAGCCTGAAGCTTTTTGTTGCGGTTGCTGAAAGATGCTTGCATGATGAACCAAAGAAAAGGCCAACAATGTCTCAAATTGTGGTACAACTCGAGTCTGCGCTTGAGCATCAAGAGAGCGAAAAGTGTAAAGATGGTGATGATGGAAAGAAGGTGGAGGTGGAGCTGCAGACTACAGTTGCTGGAGAAAATGGAGAGATGCATAGTCATGCAGTTAAAACAGAGCAGGGTTAGTTGTGTGGTGGTGTCGCACTAAAATACTAACAAATAAGGAAAGAACACGTGGAAGAGTATAACCACGCTTTAACAGCTACTTGGTTAGTTAATAGAGTGCCTATTCAAGTTTTGGGATGGAAGTCACCATATGAGCTTCTGTTTGGAGTTGAACCTGATCTTTCTATTCTCAAGCCATTTGGTTGCTTGGTCTTTGCTGTGAATTTATCACCACATCGAAGTAAGTTTGATGCTAGAAGCAATAGGTGTATTTTCTTGGGATTTGAGGCTTCACATAAGGGCTACTTGTTGTTTGATTTGAGTACTTCTAAGTTGTTTACTTCCAGAGATGTGAAATTCATAGATGATGTCTTTCCCTTTGCTAATCCACAAGGCTCTACTGCAGATTCTTTATCATTACCTGTGGTTCCTATTGGAGATTCAACTTTGGAGACAGATTGTGTGGATATGCAAATGGAGCCTACTTCTTCTATTCAGTCTTCCACTGGTGTTGTAGATCATAGTGGTGTGTTACCACTTCCATCTATGAAACCAGTGGAGGATGAAGCTCCTCTCAGGAGGAGCAGTAGGTTAAGAAAAGAACCTGAGTGGATGCAAGACTTTATAGGTCAGTTTGACACTGATAAGCTACCTCCTTTCACACCAGGTTCTTCTTCCCCACCTACCTTTCCATTTGTTGTTTCTTCTGCACTTAGTGAGTCTTATTTGGGGTTTCTTTTTAATATCACCACCACACAAGAACCTAAATCCTATAAAGAAGCTAGTGCATCATCTCATTGGATTGAAGCTATGAGGGTGGAGTTAGAAGCTTTAGAACAGAATCAAACATGGAAGCTTGTGCAACTGCCACCAGGTAAAAGGGCAATAGGAAGCAAGTGGGTATATAAACTGAAGCTCAAGGCAAATGGGGAAGTTGAACGCTATAAGGCCAGACTTGTAGCCAAAGGGTATGACCAAGAATATGGCATTGATTATCAAGAGGTCTTCTCCCCTGTGGCTAAGTTTGTAACTGTGAGGCTTCTGTTTGCTGTAGCTGCAATATGTAATTGGCATATTCACCAAATTGATGTGAATAATGCATTTCTTCATGGTTTTCTGCATGATGATATATATATGCAGCCACCTAAGGGTTTTGAGTGTGCTAAGCCTGGTGAGGTATGCAAGTTAGTAAAGAGTTTATATGGTTTAAAACAGGCTTCTAGAGAGTGGAACCAAGAGTTTTGTAAGTCACTTTTTGGACAAGGTTTCACTCAGAGTGCACATGATCATTGTCTATTTTACAAAGGATCAGGGTCTACTTATATCTGCCTCTTGGTTTATGTTGATGATGTACTGATTTGCAGTTCTTCAGAAGGGCTTATTCAAGATGTTAAAGATGTGTTACATGCTGCCTTCACCATCAAAAACCTGGGTGTAGCTCATTATTTCCTAGGGATGGAAATTGCTAGAGGGAGCACTGGTGTGGCTCTCAATCAGAGGAAATATATATTGGATCTTATTGATACTGTGGGATTGACTTCCTGTATTCCAGTTTCTACTCCATTGCCACCAGGTATTCATCTCTGCAAAGCTCCAGATTCTCTTATCCCAGATCCAGCCTCTTACAGGAAGTTAGTGGGTAGACTACTTTACTTGAATCGTACAAGGCTAGACATTACATACGCCGTGCAGCAGCTTAGTCAATTCGTTTCTGAGCCTGCTAAAGCACACATGGATACAGCCTTGCATGTTGTGAAGTACCTGAAAGGTTGCCCATCTTTGGGTGTGTTTTACTCAGCTGCTGGTACTCTTAATCTTCAAGCATTCAGTGATGCAGATTGGGGTTCCTATCCAGACTCACGCAGGTCTCTAACTGGATATTGTATTTTCATTGGTGATTCTCTTATTTCATGGCGTTGCAAGAAGCAGTCTACTACATCTTCTTCAAGTGCAGAGGCAGAGTATAGAGCTTTGGGATTTACGGTCCGAGAACTTCAATGGATTTCTTATCTCTTCGGTGATTTTGGTGTGCAGATTCCTACCCCAATCAATCTCTTCTGTCAGTTTCCAGTCTCCATCATCGGAACATCATAAAACTACTTGGATATTGCATTCATGAACAGAGAGGGATCCTTCTGTACGAGTTCATGCAAAATGGAAGTTTAGATAAATTTATAGATGGTTGGTGCCTTCAGACTCTATACTTAGTTTTCCAATTTCAAATGGATAAACATAAGAACTAACATTTTTGTTTATGTTGCTGCAACGTAACTGCAACATTTACACGTAGACGAACAACGACGCTGTCAACTACAATGGCCAGTACGCTTCAAAGTCATTACGGGGATTGCTAAAGGAGTTATATATCTTCATCAAGAGTCAGGTCCAAAAACAATCCACAGGGATCTGAACCCAAGCAATATATTATTGGACGATGAGATGAATCCTAAGATCTCAGGCTTTGGCTTAGCCAGAAATACTGAAGATGACCACTCAGAACTCTCCACCATTATTGCTGGGACCTTGTACTGTCATAATATATAGCCTTTCGTCTCTGTGTTTCTGATTCTTGAATAACAACATTTTTGTTCTTATAATCTGCATGTGCAGTGGTTATGTGTCACCTGAGCATATTGCTGAATTAAGGGAGAATTTCAGAGAAGATAGATGTCTACAGTTTCGGGGCAATAGTCCTGGAGATATTGATTGGTAAGAGAAATTATGAGCCGTGCCAGGGACACGTGGTTGGATGTGTAAGTACCCGTAACTTCTAAGTATAATGTGCATGACCTGTTTCACATCTGATCATTCTATACATGTTTGGACATGAATATAAGGTAAATGCAATCAAAGTGTAGATGCAAGCACAAAAATTCGAAGTCTAAATCTCATAGAATGAGTGATTGAGTGTATGTTCCAGTTTCTATTGTGCAATCTTAAATATCTTATGATGATTAGATGAATGTACAGGCATGGAAAGTGTGGAATGAAGGGGTGAGGAATTTGATAGACCTGGTAGACGAATCCCTTGGAGGAGAATTTTCAGAGGAAGAAGTGATGAGATGTATCCAAGTAGGTCTGTTGTGCACCCAATACGAACCATACGAGCGCCCAACAATGGCTTGTGCACTTAAGATGTTGCTTGGGGAAGAGTCATCGCTACAAGAGAAGATGGCTCAAGCTCAAGCACAATATCCACCCAATATGGAACCTTGGCGACAGACCGGCCAGACTATAACTCTCAATTCAAGAACTTATTAGAATGATAAACAGAGTTCAATCGTTGTCCCTCATGACGAGTCTACAAAGCTAGTGGCTACCAGTTGACAAATTTCACAACTGAAAATGGTCCCTTTTCAAAGTACAATCACACCTCCTCTGCTAGCTGTCTCACTATGAATGCATCGATCATTCCATCAAAGCTTCTCTATATCGAGTTCAATGCAAGCGCAATATAATTAGGGTTTGGGAGTTTGTTATGTAGTCGTTGTTTATAGAAACACGACTTAGTTAAAATATTCTAGTATATATGTGGAAACTTGGAACAGCCGCTGCATGGCTTTTTTGATGAATTAATGGAAATTACTCTCTCGTTTTCCCACTCTAATATGGTATCAAGAGCAAAGGTTTGATCCTGTTCTTTACATCAAGTTCTTATCTTTTTCATTTCATTACAATCTATGGGGAAAGAGGATCAAGAAGATGGTAGTTTCAAGCTCGAAACACTTAATGATGGTGAGAGATCTAAGGAAGAAGCTGGAAACAAAGTTGATGCTGAAACTGGTCTCAAGATCAGACAAATCGAGGAGATCCTCTTCCTTCCAGTAACTGACCATTCGGGGATGCAACTGTACGGGGACAAACTGGAGTAAATCAATCAAACGCGCTCTAGCTGCAAGGAGTAAGATGGAGCTGCTCGATTGTACTTTTCCTGAACCAAACCCAGATTCTGTTTATTACAAGCCATGACTCAAAGTTGATTACATGGTATCTTCTTGGATCATTAATTCCATATCTAAAGAGTTTGTGGACACTTTTTCTAGTATAGAAAATACTCAGAAACTATGGACAGCCTTGAATCACAGATTTGGTACCAGTAATGGACCAAAAATATTAAAGCTGCATAGAGATATCTTTTCTTTTAGGCAAGGGAATCTGAGTGTTTTCATGTATTTTAATCAACTAAATGCCTTATGGGAGGAGATGGATTTGCTTTTACCACCTCTTGAGTGTGTATGTATTGCTAAGTCCAAGAATATGCAAAGGCAAGAGCAGATGAGATTGGTGGCTTTCTTAGCTGGTCTCAATGATATGTATGAAACCACAAAGACTCAAATCTTGTTGCAGAAACCTTGGCCTTCTCTAGATCAGGCATATGCAATGGTAGTACAGGTGGAGGACCAGAAGCAACTAAATGATGGTGGAACTGACACAAAGAATTTGATGACTCTGAATGTGAATAGGCAACCACCTGCAGCACCTACACAGAATGGAGGACAGAAGACACAATATCAGAAGCAGTATCAAGGTCCATTCAAGAAAAGAATAAGCAAAGAGGAGAAGAGAAAGCAGAAATGTGCTCATTGCCAAGAAATGTGACATGGAATTGATGAGTGTTTCAAGCTGCATGGTGTTCCAGACTGGTATAAGAAACTCAAAGAGAATAAAGGACCATACAGAGCCAATTATACAGAGGAAATTACTGAAAATGATAGCACTGGAGGCACTGTGGTTCAGAAGGAAGGAACTCAGGATATGGGGAAGATGATACAGGCAGAACTGATGAAGTGTATGGGACAATTCTTTCAACAACACTCTGCGGGGGGGAGCAACACTAAAAGTGATGCCAACTTAGTTCATCAGACAGCTAAAAAGGCAACACCATTTGATGGCCATTTTGCTTTTTCCGTTTTGCCAAGCATGCTTGAAACAGAGTGGGTTGTTGATTCAGGAGCAAGTAGGCACATATGTTCTAATCCAGAACTTCTCTATACAACCTATCAGATGGATGCTCCTACCTTAATCTATTTACCAGATGGATCATCTAAGAGTGTAGCATATGCAGGAAAGGTCAGAATAACCAAGGATATTGTGCTTGATAATGTGCTGTATGTACCTGAATTTATACACAATTTGCTATATGTCTCTCAGTTGGTTAATCTTGCTGATACCAGATGTATATTCCATCCATCACACTGTGTTTTCCAGAGATCAGATACTGAGGAGGTCAATGGAATTGCTAAGTTGAAAGGGTCTCTTTATGTCTTGGAAACAGTTACAGAGAAGTTTTATTTCAGCTTCTACAATCCTAAAACTATCTCAGTTGAGGAGTGGCATGTGATTTTGGGACATCCCTCAATTACCACTGATAGGAAATGGCCCATCTCCCTAGGCCCAAAGGCCCAAAATCTAATAGCAGGCCCAGATCGTCGAGCCCACATCGGTATAGGCCCAATTGGCCCAGATCGGCAAGCCCAGTCCACATCAAATACGGGCCCAGGGAGTTGAGCCCTAAACCCAGAACGTGGGTTGATGGAGAAGAAACCGGAGCTGGGAAAACTGCCCATACCTCCACGTTCTCTCCTTCACAACCGTCGCCCCTTTAGATATAAATATGAGAACTGATTGTATTTGTACTCACTTACGCTATTTGGAATAGAAGGACACATATTTCCTCTCCGTGGACGTAGATCGATTCGATCGAACCACGTAAACCCTTTGTCTCTCTTTAAATCCTGCATACAAATCATACATACCTTTGGGCTGCAAATCGAGGGTTCATCACTAGCGCCGTCTGTGGGAACGAAATTCGTGTTTGAATTTTCGATTTTTGCTGCTCAAAGTCACTAGCAATGCCGCACGGAAACCAGTTGCTGTTGGGAACTCCCCGCCGTCGAAGAAGCCGCCGGCGACAGCCCGAGGAACCAGTCTCGGCAATAGCCGCCGAACAACCCAATGACGCCCCTGCTAACGATCGGGCCCTGGCCAACGGAGTCCCAGAGGTCCCAAATGCCGAGGAGCAGGGTGCAGTGGGAAACGCAATGGCACCATCTTCCTCCCAGGCCCAACCAGTCCAGCCACACCGGGCTCCCGTGAGTTCGCGTCTAGGACTACAGGCTCATCCGACACCGGAGGGCCATGTCGAGAATCTCACAGCCAATCGAGAGCGGGAACTGTTTGGTCCGGAAGCAACCCTACGCTTATCTCCAGCGATCCGACCAAGTTTGGCTGCTCGCCTCTCCCCGGTCATACAGCCGAACTCAGCGGCCCCTCCTCCTCCTGGGATCGAGGAGTTGCTAAGGAATTACCTCACCACCGCACCGGGCCGCGAGTTCCTCAGCCAGTATACTAGCGTCCAGGGAGCCCCTCAGTTCGGACAGGGAATCCCCCAGATCGGACAAGGGATTCCACAAATACCCAACGGGCAAGACCTGCGGCGCTATCTTCAGCAAGTCCGAGGACAGACCCAGGGAGGCCAGCAGCCGAACTCCCATATAGTTCAACCGAACTACGCCGCTGCTCCGCCCTATAATGCACCCAACCAAGGACACCTAGCTGGGGGAGCACAGATTTTTGACACGCTTGGCAGGATCATCAGTCCGCTCTCGGAGGAGATCCTCAACACACCTATGCCCTTCGGGTACACGGTGCCAAAGATCAAAGCGTACAATGGAGTTGGAAACCCAAGCAATTTCCTTAGCCAGTTCAAGTACAGCATGCTGAACCAAAACCTGGGAAGTGTTCACATGTGCAAGCTATTCCCCGAGCTGCTAATTGACAATGCGCGGGAGTGGTTCGACAGTCTGCCTCCCGGATCGATCAGATCGTACGCCGATCTAATGAATGTGTTCGCTAGGAGTTTCTCTCAGCGTGCCGAAGTGAGGCATACTCCAGCACACCTGCTAACCGTGAAACAGAGCCGAGGTGAATCACTACAAGATTTCATGACCCGGTTCGATAGGGAGTGCTTGTCAACTCGGTACACTAGCGATCTCCTCATCATCTCGGCGTTCCAAAATGCCATAAGCTCGGATCATCTCTACAGGGAGATTCTGGCAAAGGAACCACAGACTACTACCGAACTGTGGGCCATAGCGGACAAGTTCGCAAAGATCGAGGAGGCAACCAGACGCCAAAAGGAAGTGGACCGAGGTGAAACCTCGAAGAAGAAAGAGGATGCGCCCCGTAAAGGAGTAATGGAGAGGATTCAGCGAGGTCCGATCGAGTCTCGTCTCGGGCCTCGGCAGAATCCAGCACAGCGAGGTCCGCCCATGTCCCAGTCCGCACAACGGTCAACTCCACAGTTCACCCCGTTGAACAAACCGAGGACCGAGATCCTCGAGCTGCATGCTAACCTGTTCGAGAGGCCAAGGCCGATGCGGGAGGACGGGAAGCCGAGGTCAAAGAACAAGTATTGCCAGTTCCACGAAGACTATGGACATGAGACGGAGGACTGCAGGAACTTGGCTCAGGACATCGAGAGCCTAGTTCGCAATGGACAGCTTAAAAAGTATCAAGATCGGAGTACGGGGGTCAATCAAGTGGATGCCCCCCGAAGTCAAAAGAAGAAGAGACAGTATAGAGGAGGGAGTTGCAGCACGGAGGATGAGAAAAAAATAAAGTACAATGAAGATGATGCCGACGAGGATGGGGACTACCAATATGAGGGGGTAGTCGCAACGATCTCCGCTCTCGCCAAAGGGCAGACTAAATCATCCCTCAAGAGCGGAGCTCAGAACTTACCAAGCAGAGAACCCGCTAACAAGAGGTTCAAGAAGGAGGAGGCCGTGACTTTCTCGGCTGAGGACCCGGTGCCCCCCATGGTACCGCACTCCGATGCCATTGTGGTGGAAGCTGTGGTGGCCAACATGCTAATCAAGAGAATTCACATCGATACTGGGGCATCGGTGAATATCATGTTCAAACATTGCTTTGATAACATGGAGCTGGAGAAATCAAAGATCACACCGACCACACGGCCATTGCGGAGTTTCGCGCAGGAAGAAACCCATCCCATAGGGACGATCGAGCTGCCTGTCACAATAGGGAAAGGGCCGAGGAGCACCACCAACATGACCGAGTTCATGGTGGTGGAAGCCAAGTCCCCGTACAACATAATCCTCGGTCGTACATGGATGAATGCGGTGAGAGCGATCTGCTCCACTTACCATCTAGCGGTGAAAATCCCGACTAAGGGAGGGGTAGCCGTGATCCGCGGTGATCAGAAAATGGCAAGGGAATGCCTGCACGTGGCACTAAAGGGGCTAGGGGCACCTCCCGAACTGCCCCAAGCATAGCAATTACCGAACTCCGAGGAGCCGAAGAGGACGTCGCCTGCAGAAGTGAAAGAGGTAGCTTTGTATGAAGACAACCCCGCTAAGGTTGTCAAAGTAGGATTGATCGAGCACCCTCACCTTCGCCAACAGGTTATTCGGCTCCTAAAGGAGTACAGAGACGTCTTTGCATGGTCCCCATTGGACATGACAGGAGTATCGCCCGAACTGATTACACATAGGCTAAAGATCGACCCTGAGATCAGGCCGGTAAGACAGAAACAACGCTCTTTTGCAGCGGAGCGAAATCAGGTTATAAAGACCGAGGTGAACCAGTTACTGGAGGCTGGAATCCTATTCGAGGTCACCTACCCGACCTGGATAGCGAACCCGGTAATGGTCAAAAAGGCTGGAGGAGGGTGGCGCATGTGCATCGATTATACCGATCTCAACAAGCACTGCCCTAAGGATTGTTACCCTCTGCCTGACATTGACAAAAAGGTGGACTCGCTGGTCGGTCATAGGATATTCAGTTTCCTTGATCTGTACAAGGGATATCACCAAGTCCTCATGGATGCCGAGGACGCAGCTAAGACAGCGTTCATCACGGACTTCGGCGTCTTTGCCTACCGCAAAATGCCGTTTGGACTAAAGAATGCAGGAGCTACCTACCAGAGGATGGTAGACAAAATATTTAAAGAGCACATCGGAAAGGAGGTAGAGGTCTATGTCGATGACATCGTGGTGAAGAGTAAGGAAGAGAGCACAAGTGTCGCCGATCTACGAACTGTGCTCTCCATCCTTCGCGAGGTCAACCTGAAACTTAACCCACAAAAATGTACCTTTGCTGTGGCCTCGGGAAAGTTTTTAGGTTGCTGGATTTCCCAAGAAGGGTTAAGGGCAAACCCATCAAAGGTTAAGGCTGTGCTGGAGATGAAAGATCCGAAGTCGATAAACGATGTATACAGACTTACCGGATGTCTTGCCGCACTGAGCAGGTTCCTATCTAAGGCAGCGGAGAAGCAGTTACCTTTTTTCAAGATTTTGAAAAAGGCACCCGAATTCAACTGGAGTTCGGAACACCATCGTGCACTTGGCCAATTAAAAGATTACCTCAACAATCTGCCAACCTTGTCAGTGCCGAAGGAGGGAGAAGTGCTGTATTTGTATCTAGCTACCTCGGAGGAAGCCATCAGTGCGGTGCTCGTACGAGAAGAGGCGGGTCGCCAGTTTCCAGTCTATTTCATAAGCCGGTCACTAAAGGGGCCCGAAGTGAAATACCAGCCGTTGGAGAAGCTAGCCTTAGCACTTGTCAATGCTGCTCGGCGATTACGCCCATATTTTCATGCGCACTCAATCCAAGTCCGAACAGATTCCCCACTTCGGTAGGTGCTGACAAAGCCCGAAGCATCAGGACGAATAGCGAAGTGGGCAATAGAACTGGGAGAGCATGATATCTCTTATGTCCCCCGTCAAGCCATCAAAGGGCAAGCCTTAGCGGATTTCTTGGTTGAAACCTCGATATCCGAAGTCCCGATCCCGATACCAGAGCCAGTTCGCACAACGTTGGTAGAGCCTCAAGATTGTTGGCATATGTACGTGGATGGGGCCTCGGGAAAGATGGGAAGCGGTGCTGGAATCCTTCTTATTAGCCCGGAAAAGAAAGAGATCACCTACTCACTTCGCTTTCAGTTCGCGACTACCAACAATGAAGTAGAGTACGAGGCTCTGCTAGCCGGACTCCGGATAGCCACGGATCTGAAGGTCACTGCCATAAAAGTACACAGTGACTCCCAGGTGGTCGTGAATCATATGCTAGGAAAGTACGAGGCAAAGGGAGAAAGAATGAAGAAGTATTTGGCTAAGGCACGGGCATGCAGGGGGTCTTCAGATATTTCCAGCTCGAGCGAATCCCCCGGACTCAGAATTCCCGAGCTGATACCCTCAGCAAATTAGCAGCAGCACCTGGCACTTCACCAGTGGAAGATGTCCAACATAGAAGCATAGACGAAGCCGAGGTCAACGATCTGGATGATGAGTCACAGCCGACATGGATGACGCCCATTCTAGCCTATCTGACGAGAGGGGAGTTGCCCGAAGATAAGACGGAGGCTAGAAGGATATTGTTGAAGTCACTGAGATATATTGTTCTGGACAATGTCCTTTACAAGAAATCATACCTTCAACCCTTGCTCAAGTGCGTTGGACTGAGCTCAGCAGACTACGTCATGCGAGAAATGCATGAAGGGGCATGTGGAAGCCACAACGGACCTCGGGCTTTGGCCAAGAAAATTATGAGATGGGGATACTTTTGGCCCTCGATGCTCAAGGATTGTACCGAACTCGTGCAGAGGTGCGAGAAGTGTCAGTTACACGCAAACGTGACAAGGCTGCCACAAACCGAGCTGACTGCGATGCAGAGTCCTTGGTCGTTCGCGCAGTGGGGGATAGATATAGTAGGCCCATTCGATAAAGCACCAGGACAGTTGCGACACCGCATAGTTGCAATTGATTACTTTACGAAGTGGGTGGAAGCAGAACCCCTATCCGCGATCACAAGCAAGAACGCCCGTAACTTTGTTTGGAAGAACATAGTATGCCGATTCGGCATACCTCATGTCCTCGTATCCGATAACAGGACCCAGTTCACGGACATGGTTTTTAGGGAATGGTGTGACGAGCTGCAGATTCAACAACGTTTCACATCGGTGGCCCACCCTCAAGCAAATGGTCAAGCCGAAGTGACAAACCGAACTCTCGTCAAAGGCCTCAAAACTCGACTAGAGAAAGCTAAAGGGTTATGGGTAGAAAACCTCCCGAATGTTCTATGGTCCTACAGAACAACGCCGCGGACAGCAACCGGCGAAACACCGTACAGTCTAGCATACGGAACAGAAGCTGTAATCCCGGTCGAGATCGGACTCCCCAGTCCGCGCACGACCCATTTCGTAGCCGAAGTGAATGACGAGAACCGGTGTGCGGATCTCGATCTGCTTGAAGAGAAGCGGGATACAGCTTATATCAAAGAAGCCCGGTACAAACAACTCATAGCCCGATATTACAATCGGCGAGTTCGGGACCGGCAGTATTGCGTAGGAGACTTAGTTCTCCGAAACAATGAGGTCAGCAAGGCTTGTAAGCTCGGTAAGCTGGAGGCCACATGGGAAGGCCCGTACCGAGTAGACGAGGTCCTTGGTAAATGCGCCTATAGGCTTTCCACTCTGGCCGGGGAGCCCATACAACGACCTTGGAATATAATCCACCTGAAGAGGTACTATGCATAGATATGGAGCATCATGTAGGGTAGTTCTATTGTTTCAGTCTTGTGTCAGTTCGGTCTTATTTTAGTTCAGTTCAATGTTCAGTCCGGTATTGTTTTTCAAAAATTATTCTAAGTAATGGAAGTTTAGGTTCTTTCTGTATTTTTCATCGTGTTCACATCATTCTGCATTACTCCACTTATATGCCTGTTACCCCTAACTCGAACACTATCCTGACGAGGACAAGTGTTAGTAAAATAAAATTGTACGAACCAGGGGACCACCCCTACCGACTTAGTCGGCAGAACAGGAACCCGACTGCACCCAAGTGTCACCTCGGCAGTGGATAACAGGCGATATGCCATCCCGAACCGAGGGAAGACCCAAGTGTCGCGTCGGAAGCCGAAGTCAGGCTCCCAAGCCACTTCGGAAGTTCGAATATGACCTACGCGTCAGTTCGGAAACGAATAGAGCAGAAATGCAATCAAAATAGGCAATAAGCCAACAATTACACTAACACAGGATAAATATATATATATATATATATATATATATATATATATATATATATATATATATATTCATTTTGCAGGGTTTTGCAAGTTAAGTATTAGAAGGACCGCCCTCGTCCGGCCTCTTGCTACAGTTAAAGTAACTAGCCCAACCACTAGTTGGTGGGTTCATCAAAAAATCAATATCTACAGTTTCCTTCTGTCGGGAGCTCTGCCCCGAAGTGCGCCCACTGTCACCACGCCCACTACCACCTAGGTTTGACCCTCCAGTTCGGCTTGACGGAACTCTTGCAGAACTCCGACCTCGAGGTACTATAGGAGCTCGGTAATTCCCATCACCTCGGTTCGGGATCGGTCTGCGATTCTGGACAGGCATAAGCATATCCAGCCGATCCTTAACCAAACGGGATGGTACTGTGGGGCTCAAAGCGCGGAACCGAGAAGCGTGTTGTTTAGAAGGCTGCACGTCAGGATACCGATCAAGCCACTTTTTCATTATCGAGTGGCGAGACAGCACTAACGGGAACAAGTTCGTCAGATATCGCAGCTCGGATATAAAGTCAGCCACTTCCCAGGAGTCCGAGCCGCGATTCTTGACTTCCCGCACCACTCCCCGTACGGCCTCTAAAGCCTCAGCTTCGACTTCGGAGATCGTCTTTCCACCGAGCTCATGGATAACTCTCTCATACTCGGCGTGCTCGGCTGCTATCTTCTCGGCATCCGCATAATCCTCTTTCAACTGAAGATAGCGAGCTTTGTTCGCATCTGCCTTAACCTGCAACGCTTTATATTTGGCGTCGAACTCATTTTGGAGGTGTTCGGCACGTTTGTCGAGCCGCCCGATTTCACCATCCTTGCGATCAATCGCGATCTTCAGTTTTTTAATTTCGTTCAAGTATGGAGTTACGTCAAGATCAGATTTACTCTACAGAAATACAAAGGACAGGAATAAACAAGTGCCGAAAGTGCAAATTTCATTAAAAAAAGGAGGGATACATTTACAGTTAAAAAAAAAAATTACAAGAGGATCAACTGACCCCGCCAGAAGCGTCGACATCGGTGTTCAGCAGCCGCTCTTCGGCATTCTGCTCAGGCTCTTCCTCCCTGTCGAGGTCAGCATCCCCTTCATCTACCGCAGGAGGAGGCGTGTTTGGGGAGAGCGGACGGCTTGCCAGTTCGTCACGGAAGGGCATGCACAGCTCCTCGAAGTCAACATCTCGGTCAAACTGGCAAGCCTCCACGTCGGCGGCCGACCACAGCACTTGCCCTTCAGCCAAGTGCCCCACCACGGGAAAGGGTGAGGCCTTCTTCAACAGCTGGCGAAAGTACACGCGCAACAGCTCCTCATCTTCGATCGGCTCATAGCCGTACTTCCCCTTATCGAGTGTGGGGACATCGGCAGAGACCCGATCCAGCACTCCGGCAACCGCCCGCTTCTCCATAGATTTGGTCAGCGACGACACCAGTTTGCCAAAACCCTTGCTGTATATTATTCTTTCAGCAAAGGCATGGAAGACGCTCCCCTGGGCGGCAGCAATCTCTGCCTCGCGAGCTCGGGCAGTTGCAGCCGCCTCCTCGCTCCTCGCCGCTTTCTCCTCGACGGCAGTGAGCTCGGAAGACAAGGCATCGACCCGCGCTTTCAGCTCGGCTTCCCGAGCAGTAGCAGCGGCAAATTCTTTTGTGATCTTGGCCTTGTCACGCCAAGACCTTGTTCTTCTCAACCACCCGGTGGTATTTAGACACCGAGCCCTTAAGAAGACTTCTGACCGCGTCATGTATGCGGTCATAATCTTCAAGAGTCGGCTCCACATCCTGCATGCATTACCAATGTCAGGACACACAAACAAAAAAAAAAAAAAAAAAAAAAAAAAAAAAAACTAGAAACCATCACCAGAGGAAATGGGAAGAGAAGAACTTACCACTGGGAACACCGAGGTGGTTTTCCTGACCTCGGTGATCGCGAGATCGGGTTCGGAAGAAGCCGAACCCATCACCAGCCTGCCCGCAGCCGCCACATCAACCTCTTCAGAGGCAACAGCGGCAGTACCCCGAGATCGGGGAGTAGGAATACCGGACCGAGTCTGTTCGGTTGACTCAGTCGCCTGCCTTTTTGGCTCAGAAGAACTGGTGGCACCACCCTTCCTCTTCTGGCCCGGCAATTTCTTGCCTCTCAACAGGTCCATTGCAAACATAGAAGGAGGTTAGACCGAACTCAAAAAAAAAAAAAAAAAAAAAAAACGAGGGAAGGGGACCTCACCTGCACCGAAGTGGAAGGTTCATCGGGGCTCGGCACCGCCACGGCCAGTTTGGCAAGGGACATCGGCATTTTGCCCAAACTTGCAAAACGCTCAGCCACTCTGGCAAAATTTTTCTGCCGCGGCAGAAGCCTAACAGACCCGGAGTGCCACCCGACCTCGGTGGCACCCTCGAACTGGCAGTAAAAAAATTTTTTCTGCCAGTCTTGGACTTTTGAAGGCACCTTGACGAAAAAACCCTTGTGCCGATATGAAGAGTAGTACCAACCCTCAGTCCTAGACTTAAAGGACACCATCCCCCCAAGGGTATCTATCGAGTACGGAATACCTAGCCGAGAACAGGCAAGCCCCAGACCAGTTATTTGGCTGATGCTGTTCGGGGTAATCTGGGCAGGAGAGAGATTGAAGGTGCGATAAATATCGGCATAGATAGTCGGAAAAGGAACGCGCAAACCAGCCTTAAACTGGTCCACGTAAACGGTCACACAGCCACGAGGAGGGCGATAAGCCCTATCGGACGCGTTTGGCCGAAGAAGAAGAACGGAAGGGGGGAAATTAAACTTTACAGCAATTTCATAGAGGGTGGAAGTAGAAACGGTAGACTCTAGACCACCCACACTCCCTACAACTCCGGCAGTCTCGGGAAATACCACTTCCTGCCCATACGGCTCTTCACAATCGGACCGAACACACGCTCGCCTATCTTCGGGGAAATAGATCGGAACAGAAGTAGACGAAGAAGCGGCGGCGACTTCTTCCGTCGCCACCGGAGAATGAGAAGACGCTGGGGAATGAACATCCCAAACGGAGGAATCGGAAGCAGAAGTTGAAATAGGCATCAAATCAGACATAACTTACTCTTGGTGGATTTCTTGAGGAATCCGCGAAGAAAATCTGGAGAAGATGAACAGTAGAGAGGGTTTGTGAAATTAGGGTTTCGTTTGGAAATGAAGAAATGAATGAGTGTTTTTTTCCAATCATCAGCAATAAGGAAGAGAGATTACGCGTATTCAATACGCCATTCAATGCGACGACGTTTCAAAAACGTCCAATCTGCACTTTATCGATACCCCAAGCGTCGCATTAAATGCGGCTGACAACTTTTTACTTTGGGCGGGAGACGAGTTCGGCATCTTCCGAGGTCCGACCTCGCAAACTTCAGAGGGGTACGAAGTTCAGTTCGGCCTTCCTCACATAATCAGGGGGGGTAGGCAAGTTCAGTTCGGCCTTCCTCACAAAATTCAGAGGGGGTACGCAAGTTCAGTTCGGCCTTCCTCACAAAATTCAGAGGGGATACGCAAGTTAGGTTCGGCATTTCTCACAAGTTTCAGAAGTTCGTAAGTTCAGTTTCGCCTTTCACAAGTTTCAACACGAACAGGGGACGCGGCATCAACTCCATCACCCCACGCTTTTTTGGGGGGGATGTGATAGGAAATGGCCCATCTCCCTAGGCCCAAAGGCCCAAAATCTAATAGCAGGCCTAGATCGTCGAGCCCACATCGGTATAGGCCCAATTGGCCCAGATCGGCAAGCCCAGTCCACATCAAATACGGGCCCAGGGAGTTGAGCCCTAAACCCAGAACGTGGGTTGATAGAGAAGAAACCGGAGCTGGGAAAACTGCCCATACCTCCACGTTCTCTCCTTCACAACCGTCGCCCCTTTAGCTATAAATATGAGAACTGATTGTATTTGTACTCACTTACGCTATTTGGAATAGAAGGACACATATTTCCTCTCCGTGGACGTAGATCGATTCGATCGAACCACGTAAACCCTTTGTCTCTCTTTAAATCCTGCATACAAATCATACATACCTTTGGGCTGCGAATCGAGGGTTCATCAACCACTATGCAACACATGAAGATAGCAGGCACCCAATTCCATAGAGATGCTCTGCAGGTCTTGGAACATTGTGAAGTCTGTCAAAGAGCTAAACAGACAAGGGATCCTTTTCCGATTACATAGAAGATCAAATGTTTTGTTTGAAATGGTTCATGGAGATGTTTGGGGTCCATATGGTGAAGAGAACATATCACATGGGAAATATGTTCTGACCTGGGTAGAAGATCACAACAGGAACATTTGGACATATGTTCTTCAATCCAAGGATCAGGTTTACTCAGTTCTCAAATCATTCTTTGCTATGGTTAACACTCAATTCAACAGACAGATGAAGATTTTTAGATCAGATCATGGCACTGAGTTTGTGAATTCCATAGTGAGTAGTCTATTTTCCTTTCTTGGAATCATCCACCAAAAGTCTTGTGTGTATACTCCCCAACAAAATGGTATAGTAGAAAGAAGGCACAAAACTTTGTTGAATTCTGCAAGGGCAATGATGTTTCACAGTGGATTGCCACTTAGGTTCTGGCCATACTCATTTTGACTGCTACATGGGTGCTCAACAGAGTTCCTAGTCAAGTCCTTGAGTGGAAAACTCCTCATGAGTTATTATTCAACTCTGAACCCAATTATGCAATGGCAAAGCCCTTTGGTTGCCTTGCATATGCTGCAAACTTGATTCCACACAAAAGTAAGTTCACTTCTAGATGTTTCAAATGTGTTTTCCTTGGCTATGATTCATCTCACAAAGGTTACTTACTTTATGATTTAGATAATCACAAATTGTTGATATCTAGAGATGTACACTTTGTCCCAGACACTTTCCCTTTTCTTAACCCATCTAAAGATATACCAGAGAAGCCCATTTCTTTTCCTAGCTTATCAAATCCTGATCTGTTGTCTTCTCCTACAGACACTGCATCCAATGATGATCAAGCTTCTAGCTCTGATTCTAATCTCACTCCAATACCTACTCCCTCTCCATCACCACAGACAGATGAGGTCCAGGTGTTGAGAAGGAGTACCAGAACTACTAAGCCACCTGTTTGGATGGATGACTATGTGGGCAATATCAATACATCTGTTCCCACCACTCTTAGCACTGGAACTACTCCTCCTACTTTTCCATATATCATAAATGCTGCCTTGAGTAAACCACATGTTGAATTCCTGTTTAATCTCACTATGAACTCAGAACCAAAAAGCTTCAAGGAAGCATGTCAGTATTCTGAATGGGTGAAAGCCTGATGCTGAGTTGTCAGCTTTACAGCAAAATGAAACCTGGGTCTTAACTAATTTGCCTAGAGGTAAGAGACCTATTGGATGCAAGTGGATCTTCAAAAATAAATTGAATGCAGATGGATCTATAGAGAGGCATAAAGCCAGATTGGTTGCATAAGGCTATACACAGGAATCAGGTATTGATTACCAAGAGGTTTTCTCCCCAGTTGCTAACTTAGTTACAGTTAGAATGCTCATTGCAGTAGCTACTGCTCATAGTTGGCCTTTGCATCAACTGGATGTGAACAATGCATTTTTGCATGGGTATTTAAGGGATGAAATATATATTTTGCCACCTCTTGGGCTCTCTGGAGTGAAACAGGGACAAGTTTGCAAGCTTATAAAGAGTTTATATGGTCTTAAACAAGCTTCCAGGGAGTGGAATGCTGAGTTTTCAAAGATCTTGGTCTCACAGGGATTTACTGAAGGAACCATATCTGATCGGTGAAGATCGGTTCGCCCGAGGATCTATTTCGGATATCTAACTATCGAATTAAACCTATCATGCTCCTATGAATTTAGTGCGGAATCATAGGGGGTTTATAGATCGATTACCTGAAGAAGTAGAGAACTCGCGAATAGATCTTCTGATCTGTATCCCTGCTCGATTCTGACGTTGGATGGACAACGATCTTCGGAATCAGCCACGGAAACGGGATCCCCACCGAAAACTGCTGCTCGGCCGCGCGCCTCTCTCTTTCTAACCCTAGCCTCCTTTTTCTTGTTCAGAATATTAAGTGCACTCGATTATTCTGATCGTTAGGTCTGAACAAGACCTTGAGGGGGTATATATAGAGGAGACCAAGAGAGACTTGGGCTTAAGTTGCAGGCCAGGCCTGCAACTTATGGACTGGCCGCCCATGAGCACAGTTGGCGCCACATACTGGGCCCAACTGAGTGGTGGCCCACTTATTCCTTATACTGTGGCCTATTGAGCTTTTTGGGCCAGATCAGGGATCTACTAGCTGGTAAAACCGAGGCCTCCCAATGGCTAAATTCTCCATACTCAGCCCAGAGTATAATTTAGTCCATAAGTACTAAAACATTCCACTAGAGTAATAGTACTGAATTACCTGTTTTACCCCTGTTGAGTTCAGGGCTAGTATTAGACTTAGCGACCCCCATATTTAAGATATCCCACATCCGTTGATTAACTTAGAGCTTCTGACTGCTCGTGTTATTCAACTTCTTTTATATTCCTGAGTAGTACCATTCATACCTTACTCATCATACCGGAATTTAATCCACCTGCAGGGTTTGGTATGATAGTCCTTAATGAATTCCTCAGGGGATGTGATCAACCTGTTCTACCAGGATATGGTGCTCTGTTGCAGTTACACTAAGAGTCGTACTAGTTGTAGTTGCTTCCCAAGATACGGAGCATATTGAGTTACAGATACTCTGAACTCTCACCCATGGTAAATCAAAGAAGCAGACCACAACTATACACCCTTAGGACTCAACTAGAGTTAAGGTTCATCTTAAGTCACCGAGGTCTTGATTCTTTCTACATCTGGTCAGAATAGAAGAATACACCTCACCGTGATCCTATCAGTACACGCACGTACTAGTATAGACAAGTAGCCAAGACAAGCTACTTATGCAGCCTATACTACAGCCTAAACCGATAGTTATATCCAGAACTGTCTCAACTGTGATACCCTTTTATATCTCTTGAGGAACCGGCAACTATGGTCTTCTGTGATCTACAACACACCATAAAGCCTACAACTTTGAGATATTGGATAGATGTTTGATGCATGGATGACAATTCATACTTAATCAGATAGAAGATTGTTAGTGGTTATGGACAACACATGCATACAAGCTAAAAGGCCTGCTTTCTAGTATACAAATCCATCATTTACAGCATCTATGCATGATCCATGTCTCTTAACATAAGGCAAGAATGATACTTACATAGCCTTACTGGTGTATGTAGATGATGTTATTGTCACCAGTCCTTCTGTGTCTTTGATTCATGACTTAAAGAATTCTCTGCATGCTGCATTCACCATAAAAGATCTTGGTGCTGCAAAGTACTTTCTTGGACCGGAGATGGTGAGGGGTGCAGCTGGTACTTCTCTTAGTCAAAGAAAGTATATCCTGGATATTCTTTCTGCCCATGGTATGCTTTGCTGCAAACCTGCATCAACACCTTTACCATCTGATATTTTTCGCTTACCACTTACCGGTAAACAGTACTTTTAAGGTGTTTGTTGGGTGGTAAAAGTGGTGCAGGTACTACTTACTCGTATACAATTATTCTGCAATTTATACATGCAGATGTTAAAAGTTTTGTTTGTCTTGATCCATTTGTTCAGGCGCTGGAATAGATCTCTCGTCTTTGTGCATCGTTCAAGGTAAGGTCTGTTGGGATCTCTATATAGATGGCCTTGTAGTCAGTTCAGATGGTAATGTGCTCGATGCTTTGGGAGCTGCCATTAAAGTGCTTGAACTTTATCCTTTAGCTTCCACTGTTCACGTTACATTACTTTCATTATCTTCCATTTTCTCCATCAGAGTTCTATTCTCTGTTTCCTGATTCCCCCTTGGTGTTTCTTTCCGTAGGCTGCTTTGAGCAATATGGCTATTCCAAAAGTCCAAGTTTCTGCCAACGCACCGTCTGACAAGCAGCTTGAGGTTGATGTGAGTGATGAGGAATTTCTACAATTTGATATGTCAGGGGTCCCGTTATAATCACTTTAACAAAGGCAAGATATTCTCGTTTCTCCTTCGTTCTTAATATGGGGTTTCATGTTGATTAGGTATTTAGAGTACTAGCTTAATGTTATGAAATCAGATAATATTTGTATCCATATATTACGAATTAATAAAACTATAGTATAATCTTGTATCTTGATAAATAAACCATACATCTATTATGTACTGAACCATCCCTAGAAATTAAATAAAGTAACTGTTAAATGAAATCTATCTAACAGGGATATGGTGGTCAAATCAAATTTTGTATATCGAGGCTCTTATTTTGATTGATACTATACATTATACATGTTGACTATGTTGGTGGGGAGGCATTATATTGTAGATGCAACAACAGAAGAAGAGTCCCAAATGAGCTCGGCTGTTTCAGTCTCGATTAACAGGCTAGGCCGAATATGTTGGCTAACAAAAAGATGGGGTGCAGGCCTCGATCCAAGCATTATACTCGACATGATATCTGTTGGTAAGCATGTAAGTGAGCAGTTGATGAGCAAGTTGGATCAGAAATAGCTACAGCTATATAATTTTGTATAATTCGTATGTTACCAGAGGCAAGCTGCATGATTTTGGAGTTTATGCTTTTGTTTCTAAGTTGCACATAGTTACAATTTGATATTATTTGTTTATCACTTACTGGTAAACAATAGTAAAACAACATGAACGTACTTCGTAATATAGGTACAATTTGATATTATTCGTTTACTACTTCCAGTAAACAGTACTATAAGAAGTACTATTTGGTTTACCATGTACGGTACACAGCACCAAAAAAACCTAAATTTACTGTGTACTTGTACTTATCGAAATATACAAAAAAGGTAGAAAATTGAAAAAAAAAAAAATTTGTAAAAAAACGAAAAAAAATATTATAAATAAATAATTTAATAATAAATAAATAAATAGATAAAACAGAAAAAGAAAAAAGAAAAAAAAGAAAAAGAAAAAGAAATAAAAAGGAATGAGGAAACACGTGTAGGGAGAAGAAAGAGGAGGAGGGAGTGGTCATGTACTAAAATTAAGGGTATTATTGTCCACCATATCAAAATATGAGTATTTTTATTGTAAACTATATTCCATATCTAAAATTGATTTTACAAAGTCAAAATGGGTATTTTCTTTTTTGCCTCATAGAATTACCCAATGTTTTAACATATTTCAATAATAATAATTAGTTTATGCCCGTCGAAAATCGACGGATGCTAATTATTTTTAACATTTAAATATTTTATTAGTGAAATTTATTTTAAAATAATTCACACTATGATTCTCGATTTCTATGTACTTACAAACACTAAGAGAAAGTTTAAAATAATTTTTTTATTATTACTATTATTTTTTTATTTTTTTTTCAGTGCAGACAAAATACGTCTCGTAACGATTTGCAAAAAATCTTATTATAACTTTCAGCGGAACATTAAGTATAAAACTATTCAGTTTGATTAATACTTTTAGCTATCAATATGGCACATTTGTATACATATCTTGAACTGAAATTTTAATGTTTATTATTTTTTCTCTAAATTGAATTCTGCATTTTCTTAATTTTTTTTTTTTAAAAAAAAAAAAAAAAAAAAGAAAGAAGCAGCAGCTGCAGCTGCTTCAAAACAGTCACGTTTTTAATTAAGTTCGAACAAATTAGAGTTACATTACATATTTCAACAGAGGTAGTACTAATCTGTGTATATATAAATATTGTAATATCATTGCTGCGAAGATAGCCACTTGTGCCCGAGAAACCGCCGGTTCGTATTTCGACCAATCGAAGTCCGGTTCATTTTCGAAATTTCTTTGTAGCCAAGCACTGTCTAGTCAACATTAGATGACGACTGAGACAAAGACTACAAGGTCAACTGCTGCTATTTCGCAGAAAGCTCCTGTCGTGGAATTTGCAGTTCATCTCCTTTAATAATTCATATATTCATTCCAACAACTTATTCAATTCTCACATCAACACAAAGAAAAGATAAAAAAACTCAAGGATGCATCTCTTTTCATTTTCCATTACTCTGCTGCTTCTCTCACTCCTTAATGCACTTACACCGGCAAGTAGTAACAGTCCACTTCAGACCACAACTCGACTTTCCTTCAATTGCGGCTCCGCTGCCACGTCAGCCGATCCCAACGGCAGAGAGTGGATCGGAGACATACGGCCGAAAGTACCGTCCCTGCTGCAGATAAAGGGTTCATCCACGGCTTCGTCTGTCGCACATAGCTCCGATTCTGCTGATCGTGCTCCTCACAATACGGCAAGAATCTCCCCTTCTCAATTCTCCTATACATTTCAAGTGAGCCCAGGTGAGAAAATTCTCCGACTTCACTTCAATCCGGTTCCTTATAAAGGCTTCAAAAGGTTTAATGATATGTTTAATGTCGACTCTGGACCTTTTACTCTGCTGGGTAACTTTAGTGCTTCACTAACTGCTGCTGCTCTTGGCGTCAAAACCTTCGCCAAGGAGTTCTGCATAAGCATAGAACAAAACCAAACACTAAGCCTAACCTTCTCTCCTGTAGCTACTCAATTAGGAGATCAGGCATATGCTTTCATAAACGGAATTGAGATAATCTCAGTACCTTCACCTCTCTCCTACTTCAGAGGGGGAGATCATCGAGCCCAAGTATTGGGACAGAAGTCTGATACGCCTCGAGATCGAGACGTATCGATAAACGGCACTCTTCGAGTGAGGCCAAACTCCAAAGGTAGAAACGCAGAGACGAAGAAGGGATAAACTTCAATATTCATTCACGATAAAAGACGGCCACAATACAACGACCCTTAAATAAGTTGGACACCCTAAACCCTAATGGACCTAGACATTCTAATTGGGCTTCTAACCTCGGCCCAACTACAATACTAGAATTAAATAACATAATATAAAATGCTAGCAAATAAACATACGTTCTCGACTAATATCTCGACTATTTCTTGGTCGTATCAACTCTTCCGCCCTTCAAATCCACCTTGTCCTCAAGGTGGAGATTCCAAAATATCCTTATAAACCTCCTCGAGTGCATAGAGGCTAAAAATGACCCCTCGTCGGGAGGCCACCGCAACATCATCTTGATATTTGTTAAATGAGTTTGATTGGGCCTCCAAGTCTGATGGGCTGGGCCATAAAGTATTCTCCAAAATCTGGCCCACTTTTGTGCTATGGCCTACCACTTGAAATTGGGTGAAAGAAATTGTGGTGGTTAGCGGCGGGAGCAGGGCTACTTTGGTCGGGATTGGAACGCCGATGGTGCAGTCGGTGGTTGGGTTGAAGACATCGGCCGAAAATGGGAGTTTGGTTGTGGAGTAATTTCAGGTGCTGGTGGCAGTGGCGCCGGATCTGGATCCTTACCAAAGAGCTCGACGGGGAGCAGCGCCGTTGGGTTGACGCCAGACGCAGCCGGCGGCGGCGCCAGGATAGTGGTGGGGGAGAGGAACGGCGGAGGCGCGGCGAATAGACCAACCACCGCGGCAGCGAATCCTGCTCTGTTGAGCACCGCACCGCTGCTTAAAGGCAACGGAGAATCAGCGACCGACGGCGGAAATGCGACGGCAGAGGGCGAGGGAGAAGCGGCTGAAGGCGGGGGAGACGGGTGCGAAAAGACGGCCGAGGGAGAAGGAACGGGCAATACGGACGACGGGGAAGCGGCGGAGAAGGAGGTGGAGGCCGCGGCTGAGGTGACGTCGAAGGAGAGGAAGGGGACGCCGAGGTTGGAGGAGCCAGGAGGCTGGAGTGGGGCGTTGGGGCGGCGGCGCTGCTGGGGGGCGGAGGAGCTTCCGAACGGCGGAGGAGCGGCGGCAGGTGGATTTGGAGTGATTGGTGTTGGCTGCTGTGGTGGGAATCGGACTGGTGGAAAGGGGTGTTTAGAAGAGCCAGCCGAGGTTGAGAATTCCGGCGGCGGAGGTGGAGCCGCGTGCAAATCGGCGAACCGATTGTCGACAAAAGCCATGAATTCCTTGAGGGTGGAATTAGTTGTTGTCAAGTGACTTTCAAATTGATCTCGAAAGGAAGCAAGAGCAGCAAGGATTTCTGAATTTGCCATGAAGAACAACAATGGAAGCACACACTTTTTTTTTTTTTTTTTTTTGGAATCAAATTAGCTGAAGAGAAACAGAGGCAACTTCGAGTGTGCCATACTCCAAAGAAGAAGAACAGAGGAGCAGAAGAAGAACAGGGGAAGAAGGAAGACAATGAAAGCACCAATGATACGCCTCGAGATCGAGACGTATCGATAAACTCTTCGAGTGAGGCCAAACTCCAAAGGTAGAAACGCAGAGACGAAGAAGGGATAAACTTCAATATTCATTCACGATAAAAGACGGCCACAATACAACGACCCTTAAATAAGTTGGACACCCTAAACCCTAATGGACCTAGACATTCTAATTGGGCTTCTAACCTCGGCCCAACTACAATACTAGAATTAAATAACATAATATAAAATGCTAGCAAATAAACATACGTTCTCGACTAATATCTCGACTATTTCTTGGTCGTATCAACTAGATCGAGGCGTATCATTAAACGGCACTCTTCGAGTGAGGCCAAACTCCAAAGGTAGAAACGCAGAGACGAAGAAGGGATAAACTTCAATATTCATTCACGATAAAAGACGGCCACAATACAACGACCCTTAAATAAGTTGGACACCCTAAACCCTAATGGACCTAGACATTCTAATTGGGCTTCTAACCTCGGCCCAACTACAATACTAGAATTAAATAACATAATATAAAATGCTAGCAAATAAACATACGTTCTCGACTAATATCTCGACTATTTCAGAGGGGGAGATCATCGAGCCCAAGTATTGGGACAGAAGTCTCTGGTCTATATTGACAACAGCACTGCACTTGAATTAACTTACAGAGTAAATGTGAAAACGAATTCTCTTTCATTCTCTGACGAATTTTATGATAAAGCAAAGAAAAGTGAAAACAACAGGCTTACCTGGAAAAGACCGGTGGATGTTGGCTTTAGGTACTTGATCAGGATTCATTTCTCCGACTTAGGACTCCCTGGTCCGAGTCTCCAAGTCCTTGTCAATGAAATGATTGTGGATGATAATCTATCCATAGAAAAGGATAGATATGATGTCCTAAGGTATAGAGACTATGTGGTAGGAGTTAAAGGGCGAAAAGAAGAGGGCAAACGAGATCTCTCGATTTCCCTGCAGTCTCGTGATGAGTTTGTTGATGGAGATCAACTCATCAAGGGATTTGAGATATTCAAGTTGAGCAACTATGATAATAGTCTGGCCAGTCCGAATGCCATCCCTCTGCAAATAGATTACCTGCCTCAGGTTATAAACTACTCCCTGTCAATTCTGTGTCAAGGAAATGCAACTCTTGCAATAGCCATGCTTGCACTGATAAATATTATCGTCCATAAGTTGCGGGAAATTTATGAATCAAGAAGCGTTACAGAGGAGGAAAACAAACCTTCAGCAAGAGCTGAACGACTCTGTCGACGTTTTTCACTGGCTGAGATTCGATCAGCCACCAAAAGTTTCAGTGAAGCATTAATCCTTGGAAGGGGTGGATTTGGTAGAGTGTACAGGGGTTTTATTGATGATGGGCGAGAGATGGTTGCAGTAAAGAGGTTAAAATCAAACTCGACACAAGGGAAACGCGAGTTTTTGACAGAGATTGAAACGCTTTCAGAGCTCCGACATATTAATCTTGTCTCTCTAATAGGCTACTGCATCGATCACAAGGAAATGATTCTTGTTTATGAATACATGCCCGGTGGCACTCTGGCGGATCAACTCTTTAAATATGCAAGGGAAGGCAATGATTCTTGTTCCCTCACGTGGAAGCAACGCCTAAATATCTACATTGGGACTGCCCGAGGCCTAGAGTATCTTCACACAGGCCATGGAGTCATCCATCGTGATGTTAAAGCTTCAAACATCCTCTTGGATGAAAATCTCGTAGCTAAAGTCTCAGATTTTGGGCTAGCTAAGCTGGAAGATCGACGAAAGTTACAGAGCCACATTAGCACTAAAGTCAAGGGCACACGTGGGTACTTGGATCCATATTATGCAAGCACCGGTAAGTTGACAACGAAAAGTGACACATATGCCTTTGGTGTGGTGTTGCTGGAAGTATTGTGCGGAAGACGGGCAATAGATCCAATGCTCGGGGAAGATGAATGTTTCCTCATAAGATGGGCTCACAACAAAATTAATGAGGGAGAGGTTGATCAGATTGTAGATTCAAGTCTGTCGGAAGAAATCTTACCAGATAGCCTGAAGGTATTTGTCGAGGTTGCTGAAAGATGTTTGCATGACGCACCAAAGAAAAGGCCAACAATGTCTCAAATTGTGGTACAGCTTGAGTCTGCGCTTGAGCATCAGGAGAGTGGAAAGACTGATGAGCCAAATCACATAGCTTTTGTTGAAAATGATGTCTGTCGATCAAATGAAGGCATGATGCCATCTGAAAAATCAGCAGAGGCTTCTGAGGATGTGCATACTGATACATCGCCTCCTACGAAACAGAGTAATTCAAATCTATTTCAAGCTGGAGAAGATCGAACGAGAAAACCAACAGTGTTTAAGCCACGTCTTTCGGCATTCGATGCAATATGGAACAGGTTTAAACCATCTAAGAGAAAAGAACTCAATGTAGCCTCAGGTATGAACTCCATCTCAAAACCATCTAAGAGAAAAGAACTCAATGTAGCCTCAGGTATGAACTCCATCTCAAAACTTTGCATAGTATGCTAATTATTCAACATAACACTAACCAATTATATTTTGCAGAATTTTGTGAATCTGACACAAGACTGCCAAAGTTTGACTATAGCTTTGCAGAATTTTGTGAATTAGACATAAGACTGCCAAAGTTTGACTATAGCGAGCTTGCAGCTGCTACCAATCAATTCTCCTCTACACATATAATTGGAAGAGGTGGATTTGCTACTGTGTACAAGGTAACTGTGCCAACACTGATGATTGCTTTCTTTTTTCCTTGTAATATAGTATTGGGAAATGAATTATCCTTCAGTGCAAGAATTCTAAAGCGAATCTTCATATAGGCTGTACTACCTACAGGAAGGACAGTTGCAGTTAAAAGAGTTTCTTCAGTAAGGCCGGAAACCTTCGATCAATTCAGAAATGCTATTCGTCCAGTTTTTAATCTCCAGCATTGGAACATCATTAGACTGCTTGGATGTTGCATACATGAAAATAGAGGGATGCTTTTGTACGAGTTTATGGAAATTGGAAGTTTAGATACAATTATATTCGGTTGGTGTTCTTTCCTCAGTTCTTCAGTTTCAAATGGATGGACGATCTAACAAACTAACATTTTGTTCCTGTTTTTTCTAACGTAATGGAACATTTGCACATAGATGAACAACGGTGTCATCAGCTTCAATGGTCAGTACGCTTCAAAATCATAATAGGGATTGCTAAAGGAGTTATTTATCTTCATCAAGAAACAAGGCCGACAAAAATTCATAGGAATCTGACGCCATACAATATATTACTGGACAAAGAGATGAATCCTAAAATTTCTGGGTTTAGCTTAGCCAAAGATCTAGATGATGGCCAATCAGAAGTGATCACGGATATTGTTGGGACTAGGTAATGTCATGATACATATCTTTTCATCTCTAACTATCGTTTTGAGTAGCAAATAACGGTATTTTGTGTGTGCAGGGGTTATATTGCACCAGAAGCTTATGGATTACACTTCATTTCAGAGAAGTTGGACGTCTACAGTTTTGGGGTAGTAGTACTGGAGATAATGAGTGGTAGGAGAAGCATAAACGCATACGAGGTAAGTATGAGTAAGTGAAAACATAAATAAGTTTTGAAAGAATCTAATCATTCCAATACATAATTGGAGACGAATCTAGGCCTATTTGTCAAAATGAGGCAGAGTTAATGGTGATTTGGTGAACGTACAGATATGGAGGCAGTGGAGTAAAGGGGCGAGGAATGTAGCAGAGCTGGTAGGCGAATCACAGCTGGGAGGAGAGTTTTCAGAGGAAGAAGTGCTGAGATGTATCCATGTAGGCCTCTTGTGCTCCCAATACGAACCGCAAAAGCGCCCAACCATGGCTTCTGCGCTTGAAATGTTGCTTTTTGGAGAAGATCCTGCGCTTTTTTTAACTAGAACTAGTAGACCGAGATAACTCAGCCTTTTACTTATTTTGATAAAAAATTTGTTAAAATTTTTGTGTTATTTTATATCGGAACTTATAATGATTTATTAAAACTTAAAAATAAAGCTTAAAAATAAAAAAGATGAATATCAGTAAGTGATATAAACAAAATAATTAAACTAAAAAAAATCAAATACCGCTAAAAAGAAGTAATTAATCTAAACTATAATATCTAGAAATTAAAATTTATATTCATCGAGAGTCGGGTCCAAAAACCTTTCACAGGGATCTGAATCCCACCAACATATTGCTAGACGATGAGATGAATCCTAAAATTTCCGGCTTTGGGACCATGTACAGTCATGAATTATATCATTTCCACTCTAACTTATGTGTTTCTAGCTGAGTAACAATACCTATCTCTTTGAATTTTCCATACAGATGATGTGTTTCACGAGAATACGCGGAAAATTTCAGAGAAGATAGATGTCTTCAGTTTTGGGGTATTAGTCCAGGAGACATTGAGTGGCAAGAGAAATAAAGGAGAATACCTCAATGACATTGCAAGTACCAACAACTTTTAAGAACTTATATAGATTATGTGTATGTAAGTTCATACTAGATAATTGATAGGAAATGGCCCACCTCCCTAGGCCCAAAGTCCCAAAACAGAGACAAGCCCAGGTCGTGAAGCTCAGATCGGTGAAGGCCCAATAGGCCCAGATCGGCAAGCCCAGTCCATGCCAAGTACAAGCCCAGGGAGTTGAGCCCTAAACCCAGAACGTGGGCTGATGGAGGAAAAGCCGGAGCTGGGAAAACCACCCACACCTCCACGATCCCACCTCTGCAACCACCATGAGTTCTATCTATAAATGCGAAAACTGATTGTATTGTACACACACATGCTATTTTGAATACAAGAACACATATTTGCTCTCCGTGGACGTAGATCAATTCGATCGAACCACGTAAATCCTTTGTCTCACTTTTTAATTCCGCACATAAACATCCATCCGAATTTGGGCCGTGAATCGAAGGTTCATCACTGGCGCCGTCTGTGGGAACCATAAATTTGTGTCTGAATTTTTTATTCTCGCTGCCCAAAATCATCAACAATGCCGAATGGGATGACAACACTGCTGGGAACTCCTCGCCGTCGACGGAGTCGCCGACGACAACCGGAGGAACCAGTCTCGACGATGGGCGCAGAGCCACCGCACAACGACGTTCCGGTGAACGACCAGACTATTGCCGAAGAGATCCCGGAGGTCCCAGACTCCGGCCAACAGAATACTGGAGATAACACGGCAGCACGCCCGACCTCACAGCCAACTCAGTCACACCGAGTCCCTGTGAGTTCGCGCCTAGGGCCACAACCCACACCGGAAGGCCATGTGGAGGACCTCACAGCGAGCAGGGATCGCGAGCTGTTCGGACCGGAGGCGGCACTACGCCACCCCCCCGTTATCCGACCGAGCCTAGCCGCTCGCCTCTCACCGGTCATCCAGCCGAACCCGGCAGCCCCGCCACCTCCACCGCTTCCAGGGATCGAAGAGTTGTTGCGAAACTATCTCGCCACAGCGTCAGGGCGCGAGTTCCTCAACCAATACACTGGAGTCCCCCAGTTCGGGCAGGGAATCCCTCAGCCCGGTCAAGGACAGAGGCCCGGGCAGGACTTGCGACACTATCTCCAGCAAAACCGAGGACAGACTCAGGGAAGCCAGCAACCAAATTCCCATATGGTTCAGCCGAACTACGCCGTGGTCCCACCCTATAACGCACCCAACCAAGGACCCCTATCTGGGGGAGCGCAGATCTTTGACGCGCTCGGCAAGATCATCAGCCCGCTCTCGGAGGAGATCCTCAACACACCGATGCCCTTCGGGTACACGGTGCCAAAGATCAAGGCGTACAACGGAGTTGGAAATCCGAGCAACTTCCTTAGCCAGTTCAAGTACAGCATGCTGAACCAAAATCTGGGAAGTGTTCACATGTGCAAGCTATTTCCTGAACTGCTAATCGACAATGCGCGGGAGTGGTTCGACAGTCTGCCCCCCGGGTCGATCAGATCGTATTCCGATCTGATGAATGTGTTCGCTAGGAGTTTCTCCCAGCGTGCCGAAGTGAGGCACACTCCAGCACATCTGCTAACCGTTAAACAAAGCCGGGGTGAGTCACTACAAGATTTCATGACCCGATTCGATAGAGAGTGCTTATCAACTCGGTGCACAAACGATCTCCTCATCATTTCAGCATTCCAAAATGCTATCATCTCGGACCATCTCTACAGGGAGATCCTGGCGAAGGATCCAAAGACTACTACCGAACTGTGGGCTATAGCGGACAAGTTCGCCAAGATAGAGGAGGCTACCAGACGCAGGAAAGAAGTAGACCGAGGTGAAACCTCGAAGAAGAAAGAAGATACCCCCCGTAAAGGGGTAATGGAGCGAATTCAGCGGGGTCCGATTGAATCTCGTCTCGGACCTCGGCAAAATCCAGTACAGCGAGGCCCGCTGGTGTCCCAGCCCGCACAACGGCCAGCTCCACAATTCACACCGTTGAACAAGCCGAGGACTGAAATCCTCGAGCTGCACGCTGGCTTGTTTGAGAGACCACGGCCGATGCGGGAGGACGGCAAGCCGAGGTCGAAGAATAAGTACTGCCAGTTTCATGAGGACTATGGACATGATACAGAAGACTGCAGGAACCTGGCTCAGGACATTGAGAGCCTAGTTCGCAACGGACAGCTGAAGAAGTATCAAGATCGGAGCTCGGGGGTAAATCAAGTGGACGCTCCCCGAAGTCAAAAGAAGAAGAGACATTACAAAGGAGGAAGTTGCAGTTCGGAGACGGAAAAAAGAGCAAAGCACAATGAGGATGATGCCGATGAGGATGGAGAATACCAATACGATGGGGTAGTTGCTACGATCTCCGCTCTCCCCAAAGGGCAGACCAAATCATCACTCAAGAACGGAGCTCGGAACTTGCCCGGCAGAGAACCTGCTAACAAAAGGTTCAAACAAGAGGAAGCAGTGACTTTCTCGGCCGAGGACCCGGTGCCCCCTATGGTACCGCACTCCGATGCCATTGTGGTGGAGGCTGTGGTGGCCAATATGCTAATTAAGAGAATTCATGTCGATACTGGGGCATCGGTGAACATCATGTTCAAACACTGCTTTGACAACATGGAGCTAGAGAAGTCAAAGATCACACCGACCACACGGCCATTGCGGAGTTTCGCGCAGGAGGAAACCCATCCCATAGGGACGATCGAGCTGCCTGTTACAGTAGGGAAAGGGCCGAGGAGCACCACCAACATGACGGAATTCATGGTGGTAGAAGCCAAGTCTCCATACAACATAATCCTCGGCCGTACCTGGATGAATACGGTGAGAGCGATCTGCTCCACGTACCATCTGGCTGTAAAGATACCGACTAAGGGGGGGGGGGGGGTAGCCGTGATCCGTGGTGATCAGAAAATGGCAAGGGAGTGCCTGCTTGTGGCGCTCAAGGGGCTAGGGGCACCGCCCGAACTGCCCCAAGCATAGCAATTACTGAACTCCGAAGAGCCGAAGAGGACGTCGCCTGCCGAAGGGAGAGAGGTGGCTTTGTATGAAGACGATCCCGCTAAGGTCGTCAAAGTTGGATTGACTGAACACCCTCAACTTCGCAAACAGGTTATTCGGCTTTTAAAGGAGTACAGAGACGTCTTCGCGTGGTCCCCTTTGGATATGACAGGGGTATCACCCGATCTGATCACACATCGGCTAAAAATTGATCCCGAAGTGCGACCGATAAAACAGAAGCAGCGCTCCTTTGCAGCGGAGCGGAATCAGGTTATAAAGACCGAGGTGGACCAGCTGCTGGCGGCTGGGATCCTATTCGAGGTCACCTACCCGACCTGGATAGCAAATCCGGTCATGGTCAAAAAGGCTGGAGGAGGTTGGCGTATGTGCATCGATTATACCGATCTCAACAAGCACTGCCCTATGGACTGTTATCCTCTGCCAGACATCGACAAAAAGGTGGACTCGCTGGTCGGTCATAGGATATTCAGTTTCCTTGACCTATACAATGGATACCACCAAGTCCTAATGGATGCCGAGGACGTGGCCAAGACAGCATTCATTACGGACTTCGGCATTTTTGCCTACCGCAAAATGCCGTTCGGCCTGAAGAATGCAGGAGCGACCTACCAGAGGATGGTAGATAAAGTATTCAAAGAGCACATCGGAAAGGAGGTAGAGGTCTATGTCGATGACATAGTGGTGAAGAGTAAGGAAGAGCGTACAAGTGTCTCCGATCTCCGAACTGTGCTCTCCATCCTTTGCAAGGTCAACCTGAAACTCAACCCCCAAAAATGTACCTTTGCTGTGACCTCGGGGAAGTTTTTAGGTTGCTGGATTTCCCAGGAAGGGTTGAGGGCAAATCCGTCAAAAATTAAGGCTGTGCTAGACATGAAGGATCCGAAATCAATCAGCGATGTGCACAGGCTTACAGGATGTCTCGCCGCACTAAGTAGATTTCTATCCAAAGCTGCGGAGAGGCAATTGCCCTTCTTCAAGATCTTAAAGAAAGCGCCCCGGTTCGACTGGAGTTCGGAGCATCATCACGCCCTAAACCAACTAAAGGAGTATCTCAGGGATCTACCGACCTTGTCAGTACCGAAGGAGGGAGAGGTGCTCCTCTTGTACTTGGCCACTTCGGATGAAGCAATCAGTGCGGTTCTCGTGCGCGAAGAGGCAGGTCGCCAGTTGCCAGTTTACTTCATAAGCCGGTCACTAAAAGGGCCCGAAGTGAGATATCAGCCGTTGGAAAAGCTAGCTTTAGCACTTGTCAATGCTGCTCGGCGATTACGCCCGTATTTTCACGCGCACTCAATTCAAGTCCGAACAGATTCCCCACTTCGGCAGGTGCTGACGAAGCCCGAAGCCTCAGGACGAATAGCGAAGTGGGCGATAGAACTAGGAGAGCATGACATCTCTTATGTCCTCCGACAGGCCATCAAAGGGCAAGCCTTAGCAGATTTCTTGGTTGAAACCTCAATATCCGAGGTCCCGATCCCGATACCAGAGCCAGTTCATACAACGGTGGAGGAACCTCAAGATTGTTGGCATATGTACGTAGATGGGGCCTCGGGAAAGACGGGGAGCGGTGCTGGAATCCTCCTTGTCAGCCCAGAAAAGAAAGAGATCACATACTCACTTCGCTTTCAGTTCGCAACTACCAACAATGAGGTAGAGTACGAAGCTCTGCTAGCCGGACTCCGGATAGCCACGGATCTGAAGGTCGCGGCCATAAAAGTACACTGCGACTCCCAGGTAGTCGTGAATCATATGCTAGGCAAGTACGAGGCGAAGGGAGAAAGAATGAAGAAGTATTTGGCTAAGGCACGGTGCATGCAGGGCTTTTTCAAATACTTCCAGCTCGAGAGAATCCCCCGGACTCAAAATTCCCGAGCTGATGCTCTCAGCAAATTGGCAGTAACACCTGGCACTTCACCGGTGGAGGATGTCCAGCATAGAAGCATAGACGACGCCGAGGTCAACGATCTAGATGATGAGTCAGAGCCGACGTGGATGACCCCCATTCTAGCCTATCTGAAGAGAGGGGAGTTACCGGAAGATAAGATGAAGGCTAGAAGGATATTGTTGAAGTCATTGAGATACGTTGTTCTGGACGGTGTCCTTTACAAGAAATCGTACCTTCAACCGTTACTCAAGTGCGTTGGACCGACCTCAGCAAGCTACGTCATGCGAGAAATGCATGAAGGAGCGTGTGGAAGCCACATCGGACCTCGGGCTTTGGCCAAGAAAATTATGAGATGGGGATATTTTTGGCCCTCGATGCTCAAAGATTGCACCGAACTCGTGCAGAAATGCGAGAAGTGCCAGTTACACGCAAATGTGACAAGGCTGCCACAGACCGAGCTGACTGCGATGCAGAGTCCTTGGCCATTCGCGCAGTGGGGGATAGATATAGTAGGCCCATTCGACAGAGCGCCAGGTCAGTTGAGACACCTCATAGTTGCTATTGACTACTTTACGAAGTGGGTGGAAGCAGAACCCCTGTCCGCGATCACAAGCAAGAATGCCCGGAACTTTGAATGGAAGAACATAGTGTGTCGATTCGGCATACCACATGTTCTGGTATCCGATAATGGAACACAGTTCACAGACAGGGCCTTCAGGGAGTGGTGTGACGAGCTGCAAATCCAACAGCACTTCACATCGGTGGCCCACCCTCAGGCAAACGGACAAGCCGAAGTGACGAATCGAACTCTCGTCAAAGGCCTCAAGACTCGACTAGTGAAAGCCAAAGGGTTATGGGTGGAAAACCTCCCAAATGTTCTATGGTCCTACAGAACAACACCGCGGACAGCGAATCGCGAAACACCGTACAGTCTAGCATACGGAACAGAAGCTGTAATCCCGGTCGAAATCGGACTCCCCAGTCCACGCACGACCCATTTTGTAGCCGAAGTGAATGATGAGAACCGACGTGCGGATCTCGATCTTCTGGAAGAAAAGCGGGATACAGCTTATATCAGAGAGGCCCGATACAAACAACTCATAGCCCGATATTACAATCGGCGAGTTCGAGATCGGCAGTATTGCGTAGGAGACTTAGTTCTCCGAAACAATGAGGTCAGCAAGGCTTGTAAGCTCGGCAAGCTGGAGGCCACATGGGAAGGCCCATACCGAGTAGACGAGGTCCTTGGTAAAGGCGCCTATAGGCTTTCCACTCTATCCGGGGAGCCCATACAGCGGCCTTGGAATGTAATCCATCTAAAGAGGTATTATGCATAGATGTGGAGTATCATGTAGGGTAGTTCTGTCAGTTCAGTCTTTTGTGAGTTCGGTCTTATTCAGGTCGGTTTATTGTTCAGTCCGGTCTTGTTTTCCAAAAATTATTTCAAGTAATGAAAGTTGAGATTTTCTTTCTTTATCTTTCATTGGGTTATCATTATTTTGCATTACTCCACTTATATGCATGTTACCTCTACTCCAAACACTATCCTGACGAGGACAAGTGTTAGTAAAATAAAATCGTACGAACCAGGGGACCACCCCTACCGACTTAGTCGGCAGAACAGGAACCCGACTAGACCCAAGTGTCACCTCGGCAGGGGATAATAGGCGGTATGCCATCCCGAACCGAGGGAAGACCCAAGAGTCACGTCGGAAGCCGAAGTTAGGCTCCCAAGCCACTTCGGAAAATCCAAATTTGACCTATGCGTCAGTTCGGAAATGAATAGAGCAGAAATGCAAATTCGAAACAGGCAATCAGCCAACAATTACACTAACATAGAGTTTATCCAAAAAAATGTTTCTTATTTTGCAGAATTTTACAAGTCATGCATTAGAAGGCCCGCCCTCATCTGACCTCTTGCTACAGTTAAAATAACTAGCCCAACCGCTAGTCGGCGGGTTCAACAAAAAATCAATATTTACATCTTCCTTCTTTCGGGAGCTCTGTCCCGAACTACGCCCACCACCGCGCCCAGCGCCACCTTGGCCTGTCACCCCAGTTCGGCTTGACACTGCTCGTGAAGAACTCCGACCTCGGGGAACTATAGGAGCTCGGTAATTCCCATCCCCTCGGTTCGGTATCGGTCTGCGGTTCTGCACAGGCATCAGCATGTCCAACCGGTCCTTAACCAGACGGGATGGAACGGTAGGACTCAGGGCGCGGAACCGGGGAGCATGTTGTTTAGAAGGCTGCACATCGGGGTACCGGTCAAGCCACTTCTTCATTATTGCGTGGCGTGATAGCACCAACGGGAATAAGTTCGTCAAATATCGCAGCTCGGATATATAGTCAGCAACTTCCCATGAATCCGAGCCACGATTCTTGATCTCCCGCACCACCCCCCGCACGGCCTCAAACGCATCAGCCTCAACTTCGGAGATCGTTTTGCCACCGAGCTCATGTATAACCCTTTCATATTCGGCGTGCTCATCTGCAATCCTCTTGGCATCCGCGTAATCTTCTTTTAATTGCAAATACCGGGCCTCATTGGAATCAGCCTTGATTTGCAAAGCGTTATATTTGGCGTCAAACTCATTACGAAGGTGTTCAGGAAGTTTGTCGAGGCGACCGATCTCACCGTCTTAAGATCAATAAGGATTTTCAGTCGCTTAATTTCATTTATCAGCGCAGTCTTATCTATTTCGGATTCGTTCTACAGAAAGTAAGAGAAAAGATAAGCATGGATAAAGGGAAATTTCATTGACAGAAATGAGTACATTTACAGTTCATTGCAGACAGTAACAAAAAGCAAATTACAAGAGGGGGGATCAACTGACCCCGCCAGATGGTTCAGCCTCAGTGTTCAAGGTGCCGGTCTCCGCAGCATCCTCTCTGGCATCTCCATCGACGTGGCCGGTTTCCACGTCCTCCTCCTCATCCTCGTCAGAGGGCAGATCGGGGGAGAGTGGCCGCTCCGCAAGCTCCTCGCGAAAGGGACCGCAGAGTTTCTCGAACTCAAGGTCCCGATCGTATTGGCAGTCACGGACTTCGGCAGCGGACAACGGAGTCCGCTGATCGGCAACATACCCGACCAGCGGAAAGGGAGAGGCCTTCTTTTGCAATTGGCGGAAATATATCCGCAACATCTCATCATCCGTGATGGGCTTATAACCGTACTTCCCCTTGTCAAGAGTGGGGAAGTCGGCGGCCACCCGGTCAAGAACCTTCGCCACCTCCCGTCTCTTCGATGGCCCGGTCAACGCAGAAACAAGGGCACTAAAGCCCTCGCTGTAAATAACCCTCTCAGCGAGGGCAAGGGCGAACTCACCCTGTTCGGCCGCGAGCCGCTCCTCCCGAGCACGGGCTGCCTCAAGTGCTTCCTCACTCTTAGCTGCTTTCTCCTCGGCAGCGGCGATTTTGGACTTGGCAGCATCTAGCTCCTTCTTCAGTTCCTCTTCCCGAACTGTCGCGGAAGAGAGTTCCTTAACCAACTCAGTCTTTTCAGCGGCGAGGCTCTTGATCTTCGTATCAGATCGGGTGGTCACCTTCACCGAGCTCTGAAGAAGATGCCTCACGGCGCGGTAGACATGATCGAAGTCCTCCAGTGTTGGGGCCACACCCGACATTACATCCACCGTTTACAAATCAAAAAAAGAGGGGGGAAGCAAACTCGGAAGAATTATAAATCAACGAACTTACGGAGTGAAATGATGGGGTCGGAGCTCGGACGGCGGTTATGGCGACATCGGGCTCGGATGAGGCCGAGCCCATTACAAGCCTCTTGGCCGCAGCCAAGTCAACCTCCTCTGCAGCCAAACTTGGAGCCCCGTGAGATCGGGGGGCGGGAACTCCCGATTGAGTCCTCTCCGACGACTCCGCCGCTTGCCTCTTTGCACCAGCTGGCGAACTGGCGGCATCGTTCTTCCGCTTCTTCTGGGAGGGTGCCTTCTTCTTGCCATCCTTTACCATATTCACTGAAGACAAGGCAAAAGAATAAGTGCCGATGTAAAAAAAAAAAAAAAAAAAAAAAAAAAAAAAAAGGGAAGAAGGAACCTCACCCCTCCCCGGATCCACCGAAGTGGAAGGATCATCGGGGCTCGGTACCGCCACCGCCAGTTGGGCCAGTGACATCGGCATCTTGCCCAGACTGGCAAGACGCCGAACCACCTTAGCCAAATCTTTCTGTCTCGGCAAGAGCCGAACCGAACCGGAGTGCCACCCGACCTCGGTGGCACCCTCGAACTGGCAGAAAAAAAACTTTTTCTGCCAGTCTTGGACTTTGGAGGGAACCTGCATGGAAAAACCCTGATGCCGGTATGAAGAGTAGTACCAGCCCTCAGTCCGGGACTTAAATGACACCATCCCCCCGAGAAGATCTATCGAATACGGGATACCCACCCGAGAACAGGCAATCCCCAGACCGGTTATTTGGCTGATGCTGTTCGGGGTAATCTGGGCAGGGGATAGATTGAAAATACGGTAAATGTCGGCGTAAATGGCCGGAAAGGGGACACGCAGACGGGCCTTGAACTGATCCTCGTAGACGGTGACACACCCACGAGGGGGGCGATAAGCCCTATCGTAGGCGTTCGGCCGGAGAAGAAGAACAGAAGGGGGAAATTCGAATTTAACAGCAAGATCATAGAGGGTGGAAGTAGAAATAGTAGATTCTAGATCCCCCATGCTCCCAGCTACTCCGGGAACCTCGGGAAACTCAACTTCGTGCCCGTACGGCTCCTTACAATCGGACCGTACGCAGGCACGCCTATCCTCCGGGAAATAAACCGGAAAGAGAGTTCGACGAAGAGGCAGCGGCGACTTCTTCCGTCGCCGCAGGAGAATGAACCGGGGGAGAGTTAGACGGAGAATGAGAAAGAACGGGGGATTCGACCTCCCGAATGGACGAATCAGAGGGGGACGTAGGAAACGAGATAGATGAAGACATAACTTACTTGTGTGAAGTTCTTGAACAATCTGTGAAGAGAAACCGCTTGGAGAAGAAGAACAGCAAAAAAAATTGCAGATTTAGGGTTTCAGTTTTTGAAAATGGATGAAGAATGATTGTTTTTTCAATCATAAGGCATTAAAGGGGGAAGGAATTAACGCGTATTGAATACCTCATTCAATGCGACGGCGTTTCGCGCACGTCCAATCGGTGCTTTATCGGAACCCCAAGCGTCGCATTAAATGCGGCTGACAACTTTAATTTTGGGCGGGAGATGAGATCGGCATTACCGAACTCCGGTAGCAAGTCACTTCAGAGGGGGTACGCACATTCAGTTCGGCTTTCCTCACAAATTTCAGAGGGGGTACGCACATTCAGTTCGGCTTTCCTCACAAATTTCAGAGGGGGTACGCACATTCAGTTCGGCTTTCCTCACAAATTTCAGAGGGGGTACGCGCATTCAGTTCGGCTTTCCTCACAAATTTCAGAGGGGGTACGCGCATTCAGTTCGGCTTTCCTCACACATTTCAGAGGGGGTACGCACGTTCAATTCGGCCTTCCTCACAAACGTTCAGTTCGAGAGAGGTACCAAGTTCAGTTCGGACATCCTCACACATTTTAGAGGGGGGTACCAAGTTCAGTTCGGACATCCTCGCACATTTAAAAGGAGAAATTCAAGCAACTACTCACCAAGCACGGCGAAAGAAAACCAAACATCACTCCATCACCCCACGCTTTTTGGGGGGGGATGTGATAGGAAATGGCCCACCTCCCTAGGCCCAAAGGCCCAAAACAGAGACAAGCCCAGGTCGTGAAGCCCAGATCGGTGAAGGCCCAATAGGCCCAGATCGGCAAGCCCAGTCCATGCCAAGCACAAGCCCAGGGAGTTGAGCCCTAAACCCAGAACGTGGGCTGATGGAGGAAAAGCCGGAGCTGGGAAAACCACCCACACCTCCACGATCCCACCTCTGCAACCACCATGAGTTCTATCTATAAATGCGAAAACTGATTGTATTGTACACACACATGCTATTTTGAATACAAGAACACATATTTGCTCTCCGTGGACGCAGATCAATTCGATCGAACCACGTAAATCCTTTGTCTCACTTTTAATTCCGCACATAAACATCCATCCGAATTTGGGCCGTGAATCGAAGGTTCATCAATAATTATATATATATATAGAGAGAGAGATTAAAAAACCATTCTAAGAAACTGAAAACCATGTTTCTTTGTACTACATAAACTAGAGCTGCAGATTATAAAAAAAGATGAATAAGAATTAAGTTACTATAGAACCACCGAGCAAAACGACAGAGGCAATGTGAATAACTTTCTGAATTAAGTTCTAGTGCAACCCCAAAGAGGGAAAAAGAAAAGGTAAAAGCAGACCTCCCCTTCATGGTTCCACCCGTTCTGATCGAGTGAATGCAACGCACATTTCAATTTATGCAGTCAATAATCGATTGTTAATGCATGCATTATAAATCTATGATGTGCAGGCATGGAAGGTATGGGATGAAGGGGTAGCGGATGTATTTGACCTGGTAGCGAATCGGTTGGAGGAGAGTTTTCAGAGGAAGAAGCGCTGAGATGTATCCAGGTGGGTCACTTGTGCACCCGATTTGAACCGCAGCAGCGCCAGACAATGTGTTGTGCACTTGACATGTTCCTGGGAAAAGACTTGTCGCTACAAGCATACTAGTTCGGACCTTGATCATGCCATGCAAAGTAAAGACTCGGATTATTCCAAAAGCCAGGATCATTTTGGTCATAGCTTGTAATTTATATAAATTTGAACACGACATGTTAAGGATTTGTTGAACCTTACCTCGAACATGATAAGAATTGCTCCTTCCCTGCAATCATATATTATGGTGAAATATAACCTGTGCACGCACAAATTGTAAGAAATAAATATCAGGAGTCAGAAATGCATAAGATATTTTGAAATGATATATTTTCACACTAGTACACTATACATGGTACCACAGCCTGAAATTTTAGGACACAAAACACTATGCTACATGAATGTGATGCAATTATGTTTGGATCGACACGTTCATGCATAATGATATTATATGTACTGCTATCCAGTCGTAGAATCGTGAATGCATGATGACATGATGAATGTACATGCGTGGAAGCTGTGGAATGAACCTAGTAGGCGAAGGCGAATCACTCGGAGAAGAGTTTCCAGAGGATAGAAGCAAGCACTGCAATGTATCCAAGTAGGTATCTTGACAGATTTATGTTGAGTTTTAGAATCCCTTTTCTCAAAGTTCAGTTGCTTCTCCTTCATCCTCCACAGTAGCTCACCCATAGCCTCGTAGACACTGTTTTTGGGCCGACCCAAAATACAACTGGACCTCAATTTTCACAATCCGAACATTTTCATACTCTAGGATATAGACAATCTCCCCATCTCCACACAGGGATCAGAATGTCATTATCATCTGAAAAACTAAATTTATATTGACTAATTATTCTCAAGTATTAAGGTAATTAGGAAATACCTCTGGACCTGTATTACCATTACAAATAGTATGAAAACGATATCGAACAACTTATCAGACAAGTAAAAAAATTCATATAAATGTGAAAGATGTAACATTTTTGTGGAGCCACGTTTATCACCATAACACGTTCAATGCAAGTGCAATATTACTAGTGCAATGAAATTTCAAGGATATTATGAGAGAGTTTCAGAGGATAATTCAGTTTTTTGAATTGCCCCATATAGGAGAAATTATTGACGTGGGAAGCTTCCCAGCCAAATTCTTCTCCCAAAAAAATAAAATAAATAAATAAATAAAAATCTTTGTTGGAATTTGCTCCACGTGTAAATTCCTTATTATATTTTGTCTTTCTTCTGTCTCCACAATGCAGGTTACAGTGGTGGTCACAATGGTGAGGACATTTGACCAAGTCATGAGCTGTTAGCGAATCTTGAGGAGTACGAAATTCTGTTGAAGACCTGATGGAGAATCAGTTTGATCGTTGAGAAGAAAGAGGGAGAACTGATCGTTGAAGAAGTGGAGAAGGTGGTTGAGAAGATCGTGGGATATTCTTGCTCATCAAGATTTGGAGATCTATAAATAGAGAAGAGTCCAACTTGAGTAGTACACCTTTATCTACCGAGTTTTTAGTGATAGAATCTTATTCACTTGTTTATCCTTTCTCAAAAGGTTGCTTTAGTCGAGTTTCTCTAGTTTAGATTAGAGCTTTTGATTTGCCTTTAACCTCGACTTGTAAATTGTTTGTTCACGTTTAGTGGATTGTTTTTAGCCTTGAGGCTCGGCAAGATATTGTAAAATATCTTGCTAAAAAGTAATCCTCGTGTCATTGTGTCTTTGCATTCGTCTTTATTCCGCTGCGTGAGTGTTTACAACATTGGTTGTCACAGTGCTAGTCATTGTGGTTACCGTTGTTAGAGCACAAACTCTTTCAATTGGTATCAGAGCCGACACTCGACATACTGAGTGTTGATCCTTGAGTGCTAGACACAATGGATCTTACCAATCCCGTCCTAAATAAACCTCCTGTTCTAGATGGTCTGAATTACTCTTTTTGGAAAGTTAGGATCCGGCACTACATCAAATCAATCGATGCTAGGGCCTGGGCCTATGTCCTAAATGGTTGGTCTCACCCAAAATCCAAGGATACTGAAGGAGATGCCGTTCGGAAACCTGCAGCTGAATGGACAAAGGAGGAGAATGAGGCAGCCACATTCAACGACAAAGCGCTCAACGCAATCTTCTCCTCTGTTGATGTAGCTATGTTCAAGCTCATCAAAAATTGTGAGTCTGCAAAGGAGGCGTGGGACATTCTGGAGCTGCACTGCCAAGGAGACACTGTTGTGAAGGACACAAGGGTGCGGATTCTCACAACTAAGTTTGAGAACCTGCGCATGAGGGCTGACGAGTCGGTTGGAGACTACTGCAACAAAATCCTGGACATTTCCAACGAATGTCAGGATCTGGGCGAAGCCATTCCTAACAAAAGACTGGTCTCGAAGGTTCTTCGCACTCTCACGTCAAAGTTTCACCAGAAAGTGACGGCGATCACCACCATGAAGGACGTGGGTGTCTTGGAGTTCTCTGCCGTCATGAATGATCTCAAGATGTATGAGATGGACATGGCAGAATCGGAGCATTTCTCTGACAAGAAGACCATTGCATTCACTGCTCCGTCCAACAGTGAGTACACCCCACCGAAGGCCTTTCCCTCAGAAGAAGACTCTCCTGAACATGAAGATGAGGAAGTTGCTCTACTGGTGAGGAAGGTTAACAACTTGCTGAAGAACTTCAATCCGAACAGACTCCAAGGCAGTGGTAGGAACTTTGCAGGCAATGCTCCAAGAAAGGGAAGCTCTGTGGTGATCAAGGAGCTGACCAATGCTGGACCATCAAGTGGAGCGCCCAGACGATCAAATCCTCAGTACCAGAATGGACCTCGTGACTATTCCAAAGTCCAGTGTCATGAATGCCGAGGTTTTGGCCACTATGCTAATGAATGTGCCAACACATTCAGGAAGTATGGCAAGGAAGTCAACTTTCTCTCCCTGAGTGATGATGAGGAGACACCGTCCGAAGGAACTGAACAGATCCAAGATGCTTCTGCTCTTACTGCTATTGTCTGTCCACCAACTGACGATTACTCTAATCTGTTCTGTTTCACTAGTACAGTTGATGAGGAGCCCAAGCCAGAGGATCGAGCTAAAAGCTTCATATGATGAGCTTCTGGAGAAGCTTGGAGCCCAGTGCAAGATCAACGAGGCCCTAACCATGGAGAATCAAGAGCTCAAAACAAGTCTCACTGCTCTCGAGGCTATGCTCACTCGGAATGAGGATGAGTTGGCAAAACAGTCCAACAAAGTTGATCTCGCAGAAGAGACTTTTCGTAAGTTAAACACTGGCTCGTCTAAATTAGATGAAATTCTTTCTATACCATATACGGGTACATCTGGTTTGGGTTATGATAAAAATAAGTCTCGTTCTAACATCGTGTCAACAAACGGGAAACCCTTTGTTAGATCAAAATCTGATTTTCAGGAAAAGCCAAAGAAGAAGAGGACGTACAAGTGCCACCACTGTCAGAAACCAGGACACATTCGACCGTACTGTGCTGAGTGGAAGGCAAAGTGCCAAGAGTTGTCCAAGACAGAGGCACAAGATGGAGTTAAGACAGGAGGTAAAGGGAAGATGATGTATGTTCCCAAGACAGTGTGCAACATTGTCTTTGCAGCATCAAGCTCACATGCAGGGGGAGCATGGTACTTTGATAGCGCATGTTCCCGTCACATGACAGGACAGCGCAAGTACCTTGAGGATTTTAAACCTATAGATGGAGGAGTTGTCACCTATGGAAGTGGTGCAAAAGGGAAAATCTCAGGTATTGGGACGCTGAATGTTTCTGGGTTTCCAAAACTGAAAAATGTGAGTTTTGTTTCAGGATTGGTGGCAAACTTGGTGAGCATCAGCCAGCTCTGTGATGAGAATCTTCATGTCAAGTTCAACAAGGACACGTGTGAAGTCTTCTCAGCTGATGGTGCCCTTATCATGTCTGGAAAGAGGTCACCCAACAATTGCTATCTCATCAGTGGAAACAACTGCCTTCTCAGCGCAGTGGATGAGACAGTACTGTGGCACCAGAAGCTGGGACATACAAATTTTCAGAATCTACTACGATTGCAGAAGCTGGATGCTGTTCGAGGACTACCTAAGTTCTTGGTTGACCCAAATGTGGTGTGTGATGGCTGTCAGAAGGGCAAGCAGACAAGAGTTTCACACCCAGTGGTGACCACAGTGGAAAGACCCTTCACAACGGTCAGACCTTTGGAGTTGCTTCATATGGACTTGATGGGTCCTGTTGAAGTGGCCAGTCTTGGAGGTAAAAGATATACCTTCGTCATTGTGGATGACTTCTCAAGGTATACATGGGTAAGGTTTCTTAAGGATAAGTCAGAAACTTTTGTGTTCTTTAAAGATCTATGCACTAGGATTGAACATTCCTTTAACTCTATGATTACACGCATTAGATCTGATCATGGTAAGGAATTTGAGAATCAAAACTTTTCTAAGTTCTGTGCTGAAAAAGGGATCATACAAGAGTTTTCTGCGCCTAAGACACCACAGCAGAATGGGATAGCCGAACGGAAGAATAGAATACTTCAGGATGCTGCTAGGGTGATGTTATGTTCTAGTAGATTAGCAAAAAGTTTCTGGGCCGAAGCCTTAAATACTGCTTGTCACATTTCTAATAGGGTTAATCTTAGAGTTGGAACTACTAGCACATCGTATGAACTGTTGCACAATAGGAAGCCTAATGTTAAGTATTTCCATGTCTTTGGGTGCATTTGTCATGTGTTAAATGATAGGGAATATCTTACTAAGTTTGACTCTCGAAGCGACAAAGCTGTGTTTGTAGGTTACTCAGTGAACAGTCATGCTTTCAGGGTGTTTAATCTTCGGACTAAGACCATCCAAGAAAGTGTGAATGTGGTTTTCGATGATCTAACCAACATTGCAGGAAAACTTGAAGAAGACAATGTTGAGGGTTATGTTCATGTTCCTGAAAGCCCAGAACAAATGCAAGTACCAGAGAACACGAAGCAAGAAGTTCCTAGTCAAAAGGAGAAAGAAGGAACAAAAGCCAGTCATGCGGACGACACTGTGGATGACACAGAGGTGTCTACTGTGGAAGCTACACCAGAACCTGAGACACCTCAAAACACAGTTCTACATGACGGAAAGAAGAGGGATCCACCGAGTCACATCTCAAAGAGACATCCTCTCACTGAAGTTATTGGGAATATCAAAGAAGGAGTCACTACACGTTCAAAGACTATATCTAACTATCGTGATATGCTTAACATGGTTTGTATGTCTTCTATTTGTGTAGGTGTTGTGTCTTTCCTGTCAAAAATAGAGCCCAAAAATGTGCAAGAAGCACTGAAGGACGAATTTTGGGTCCAAGCAATGCAAGAGGAGCTCGCGGAGTTTGAGAGGAACAAAGTGTGGACACTCGTACCACGGCCACCTAAGATCAATGTCATTGGGACAAAGTGGATCTTCAAGAACAAGACCGATGAGTACGAAAACATCATTCGGAACAAGGCAAGGCTCGTGGCACAAGGGTATACGCAGGTCGAAGGAATTGACTACGACGAAACGTTTGCCCCTGTAGCAAGGATTGAGTCCATAAGACTCCTCATCAGCATTGCATGTCTCTTGGGGATCAAACTGCATCAGATGGACGTAAAAGCAGCCTTCCTTAATGGTGTCTTGGAAGAGGAAGCCTTTGTAGAACAGCCAAAAGGATTTTCTGATCCCACTCTACCTAACCATGTTTATAGATTGCATAAAGCTTTGTATGGTTTAAAACAAGCTCCTCGAGCTTGGTATAGTTGTCTTACTGACTTCTTGCTTCAGCACAAGTTTTGCAGGGGTCAGGCTGATAAGACGCTATTCGTCAAACGAGAGGGACGCCAGCTGATGATTGCACAGATTTATGTGGACGACATTGTGTTTGGCTCGACCAGTGACACAATGCTGACCTCATTTATCACAGACATGTCCAGCTCTTTCCAGATGAGCATGGTAGGAGAGTTGAACTACTTTCTTGGACTCCAGATCAAACAAATGAAGGATGGGATGTTTATCTCACAATCCAAATATGCGAGGAGTCTTATCAAGAAGTTCGGATTAGAGGATGCAAAACCCATGAAAACACCAGTGGGATCATCGGACAAGCTGTCCAAAGATGAGGCTGGAGTTGAAGTGGATCCTACTCTCTATAGATCCATGATAGGAAGCTTATTATCTTGCAGCGAGTCGTCCTGACATAATGTTTAGTGTCTGTTTGTGTGCTAGGTACCAATCAAGTCCACGAGAGTCACATATGAAAGCTGTTAAGAGGATCATCCGATATGTGGCAGGCACAGTGGAGTTGGGACTTTGGTTCTCAAAGGATACGAATCTGAAACTGATAGGATGCACAGACTCAGACTGGGGAGGTGATGTCGATGGAAGATGCAGTACGAGTGGTGGATGTTGCTATCTTGGAAACAACCTCATCTCATGGCACAGTAGGAAACAAAACTGTGTCACGTTGTCAAGCTCAGAGGCGGAGTATGTTGCGGCTGGAAGTTGTTGTACCCAACTGTTGTGGCTGAAACGGATGCTTGATGACTATGGTCTTGAGGGGGAGGGCATCTCTGTCCTATGTGATAACAAAAGTGCCATCAACATCACAAAGAACCCTGTCCAGTTCGGTAGAACCAAACACATTGATACCCGCTACCATTTCATCCGAGATCTTGTGGAAGGTAAAATTTTGGAGGTAACGTATGTAAATACTGAGTCTCAGATTGCTGATGTTTTAACAAAACCCCTTGATTACGAGAGATTTTCCAAATTGCGAAGCTCTCTCGGTATGTGCTCACTCTAATGTTGTGGTCTTTGTTGCTGGCTCTGTATCCGGCTTTATGCCACCAACGATTTATATCTGGCACGTAATAAAAAGAGCTGTATAACCAAGAGCACAACGAGTTTCAAAGATTCTCTATAAGTGTCTCAGGATAAGCAGTCTCTTAAAAAAAAAAAAAAAAAAAAAAAAAAAAAAAAAATGCCAGATATAGTGTTCGTACTTTATGATACGGAGCCGTGCAACTGACCTTTTTGGGGTGTGGTATCATCCCTTGATTGTTTTTCTGTTTTTGGATATATCTCGTTTTCTGTGGGGATATAGTTTAAAATTCGGGTCCGAGATTCACGTAATCTGCATGCTATCTCCTCGTATCTCGGATTGGCCCAATAATTTCTCTTTTCTGTTGATCTGACAGTGCATTTAAACCTTGCGTCTCTTCATCTTCTTCAGTCCTATCATTATCTTTTCCTCTCTGAACTGTTCTTCTTCAGTAAGTCACTATTCTCCAATCGCCGCCATCATCTTCTCCCTCTAACCCATCACCATGCTCACTGAGAATGCTCGCCGCCGGTTGGAAACTATGTTTCACGACCAGCCGGAGTTACTTGCTCAGTTACTTGCTGAGTTTGACTCCGAACCAGCGCCCTCAATCACTCCGCCCGTTCCAAATATCCTACCACCACCACAACCAAACCCTACACTCTCCCTCACTACTCCTATTCCGACCAATCTATTCTACACTCCGCAGCCGATTACCCAGGTCTTTCCTCTTGGACCGCAGTCGTCTCGCATCAGTGAAGCCACTCCCATGGATACATCTCCGAACTCGGGAATCTCTGTCCCGTCGGAGGTACCAGCCTGCACTGCCCCGATGGATCTCAATGTGTCAACGACGATGGTGACTACTGCTCCGATCTCTCTGGAAGTTCAAATGCCTAAGGCCATGGAGGTGGGTTCGTCTGTTCAGCAGCCCCAAATTTCAAACCCTAATCTGGAGGGTTCCGAATCGGGGACAGATTTGTCCTTCAACATTCTTTTCCAATCGGAGGGGAACACCAGTGAAGAGAAACCCAAGGAGGAGCCAGTCAGGGAGAGGAAGATGCGATGGAAGCAGGTTGCTCGCAAAATCCAGTCTCCCCCGAATCGCCGTTCAAACCGTCTTCGTTCCAAGTTTGGGAAAGGGGATGGTGGCCCTCCGGTGACCATCAACCTGGAATCCTCCGATGCTGATGATGCAACTCTCTCTCCATCCCAGGAGACCGTACCTCACGTGGCGTCGAAGCCGCCTCCTCATCCTCTCTCGGTGCAGAAAAGGAAGATTGAATCTGCTGCTCGTTCTGCTCGGAGGCCTCCTAAACTCACTGTAAGTACCTCTTCGGATAGAACATCTTCGGGGGATGAGTCTGAGCATAGTGAGGGGGAGTCTGATGAGTCTAGGGGTGTGTGTACTGAGTTTTATTCTGAAGCTGCTTTAAAAAGATGGGGTTGGTTCAAGGACAGATGTTTTGCTTTGGATAGGAGTGTGGATGTGGATAACCTAGAAGTGTACAATCTAGGAAAGTTTCTTGATCATGCTGGTCTACTTAGAGCTTGCACATATGCTGGTCCATTTGTGAGTGATGTGGTGAAGCAGTTTTATGCCAATCTTACCAAGTCTTTCTCTGATGTGACATCTAAGAGTTTCATATTACTCCTCACAAAATCAACAATTTTTTGGGGAGGAAGGATTGTGTGGACACTGTTGTGAGTGTCAATGTTCCAGTGATGGCAAGACTGCTGACCAGGGATAAGGAAAAAGAGTGGAAAGGCTCTGGTGTGAGCCAACATCACGACTGCAGGGCTGTTCATCTCACTTCCCTCTTTGTTGTGCTGCACAAGATAATGACGTTCAACTGGCTTCCTACATCCAACAACACTGGTGTGTCCATTCAACAGATGGAGATTTTGTACAAGATTGGGAGGGGATCCAGTTTGACTTGGGAAAAATCATCTTTGATGAGATTGCTAGCCATGCTGAGAGGAAGTCAAGATCCTATCTGCCGTATCCCTCTTTGATCTTTGAGATGCTGAAGAAGCAGAACCTCAAGCCTACAGAGTCAGACTCCTTCACTTCCAAGAAGTCCTTGTGGAGTCTTCATGCTAGTCTGCTCAGCTCAGATCATTACGAGGATCTTCCTTGGGATGGAATCTACCCTATTGGTGCTTCATCTGACCAGTCTACAGATTCTCCTACTGTATGTCAATTTGCAGGTAGCATACTGGAGCATACGGGATCACAGTTGGTGTATATGGATACACTAATTGCTTCTCTCGAGGATCAGCTCCAAAAAGCAAAGGCGAACAGGAAGGTCATCTTTTCTGTCTTCTCTTCACAAAAAGGGGGAGATGGTACTGGTGCTGAGTCTAGTCATCGCTACTGCTATGGTCAAGAAGGAGGGGAGAATCCAGATGAAGGGGGAGACGAAGACATGGAGGAGGAAGAAGAGGCGGATGAGGATGAAGCCGGTTCCAGTGATGCTGCTGCTTGATTTTACTCTTTGGTTGCAGGATGATTAAAACAATTTAATTTCTATGTGGATGGGAACAAACAATTTACTTTTTGTTTTCTTGCTGTGGATGTTTTTGGATATTGCTGCTTTTTAATAGTTTATGGTTAATGCTATGCTATCTTGATGGATTTTTGATGCAGTGTTTTTTTTTTTTTTTTTCCTTGTTTGAATTCATGAAGCATGTAGTTTTTGCTTTATGTTGCATGGATTAATTTTCTATCTTGAACAGGGATGGATTGTGTTTTGTGAAGAAAGACAAAAAGGGGGAGCTTGTTGGAATTTGCTCCACGTGTAAATTCCTTATTATATTTTGTCTTTCTTCTGTCTCCACAATGCAGGTTACAGTGGTGGTCACAATGGTGAGGACATTTGACCAAGTCATGAGCTGTTAGCGAATCTTGAGGAGTACGAAATTCTGTTGAAGACCTGATGGAGAATCAGTTTGATCGTTGAGAAGAAAGAGGGAGAACTGATCGTTGAAGAAGTGGAGAAGGTGGTTGAGAAGATCGTGGGATATTCTTGCTCATCAAGATTTGGAGATCTATAAATAGAGAAGAGTCCAACTTGAGTAGTACACCTTTATCTACCGAGTTTTTAGTGATAGAATCTTATTCACTTGTTTATCCTTTCTCAAAAGGTTGCTTTAGTCGAGTTTCTCTAGTTTAGATTAGAGTTTTTGATTTGCCTTTAACCTCGACTTGTAAATTGTTTGTTCACGTTTAGTGGATTGTTTTTAGCCTTGAGGCTCGGCAAGATATTGTAAAATATCTTGCTAAAAAGTAATCCTCGTGTCATTGTGTCTTTGCATTCGTTTTTATTCCGCTGCGTGAGTGTTTACAACATTGGTTGTCACAGTGCTAGTCATTGTGGTTACCGTTGTTAGAGCACAAACTCTTTCAATCTTAAATGTTAATTTCTTCTCTTCTTCCATGAAGACCAATAATTGGTTAAAGATGACTAAATTAGTAAGAAACACAGCAAGAATTGAAGAAATAAATTAATATATATTGCATAAGACAATAGATAGGTGACAGCAAACTACTTTTCCAACCAAATCCGTGTGGTAAATTCACCACACGGACAAAGTTCCACATCCAGTTGTGTGGGCTGAGCAGGAATAATGCAAATAACCTAGTATTATCTTTATAAAATAAAATGAAATAAAAAAGGTAGAAGAAGACTTAAAAGGTTGACTCCAGAATATAAAACATGTCATCAATCCAATTATAAAAGAATAATCTATAGCTCACTTACGTTCTCCCATAAGGCCATAACCCAACTTCTTGAGAACAAAATAAAAATGTTAGATTCAAAATTACCAGTTATTTTCACATCCGTGTGCTGGTTCTGGCAAATCATTGCCATCCTTGCCAGCACCATTCCTGCTACATATCCCCTGCCTCACAGTATTGCCATTTCCTGCGGTTCTTCGGGCAGTTCAGCTGCGATCGACGATCGTGTTTGGATCGGAGATTCCGGGCTCAAATCCGCCTCGTCACTGCAGATCAATGGCAAACCTTCCAACTCAAGAGCCATTAGTCACCAACTTGATTCCGTACCATACGGGACTGCTCGTGTATCTCGCCACACGTTCAGCTACGTCTTCCAACTCGAGCCGGGGCAGAAGTTCATCCGCCTCCACTTCTATCAAGATTTGTACAAGGGGTTCGCGAGGTCAGAAGCCTTGTTCACTATCAAAGCAGGCCCTTACACTCTCCTCAGCAATTTCAGCACTGCTCTTGCTTCTGATGCTTTTGGTGAAAAGCATATCATCAAAGAGTACTGTGTTAATATTGATGATGGAAGGGAATTGACTCTAACATTCTCTCCAGCTCAGGGGGAAAGGAAATCAGGTGACTTCTATACTTTTATCAATGGCATTGAGGTTGTCTCGATGCCCACTGGCCTTTATTTCACTCCAGAAGGAGATTTCGGTGCTCTCGTCGTTGGCCACAAGTACAGATTCTACATAGATAACAGCACAGCAATCAAGCTCGTTCAACGCTTGAATGTTGGAGGAACCTCCATCTCACCAGCTCAAGATTCCGGACTGTTCCGCAGATGGGACGAAGACTCCTCCTACCTGCTCGAAACAGGTGCTCTTCCTTCCAATACTTTAACTGCAATTAGCTATGCGGACATGTTAGCATACATTGCACCAATCAAAGTCCATCAGACAACAAGGATTCTTGCTGCAGACACTAAATTGAAGGCAAGTAGTCTTACGTGGAAACTAACAGTTCAATTAGGATTCAGATACCTAATTAGGCTCCATTTTTCCGAGCACCAACAACAGAGCATGGAGAGTACCAAAATGAAATTCTCTGTTCTCATCAATAATCAAATTGCTGAGGACAATGCCAATATTCTTCCATGGGGTGAAGTATCTGGAGTTGCAGTCTACAGAGACTATATTGTGATGATGGAGGGTGATAAAATGGCGGGGAAGCACTACCTTACCATCGCTTTCCAGCCAAAGTTTGAGTCAAGAGACGAGCAATTCCATGGCGCGTTGACAGCTTTGGAAGTTTTTAAGCTGAGCAACCCCGACAACAATCTTGCAGGAATAGGGCCAGTTCCTGAGTTGCAGCACTCAAAATCAACACCACAGCACAAGAAATCAAAATCAAGTTACCGTACTAATTTGATTTCCGCTGTCGTGACAGCTGTACTAGCCTTATTGAACATTGCATTTTACAACCTGCGAAGAATTTCAGACTCTAGTTCCCAGAGGGACATAAGGTTGTCCTCCAGGGGGGATCGATGCCGTAAGTTTTCAATAGAAGAAATTCGCTCGTCAACCAACAGCTTCGATCCTCAGTTTCATATTGGCAGTGGAGGATATGGCAGAGTTTACAGAGGGAGCATCGACAGTGGGGCTACTGTTGTTGCAATAAAGCGACTGAAAATGGAATCCAGGCAAGGGGAAACTGAGTTTCAGACTGAAATCAGGATGCTATCTAAGGTCAAGCATGTGCATCTCGTTTCATTGATTGGTTACTGCAACGATGGTCAAGAACGTATTTTGGTGTACCAGTACATCAGCCAGGGAACACTTGCTGACCATCTCTACAAGGCCAACAGACATGGAAGGGGAAATTCTTCTCTTCCATGGGAACTTCGACTTAAGATCTCAATCGGCGCTGCACGTGGATTGTATTATCTTCACTCGCGGCATAGGATCATACACAGGGATGTGAAAAGCTCAAACATCCTGCTGGATGAGAACTGGGTTGCCAAGATCGCAGATTTCGGGCTGTCAAAAATGGGACCAGCAAATGATTCATTCAGCCATATCAGTACGAATATCAAAGGCACGTTCGGATACCTAGATCCGGAGTACTTCTTAACTCGTAAGTTGACGAGAAAATCAGATGTCTATTCATTCGGAGTAGTGTTATTTGAAGTTCTATCTGGAAGACCTGCAGTAGACATCAGACTCGACGAGGAGCAACACAGCCTAGCTGGATGGGCTCGATATTGCATACGAGAGGGGAAGGTGGATCGACTCATTGACCAAAACTTGAAGGAGCAGATTTCACCGGCCTGTTTAAGAGTGTTTGTTGGGATTGCAGGCAGATGCTTGCACACTCAACCACAGGGAAGGCCGGCAATGGCAGATGTGGTGATGGGCCTTGAATTAGCTTTGGGATTACAACAGACCACAGATCCAACAGAACAGATGGTAGAGGAGGATAATGCTGGACGAACATACAGCGACAGTAGTGATGGGGTTACTTCAATGGATGACATTATTCTCCCAAAGGGGGAATCAGATAGGATTATAAGTGAAGATAATCCGGGATTCAGTACAACTAACGGAGGCACTGATCAGAAGAATGGAAAAAACAAGGCTGAGGATAATGGTTCAAACAACAATTCGACACAAAGATGGTGGTGGGATCCATTTGGGGTTTTACCAAGAACACCATCTAAGTCGAAAGCTCAGAGACTACAGCCAAGTGGGGTGATCCACCAGTTTTCCTTCCAGGAGATTCAGAAAGCCACAAATACTTTTCACAACAGTCTCGTGATTGGCTATGGAGGACTGGACAGTGTCTACAGAGGATATATAGACGGCGGGAAGAAAGCAGTAGCAATCAGATGGTCAAGAGACGCCGCATCAAGAGTATTCATGGCAAAAGAGTTGCAAACAATGAGAGCGATTCAGAGTACTGCGACTCCAGATCATGTTGCCACTCTGATAGGGTACTGCGAGACAGAATCAGACACGATTCTTGTATACGAGCACATGGCAAACGGGACACTCTATGACCATCTGCACGATGCTTCAAAGGATCCCCTTCCATGGAAGCGGAGACTTCAAATATGCATTGGTGCAGCACGAGGTCTAAGATACATTCACTCCACAATCAAGCAGACGGTGCTTCATCGCGATTTGAGGTCAACCAACATCTGGTTGGACGAGAACTGGATTCCCAAGGTTTCTGGATGGGGTTTGTCCAAAAGGAAGGGAAACAATCAGGCGCCATCAGTTATCCGGAGCAACTGGGGGCATTTGGATTCAGACTACATACGCGGAGAAGCGTCAACTGAAAAGTCTTTTGTCTACTCATTTGGCCAGATTATGTTCGAGGTGCTATTTGCTGAAAAGGAAACAGACCGTTGGTTGGATGAGGATCAAGTCATTCTAGCCCAGTATATCAAGTCATGCATGAGGAATAAAGTTTCTGGTTGTATTGATCCCTTTCTAGCTGGGAGAACACCACCCGCAAGCCTACAGATATTCTTGGAAACTGCTGGAAGATGTCTACTGTTCGACCGGCCATCAATGGCAGATATCGTGGCAAGACTTGAAGCCGCATTACAGATCCAAGATGCAACAGAAGCTAATATGGGGATCCAAGCCCGAAGGAGCTGACTTAGAGTAACCTGCATCAGGCATGTTCCCAAGCAAGAGAATCAAGAACTCTTCGATGGAACAGACAACGGCACATATCCTTATCCAATGTACCATACATGTCGCAAATTTATGTGTAATGGTTTTCAAATGTTCTTCTACTGAATCCTCTCACATTAAGTAGTAAAACACAGGGAAAGAAAAGAAGCAAGCAAGAGATTATCATATTTCAGAGCTATATAATTACCGAAAACACTAATTTCGGCTTCTCACTTTCACATTAATATACATCTTAACAAATGAACGACTTTATGCTTCTAACTCCTCAAGCCAGTGTGCTGCTGGCGCCAGACAGCATAAGGAATTAACCCGAAATTCATCAAAAACCGGCAACGACTCTGCAAAATTCTTCGATCCAATATCACGTTAACAACATAAACTGGCATGGCATTACCGCATTAGCATTGCTTCTCGACCACACTCTTATTGGTTAAATACACTAAAACTAAAAGCTCGTTCGTAATTCATCACATAAAATCCCAGTTGACGAAGAGCCTATGATACGAATCACAGTGAGAAGCATAAAACAAGCAAAAATTCAGCTACGAAAGATCGATGCAACGATCTCTGTTACCGAGAAGCGCAAATTCATATCTCATAAACGGAATCCATACTCTCGTAAAATCAGTGGTGTAATTAGCGAAAAATCAAACGAAAGTGGAAAGAACTTCTGTATAATATTTTTATATCAAATTCGACCTAAACTTTATCGTAACATATACTTTTAAGCACGTTGAAAATGCATGTCAAAATAGTCAAAGCAAAAGCCGGAGTTCATAGTCGATTCGTGTGAAACCGATCCTATCTAATGTTCCATTGTTGATATTCCAACCATGTCTTGAAAGTTTTTTGTTTGGTTTGTAGAAAAAGTGGAGGTAAACAATCTTCAGCCGTGTAATTTGGTCCATATATTCTAAAAAGTTACACACAAATGATTCGTCTAACTCACTTGTCACTTTTCTAGAGTCCGGAGAAAAAGTAGATTGAGACGGAAAAAGTATAAGATCACAATTATTAGTCTTAAGAGAGACGAAGACTCCATTATTCCACATCCAACGCGCTGGCCACATATTTGTACTCCAATACTTCAATAAAGCCCAACAGTTTAACTAGATTACTGAGTAAACAAAATTGCAAGAAATTGATGGCAACAATGAATAAAGGCCGGGATTCGAATCGGAATCCTTTTATCCAGTTGGCCGCCGCAGCAATAGCGCTTCTGATGCTCTTGTCCCTCGGCGTGGCTGCCGACGACAGCAGAAATGCCACGATGATCGTAGCTTCCCAGTCGGAGAATACAATCACGTATGGGCGTATTTCGAAAACTCCTTTCTGCAACGCTAACGTCTATGGAAGCTGCATCAGGAAACAGTCAAAGTTTCACCAGAAACGACCCTGTCACTACGTGGATCAATGCCGTTCTAATGATGCTGTTTAAGTAGTTCCTGTAAAAATGCAGATGGGATTATCCGTCCCGAGCCCGTGTTCCAACTGCGTACCCAAGTTAAAACTATGTAATATGTTTAGCTGCCGCAAATTCAATAATTTCTTAGGTAGTCTTGACTTAGAAACACGTGGAACACGAGTTTTGAGATAGAAAATCTCATCCGGTTAAAATGTGTTCTTCCGCATACGCATATTTGATCGTCATAGTGAGAAATTGTACGAGTAGATTGAGGAAGCGCGCGTACGTATGTAATGGGGAGTATATTCCGGTTTAATTGTTCGTCACTTTGTACATTATACTTTTTTGTGTCAAATTTCCTTCATCCTAATTCAATTGTTCTGCTTTCTTAATTGGATCGTCTTGTTCAAATTGTCCTATTTTTTTTTTTTTTTTAATGGAAAGAATTAACATTTCTTTTCATTGTAAACCCGCATTACCTTTTACTTTTTGACAGGTTTGCAGTGTTGTGAATTACTACGTAAAAGATAAACATGCGCAACCTTAGAGTAATGTTAGATCGTGATGTTCATAACACTTACGACTAACATGCAGCGGAAGATAAATTTGCACAACAGATAAATTTTTCACAGGTTAAAAACCTGCGAGTGCCTCACGGCTAATTCACTAAGTTGAATACCTAATCTATTACAACATAAGTGAATCCAAAATGCTCGAACTTTTACAGACTCTAATAATGCCTAAAGGATTCGAACAATAACGTATCTTAACTCTATCAGAACTAATCTACGTACAACTGCAAAGTGTAAAAAACAATTTAGACTAAATCTGCCTAAGAATTCTACACTAACACAGATCAATCGGTAACATACGATTGATCAATAAATGTGTTGTCTGCTTTCATGTTTGCAACACCAATATCTAACATTAGACATTGGAGCTACTTCAATCAGACAAACAACACAGACGACGACGGTCGAATCATCAGAACATCTTTCTGATCTCTTCTCCCAAAGTCGTCTTACCAAAACACGTCATCTACCTTTGTGTTTACAACAACCAATGCTGAGACACCATAATCCAACATTGGTGTTGCTTCACTCCGGCAGACAACTTGGACGCCGGGTTGAACCTTCAGAATCTTCTCTGATCTTCTTTTCCCAATTCCCCCAATTGAAGAAGAGTGGTTTCTTCTCCTTTTATATGATGCGTCGCCGGTTGTAGATTTTCTTCAACCGCTCCGCTTTATTCTATGGAACCGCTAGGGAACGTGCCATGATCCTGCTTTCATTCTCTGATGGTTATTCTATTCTATACGTATAAATTCTATTATGTATTTTAATAATAATAAAATAAATAAAGAATAAAAATAAAATATAAATCGATATCGCAGGAATGAAAGATTACATAATAAATCTTTCTATAAGTTCAAACACTGTGAGAATGTTGGTAACACCATGAACCAACATCTCCGTTGAACTTAACAATCTCCCCCTTAATCTAACTTAACAATCTTCCCCTTAATCTCTTATTCCTGCGACACAAATAAATAATAAAGAATAAAGAATAATATAAGTACAATATCGTATAAAGGAAAGATTAAAACAAATCTACTCGAAACTATCAAGTTCAAACCAATGTGAGAATGTTGGTAACGCCATGAACCAACATCTCCATTTGAACTTAACAATCTCCCCCTTAATCTTTTCTTTCTACGGTAGAAACAAACGTTAAATAATAGATATCATGTATAGGAAGGAAAGATTAAAACGAGTCTGTTCATACTTATCAAGTTCAAAGTAATACAACAGTGTTGGTACACATGACCAACATCTCCATTTGAACTTAATAATCTCCCTCTTAATCTTTTCTTCCTATAACAAAAACTATTGTAAACAAAAATATATATAACACATAAAGAATGTGTAAACGCGAGATCAACGTGACCTCTCTTAAAAAAATACCGTAAGCATAACACGAGAAAGGATGAATATAACTTTCTCTGTCTTCTCACAATCATAGAGATACACAAAGCACTCCATGACAATGTCTAAGAAGAATGTTGGAAACACTTCTTCAAACATATACAAGAAAGATCTCTAATAATATAGAAACTTCCCCTAAATTATTGAACGACACTTCAAATTACCTTTTGAGAAGATTATAATAAACTCCCCCTAAAGTATTGAAGTTATGTCTTCGAAAAAATATAATAGATTTCATATTATATAGAAACTCCCCCTGAATTATTGATCGACACTTCAAATAAGTATTTCAAGAAGATGATCATAAATCCTCCTAAAACATTTAAAGTTCATTCGATCAATACAAAGGTCAACAGTTGCTTGACTATATGTCGAACTTACAGAACGTGTTTGTCATGAACTGTTGGTGATTGGTGTCTAGATGTTAGGTTTTTCGTTGTCTTTTCGTGTCTGTTTTCCCTTAGTTTTTGTGTGTTTTCGTTGTTTGAGGCTATGATTTGGTTGTTTTGGAGTCTTTGGTATTGTAGGATGAAAAGGGCTAAAATGAGAAGAAAACAAGAAGAAATAAGCATTTTATCAAAGAGGGGTTCGATAGGAGCACGTAGGCGAAAACGGAGGTCAATTTGGAGTTTGGACGAGGAAGATACGGCCGAAACAAGAAAGATGCGCAAAGTGACTAGATCAAGGATCTGGACGCCGTCCAAACCCAATCTGGACGCCGTCCAACATCTGGACGCCGTCCAACATGACGTCCAACATCGCGTCCAGCGTTTAAGCTGAATTTATGCAGAATGAACTTCTGGACGCCGTCCAACTTGTACTGGACGCCGTCCAACTCCGGCGACAGCTGTGTTTTCCTTATTTATCTAGGTTTTTACCTAGTATATATATATCATCCTTGTGCACGAATTTGTATCATCTTTTATCATATTTTAGCTTTAGTTTCCAGCACTTAAACACTTTAGATTAGTTTTACTTTGTTCGGATCCGGATTCTTAGTTCGTGCAATTCAATTCAAGTTTTTCTTTTACTTCGCGTTCTTCGTTCTTCGTTTAATCCTCGTAAGTTATTTATTGCTTTCGTTTACATGCTTTAATTGCTTTACTTAGTTTTAGATTCGATTTCGTAATTGCTTCGTTTAATTTCCTTAGTTTAATTTCGTTCTTTCGATTTCTAGTTTAAAGTTTAGATTCGTTTTTCCTTCGATTTCAATCCTCTCGTTTTTCAAAGCTTTCGTAGTTAGATTAATTTTCCTTTAAATTTCCAGATTTCATTCATCATGTCTAGAGTAGTTTATGCTTTCTTCGTTGCTTTCTTTATCGCTTTCTTTTCGATTCTTGCCTAGGTAGATTTAATTGCTTTCTTCTAGTTTAATTCTTAGATTTATTTCTTGAGTTCTAGATTAGTTATTTACTTGCTTTTATTTATTGCTTTGATTTATTTTATTTGCCTAGGATTTAAAACAAAAACCTCCAAAATATTATTTACTTGTTTTCTTAGTTTTAGGCTAGATTAGATTTTTACTACATAATTGATTGCCCTGTTAAGTTTTCCTTGAGATTCGATACTTAGGTTTTACTTGCTAGTGCTACGATAGATTTCGTCTATTGCGAACACTTTTTAGTGAAACAAGTTTTGGCGCTGTTGCCGGGGAAAACTTTAGGCGATTTATTGTGTAGTATTTTTATTTGTTTTATTTTTATTTGTGTTTCTTCGATTTTCTTATTTCTCTCACTCAGTGCTTTTAACCCTTTTGTTGAGTGTTGTTTATGCATGGTCGTCGAAGTCTTCAAATGAATTTAGCGCCCTACGTCGATAACATCCATCAAAGGAAAGCGATCTTAGCCGCGAAGGAGAAGGAGGAGATCGATTCTCGAGACTTTGGTTTAGTCTTGTTGTTTGCAGAGCCCGAAGCCATGGCAGCTAGAGTCATGGGCGATTTTGCTCGCCCCACATTCACAGCCACCACTTCGGCGATTGTCCTGACGGAAGCGGTCAGGAATCATGAGCTTAAACCTCATCACATGGCGTTGCTCCCATCCTACCTAGGGCTGCCCAACGAGGATGCTTTGACATTCATCCGAGAGTTTTGCACGGTGGTGCAAACTTTCCCACTCTCGGGACTCACGGAGGACAACTTGAAGATGGAAGTGCTTCCCGTACACCCTCAAGGATCGAGCAAAGTCATGGTATTTGTCTCTCCCGGCCAACTCTCTCACCACATGGAATGCGGTGTGTGAGAAATTCATGCTCACTCCCAAGACAACGATGAGCCATTTCACGAAGCATGGGAGAGGTTCCAAGAGCTACTTCAACAATGCCCTCATCATCAAATGGCATCGGAGTTGCTTTGGCAATATTTCTACGACGCCCTCAACCAAACTTGTCAGTTCATGGTGGATAGTTCGGCCGGAGGCAACATAGCGGTCAAGACAGCTGACGAGTTGAAGGATATTTTCGAGACGCTTGCTGCAAGTTCTCAACAAAAATCAGCTAGACCGAGGAAAGTGGAGGCGAGTGCAATTTCGATGAGTCCCGATTTGAAGAAGCAAATAGCCGACATGTATAGGGATCTCGAGAGCTTGAAGATGAAGCAAAGTGCACCGGCCCCGAAGGAGGAAGAGAGGAAGCCGGACAAATGCGAGATTTGTGGAGAGTTGGGACACATCAAGGAGGGTTGCCACAACATGGGAGCATCCACTTATGAAGGGGGAGCCGATGTCTATGCTGCCCAAGGTTACATGCCACCACCTCAAGGGCAAGGTACGAACCCGAATTTTCAATATCGACGCCCCTCTCCATATAATAATACCTACCCTCCACCAAATCCCTACTACTCTCAACCTCCACCATATTATCCTCCTCCTCAATACCCTCAATACCCTCCAAATCCATATTATCCACCACCTCCATACTACCCTCCTCAACCTACTCCTACACCACATACACATCCAAATGCTCGTCCCCAAGGACCTCCACAAAAGCCTCCCGTCGATGAGGATCATCTCCATGCACTTGATGCAAACATTAAGAGGCTCGAGACAGCCATTGGCCAAATTTCCAGTTCCATGCACCTAATGCAACAACCGGGGCGAATTCCGAGCCAAGGGATTCAACCGCAACAAGCCAACGAGGTGCAATATCCTCCATATGTTCCTCCCGTTCCGCCTCACCAAGCTCATGCAATCACGGTGTTACAACGCAATGGTGTCACGAGGTCGCCCCAAGGGAGTTCAAGTGATAGGAGGAGCCCGATCAAGCAGTGGAGCGACGGCAATAATCCGGCAGTGCAAGGATCTGGACAGCGTCCAGATGAGTTTGGACGGCGTCCAACTCTGGACGACAGTCCACCACTTCTGGACGAGCGCCCAACGCGCAACAACATCTTACAGTGTCAGGATCTGGACGGCGTCCAGATGAAGTTGGACGGCGTCCAACCCTCCAAACTCCGAATCCAGTAGCTCCCGAAGTTGGACGTCCGTCCAACCCCGACGAGAAATGCACGGAGCCCGAGGAACCCGAGGAAGAGCCCGAGAAGGAGACCGAGAAAGAGTCCCCACCTCTACACAAGACTTTCAATCCTTATGTTCCTCCCATTCCTTTTCCAAGTCGTGTGAAAAACAAGACGCTCAACCCGTATGCTCCACCTATTCAGAGTGTTGTGAAGAAGGAGAAGAAGGATTTCGAGCCTATCAATTCGTTTCCAAAAAGAGGAGATCCGGGAGGTTTCGACTTGAGCATCGTTTTGGATAGTGGAGAGACCGTCTCGGGATTGATGGATCTAGGAGCTGCGGTGAATTTGATGCCGTATTCTATTTTCGAAAAGATGAACTCAAGAGTCCTTCAAGCTACCGATATGCGCATTGAGCTAGCAGATGGCACCGTGAGCAGTCCTTTGGGAGTCGTGGAAGATGTTACTGTCCTTGTTGGTGGAATGCGAGTTGTTACCGACTTTGTAGTGCTTCACGAGGGCAAAGGAGCTAAGAGCGCTACCGGCCATCTACTCTTGTTGGGAAGACCATTTATGGCCACTACTTGAGCCCGGATTGACGTGGGCGCCGGCACATTGAGCATGGCCGGTCAAGGAGGTTCGGTAACGTTTTCTGCTTTTGGAAATTCACTTTCTATTCCTACTCCTTCTTTTCATTTATGCTCTTATGTTAAGCTCGCTAACCCTTGTGTTGAGGAAAATATTTGTGAGATTTTTGACAAGGGAGCGGCTCGAGAAGAATTCTTTGAAGATGAGGAGTCCATTGAAGATGACGAGTTCTTTAGTTGTGTGGATGAGGAAGAGGATATAATCGAGCAATATCTTGGGAATTTGGAGGAGGTTGATGAAGTGGAAGAGGAACACTTGAACCATGCATCGAAAGAGGAAGTTGTCGTTAACTCTTTTCTTTCTAACCTCACCAATTGTGTAACATCTTTTCTTGCAGAGTTTAAATTGACGATATTTGAGGAGGAGTTCGAACTAAGTGTGGGGGAGTCAAGAGTTGATGATGACCGAGTTCTTCGAGATTTGTCGAAAACGAAGAGTGGATATGTCGCGAGGAGTACCAACACGTCGCTTGGTGCTACGGGTTTCGGTTGATCGTAGCCTTCGTCAAGCTAACGACGTTAAATAAGCGCTTGGTGGGAGGCAATCCACGTATATATATATATATATATATATATATATATATATATATATATATATATATATATATATATATATATATGTAGCTTAGGTTTTATTTTTGTTATTGTTGTATTTTCTTTTGTTTTCTTTTTGATTTTTCGTGCAGGGAGTAGTGTACAAGGATTGGCGTGAAGAGAGGTCGAGACGAGGCGAAAACCAACTTTTGAACAGATTTGAGAGTTGGACGGCCGTCCAACCCTGAACAGGCCTCCCCAATTTTCTCGAACTTCAAAATTGTTCCTTTCTTAATTCGCTCGATCCCCGATGGCAAGATCCACGGTTCCAAGATCCTTTCAACTAATCTCAGCCTTGTTTTTGTGTCTTTTCATTTGGTTTTGAGTCTTTTGTTTCGTTTTTCTTTATTTTGTGCAATTTTACGCTTTGGTATTGTGTTTTGTGTTTGTTTTGTAGGTACTACTTGGAATTTCTCGGGATTTCAAGTGTGTTGGTCGACATTGTGCGATAAGTTCCTTCTATCCCTTCCTTTTTTATTTTCTCGCAATGAGGTCATTACTTGATTCTAAGTGTGTGGGGGGGGGGGGGGGGGGGTCTTTGAAACTTTGGCATGATGTGTTTAATTTCGTTGAGTCTTAGGAGTTAATTGAGTCGAATGAGCATGTGATGATAGTATTGTGGACTTGGCCAATGATAGAGAATTGCGTTGATTTTTGGAAAAATTCATGATCTTTATTATGCATGGAACCTTGGCGAAGCGACGCATTTTATTTGATGAATTTGATGTATGCTATGATGTCGGGAACTAGTTAGTTTGAACCCGTGAGAATTGAGCTATTTGTGCATATTTATGCCTATTCTTTGATTGAGTGATCATGCATGTTTCATTGTTTCTAGAACTTGCCTTGTTTCTCCATCAAGACCTTAGTATATTTACGAACTAGGAGATGATCTTAGGTCATTCTTTCGTATCCACATGATTCCTATACACTAACCTTGTTCATAATCCTTTGTTTACCCCTTTTGAGCCTTTATTAGTCGTTCTTTGTGAAACCGGATGATAGGAGGTTTGGATGATTATGGGTATCCTTAGTTGTAGTTGGTGATATGGAAGGAGATAATTGGAAAATATTTGTTGTGGTGTAGAAGGAGAGAAAGAGAAGAAATTTTAGATGCTTGTTTAAGTGTAGTTAGCTATCCCTATGAGCTTAAAAAAAAAAAAAAAAAAAAATAGAGCCTTTGTTCAACATTAGAAAGAACATTTATTAGTTGAGCTCTAGAAAAAAAAAAAAAAAAAGAGAAAAGAAAAAGAGAAAAAAATAAGCATAAGGGGATAGTTAGCTTTGATTTGTATTGTTGATATTTTAGCATCTTTGAGTTTGTATTTGGTGTGTTGGAGGGTAGAAGATGGAGATAAAAATTCATACTTTGGTTGGAAAAAGAGGATGATGATTTAGAGCATTTTGAGTCACTTAGCCTATATATTCCCTACCTTAACCAATGTCCCTACATTACAAGCTTATATAAAGACCTTTTTGATCCTAGTTTGTAAGTATTACATTAGGTGGAGATGTTGAGATTGAAGGCAAGCCTATGGTAAACATGTTGCATTGCATTGATGTTGAGTGAACCCTCTTGATGTGCATTATATTACATCTTTTCTTTGAGAGAGTTGAGTGTTCACTTTCATATACAAAATCTCACATGATGGAGAGTGTTTTTTGATGGATTAGCATACTTTGAATTAGTTGAGTAGATTGTGTTGATTGATGCTAAGGTTGTGTGCATAGTTTTGATCATGATTATGAGAGTTTGTTTTCGAAAAGTTTTGAGACCTATATAGTTCACAATACTTGAGTCTATTGTTTATTTTGTTTTGCATGAGGACAAGCAAAGGTCTAAGTGTGGGGGATTTTGATTGGTGTCTAGATGTTAGGTTTTTCGTTGTCTTTTCGTGTCTGTTTTCCCTTAGTTTTTGTGTGTTTTCGTTGTTTGAGGCTATGATTTGGTTGTTTTGGAGTCTTTGGTATTGTATGATGAAAAGGGCTAAAATGAGAAGAAAACAAGAAGAAATAAGCATTATATCGAAGAGGGTTCGATAGGAGCACGTAGGCGAAAACGGAGGTCAATTTGGAGTTCGGACGAGGAAGATACGGCCGAAACAAGAAAGATGCGCAAAGTGACCAGATCAAGGATCTGGACGCCGTCCAAACCCAATCTGGACGCCGTCCAACATCTGGACGCCGTCCAACATGACATCCAACATCGCGTCCAGCGTTTAAGCTGAATTTATGCAGAATGAACTTCTGGACGCCGTCCAACTTGTGCTGGACGCCGTCCAACTCCGGCGACAGCTGTGTTTTCCTTATTTATCTAGGTTTTTACCTAGTATATATATATCATCCTTGTGCACGAATTTGTATCATCTTTTATCAGATTTTAGCTTTAGTTTCCAGCACTTAAACACTTTAGATTAGTTTTACTTTGTTCGGATCCGGATTCTTAGTTCGTGCAATTCAATTCAAGTTTTTCTTTTACTTCGCGTTCTTCGTTCTTCGTTTAATCCTCGTAAGTTATTTATTGCTTTCGTTTACTTGCTTTAATTGCTTTACTTAGTTTTAGATTCGATTTCGTAATTGCTTCGTTTAATTTCCTTAGTTTAATTTCGTTCTTTCGATTTCTAGTTTAAGTTTAGATTCGTTTTCCCTTTGATTTCAATCCTCTCGTTTTTCAAAGCTTTCGTAGTTAGATTAATTTTCCTTTAAATTTCCAGATTTCATTCATCATGTCTAGAGTAGTTTATGCTTTCTTCGTTGCTTTCTTTATCGCTTTCTTTTCGATTCTTGCCTAGGTAGATTTAATTGCTTTCTTCTCGTTTAATTCTTAGATTTATTTCTTGAGTTCTAGATTAGTTATTTACTTGCTTTTATTTATTGCTTTGATTTATTTTATTTGCCTAGGATTTAAAACAAAACCCTCCAAAATATTATTTACTTGCTTCTTTAGTTTTAGGCTAGATTAGATTTTTACTACATAATTGATTGCCCTGTTAAGTTTTCCTTGAGATTCGATACTTAGGTTTTACTTGCTAGTGCTACGATAGATTTCGTCTATTGCGAACACTTTTTAGTGAAACAGTTGGACCCGGAAAAGAGTAATTGGTGTATGGGGGAGGGGGGGGGGGGGGGATACACCAATGCCAACCGTTTTTGACGTTTTTGAAAATCAGGTCGATCAGAAGGTCGATTGTCAAGGTCGATCCTATTAGAGGCAGATTGATCTATCAAGCACGTTTGAAAACAAGCTTGATTTATCAAACTGTTTATGCGGAAGTTGGTGGAGGTTGATTACTCTTTGAAAAATCTATTGTAAAGCCAATGCAGGTTGTTTCATGAAATGCAGGTTGATGCTCGTCAGATTGATAAAGTATTGAAAGAGCGATAAATAAAGAGAGAGAGAGAGACCGCAATTTAGCGTGGTTCAGAGAAACCCTCCTACGTCCACGTCAGGTCGACTCGACCTGAGAATCCCTTTACCTTTGGATCCAACTTCTCTCTTATTTATACTGACTGAGTATCAGTTCTAAATACACTCTAAGTTGAATATATCTAGACACGAGTTTTGGGTCGTGACCCTTACAACCTTTCGTACAGAAAATGTACAAACAACCTCTCGCGAAATTACAGAGCTTGACAAACTCTATAATGGCGAAGAACACAAAACAAACTTTCTAACTTCGAACGAGTCGGAGAAGAAGTTGTTTGAATCAATGACAAGCAGCAGTGAACGCTTCGTCGTTGTGGCTTTTATCGGAGTCGGAAATCTCTCTTAGTCAAGTGTTTGGGAAACTAATGGAATTTCGAACACTTGAATGGGTATGAACTTTGAGAGAGATTTCGGCAGTGTATTTGCATTGATAGCTTGAGTTTCCCGTGCATGAATCCGATAATGGCTTGAAGTATATATAGGCAGTTTTGAAAAACTAGCCGTTGGAGTCAGGATGATGTGGCACTAGCCGTTGGAGGATGACTCACTTCTAGCCGTTGGGAAGATTCGTCCTTGCTGGCACACCACGTGGCAAGGATCAGGTCGTGTTGCTTCATGAAGGTGGATCAACGACCTTGATATGATAATCCAGCTCTTGAAATCTTCTAAGTCAAAGCAGGCTGGAAGCTTGATAAGGAAGGTCGATAGACAACTAGATATACCAGCTCGATCCGAATGAGGCAGGTCGATAAACAACCTTTCACTTACAGAGTGGATCAAACTTGTATTTAAACTTTAAGAGAGCATCGACCTGCACTAACAGGTAGCAGGTCGATCTATCGGCCTTGACCCTAAACAAGAGAAAATATGCCTAAGTGTGGTTTCGATAAACATCATCAAAATCAAACTGCAAAGGGGTTCCCAACAATTTCCCCCTTTTTGATGATGTCGAAACCATACACTTTACAAATAATTCCTAAGATATAAAACGATGAAAGATCGATTTACCATGAAGGTTGATAAGGAATTATAAGAAAGGCAGATAATGACATAATTAAAATAAAGCAGTAAAGGCAGTTTGCCTGGACAAAGAGATATTGTCGTCAGGTCGAATAGATGATTTTTGCTTCATTCAGCTCGATAGCAAGATTACATAGGGAATTTACAAAGCAGGCTATGAACTTAAATGAATTTCAAAAACATTACAAAATCATCTAAACTGCTACTTCTTCTGCTGGGCACGGGCTGCCACTCGCTCTTCCTGGATCTGCTCCCTGGACATAGCCTTCATGCTAGCATAAATTCCATCCCTGATACGGCAGTAGGCGGGATCGGAATTTGAGACATTTATATTCATGCCGATTGCTGTCAGTGCGATGTACCGGTCGATTCGGGAATAATCCAAGAAGCCCGAATCACCGATCGTCAAGGGCGTGAAATATTGCTTGCAAGGAGCCCTTATTATTGCACCGGCCTCTGCAGCCTTCTTTCGTAGTTCACCAACAAAATCTTGGTGAGGAAATTTGAGCATGTAGGCCGCATAGGCATCATCAGCATCTTCAGGGAGAGAGGGGTCATTGATTCAGTAGAACAGGAGGATGAAACAGCTGTTGAGCTCCCTCAACAGGGCGTTCTGGCTCTCATCTAGCCACTCTACGGCCTGTTGCTGGACTCCAGCTTCCAAAATCAACTCAGAGGCCGACTGGCAGATCCAGTCCACTTCGGCCTTTTTTCTTAGCTTCGGCAGCCCGTCGCTCCGCAATAAAGCGCCGTTGCTCGTTTGGATTCACGGCCTGCTCTGGAGTCGCTCCGGCCAGATGCATGGCGGTGATCAGTTCGGCCTCTTTAGCCAAACGAGCTTGGGCAGCGGCGGCCTCGGAAACTTGCTTCCTTGGCGGCGGAGGCGGAGGAGGAGGGGGAGGAGCCAAAGAAGATGAAGGGGATTTGGATTTGGAGGTCCTCTTCTTCTTGGCGGCGGCGGCCCTTGCTTCTTCCCCCTTTTGACATCATCAGAAAGGGACTTGATGAGGGAAAGAAGAGTAGCGTCCTCCTCCTGCAGCTTGCCAACGGCATCCCTCAATTGTTGATGCCCGTTGAGCAGGCTGGTGAGGGGGTGTCCAGGATGCCGTTGATTTGAGTGTTGGAGGCCGATGCAGAATTGGCAATTGATGAGGTCAGGTCGGTCACACGATGATCGGCCTTGGCTACGTCCTCCAACACTTCCCCGATCAGGTCGCGGGACGCCATATTGAGAGCCTCGAGCTGGGCCGGCAGAAGTTTGTCTGTATATTCCTTCAAGTGATCCACGGCAAACTTCGTGACCCGCTCTCTGGCAGCATCATCGGCCTGGGTCTTGGTTTCCTTCAAAATATCGACCCGGGCCTCTGCTATGGCCTACTTGATCTGCTCCGGTATACTGAGAGTGAGAGACTCGAGCTTTGCAGATAAGGAATTGAACTCGCTCTCCACATTGAATTTTGATGCGTCGGGAGCAGAATCAGCAGCAGTCAGAGCTTGATCACCACCTTCATTCCTTAGTGGCGATTGCTCTGGAGTTTGAATGGCATCAAACTCATCTCCAATAATGGTGGCGGAGTTGTAGAGAGCGCGAGAATTGGTGTAGAGGGGGCGAAGATCGATGCCCAAAATCTTGGCTTCGACCTTCATGCGCCGCAGCACGAGAGATTGGAAATTGGCGGCCGCATCCTCCACACTGAAGAAGTTGAACTCTGCCTCCAACTCCAGCTCCTCAACCTTCAGGTCGTCGAGGGAAACGACCTGCAGCAATGCTTCAAAAACGTAATAGTAGCTCGACTTACAAACCAGATAAAACTGGAGGCGAGCTGCTAGGTCGAGGGACTTGGGGAGTTGCTCAATCCCCGGCATCAGGTCGATCACCCGCAGCCCGGCTTCGGCCTTCATCGAAGCCACCTGGGAGTGAGCAGCAGACACGGGCTGCTCGGAAAATGGCTGGAGGGGCAGGACGACGTCTTCCTCCAGGGCGACATGCCGGAAGGGGGAAGGTTGGGGATCATCCTCGGTGAGATCCTCGATCTCCACCGAGCCAACACGACGACGGCCTGCGGGGGAGCCAGCGGGAGAGAGAGTGACAACGTCCTGCGGGGGGGGGGGGGGGGGGGGGGGGAGATGCAGGTCGTTGCTGCGAGGCGGACGGCTCGTTGGCGGGACGGACTGGAGAAGGAGTCCGTTCCGGCGAAGGCGAGGGCGATGGAGAGGGGGTAGTCGGCCTGCGAGGTGCAGACTCGACATCCATGGGCAGAACCCGGTGCATTGGCCTGACCGGATGAGAAGAGGTCGATGGCGCCCGTCGAGGGGAAGACTTCTTCGCAGGGGGAGTCCTCTTTACAGGGCGAGAGGGCAACGGCTCGTCATCGGCCTTTCGCTTTTTCTTTTGCACAGGGCGAGGCGGCACCCTCCACCCAACCTTGGACTCACCGGTCTTGGCAAGGTGCGCCCTTACATGGTCTGGCGACCCGTAGTAAATCTGTGGCGCGACCCCCAAAGCCATCTCCATCTGATGGAGATCTTTTGGAATGAAGTTGTGGGGGAAGGCCGGCTCGTCAGTCCACCTTCGATTTTTTAAGAAGGAGACGATGATGCAGGTCGCCTTCGTCCCGAGACGAAGCGGCCTCTTCTCGTTGTGGAGACGCACTCCCACCACAGCTTCACCCTCCATCGCGCAATCGATCTGCCTGGCCTCATCCCATAGCAGGGAGACCAGCAATTTGGCCCAACTGATGGGCAGGTTGAGGATCACGGCCGTCATGATCTGGAACTTTAACGGCGTGACTTGGTCGTGATTCCCAATGTGCCCTAGAAAGCACCTCTGCACAAAATCCATCAGCAGACGGTACTTGGGGCGGAGCTCGTTCCTCTTGAACGTGCTTGCCAAGAACGGCCTTGGCTCCATAAGAACCCGGTCGGAAACCTCCTGCAACTGCTCGCGCGAGATCTCTGAAAGTTGCAGCGTCCCACCTTCCCCAATACTGAAGGCGGCCTTCACAGCGTCGAGGACGTTGATGTGATGGACGGATTTCTGGGTTCCGAGAGAAACGGTATGGGAGGAGACTGAGTCGCCCTTGTTCCAGTTATAGAAAAAGGCACTCACGATCTTCGTGAGAAGCTTTGGCGGATGGGCGGAGATAATCCGGTGGAACGGAAGGCAAGTCTCCACCAGTGCGAACATCGATTCCAAATCGCGGAACCCGAAGGTCTCACGAACCATGTAGGGCTCGTATTTGATACGAGAACTCAAATACGTCGCGATCTCATCCCACTCCATTTCCTTAGGGCCGGAAGATGATTTTCCTGACATTTTAGAGTAGATATGAGTAAAAACTTGACGGAAAATGGAAGAGAAACGGCGAAAAGAACACAACTGCGGCTGGTGATTTTGGCAAAGAGTGAAAAAATTAGGGTTGCAGATGATGAGGAAGGTAACGTTTCAAATGAAATCAACATGATATATATAGGCATATTGAACGGTTGAGATCGTTTGAATTTGAAAGGGTTAAAGTTCGCCCTTTAATTCACGTCCGCACGATGAAAGCGCGTGGAATGTGGAACGGTTCACATCCGCGCGTGAGATAAGGAAAACGTGCGTATACTTGCACTTTTTCAGAAAGGGTGGCAGGGAATTAAATGCGACATCGGTCAATGTGTCAATATTTGACACTTGACTAGATGTGTTGCAAAAATAGCAATGATTATTCCCTTTTTCCTTAATATCTGCAACATAACAGAGTCTTAAATAATGTAACACATTGAGAAATAAATATCAATAATAAATAGAGAATTCAATGCGTATTAAAGAAGTTAAATGAAAGACAAAAGGGTGATACTGCCCTTTTGATTCCCCCTTCATTAATGCGGGTTGCATTCAGGTTGATATCTGCCTGATGAGATGATAACGGCCTGAGAAAATGAGAAACGGCCTGAACTTTGTAATATCGACCTGGTGGTAGATATTGGCCTTAGTTCCCCCTCAATTGATGGATCACTTGGTTAAGTGTTCCCCCTCAATTTGAGGAATACAGGTCGATCTGTTGACTAGTCGACGGCCTGTTGTTAGGGAACGATCTGCCGTTTGACTATCGGCCTGTTGAATCGATGACGACCTGTTGAGTAGAAATGGCCTGTTCAAAGGGTGACGGCCTGTTGACTCACGAACGGCCTGTTGATTCAATTTAATAACCCTAACTTTCCACACAGCATTTTGAATCTTTCTTCGGCTAGTGGTTTGGTTAGGATATCGGCCCGTTGAATATCAGTGTGTATCTTCTCAATATCCATGTTCTTCTTTTCCACGTGATCACGAATGAAGTGATGTCGAATATCCACGTGTTTGCATCTTGTATGAAGAACTGGATTTTGAGTAATGGCGATAGCACTCGAGCTGTCGCAGAATATTGGCACTTCACTGACTTCAACTTCATAATCTTTGAGTTGTTGTTTGAGCCACAAGATTTGTGCACAACAACTCCCTGCGGCCATATACTCGGCCTCTGTGGTGGAGGCGGCTACTGAAGTTTGTTTCTTTGAAAACCATGATATCAGCTTGTTTCCAAGAAATTGGCAAGTACCCGAGGTAGATTTCCTATCGAGCTTGCACCCTGCATGATCAGAATCTGAATAACCTGTAAGCTGCAAATTATCATCACAAGGATACCAAAGACCTAAATTTACGGTTCCTTTGATGCATCGAAGAATTTTCTTTGCTGCTTCCAAGTGAGATTCCTTTGGATTAGCTTGATATCGAGCACACACTCCAACTGCAAAAGTGATATCAGGTCGACTTGCAGTTAGATAAAGTAATGAACCAATAATACCCTGTACTGTGTTATGTTGGCAGGTTTTCCTTCGGGATCCGAGTCGATCTTCCCACCAGAGAGCATCGGTATTTTGACGGGCTTGCTGTCTTTGACACCAAACTTGTCGACCAGCTCGTGTGCGTATTTTGTTTGGCTAATGAAGATTCCTTTATCGGACTGCTTGACCTGCAACCCTAGAAAGAAATTCATTTCCCCCATCATAGACATTTTATATTTTTCTGTCATGAGGTTACCAAATTTTTCGCATAATATGGGAGATTTAGATCCAAAAATAATGTCATCAACATAAATTTGTACTAAAAGGATATGTTCATTCACTTTGATAGTGAATAGCGTTTTGTCGACTGATCCACGCTTGAATCCAGATTCGATGAGAAAGGATGATAGCGTCTCATACCAAGCTCGAGGAGCTTGCTTAAGTCCGTAGACGGCCTTGTGTAGTTTGTAGACTTTGCTCGAATCACCCTCCTCGAAACCTGGAGGCTGTTCCACATAGACTTCTTATTCGAGAACGCCATTGAGGAACGCGCTCTTTACATCCATCTGGTAGACTTTGAATCGTTGATGAGCGGCATAAGCTAGAAACAGCCTTATAGCTTCTAATCTTGCGACGGGGGCAAACGTCTCATCATAATCGATTCCTTCTTGTTGACAGTAACCCTTTGCTACCAATCGGGCTTTATTTCTGACAACTTCTCCAGATTCGTCTCTCTTGTTTTTGTACACCCATTTAACTCCTATGACGCCCTGATGATAAGGACGATCAACTAGAGACCATACTTCGTTTCTTTTGAATTCATTGAGTTCTTCTTGCATGGCTTGAATCCAGTCAGCATCACGAAGAGCTTCAATGGCATCTTTGGGTTTTATACGAGAGAGATAGCAGCTTAGTAGCGCACTTTCACCAATCGTTCTTCTTGTTCGTGATTGGTGTCTAGATGTTAGGTTTTTCGTTGTCTTTTCGTGTCCGTTTTCCCTTAGTTTTCGTGTGTTTTCGTTGTTTGTGGCTATGATTTGGTTGTTATGGAGTCTTTGGTATTGTAGGATGAAAAGGGCGGAAACGAGAAGAAAACAAGAAGAAAGAAGCATTATATCGAAGAGGGGTTCGATAGGAGCACGTAGGCAAAAACGGAAGTCAATTTGGAGTTCGGACGTGGAAGATACGGCCGAAACAAGAAAGATGCGCGAAGTGAACAGAACCATGTTCTGGACGCCGTCCAACTTGAGTTGGACGCCGTCCAACTCTGGCGGCCAGCTTTCCTTTCCTTCTATAACTAGGTTTTCATACCTATTATAAATACTACCCCTTGTACACGAATTCTACAACCTTTTACCTTAGTTTTAGCTCTAGTTTAGCATTCAAATACTTTAGTTTGGTTTTCCTTTGTTCGATCCGGATCGCTACTTCGTTCTTCAATTAATTCAAGTTTTTACTTAGTTCTTCGTTCTTCGTTTAATCTCGTAAGTTCTTTATTGCTTTCTTTTATTTGATTTAATTGCATCCTAGTTCCTTAGATTTAATTCTTAATTGCTTAGTTTAATTTCGTTCGTTCGTTTTCAAGTTCTTAGATTAGATTCGTTTTTCTTAGTTTTCAATTCCTTCGATTTCAAGTTTTCGTAGTTAGATTTATTTGCTTAATTTTCAGATTTAGTTATTATGTCTAGATTCGTTTTCTTCGTTGCTTTCGTTATTGCTTCCTTTTCAATTCCATGCCTAGGTAGTTTAATTGCTTTCGCTTAATTTCTCTAGTTTAATTAGTTTAGATTATTTCTATGCTTTTTAGATTAGATTTATTTACTTGCTTTGATTTATTGCTTATTTATTTTCTTGCCTAGGATTTAAACAAACCAAACCAAATTCTTTTTACTTGCTTTCTTAGATTTAGGCTAATTTAGGATTGTTTTGCTACACGATTATTTGCCCTGCAAAGTTTTCCTTGAGATTCGACATTGGGTTTTTACTTACTAAGTGCTAGGATAGATTTCGTTCTATTGCGAACACTTTTTAGTGAAACAGTTCGCACTCTTTGGTTTGGGTTCCCAATAATGAACTCTTTTGGGTGATCATTGATCCATCGTCTGCGTCGAGTTCTTTCTTCGTTTGAAACAATTGGATTGGGCTCATTAATAGGTTCATCAAACTCTGGGTGAGTTGAAGGTTGATCAGTGAGCACGTGTTGTTGCTCGGGCTGTTGATTAAGCTGTTGATCGGACTGTGTATTGAGTTGCTTCATTGCTTCATCGAGCTGCTCAATTTGGGATGTAAGGTCGTGAACAGCATCAGTCTGGGGAACTGAGAATGGGAGATCAGCCTGGTTAAATCCGGCTGATGTATTACAGCCTGATGTTGGAACATTACTTGCATCATTTCCCCCTTGCTGTGTGACCTTAGGATCAGATTGATCCTCTTCCTCTAGATCAGTTGGAGTCCATACTAGCAGATCGTCAATGGGGGAGTTAGACGACCTGTTAGAGACGGAATGATCTGGACCTGTACTTAATTCTCTGTACAGACAAGTAGATTCATCAAACACAACATGAGGTGTTACCTCCACAACTAGGGTTTTCTTATTAAAAACTCTATAAGCTTTGCTAACCTCCGAGTATCCTAAAAATACTCCTGGATCGGCCTTGCTATCAAAAGTCTTTAATTGAGATTTCCCATTGTTATGGATGTAACACAAGCATCCAAAAGATTTAAAATACTTTAACCTGGGAAGCTTGTTGTTCCACAGCTCGTAAGGAGTCTTTCCATGTCGGGTGGTGATGATCGACCTGTTTTGGGTATAGCAGGTTGTGTTAACGGCCTCCGCCCAAAACTTCTTTGGAAGGTTGGTTTCGTCCAACATGGTACGAGCTGCTTCCTTCAGCGACCTGTTACGGCGTTCCACTACGCCATTTTGTTGAGGTGTACGAGCTGCTGAGGTTTGATGATGAATTCCACTCTTTGTGCAATATTCTTCGATCATTGCATTGATAAATTCGGTGCCTCGATCGGATCGAATGGAGATGATGGATTTCTCCTTTTGATTGCACAATTTGCTCAGCAACGCGGGTAACTTCTCCAAAGTCTCCTTCTTTTTGTACATGAAAATAACCCACGTAAATCTAGAATAATCATCTATAATAACGAGAGCGTATTTTCTACCGTTTATACTCAAGGGAGTGACTGGACCAAAGAGGTCGAGATGGAGAAGCTCAAGAATTCGATTTGAAGCTTGTGCCGTCACACTTGGAAAGGATGATCTTGTTTGCTTTCCAGCTTGACAGGCTTTGCAAATGTGATCACGAACGAAGACTGGATCTGGCAGGTCGTTCACCAGTTTGTTGCGTGCGAGCTTGTTGATGGCCTTGAAGTTCAAATGACTCAGCCTCTTGTGCCATAACCAGCTTGTCTCGGAATCAGCCTTTGTGATCAGGCAGGTCTCTATCCCATCAGTCCATTGGACTATGTAGAGTCTATCCTGCAAGATTCTGTAAGAAGTATTTCTCCTTCCTCATTTCTCACGAGACATTTGTTAGTAGTGAATTCTACTCGTTTACCATTCGAGCAGAATTGCGACACAGAGAATAAATTATGATTAAGACCTTCAACATACGAGATGTTAGAAATAGTTGTTTTTCCAACTTTTAGATCGCCCTGACCTTTTGTGTGACCCTTCGAACTTCCTCCAAAGGTTACAAGTGGCCCGTCTCGTTCTTGATAATTTGATAGTAGCGTTTTGTCACACGTCATGTGCTTTGAGCATCCACTATCAATGATCCATACAGCTCCACGAGCTGCTTGGCTCCTTCTTTGAGCCTTCCCAACCTGCAATTAGTTAAACTTAGCAACCCATTTGAGATTGGGTGCTACATCGGTTGCGGGAACGGCCTTTGGGACCCAGATTTGTTTCGCCGGTCTGCTTCTATCCGAGGCTGAGGACGAGGCAGTGGCGGTCTTGGGCTTGGAAGCCTTGGATTTCTTTGATCGAGAGCGGCGAGGCTGATAATACTGCTCTTCATAAAAGCCAGGTTGATACTGCCAGTCTTGAGAGTTTGACTGTTGAGGATAGTGGTAGTGACAACCTTGATGAGTAGGGTAGAAAAACTGAGGGTGATAAGGCCTTTGATAGTACTGGCCTTGGTATCGCCCTTGATGAACAGCCTGCTTTTGATGAGTGGGGGCAGGTCGACGATGCTGGGCAGGTCGACTCTCTTCCTTTTGAGGAACAGGTTGTTCCTTCTTGTGTTGCTTTAGAAGAATGGCTTGGGGCTGTCGAACTGGGTTCTTCAGCTTGACCATCTTATCTGGCAGAGCTTGATGGGCTTTCCTGATATTCTTTGATTTAGACTGCGCCTTCACGAACTTGATCTCGCAGTCTTTATCCTTGCTTTCCTTGGATTTTCCACTAAATCCAATACCAGAGTGATCACGCGGATTGCGTTGCATGGATTGGACCTCTTCCAATTTCTTTCCGCTTTTCTTCAACTGACTCAAGGTGAGTTGAAGCTTTCCTTCTTTTTCCACGAGGAGTTCGTGTCGAATAACCAAGTCAGCCAACTTTGATGTAAGGCTGTGAATTTCGGCATCTTTGGCTTTGAGGGACTCGTCCTTCTCGAGCTCCCTGGTATCGAACTCCTTTACACGTAAAGTCAATTCTTCAATTTTTGACTTTAGGGCTTCGATCTCCCTTTCCTTTTCTTCATCATAGGGAGTGAATTTTTCTTCTAATGCTAGCTTGTATTTTTCATTCTTGTTCATCAGCTCAGCATTATCTTCAACGACCTCTTTGAGTGTATCTACGAGGTCGGCATAATCATCGAGTTGTTTCTTGATTTCTTCCCAAGACACAGCCTCGGATAGTTCTTCACCTTCTTCTGCACGTTCATCGTCAGAAAAAGAACGTGAAATGGGTTGAGGATCTACCTTTGAAGATTCCACGGTTTGTTGGTGTTCTCCAACAAAACATTCTTCATCATCACTTTGATCGAAAGCAATGTAACCCTCGTCATCACTTGACGAGCTGTCTGAGAGGTGAGCTTCCTTTGATTCTTCGGCGATCATGGCAGCTCGTTGATCCTTGAGCTTCTTATCGCGCTTTGCACGGAGCTCGTCTCTCTCGGCCTTTGTCAAATAGGGACAATCGGTCTTGTAGTGACCCGGCCTGCCACAACCAAAACAGCAACCCTCGGGTGTGTTAGAAGAATTGAAGGTTGAGGGTTTACCTTCTCCCTTTTTATCAGGGCGGTCGTGGTTGCGGTTTGAGAAATTTCGCTTGTTGTCATGGTAGAATTTCTTGTATTTGACAACTTTTCCTAGGAGCTTCTCATTTCTCCTAGCAGCGAGAGCATAATCGAGAGTTATCTTCTCGAACTTTTTGACGATGGATTCGTCAATCGAGCTTGGGGTAGCTACCGAGGCTGACTCGGCCTTGAAGGCTACCTCCTTGTCACTCTTTTCATCGGCCTTCTTGCTGGTGGAAGGCTGTGCTGATCCATGGATGCGGATCAACTCATATTCATTTCCGACAAGAATGTCGAAAAGATCTTCAGTGGTGAGGGAGTTGAAGTCGGAACGAGCTGGATGCATGGCGGTGTATACGTGCCAGTTTGCGGGTAGGGCACGCATCACTTTAAGATTCTTCTCGCGCTACGTATATTTGTGAGGGTTGATTGCAGCGATCTCGAGAATTATTTCGGTGAACCGAATCTTCATTGCTTCTATGGTTTCACCCGAAATCATTTTGAAATCATCGAACTTGCTGCACGCCATGGACAGCTTGTTCTCCTTCATCTCCTCTGAACCCAGGCTGATAGACCGGAGGGAGTCCCACATCTCTTGGCAGTCTCAAGATTTCGGATCTTGGCAAGATAGACGCCCTTCACAGTGCTTGAGATGAGTCCCTTTGCGTAATCATCGAGACTGGCCTCCTTCCTTTCCTTGGTTGTGTAGTCGCGAGGATTTTTGAGGACCTTTTCGTAAGTGGCCTCCCCGGGGGACGTTCCATCAACGATAATCTTTGCTGCATAAATGGGAGAGGGGCCTTTTTCGATGATCTCCCACATAAGGACGTGATGTGCCTTGAGACACATCTTGATTCTGAAGCTCCAGTCTTCATAGCCTTGAATGGAGAAATCTTCACAGACCCTGAGAAGAGAAGCCTCCATTGCAAATAATATGAAATGAATGAATGAAAAGATTTTTCAAAAGGATCGGTTCAAAATGACCAAAAGTTTGATAAAGACTTTTAGTATGCAAAGCAGCGGTCAAAAGAACCACTGCTCTGATACCACTTGTTGGTCCCGGAAAAGAGCAATTGGTGTATGGGGGGGGGGGGGGGGGGATATGTTTCACTAAAAAGTGTTCGCAATAGAACGAAATCTATCCTAGCACTTAGTAAGTAAAAACCCAATGTCGAATCTCAAGGAAAACTTTGCAGGGCAAATAATCGTGTAGCAAAACGACCTAATCTAGCCTAAAACTAAGAAAGCAAGTAAAAAGAATTTTGAGTTTTGGTTTTTAAATCCTAGGCAAGAAAATAAATAAGCAATAAATTAAAGCAAGTAAATAAATCTAATCTAGAAAGCAAAGAAATAAATCTAAACTAATTAATCTAAAGAATTAAACTAGATGAAATCAAATAAACTACCTAGGCAAGAATCGAAAAGAAAGCAATAAAGAAAGCAACGAAAGAAACGAAAACGAATCTAGACATGAATTAAACTTAATCTGAAAATCTAAGCAAATAAATCTAACTACGAAAACTTGAAAGCGAAGGAATTGAAAACTAAGAAAAACAAACCTAATCTAAGAACTTGAAATCAAACGAACTAAATTAAACGAATGAAACTAAACGAAGCAATTACGAAAGTAAATCTAGAACTAAGGAAAGCAATTAAATCAAATAAAAGAAAGCAATAAAGAACTTACGAGATTGAACAAAGAACGAAGAACTAAGTAAAAACTTGAATTAATTGAAGAACGAAGTAGCGATCCGGATCGAACAAAAGAAATCTAAACTAGAGTATTTGAATGCAAAACTAGAGCTAAAACTAAGGTAAAAGGTTGTAAAATTCGTTCACAAGGAGTAGTATTTATAATAGGTATGAAAACCTAGTTAAACAAGGAAAAGACAGCTGGCCGGAACGTTGGACGGTCGTCCAATGTACGTTGGACGCTCGTCCAACTCAGAGCTCGCATTGTATCTTTAAAACCTTGGACGGTCGTCCAACGTACGTTGGACGCTCGTCCAACTCTGGACGATTGCGCGCCTTTCTTGTTTTGGTCGTATCTTCCTCGTCCGAACTCCAAATTGACCTCCGTTTTCGCCTACATGCTCCTAACGAACCCCTCTTCGATATAATGCTTCTTTCTTCTTGTTTTCTTATCATTTCCGCCCTTTTTATCCTACAATACCAAAGACTCCAAAGCAACCAAATCATAGCCACAAACAACGAAAACACACAAAAACTAAGGGAAAACGGACACGAAAAGACGACTAAAAACCTAACATCTAGAAACCAATTAGGATACACCAATGCCAACCGTTTTTGACGTTTTTGAAAATCAGGTCGATCAGAAGGTCGATTGTCAAGGTCGATCCTATCAGAGGCAGATTGATCTATCAAGCTCGTTTGAAAACAAGCTTGATTTATCAAACTGTTTATGCGGAAGTTGGTGGAGGTTGATTACTCTTTGAAAAATCTATTGTTAAGCCAATGCCGGTTGTTTCATGAAATGCAGGTTGATGCTCGTCAGATTGATAAAGTATTGAAAGAGCGATAAATAAAGAGAGAGAGAGAGACCGCAATTTAGCGTGGTTCGGAGAAACCCTCCTACGTCCACGTCAGGTCGACTCGACCTGAGAATCCCTTTACCTTTGGATCCAACTTCTCTCTTATTTATACTGACTGAGTATCAGTTCTAAATACACTCTACCTTGAATATATCTAGACACGAGTTTTGGGTCGTGACCACCCTTACAACCTTTCGTACAGAAAATGTACAAACAACCTCTCGCGAAATTACAGAGCTTGACAAACTCTATAATGGCGAAGAACACAAAACAAACTTTCTAACTTCGAACGAGTCGGAGAAGAAGTTGTTTGAATCAATGACAAGCAGCAGTGAACGCTTTGTCGTTGTGGCTTTTATCGGAGTCGGAAATCTCTCTTAGTCAAGTGTTTGGGAAACTAATGGAATTTCGAACACTTGAATGGGTATGAACTTTGAGAGAGATTTCGGCAGTGTATTTGCGTTGATAGCTTGAGTTTCCCGTGCATGAATCCGATAATGGCTTGAAGTATATATAGGCAGTTTTGAAAAACTAGCCGTTGGAGTCAGGATGATGTGGTACTAGCCGTTGGAGGATGACTCACTTCTAGCCGTTGGGAAGATTTGTCCTTGCTGGCACACCACGTGGCAAGGATCAGGTCGTGTTGCTCCATGAAGGTGGATCAACGACCTTGATATGATAATCCAGCTCTTGAAATCTTCTAAGTCAAAGCAGGCTGGAAGCTTGATAAGGAAGGTCGATAGACAGCTAGATATACCAGTGATTGGTGTTTAGTTGTTAGGTTTTTCGTTGTGTTTTCATGTTCATTTTCATTGTGTTTCGTGTCTTTTAGTGTGTCTTTTGGCTATGATTTGGTTGTTTGGAGTTTTTGGTACTTGTAGGATAAAAAGGGCGGAAACGAGAAGAAAAGCAATTATTGACCTCGAGTTCTAACCTCTCATGATTTTATTAAAGATTCATTTTGGATGTAATAAAAGCATTATATCGAAGAGGGGTTCGATAGGAGCGCATAGGCGAAAACGGAGGTCAATTTGGAGTTCGGACGAGGAAGATACGATCGAAACAAGAAAGGCGCGCAACACCAATGCGAGTGCAACGTTGGACGAGCGTCCAACGTACGTTGGACGACCGTCCAACGTTCCGGCCAGCTTTCCTTTCCTTCTATAACTAGGTTTTCATACCTATTATAAATACTACCCCTTGTACACGAATTCTACAACCTTTTACCTTAGTTTTAGCTCTAGTTTAGCATTGGTTCTTCGTTCTTCGTTTAATCTCGTAAGTTCTTTATTGCTTTCTTTTATTTGATTTAATTGCTCCCTAGTTCCTTAGATTTAGTTCTTAATTGCTTAGTTTAATATCGTTCGTTCGTTTTCAAGTTCTTAGATTAGATTCGTTTTTCTTAGTTTTCTATTCCTTCGATTTCAAGTTTTCATAGTTAGATTTATTCGCTTAATTTTTAGATTTAATTATTATGTCTAGATTCGTTTTCTTCATTGCTTTCGTTATTGCTTTCTTTTCAATTCCATGCCTAGGTAGTTTAATCGCTTTCTTCTAGTTTAATTCTTTAGATTAATTAGTTCGATTTATTTATTTGCTTTCTAGATTAGGTATTTACTTGCTTTTATTTATTGCTTATTTATTTTCTTGCCTAGGATTTAAAAACAAAAATTCAAAATTCTTTTTACTTGCTTTCTTAGTTTTAGGCTAGATTAGGATTTTTGCTACACGATTATTTGCCCTGCAAAGTTTTCCTTGAGATTCGACATTGGGTTTTTACTTACTAAGTGCTAGGATAGATTTCGTTCTATTGCGAACACTTTTTAGTGAAACAACCAGCTCGATCCGAATGAGGCAGGTCGATAAACAACCTTTCTCTTACAGAGTGGATCAAACTTGTATTTAAACTTTAAGAGAGCATCAACCTGCACTAACAGGTAGCAGGTCGATCTATCGGCCTTGACCCTAAACAAGAGAAAATATGCCTAAGTGTGGTTTCGATAAACATCATCAAAATCAAACTGCAAAGGGGTTCCCAACATGAACTAGTGCAGTATACTAACCCAATTTAAACACATGATGACACGTGATGTTATCAACAATGTTAATAACACAACTAAAATCAATGATATTATTCAACACCAATATGAATATATTTCCAATTCATATATGATACTTCAGGAATACCAAAAAACTAAGATACGCGATATAGCATATATATATATATATATATATATATATATATATATATATATATATATATATATATATATAATTACTCCCACTTTTTTTTGTTGGAGGAAGAAAAGTTTTTTTTTTTTTTTTTTTGGAGGAAGACTCGATGATCATGATCTGATCGCTTGCGGCATAGGTAGGATTGATCTTGCAGACTTCTTCTAACTTTCTCCTTTTCATCTTCTAAGTTCCTTTGATCGCATTGCAAACACTAGTATGCATCAACTTCTTCACCAGGATTCTTGTTTTCATCTATATCATTATACTCAGAGTAGGGCGATATCGTCTATCATATTGATAGGAGAAATTCAACACTCATTCATGTGTTTTAAACATTCTTTTAAAACACCATTGTATAACATCTCCCATCAAAATAATAGTCGATTGCAATCGCCTTTGATCTTTCAAAGTACAGATGAAAACAGAAAGAGAACAATGATTCTCAATATGTACGATCTACCATCATGTCCTATTAATCAAGAGAATTATCTCCATAAACAACATTACCAATCCCAAACAAGAAAATAATTTCACGAGAAGAACAATCATATGTTTTCCCTAACATTTAGTGGAAATACTTCTGGGAATTGACAACTATGTCATAGTAGCTATATAGGAGGTAATTGTATCGTGAATGATGGCATATCAGTGAAGAATATGTTCTCTTTTTCTCCTGGAATGGAAGAATTTAATGCAGATCAAATATCCTGTCAAAAACTAGAAGCTTCATAAGAGTGAAATATAGTCAGGATTTTCGATAGAGCTGTAGATTTGCCATCAAATCTGGCAACTAACTATCCAGTGTCCTAACTGATGTTACTAACATCAAACTTCTTCTCTATGTCGAAAAGAACACACTCAGATTCATTTTGATCCATCGACTCAAATGTAGGTGGACTAGCAAGATTCTACTTCCATGTTCCGGTAGTGTTGTTAACATCGATCTGTTTATCCTTGTGAAACATCACAACTTCTACAGATTTATGTTATTAAACAACCAATTCTTGTTCCTTCATTTCACAATTAATTTGGCAGGCTTTTACCAAGAACTTGGTGGTACACTAATTTTCATTGTACCGACCTTTGATTTTGATAATGTGTCTAACCAAATTAGCTGAAATGAAGTCCCGATATAAAAAGAACCTTTTGAGGAAATTGGAAGTGACTCAGACATTTAGGAATCTTGAGAAATAAGAATTTATCATCAAATTCTAAAAGATATTTGTTGACAAGAATGCTGAAAATCTCCTGCATATTGTCTCATTTATATATACTCAATCCGCCTAAACATCTTCATGACGTCAAAGACTCTGACCAGGGTAAGACACATATACTGAGTGATATGTAAAGCCCAAAAATTAAGAGTCACTAGCGTACAAACCAAACTGCAAGAAATATCTCATAAAGAGTCTTGTAAGAATAAAGAGGTGTACTAATCGAAAAAATATTGTTATCCAATAAGTTTTAAAGATCTAGAACATTAATTTCTGATAAACACAAAAAGAAATATCCAAAAATAAATACTTTGCAGTGACCAAGATATATAAAAATACGAGAGATAAAAATAAAGTAGATGCTCATAGTAAACAACATTGAATACGATGTTGGATCATATGTTGTAAACACTTCAAACTAACACTTCAAGTGAAAAACTGCAATCTTTATACAAACTGTGATGTCTAAGACATGCCAGAATGCATCTTATGATCAATCTTAGTTTCACCCGTATACTTATTGATCTTAAGATATTCAAATCTTGATAATTTAGATCAACAAAATATATTTATAGATCATTAAAAAATGATCAAGTGTTTATAGACAACATATAACAGTCCAACATAATCTATCAATGTAAAATAAGAAACAACATGTTCTTAACAAAATACAGGGCATATACTTTTGTCCTGATTTCTCAAAAACATCTTTGTACGTAAGAATTTAGATGTACAAAGAAATGAGTAAATCAAGGGAAAAAAATAAATAATCTCTCAAATAAAAACTTGGTCATACGAAATCTGCAATATATTTTATGGATAAAATGTGTTTCATCTTCCAACTAGATTTCAAATGGACAAACATTTTTAACATGCATAGTACACATCCTTCAAACAAAACTCAGAGATACTTTTGATATCAAAGCTTACAGTTAAAAAGTCACTTACCGAATCGCAACAGAACACCTACAAGCTTCAACCATTTGACAGATAATCCCTTTCTGCTTCTTGCTTGATCAACAATCCATATCCTTTCTGAGTAAGACGATGTTCTCCATTGATGTTATCGGATACATCACATCACTTTTCCTTGTGACTTGAATTTGTCCAACGCTTCTATGTGAGACGTCGGCTGAGGAGACTTAAAAACAAATCATGTGTGACACTTCTTATACGAGGTTAGAGAATAATGCAATCTCAAACCTATTACAGTCAGATCAAATTTTGACAACATTTTTGTTCACTAAATTTCAAACAATATAATGAACATAAGAAAATGTGTCATACGTTTCATCAATATGATTAATGAAAATTATCAGCACGTGTCATAGCACAACATTACTTTCATAAGTTTTGTTAAGCACGGTGTTGGTAACACTTGATGCAACATAAAAATCTGATTCTAACAGGTATCGCACATAATCTTATTCTTGGCTGTGAGATATCATATATCTTGGTTGCTTCACTTGACATAAGTGAGTAAAGATGATTCAAATTCACGTGTAGCCTTTTCAACTAGAGATCAACTCCATCTGCATGATTAATATTGTTATTATGATTGATGCTTATTGTCAAAGAACACATAGTTCTTTGATAAACATTCCATATGTTTTTTTCATCAATCAAGACAATCATTACATCACACGTGAATGACTAATATTAGCAAATTTGAATCTTAAATCTTCTGTGTGTGTACGTAGAACAATATTCAACCTGAGCAAATCCATCCATGATTATGAGAATTTTACCAACAAAACATATGTTGATATCTCTTCATAAAGGATTTGCAGTTGACTCATAAACTAGCAAGATATTCAATAAACCACGCCATGAGTTTTGAAATATCTGCTATCACGGTATTAGTTTCTACAGCGTTAACTTTCAAGGAAATAGTTATAATGTTATAGATTTCACAAGATAACATCATATTATCTTATGAACTAACACCTTGTGTTCTAGACATATACACCAAACATTAGGTAAACTAATATAGAAGAAATATACACAGCAACACCGATACACATAGTTTAAATAAAGTGTTTAGAAATTGAAAATAGTAATCACGAGTACAAGAACAAGTCTAAACATTAGACTTTCTTATGCAGTGACCATCATTTCATACTCATCATAAACACATTAGATAAACTTTTACTCTCACAAACATTGAAATATTATCATAATATTTCAAGAAATATATCAAACTTAAAATGTTAATCGCATTCGTAAGTTTGACTCAAAGTAACACGTTGTATAAATTAGACGTACATTTCATCAACTCATGATAAGTTCTCAAGTGATCTTCTTAACATCTGATCTAATTCACAAACTTACATGAGATTGTACAATCAATTCTTAAAATGTGTACCAACGGTCAATATACAGAATTTGATTTTCATAAGATTAGCTTTTGGAGGAGTGATAACCAACATGTTAGTAACATCAAACATGAGAACAACATCAACACAACGTCGTTCATGTTGACGACAACATAATTCATGTTCATCACTTCAACTTCAAACATCCTCTTCAGCCTTGATATTTCCTCCCCATGCCTTTTGAGCAATACATAGTCTCACTGACGTCAAACAAATTCAAAAGTTACTAAGACCAGTAACATGACAATATCTCATAAATTATCTTTTATGGAGATCTGGTGGAGATAAGCAGGAGATGATTAGCCGTACGAACACAAACATATTTCATTCATTTTCTACAATGAAATCAACATGTGTTGAGATTTATAGAATCATAGTTACACTAAGATCCCTTCATTATACAAATTCATATCTGTAAACTTACTTTCATCAACACACTTTGTAGAAAAATTTAGAAAAATATGTATTAGCATAATATCCATCGACTTGCATCTAAATCATCATTGAATTAGATTCATTTCGAAAGAATTTTGAGTATGTACTAGCTTTCACCATCTGCAGTACATTGAGACACCGTTGTCCTCCTTTTTAAAAAAAAATAAAAATAAAAATAAAAATAAAATAAAAAATAAAAGAAAAAATATAGTAATCATCAGCACTCAGGACCGAAACTCATGTTATGAGATTACACTCAATGGTCTGAGTTTGGCTCTGATACCAATTGACAAGTTTGCAGTGCTGTGAATTACTACGTATAAGATAAACATGCGCAACCTTAGAGTAATGTTAGATCGTGATGTTCATAACACTTACGACTAACATACAGCGGAAGATAAATTTGCACAACAGATAAATTTTTCACAGGTTAAACCTGCGAGTGCCTCTGATAAACACGGATTTTCTACGTGTTTAGAGGACTCACAGTGTGCTTTAATGATATTATCATGATCAAGTTCGATAATTTTAAGGTATATTTCTTATATTCGGAAACATTACACTTGATCTTGGTTATGTTGTGTTTTGTAGGCAAAAAGGGGAGGAAAATGGAAATAAAAGCCATAGCATGGACTATGGGCCTTGAACTCATTTATGGCCCAATGTATGGCCCAACAAAGGAATGGCAACGCAACATGCACCATTAACTCTTCATCACACATGCATGAGTTTGCATGGGCATCACCTACATCCGCCATGCAACGCGGCAGCACCCTTCATGCCGCGTCTCTCCTCACTCCATTGGAGACGCGGCAATGTCAATGCCGCCATCACCCCGCGCCCAGGGGGCTCATTCCAGCGTCGATCCGACGCAGCAGCGTCGCCAGCCACCCTCTCCGCACCTTCTCCTCACGCTGCCCGTCCACGCGGCCGCGCCACTCCTCCGCTGAGTCGCGTCTTAAAGACGCGTGTTTTAATTCTTCATAACTTTGTTTCCTTATTTATCGATTGGGAAGAAGAGGATAAAAGGGGGCGGAAAAAGAGATAAGAGGATACGTCGAGACGGCTACAGAACCCTAGTTTTGGAGTAGATCGTTATTTTTGGGAGAAGAGGAAAAGAACAAGAAGATCAAGATATTCAAATCGGAAGCATTCGAGACCCTAGTTTCTCCTACGGTTTTCGTTTATTTTCGATTATGTGTATCTTGAATCTTGAGATATTTGTCCTCAATATGATTGGCTAAATTCTCTATTATTCTAGAGTTAGGGAGTACATGAGCACCTCGGATTCATTATAGTTTTATCTATCGGTCACGACCTTCTATTACTTCTTGTGTTCTTGTGTGAATTGTTTGCTTGTTTGATTTGCTACCAAGTGAGTATGATTTATTGTATTGATTCAATATGCGAAAGATGAGAATTAACGCTCGGATAGGGAACATAGGACACACACTTCAATAAAGTCGAGAGATCTTGAGAATTGTGTGAGAGCTTATAACCTTTTGAACCTTTAGGAGTTTCATGTGTTAGTTATCAGTTGGACACAACGATTCTTGCATGAAATCTACGGTTTAGGCGCTACGAAAGTAGGTTTAAGCTTATTGTGTGGTTGTTCTAGTAATAGTCGAGTCCTCTATGTGATTGATTGATTTTGCTTTAATTGAATTCGTTTGTTCATCGAAACCGAAGCTCTAGAATAATCCTTCTCACATTTGATTCTCTTGTACCTTGTCGTTTATGTTTATTATTTCGCTTTTAATTAGCTTAGAAACCAAAATCCAACGATTTATTCGTCTAAATAGAGGATAGGAAATTCGATTAGTACTCATTAGGTTAATCAGTCCTCGTGGAATACGACCTTGCTTCCCTATCTATAATTACACCCGTACACTTGCGGTAGTAAAAATATTAGTGAACAGCCTCACGGCTAATTCACTAAGTTGAATACCTAATCTATTACAACATAAGTGAATCCAAAATGCTCGAACTTTTACAGACTCTAATACTGCATAAGGATTCGAACAATAACGTATCTTAACTCTATCAGAACTAATCTACGTACAACTGCAAAGTGTAAAAAACAATTTAGACTAAATCTGCCTAAGAATTCTACACTAACACAGATCAATCGGTAACATACGATTGATCAATAAATGTGTTGTCTGCTTTCATGTTTGCAACACCAATATCTAACATTAGACATTGGAGTTACTACAATCAGACAAACAACACAGACGACGACTGTCGAATCATCAGAACATCTTTCTGATCTCTTCTCCCAAAGTCGTCTTACAAAAACACGTCATCTACCTTTGTGTTTACAACAACCAATGCTGAGACACCATAATCCAACATTGGTGTTGCTTCACTCCGACAGACAACTTGGAAGCCGGGTTGAACCTTCAGAATCTTCTCTGATCTTCTTTTCCCAAGTCCCCCAATTGAAGAAGAGTGGTTTCTTCTCCTTTTATATGATGCGTCGCCGGTTGTAGATTTTCTTCAACCGCTCCGCTTTATTCTATGGAACCGCTAGGGAACGCGCCATGATCCTGCTTTCATTCTCTGATGGTTATTCTATTCTATACGTATAAATTCTATTATGTATTTTAATAATAATAAAATAAATAAAAAATAAAAAATAAAATATAAATCGATATCGCAGGAATGAAAGATTACATAATAAATCTTTCTATAAGTTCAAACACTGTGAGAATGTTGGTAACACAATGAACCAACATCTCCGTTGAACTTAACAATCTCCCCCTTAATCGAACTTAACACTTTTGAAACCGCTCCTAAAATACCGTATCGATCGAAACGAAGATGCAATAAAAAATGTCACATAAAATGCAATAAAGGATCTCGTCCGATCAACTTGTTTAGCTCCAATTGACTTCCTATTCCCAAGTCTTCTCATGCCTTTTCCTCATATAAATCACAAACCAATAATACCAAAGTATTCCCTCATAATCTTAATTAATTTCTTACTAAATTAATTAACATGCACTCTTACACTCTTCACTTGCTCCTTACCATCTTCATCTTCCCAACAATCCCAATCTCCGGCGACATCCTCCTCCTCAACTCCGGCGACTCAACAACCTCAACAGACACCACAGGCCGCACCTGGGACGCCGACAACGATGGTTCGAGATACCCGGCCGCCATATCGTCGTCGGCCACTGCCTCCTTCATGGACTCCTCTGTTTTCCAAGTCCCTTACAAAACAGCTCGAGTTTTCCGTTCACCTTTCACGTACACTTTCCCCGTCGTCACCGCCGGCCCCAAATTCCTCCGCCTCTACTTCTACCCGACAACCTACTCCGATTTCGACACTTCTCAATCCTTCTTCTCACTAGCTGCCAATGCCTTCACTCTGTTAACCAACTTCAGTGCCTTTCTTCACTCTCAGAGTTCTGGGAAACGTTCGTTCATGAAAGAATTCGTTATAAACGTGAATACTACTCTCGACTTAACGTTCTCTCCCAACCCAGACTCCTTCGCCTTCATCAACGGGATCGAAATCGTTTCGATCCCGGATAATCTCTACTACGGAGGGAAGTACTACATCAAAGTCGATGGGAGCCAGTTGGCTCATCTCGAGACCACCACCGCTATGGAGAATCTCTACCGGCTAAACGTCGGCAGTGCCGGAGTCCAAGACGACGGCGGCGGCATGTTCCGCTTCTGGTCTCCCGACGACGACTACATATACTTTGGGGATCTTGGCTGGGCGGTTCACCGGGAGGAGGCCGTTCAGATCAAGTACACCGCCGATACTCCTCCGTACAGCGCTCCGGCCACCGTATACTCCTCCGGCAGAGAGATGGCCAACTACAGCATCAGTTTGGAGTGGGGATTCCCGGTTGATTCTGGGTTCTTCTATCTCCTCCGCCTCCACTTTTGCGAATTCATGCTGGAGGTGAGTGAGCCAAACCAGAGAGTATTCACGATTAAAATCAACGAACAGACGGTCGAGATCGATATGGACGTTATCGGTGAAGCCGGCGGCCCCGAGATACCGATGTATCGAGACTATATAACGTGGGTTCCGGACGACGGCCGCCGCGGAAAGCGAGACCTTCGCCTGTCCTTGATTCCTTACGTGGAGGGGCAGCCGTTATATTTTAGCGCTATATTAAATGGATTAGAAATGTTCAGACTCAGTGATTCCAACCGGAGTCTTGCAGAACCCAACCCTGAGCTCGTTTCGGAACCGTCGCCGGCGAAGACGATGCCGCCATCGAAGAACATGAAGAGAAGGGGAGGAGGTTATTTTCTAACTTACGCTGTTACAGGCGGCATTGCCGGCGTTCTCGCGGTGGCAGCAATGAGCTTCTTGATTTTCCGGCGGTGGAGGAAGTTAAAGAAGACGGCTGGCACGGGCAAATCATGGGAGCTTATCTCTTCGATTGGGAAAAGGTCGCCCAACACGCTACCTTCGGATCTATGCAGATATTTCTCTCTCGACCAGATGAGGGCTGCCACCGGAAATTTCGACGATGACTTAGTCGTGGGCAGGGGCGGATTCGGAAACGTGTACAAGGGGTTCATCGACGACGGCGCCACTGCTGTCGCCATCAAAAGGCTGAACCGGCTCTCCAACCAGGGGCTTCGAGAGTTCTCGACTGAAATCGAGATGCTCTCGAAGCTCAGGCACCATAACCTAGTCTCCCTCATCGGCTACTGCTCCGATTTCGGAGAGATGATTCTGGTCTACGAGTACATGGCCCACGGCACTCTCCGTGACCACCTCCGCAGCTCGGATAATAATCCGCCATTGAAATGGGAGCAGCGCCTCAAAATTTGCTTGGGCGCCGCGAGAGGGCTCCACCACCTCCACACCGGCGCCGGACGCGCCGCCGTCATCCACCGCGACATCAAGACCGCCAACATACTGCTCGACGAGAAATGGGCGGCGAAGGTGTCCGACTTCGGCCTCTCCAAGGTGGGGCCGTCCGGAGGGGCCGAAGGACACGTCAGCACCGCCGTGAAGGGCAGCTTCGGCTACGTCGACCCGGAGTACTACAGGCGGCGGCAGCTGACGGAGAAGTCCGACGTGTACTCGTTCGGGGTGGTGATGTTGGAGGTGCTGTGCGGGAGGCCGGCGGTGGACGCCAGCCTGCCCTATGAGCAAGCCAACTTGGCGGCGTGGGCCCGGCTCTGTTACGAGGAAGGGACGCTGGAGAAGATCGTTGATTCGAATCTCGACGGCCAGATTTCGCCAGAATGCTTCGATACGTTTGCGGGAACGGCAGCTGCTTGCGTCAGGGATAAAGGGATCGAGCGGCCGGCGATGAGCGACGTCGTTTGGAGTCTTGAGTTTGCATTGCAGCTGCAGGAAATGTCGGTGGAGAGCAGTGAGGGCGGCAGCGCCATTGAAGTGGAAATTTCTTCCACCCATGTCTAGCCGTGGGCCATTGAAGTGGAAGAAATTGCATAAAGACGAAAGACGATGGAACGTCCCGGTATAGTAATAAGATCTAAAGATCGTATACGAAGGGATCGAGCTAACATTATCTAAAATTTCATATTTTGTTGTTGTAAAGCTCAAATTATAGCCGTATACTTAATCCCCCACACTTTGAATTATCTCATCTAGTTCAAATGTTCAATAGTCTTATTTCCTAAAATAATAAATTAACCTTTATACTTCACGTTTAGTCTCTTATTTTCTAAAATAAAAAGAAATTAACTCTTACTTTTCACTTTTGATCCTAATGTAGAACTTTATATGCCGAAAGGAAACAATAATGTTGAACTAAGTTAGAGGGAATATATTAAAAACACATACATGTATTCATGCATTTATATATTCACTAGTAGACAACACGCGCGATGCACGTGATCACTCAATCTTTTACTTATTTCGATAAAAATTTTGTTTAAATTATCATGTTATTTTATATCTAAACATATAATGACTCATTAAAGCTTTAAAATAAAGCGTAAAAATAAAAAAGATGTATAATTAGTAATCGATAAAAACAAAAGAATTAAACAAAAAAAAAGTCAAGTATCGCTAAAAAAGAAGTATTAAATCTATACTATAATATTTAGAAATTAAAATTTATATCATGGTCAATCCTTCTCCCTTTTTACTTTGACGCGTGTTGAACTTCTCTTCCTTTTGCTTTTGGAGATAAAATTTTTCAAGGTATCACCATCGTCGCCACTGGAAATGTCGACGCAATCTTCAAACTTCTTTCGAAATATTTTTCTTTTCCCCTTCTCTTGATGTTCACGAAGTTCCAATTCCACGCTTGATTTTTTCTTAGAGGTTATCCTCGGCTTCACGTTCTTTTTTGGACTTTTTTTGACCTCTTCTTCACTTGTGGCTTCTATCTTTTGGATTGCATCGACTATACGATTTAAGTTTTCTTAATTGTCTATCTTATGCCGCAACACCGTTAAACATAGTAACATGTGCATTGTAATCTCCTTGCACAACATTTAGAGTTATCATGTACCTGTAATTATAAAGGAAATTCAAGTTTAGAATATGTATTACAGTAAAACCTCTATAAATTAATACTCTATAAATTAATAACCTCTCTAAAATAATAAATCTTCCGGTCCCGACTTGGGCCTTTGTAAAAAATCATCAAATTCGATAAGATAATAAAATAATAACTTTTTCGAAAAATCCCTTTATAAATATTAGTCCCGTTAAAACTCTAAATTAATAAGTCATAAATATTACAATTATAAATATCACACCCTTTGCAAAGTTGGCTGAAAGATACTTTAATTATATATTGAGAGTGTTTGATACTGTACCTTGACTAACTTTCAACTGATATTTTCATCAACTCACTCTGGTAAATCATTTGAATTGCATGTGAGACGATCTCTTCTATACTCACATAATGCTTTACGCGTTTGATTATCCATAGATGATTTTGCGATGTCTTTGAGATGGGAATACATGGTTGAGTGTTATGACTTATGAAATATTGAGATTTACGTAAAGTATGTTTCATTCACCATGTATGAATATATTTAATTGATTATAATAGTTACTCTCCCGGCTTATGATTTCTGACAGAACGGAGGGAGTATTTAATAATATGTGTCAGAAATCATGAGCTAGATGTAGTACTCCCTCTGTCCTCCATTTAGTGACATTGTTTTCTGGGCACATGTTTTTTTGCAATTTTATGGTATAATAATAAATTAATGTGTTAAAGTGTTAAAGTGGAATAATTGTGGGTCCATTTGAATTTTTTAATAGTATTAAAATGTCAAAATAATAAAAAGTAGATGTTAAATTGTTAAAGTGATTGTGGGGTCTACGTCCAAAAACGAAAATTGTCAGTAAATGGAGGACGTCCCAATATAGTAATAATGTCACTAAATGGAGGACGGAGGGAGTATTTAAGTGCACGAATTAATTTATTTCAATACATACATACTAAATTTGTTGAATTTAAAACGTCTCTTTTAATTAATAAATTATTAATTTATCGATATATTAATACCTCTTTAAATTAATAAAATTTCATAGTCCCGAGATTATTAATTTATAGAGGTTTTACTGTAATTGCAACTTTTGCTGATCACCTCCAAAAACTATTACTTTTTCCGCCAAAATCCTTTGCATTTTTCATTACATTCCATAGAGTTCTAACATCTGATGGTGCACAATGTACTAATATTATTGCGAACTTCGTAATTCGATCTTTTGGCATTTGAAGCGTTATTGCTTCATTCAGGCATTCAATGATACTCTGATATGCTTCTAACAATCCTTGTTTTTGTGCTACTTCTTTGAAACTCAAATATTTTGTACCATTGACTGTTTTCAAGTATTTGAAAGACATTGGTACTCTAACATGATTCAAGAGTAATCTTTCATAGTATCTTTCTCCTTCAATTGGATTTGCCGAACTAATACGTCCAATAACATTGCCCTTTTTCCTTTTTGTCCAACATTTGCCCATTTTGTCCCAAACATAGTACTCAGGAAATTCTTTGTAAATGTACTTTCTTGCTTTTTCACTTGTAGCACACATAGAAAAAAACTCAGTCAACATTGTTTTTTAAACATGATCTTAATCTAAAAGATTATCCAGATTTTGACTTTCGTGGTATGCTACGAACTAATTGTCAGGAAGATGAAGTTGTAAGTTCATAACGGCTAGGTATATCATCTCAAATTTGAATATTCTCCATAATGGTTCTTGAGAAGATACCCAGCGTGCATCTTGGAACTGCTTTATCTCATCAACTTGATTGTTATCATCATTCTGAGTCATATTAATTGTCACTCTATCATGTCCCTTGCATATATAATTATAAATATTTAACTGTCGTGATGCCAGAACAAACTTCTACATAAATATGACAATTATATCTGGATAGTAGATAAGCATTTACCCACCGATTGTTGAGCTCTGCATTACGGACAAAAACAACCGATTCGTTATTTCTTCTTCTATAAATCGGATATCTATCTTTACCTTGCATAGTTCTTTCACAATACGGTCGTGGATAATGACATTTGCATTTTCCTTTTACCATACATGAGTTTTTTGGATTCTTTTCCCCACATAGTCCATGCATCATATGCTTCTTCACCAATTCATACAACTCTTGATTTTCATCTGGATTTGGAATTTCGCCACTAACATGGTTATCAATTTCATCTGTTGTATTTATCTAATAAACCGACTTGAAAATGATTAACATGTGGCCCTGTGGTAAACCTATTTTTTGAAATTTAATGACATGAACATGTGAAACAACATTTCCAAATATATCATGCTTAAATAATTGATCTTTCGAGTCTTACAGTTTTGTCCTAAAAACTCCTGAAGTCAAATCAGGACGATCTTGAGATGTTTGACAATCATATAATTTTTCTTGTATTTTGCTCTACTCTGGATTGCAGGTCATATTAATAAATAAATCCGGCTTTCCAAATTTCTGTACTAATGTAAATGCATCAAGATACCTACGCCTCATATCTCTTGGACCCCCTATAAATGTAGCAGGTATAACAATTCGTTTGCCAACTCCAGTTCCTCTCACTTCTCCTCTAAATACATTGTCCATAATTCCTTGGTACAATTCGGCTCTCATTGTTGATTGATTTCTCCAAATAAAATTCAATCTTGTAGTCTCTAATTTAATATACATGTCGACTGCGTACTGCTGAAATAATCTGCCAGCGAATAAAAGGATAGACTGCCTTGGATTTCTAATTTGTAACTTATAGCAAGTATATCCTCTACATGAGACACATTTATTACACTGCTCACGTGTAACTGTTGGATACTCCCTCCCTCCCTTTCAAGTAGTCAAAACATTTCGACACGAGAATTATGATAGTAGTGTTTAGTTATTAAAATGAGTTAATTAACTAAGGAGAGGATGAAATTAAGATTATAATTTATATTTAAATTAATCCAATATTAATAAACTATAATTTTTATAATTCTGCAACGGGTCATAACATCCGTAATAATGTTTTATTCTAAGTCTCTCCCCCGAATGTGCATGAACTACATTATCTCTCTCATATAAGGTGTTATTATTATCTCTTTCAACCCATATTGTTGCAACTTGATCTATTTACAACATATTAATATTTCTTTTCATGTGTAAAAGTCTCATTTTCCGATACACTTATGCAGCTATTATATTAAAATATTCAAGTATGTTTACAACATTGTGGTAAATATTAGTTTTAAAATAAATTCAATTACTGAATTATAAAATATACCAGAAGAAGAACTTGACATCCTACTGAATCTTGATTGAATCTTGATCGGAACTAAAATTAAACTATAAAGAAGATGTGATATGTAAACAGCAATTTCATATCATAATAGTCTAATGAAAGAGTTAAGGCTATGAAGATTACTTCTAATTAATACATTTAATGAAAAATCTATTTACAACTGCTAATACATACGTCACTCTCATGCACCAAGGCCACATACATACATGCCACAAACATACACTGCACTTCCATATCCAAAATTCCTAACGTAATTTTATTTATTTATTATTTGAAATCACTTGAAAATTTAAATTCTCCAATCCAAAAAAAAGTCCAAAATCTTAAGAATAATAATTTAATAGGTTTTATGGATATTATAATTGAAAATTACGTCAATTCTAAAAAAAGTCCAAAATCTTAGGAATAATGATTTAATAGGTTTTATGGATATTATAATCGAAAATTACGCTAAAATTTATACCTAATCTTATTAAAACTACAAAATTATAGTAGTTATTTAAATCTCTATATATTTAAATCGTATATTTTTACAATTTTTACACTATTAAGACATAATAGTATAAACATGAAGAATAATCATAGAAAAAATGTTCTTGAAAAAAATAAGTAGATGTGAAAATAAATATCTTCTATCTTCTCTTACGAACTATTATTGTGATTGGGTAAGTAAGTTTTTTAAATTAATATGGAAGAAGTACATATTTATAGAATAGTTAATTGTAGAACTTAATTAGGAGAAGAATTCTGTAGGAAAAAAACTCCCATGATTTTAAAAAAAGAATTTAAAAAAAGAATAACAGTTGATTAGAAAAAAAATACACTATCACATTAAATACGTCTACACTTAATATTATAATATAATAACATAATAACAATAATATTATAATATAATAATATAAAAAATAACAATTGATTAGGAAAAAAAAAATACGTTTATACTTAATAACATAAATAACATAATAACAATAATATTATAACATAAATAATATAATAACAATAATATTTTTTTAATAAAGGGACAATAACATAAATAATATAATATTATTTTAAAATAAAAGGAGGGGAGGGGTATACTTGGTAATACATATTTTGTAAGAATGCACACTTTTATAATAGTAATAGATTTATTGATCAAAATTTAGGTTTGTATAAAATTATTCTAGAATATACAAATACTAAGCCATCCCTAATTTTCATATTCGGGATACAGAGTAGAGGTGTTCAAAAGAATCGGAACCGGCGGTTTTTTAACCGGAACCGGCGGTTCGGAACCGGAAAAGGAACCGGTGGAACCGGCGGTTCGGTTAAGGTTCTAAGGCTTGGACCGTAACCGGCGGTTCGGTTCCGGTTCCGGTTCCAAACAGGCGGTTCCAAATTTTGGAACCGTCCAATTTATATAAATTCTATTATTTTTATTTTTTTTAAATATAATTTATAAACAAATACATAACATTATTTGTTAAACTTCATAAATAATAACTAAATATGGTATATAATATGGACTTTTTTCAATTATATAAGTGTTACTCTCAAACACTCATTTGTTATTTCTTCATTGTGAGGTATGTTTATTGTTTTTATAAGAGTATTACACTTTTCAAGCTTCTTATTTATTTGATATGTGATATCTAACACATCCCAAACTATGAGAAGAGTTTTTTCCAGTTAGAACCGGAACCGTAACCGGAACCGGCGGTTCCGGAACCGGAACCGTAACCGTGTGTTTGCGGTTCGGTTTCGGTTCCTCCCTCGACGGAACCGGAACCGGCGGTTCGGTTCCGGTTAGAACCGGAACCAGAACCGTGGGCACCTCTAATACAGAGTGCGTATTTACATATTCGCCATATCAAGGATAATTTAATAAGAGATGCTATTTTGTTAAAAAAAATTGTTACAAGTACCTTATTTTTGAATTAACAATAACAAAATGACTAATTTAAAGGTAGCCGATCGAAACAGTGACTAAAACTCCCTCCATACTGTTTATAAAAAGCTAAATTCCCTTTTTATCAAAAGGTCACATTCATATAGAGCTATTTGCAAAATTAAAATAAATAGTCTAGTTTATGATTACATCCCTTAAACTATAAACATCATTATATACAAACCTTTTAATCAATCAAAACATACCCGTTGCCACCAACTGATCAAAATTATCTCAATTCTCCTGTCAAAAAATTTTGAGCTTTATATGAACGAGACAGAGGGAACATTAATCGATACAATTGTGATATGTAAAATTAATTCAAAAGCTTAAATTGAGTACACACGAACTAAAATAAAAGGCTAAGCAAAAGAATAGAGCGAATCCACCATTTTTTTCTAGACCGGCAGTTCTCACGCACAGTTTCGAAAATTTAGAAATTGGAATCGAATCGTTACTCGACTCATCAGCGACGGCTGTGGAGCCGCAAGCTGTATATTTCTTCTTTTTCTCGCTTGTACTACTTCAGACTTCAAGTACGTCCTCTTTAAGGCTTTACTACCCTGCCTTCCGTCCACCGCCGACGCGCGTAGAGGGTGTTAAAGATAAAATTTAGGTCTCATAAAACCTAAATTTTATCTTTTAACATCAACGTCCACGACTACGCGTTTAGAGGATGTTAAAATAAAATTTAGGTTTCACGAGACCTAAATTTTATCGTTAACATCTTCTGAGCGCATAAGACTAATTTCAATACGACGACGTAGTATTTTAACATCTACGTCGTCGTATTGAAATACGTTTGAACGCGTACAGGACGCGGGTGGAGGAGTATACAATAAGGATTCTAGAAGCTATAGAAAAAGTAAATCATTTAGAAAAGAGATAAACGCAAATTAATTCAAAAGAGAGAGAGATAAAAGAGTGAGAAAGTAATCAAGAAAACAAAGTGGGAGGACTCTCTCATTTTAGTCAAGGAAAAAACGCCTTGAACAAACTTGAAACTGAATTAATATGAAAGAGAAAACAAAGTCCCGTATCTCATGCAAATATCATAATAATTTACCAAGTCCATCTCAATCCTAACCAAATCGCCACGTGTCCCCCATTTCTCTCCCCATAAACAACCCCTCTATATCCTCGATCCTCCTCCCATATCTCCGCCGTGTCACCGCCGCTCCCCCACACTCAAAAACATTCTCCCATTTCCCATGCAAAAATCTCGATCCCCCTGTTCAGCATGACTGTCAAAGGCGGCACGGCGCCGGCGTGCGCCGCCTGCAAGTACCAGCGCCGGAAGTGCAGCCCCTCCTGCCCCCTCGCCCCCTACTTTCCGGCCGACCAGCCGAAGACGTTCCAGAGCGTCCACCGCCTCTTTGGAGTGTCGAAGGTCACCAAAACCCTAAAAGACCTCGAGACGAAGGACAAGAGGGATGACGCCATGCGGTCCATCATCTACGAGGCGGAGATGCGGCAGCGCTTCCCCGTCAACGGCTGCTGCGCCGTCCTCTTGCAGCTCAACCACCAGCTGCAGCTCGCGTACGACGAGCTGCGACACGTCTGCACCAGCCTCGAGGAGTGGCGACTCTCTGACGTCGGCGGCCCGAGCTCAGGCAATGAGGCGGCGGCGCCGCCGAGCCAGTTCGTGCTAGACGAAAACGGCGGTAGTGTTGCTGAATTCGAAGCGCATCGGTTTAAAGACTACGTCGTTGACGGGGAGACGTCGTCGTCGAGGTTTAGCCAAATGGATGATTTTGAAACGCAGCGTTTTAAAAACTACGCCGTTTCGGAGAGGTCGTCGGGGGTCGACGAGGAAATGTGTTCGAGGTTTAGCGAAGTTGCGAGTATTCGAGAGGGAAGGGTTTTCTACGAGAACGATCTGAGTTTGAATGGTTCGAATGCAACGAAGTATTATGAATCGGTACAATAAGGGTTTAAAATTTTTTATATGTTGTTGAGTTTGTAATCCTTCCGTCCCATCTCAAATGACAATTTTTTTATGTGGTCGAGTTTGTACTTCTTCTGTCCCATTTTAATTCACACGTTTCATGAGTATATACGAGTGTAAAATAAATGAAACGGGTGTTAATTAGAATGCGACAGAGGAAGTATCATTGTTAATGTTAGTCTGGTTTCTGTAACGTGATATAGGTCAGACGTAATATTTTTTAATAAAGAGATCGTCCGTTATAGTTCTTGTAGTTTAAGTTGATCATCTTAGTTAATTAGTACAATGATCGTAGTTGTTATTAATTAATATACTTATGCAGTTGTCATTTGCAAAACTTTTGCAGTAGTGTATGTTGAAGTTCAATCGGTTGAGAGTGTACGCAATATGTGCATTTTTGTGGTCGTGTAATTTCAGGCTCAATCAAGAGTTTACACAACAGTAACTAATCGATCTTGTTTACACGAGGGAGTTTACGTGGTTCGATCTATCGAAATAGCGGGGGATGATCGTGGTTCGATCTATCGGAATATATAGTGTGGGTGATCTTTATTGATCTATGCGTGTAGGGTACAAGAAGTATGAAAGAAGAATGAAAAGTGTGAATAAATCATCTAATTTTAACATAACCTCTTGATAGGAAATGGTCCATCTCCCTAGGCCCAATACCACCACTTCGGCAAAGGCCCCCACGGCACCTCGGCACAGCCCAATAGAGGCAGTTCGGCCCAATGGCAGCTCGGCCCTGCCCAACACTAACCAGCCCAGATTCAGGCCCGGGGAGTTGAGCCCTAACAACAGAACGTGGAGTGATGGAGGCAGAAACGGCCACCACCCACGATCTCCATGACCCCATGTCCATCTCTCCCATGATGGACGATGGATTTAGCTATAAATACTAGATCAATTGTATAGTAACACACTCATGCTACATTAAATACAAAAACTCCTACCTTGTGTTCTCTATTTTCCGACACTCTATTTCATACACATAATTAATCCTAAACCGAGCAGCGAATCTTGGATCTATCACTGGCGCCGTCTGTGGGAACGATAAATTCGTGATTCGATTCCCATTTTCGTTTCTCAAACCACCATTTATGGCTCCCGGAAGACGACTGTTGCGAGAAACTCCATCCCGGAGTTCAGGCAGTGTTCCACAACGCCGGCGGAGCCATCGTAGGCAGCATGAAGATCCTGCCGCTGCAGCGGCGGCCCATGAAGAACAGCCACACTACGACGTCCCCGTCGATAACCAGGCCGGGGACGGAGAAGTTCCTCCTCTCGACGAACAGAATCCCGAAGAAGGCGTCACGGCACCACCACCACCGCCCTCTCCACCAGTGCAGCAAGCCCAGACTCACCGTGGCCCTGTGAGTTCGCGCTTAGGACCTCGAGTTCACCAACCGACTCCCGAGGGTCACGTCGAGGATCTCACTTCGGATCGTGAGCGAGAGCTGTTCGAGCCCGGAGTTGTCAAGCGCCCATCCCCGGTCATCCGACCGAACCCAGTGGCGCCACCACCTCTCCCACCCCCCGGGATTGAGGAACTACTAAGGAATTACCTAACCACTACCCGAGGAAGAGAGTTCCTTAACCAATACGGAGAAGAGCAAAGAGCACCCCATCTCGGCCCCGAGATCCGAGCTGGACCATATGGAATGCCCGGAGGACAAGACCTGCGACAACACCTCCAGCAGATCCGAGGTCAGCCCCAGGGAGTTCCTCCACCACCACCACCACACTACGTGGCTGTACCTCCGCCACCCCACGGTGCTCCGCCCCGTGGACACCTTGCAGGAGACGCTCAAATCTTTGATGCGTTCTGCAGGATTGTTAGCCCTCTCTCCGAGGACATCCTCAACACGCCCATGCCGTATGGATACAAGGTGCCGAACATCAAGCCCTACAACGGGATAGGAAATCCCAGCAATTTCCTAAGTCAGTTCAAATACAGCATGATAAACCAGAATTTAGGAAGTGTGCACATGTGCAAGTTGTTCCCCGAACTGCTAATTGACAACGCGCGGAAATGGTTCGATAGCTTACCAGCCGGGTCGATTAGGTCGTACGCCGACCTGATGAATGCTTTCTCACGAAGCTTCTCTCAGCGCGTCGAGGTAAGGCACACCGCGGCGCATCTGCTCACCGTGAAGCAAAACCGAGGTGAACCCCTCCAAGACTTCATCACCCGGTTTGATAGGGAATGCCTGCAAACCCGCTGCACCAATGATCTTCTTATCATCTCGGCGTTTCAAAACGCCATCACTTCGGACCTCCTCTACAAGGAGATCCTAGCAAAAGACCTGCAGACCACTACTGAGCTATGGGCAATTGCGGATAAATTCGCCAAGATTGATGAAGCAACCAAACGACGAAGAGAAGTAGACCGAGGAGAAGCCTCGGACAAGAAAAAGAAGGAAGACACATCCCGAAAGAACGTGATGGAGTGCATCCAGCGTGGTCCATTGGAATCCCGCCTCGGACCTCGGCAAAACCCGGCACAACCCCAGCGAGGTCCGTTAGTGCCCCAGTCGGCTCAACGGCCCGCACCACAATTCACTCCACTGACGAAGCCAAAGACCGAAATCCTTGAGCTCCATGCCAACCTGTTCGAGCAACCTCGGCCCATGAGAGAGGATGGTAAACCGAGGTCGAAAAACAAATTCTGCCAGTTCCATGATGATTATGGGCACGAGACCGAAGATTGCAGGAATCTGGCATACGACATTGAAAACCTGGTCTGCAATGGCCCGTTAAAGAAGTACCAGGACCGAGGTGCGGGAGTCAACCAGCTAGACGCCTCCCGAAGTCAGAAAAAGAAAAGGCAGTACCGAGGTGCCAGTTGCAATACCGAAGCTGAGAAGAAGGCTAAGTATGACGACGATGCTGACGAGGACGGGGATTACCAGTACGACGGGGTCATTGCTACCGTCTCCGCGCTAGCCAAAGGACAGACGAAGTCCTCCCTTAAGAACGGGGCGCGGACTCTCCCGAGTAGAGAGCCGGTAAGCAAGAGACTTAGAAGGGATGAAGCAATTACATTCTCCGCCGAGGACCCAGTGCCTCCTTTGATTCCCCACTCCGATGCTATCGTCATTGAAGCAGTCATAGCCAACAAACTCATCAGGAGAATCTACATTGACACCGAAGCCTCCGTAAACATCATGTTCAAACACTGCTTCGACCAGATGGGGATTGATAAATCCAAGGTCATACCGACATCCCGGGCACTACGTAGTTTTGCCCAAGAGGAGACACCTTCGCTGGGAGCGGTAGAACTCCCAATTACTGTGGAGAAAGCCCCAAGGAGCTCTACCGAGGTGACAGAGTTCCTCGTAGCGGACGCCAAGTCCCCCTATAACATCATCCTAGGACGGACTTTGTTGAATGCAGTCAAAGCGATCTGCTCCACATATCACCTCGCTCTAAAGATCCCGACTAGGGGGGGGGGGGGGAAGCCCTGATCCGAGGAGATCAGAAAATAGCAAAGGAGTGTCTCCACGTGGCACTCAAAGGGCAAGGGGCTCCACCCCAGTTGCCCCAAGCATAGCAATTACAGAACTCCGAGGAGCTGAAGAAGGCGTCACCTGCCGAAGACAGCCCAGTTAAAGATGTGATGTTACATGATGACGACCCCACTAAGGTTGTCAAAGTAGGTTTTGCCAAGTTCTCACATCTTCGCCAGCAGGTTATTCAGCTCTTGGAGTACAGAGACGTCTTCGCGTGGTCTCCATTGGACATGACAGGAGTGTCACCTCGGTTGATCACGCATCGGCTCAACATTGATCCCGAAGTCAGACCCATCAAGCAAAAGCAGCGCTCTTTCGCCGCAGAGCGAAATCAAGTCATCAAATCCGAAGTGACACAATTGCTAGACGCCGGGATCCTATTCGAGGTAACATATCCGACCTAGATAGGGAACCCGGCGATGGTCAAGAAAGCGGAGGGGGGATGGCAAATGTGTATAGATTACACCGATCTCAACAAGCACTGCCCAAAGGATTGCTACCCTCTCCCCGACATTGACAAGAAGGTAGACTCCCTAGTCGGCCACAAGATATTCAGCTTTCTCGACCTGTACAAAGGGTATCATCAAGTGCTGATGGATGCCGAGGACGCAGCCAAAACTGCATTCATCACGGACTTCGGCATTTTTGCCTATCGCAAGATGCCATTCGGACTGAAGAATGCTGGAGCTACTTACCAGAGGATGGTAGATAAGATTTTCAAGGAACATATTGGGAAAAAGGTCGAAGTCTACGTGGATGATATAGTGGTAAATAGTAACGAAGAGGACACCAGCATAGCCAACCTCCGAACGGTCCTCTCTTTACTTCGAGAGGTCAATCTGAAACTTAACCCCCAAAAGTGTACCTTTGCTGTGACTTCGGGGAAGTTTTTAGGTTGTTGGATCTCCCGGGAAGGATTGAAGGCAAATCCGTCCAAGGTTAAAGCTATGCTGGAAATGAAAGTCCCGAAGTCAATTAACGATATACACAAGCTCACTGGGTGCCTTGCCGCACTGAGCAGGTTCCTCTCCAAAGCCGCAGAGAAACAGCTTCACTTCTTCAAAATTTTGAAGAAAGCACCCGAATTCAGCTGGTGTCCGGAACACCACCTCGCACTCAACCAGCGAAAAGAGTATCTCAACAGCCTGCCTACCCTGTCTGTGCCGAAAGAGGGGGAGGTACTGTTCCTATACTTAGTCACCGCAAAGGAGGCCATCAGCGCGGTGCTTGTACGGGAGGAAGCAGGGCGCCAACTCCCAGTGTATTTCATAAGCAGATCCCTTAAGGGACCTGAGGTACGATATCAGCCACTTGAGAAGCTCGCTTTGGCATTAGTCAATGCCGCTAGACGCCTACACCCATACTTTCATGCACACCCCATCCAGGTCCGAACGGACTCCCCACTTTGGCAAGTACTGACAAAACCCGAAGCATCGGGCCGAATAGCGAAGTGGACCATCGAGCTGGGGGAGCATGATGTTACCTATGTCCCTCGTCAAGCCATAAAAGGGCAGGCACTAGCGGACTTTCTGGTTGAAACCTCCGTACCCGATGTCCTGGATTCCACATCGGAACCGGCAACAACCCCACCCCGCTCAGCCACAATGGAACCTCCCGATTGTTGGCACATGTACGTTGACGGCGCTTCCAGGAAAACCAGAAGCGGAGCCGGAGTCCTCCTCGTCATCCCAGAAAAGAAGGAACTAACATATGCACTTCGTTTCCAGTTCGCAACGACTAACAACGAGGTGGAGTATGAAGTGCTGCTAGCCGGACTCCGAATAGCCACAGATCTGAAGGTCACCGCCATCAAAGTACACAGTGATTCACAAGTAATTGTAAATCACATGCTGGGAAAGTACGAAGCAAAAGGAGAAAGGATGAAGAGGTATTTGGCTAAGGCACAGAGTATGCAAGAAGCCTTCTCATACTTCCAGCTCGAGCGTATACCCCGAACTCAAAACTCCCGAGCTGACATTCTCAGCAAATTGGCGGCATCTCCTGGCTCTTCACCTGTTGAAGATGTCCATCATAGAAGTATAGAAGAAGCTGAGATCAACGACTTAGACGAAGAGCAACACCCCACGTGGATGACGCCTTTACTTGACTACTTAGTGTGGGGAAAGTTGCCCGAGGATAAAACAGAGGCACGAAGGATACTGTCGAAGTCATTACGATACACCGCTGTGGATGGTGTTCTTTACAAGAAGTCATACCTCCAGCCCCTACTTCGGTGTGTTGGCCCCACCTCGGCGGATTACGTCATGCGCGAGGTGCACGAAGGATCATGTGGCAGTCACATCGGTCCTCGGGCTCTGGCCAAGAAGATTATGCGATGGGGTTATTACTGGCCCACAATGCTCAAAGATTGCACCGAGCTCGTGCAGAGGTGCGAGAAATGCCAGTTGCATGCAAATGTAACAAGAGTGCCTCAAAGTGACCTAGTAACAATGCAAAGTCCTTGGCCATTCGCGCAGTGGGGAATAGACATAGTGGGTCCATTTGAGAAGGCACCTGGCCAATTGCAGCACCTTATTGTTGCCATAGACTATTTCACGAAGTGGGCTGAAGCAGAGCCCTTGGCCAAGATCACTAGCAAAAACGCTCGTAACTTCGTATGGAAGAACGTGGTGTGCCGATTTGGAATACCTCACGTTCTAGTTTCGGATAACGGAACGCAATTTACAGACAAAGTCTTTCGAGACTGGTGTGACGAGTTGCAAATCCAACAGCGTTTCACTTCGGTAGCCCACCCCCAGGCAAATGGTCAAGCCGAAGTGACAAATAGGACGCTCGTCAAGGGTCTTAAAACCCGACTAGAAAAAGCTAAGGGCATGTGGGTTGAACACCTTCCCAATGTCTTGTGGTCTTACAGGACTACACCTCGCTCCACCAATGGAGAAACCCCGTACAGCCTGGCCTACAGGACAGAGGCTGTCATCCCGGTCGAAATCGGGGTGCTGAGTCTGCACACGGCTCATTTCATCGCCGAGGTGAACGACGAGAACCGATGTGCGGATCTCGACTTACTAGAGGAGAAGCGGGACACCGCTTACATCAAAGAAGCCCGGTACAAGCAACTCATGGCCCAATATTACAATCGGCGAGTTCGAGGCCGACAATTCTACGTAGGCGACTTAGTCTTGCGGAACAACGAGGTAAGCAAGGCTTGCAAGCTCGGCAAGCTGGAAGCCACATGGGAAGGCCTATACCGAGTTGACGAGGTCCTCGGTAAAGGTGCCTATAGACTTTCCAGCTTGTCTGGGGAGCCCATCCTACGACCGTGGAATATTATCCATCTGAAGAGGTATTATGCATAGCGGTGGAGTATCATATAGGATCGAGTCAGATTTGTCTTTATTTGTCTGTCTTTCAAGTTTGTTCGTGTCAGTCATTTCGGGTCTGTTTTTCAAATGATTTCCAAAGTTCAATGAAAATTCGCAGTTCTTTTACCTTTGTGTGTTATTATTTTGCATTACTCCACTTATATGCGCATTATCTCTACTCTAATTTTCCACACTATCCTGACGAGGACAAGTGTTAAATTACAAAAATAAATTCGTACGACTAGGGGACCACCCCTCCCGACCGAGTTAGCAAAATAGGAACCCGATGATAGACCCCAGTGTCACTTCGGAAGCCGAAGATAGGCCCTCGTGCCACTTCGGAACCCGATGATAGACCCCAGTGTCACTTCGGAAGCCGAAGATAGGCCCTCGTGCCACTTCGGAACCTGATGATCGACCCAAGTGTCACTTCAGAAGCCGAAGATAGGCCCTCGTGACACTTCGGAACCCGATGATCGACCCAAGTGTCACTTCGGAAGCCGAATATAGGCCTAAGTGCCAATTTGGAAGATAGGCCATGTGCCCCGACACAACACTGATGATAGGCTCCTAAGCCGAATTCAGTGGACAAAACAAATAAAACAAACTTACAAGAAACAACAAACTTTTTATTAATTCATGCAGGAATTTACAAGTCAGGCAGAAGGACCACTCCCATCAGGCCTTTTGCTACAATATTTAGCCAAGCCGCTAGTCGGAGGGTTAAGCAAATCATCTATATTCACGTTGTCCTCCTTCTTCTTCGCGCTTCGGCCCCCACTGCGATTGCTTCCTTCACCTCGGTTGCTGGCAGTTCGGCCTCTTGAAATGGTTCGAGGAGTTGTGTAATTGCCATCTCCGCGGTTTGGAATAGGGGGGCGACGATTTTGAATGGGCAAAAACATGTCAATTCGGTCCCGGACCAAGCGGGAGGGCACAGTAGGGCTCAAAGCCCGGAACCGAGAAGCATTTTTCTTCGCAGGCTGGATCTGCGGATGAGCCATTCCTTCAGTATAGGTTGACGAGAAATGATTATTGGAAATAAGTTTGTCAAGTAGCGCAGTTCGGAAACATGCTCGGCCACCTCCCAAGAGTCCGGACCTCGGTATTTCTGTTTCCGTGCCGCACCCCGGGCAGCCTCAAGAGCTTCAGTTTCCACCTCGGATATGGTCTTGCCGCCGAGTTCATGGATTACTCTTTCGTACTCGGCATGCTCAGCTGATATCACCTCGGCATTGGCATAATCCTCTTTCAACTGAATGTACCGAGCTTTATTGGCGTCAGCCTTCACTTGCAAGGAGTTGTACTTGGCTTCAAGTTCATTACGAAGATGCTCAGCGCGTTTATCAAGTCGTGCAATTTCTCCATCTATAATATCAAGAAGGATTCTAAGGCGTTTTATTTCGTCGAGATACGGAGTCAAGTCAGTTCGGGTTTTTTTCTACAGAATATGAAGAGTGAATACTCAGAGTTGCGAGAAGAGAAGTTCATTTCATTAATAAAGACAACAATTACATAAAAAAATTACAGTTTGAAGGACAAAAACAAAAAATTATACAAAACAAGGGGGGCAATCAACTGACCCCGCCGGAAGGATCGGCCTCGTTCACCACGGAACTCGGCTGCTGCACCTCGGCGGCCTTCTCCGCCTCAGCTCCAGTCTCCTTCTCCCCGGGGATGGCAGTCACCTCCTCCTCCTCATCATCAGAAACGTCCGGAGACAGATGATGGGTCTTCAACTCTTCCCGAAAGGGGCCGAGGAGAGCCTCGAACTCGGTATCCCGGTCGACTTGGCAATCCCGCACCTCCTCTGCCGACCACAGAGTCCGCTTCTCGGCCAGATATTCCACGACCGGGAAGGAGGAGGTCTTCTTCATCAACTGCCGAAAGTAGATGCGAAGCATCTCTTCGCCTTCGATCACTTTGTAGCCATACTTCCCCTTCTCAAGATTGGGGAAGTCAGCGGCGACGCGGTCCAGCACCTCGACGACAGCCCGGGTGCTAGCCGGTTCAGTCAGTGCGGCGACCAAAGCACTAAACCTCTTGCTGAGGAACATCCTCTCAGCAAGAGTACGGAAAACTCCGCCCTGCGTGGCGGCAGTCTCCTCTTTGCGGGAGCAAGCCGCCCTCAACTTCTCCTCGGTCTCCGCCACTTTCTCCTTAGCAGCGGAGAGTTCGGCAGTAGCAGTGGCGAGCTCCTCCTTCAGTTTCTCCTCCCGAACCGCGGCTGAAGCCAGCTCCTTTGATAGCCTGGCTTTGTCCTCGGCCAGGTCCCTCACCTTCCCGGTGGCCCGGTTGTACTTGGACACCGAGCCTTGAAGGAGCTTCAAAACCACGCCGGAAACGTGATTGTAGTCCTTTATTGCGGACTCCACGCCCTACATTCATAAAACATATATATCAGTCATGCAATAAGTGCAATTGCAAATATGAACCGAGGTCAAAAATACGAACCGCGGGAAAAATAGGAGAAGGGGGACGGGAACCGACGACAGCCACGTCGGGCTCTGATGATGCCGAAGTGGTTGTAAGTCTGCGGAGTCCCGCGACATCAACCTTCTCCACAGCCCCCGATGGAGAAATGGGAGTTCGGGGGATAAGGATTTCGGATCAAGTCTTTTCAGAAGACCCTGTTGCTTGCTTTTTGGCCTCGGTATGGGAACCGGAGTCCTTCTCCTTTCTCTTCTTTTGGGCCGGGCCCTTGGTTTTTTTTCACCATATTCACTACAAGAAAGAAAGATTAACACCGAGAAGCGAAAAGAAGAAATAAAATAAACGGAGTAAGGGAAGGGAACCTCACCCTCTCCGGCTCCACCGAGGTGGAAGGATCATTGGGGATCGGCTCCGCGGACTCAATCGCGGACAGCGTCATCGGCATGACACCGAGACTGTTCAGAGACCTCGCCCAATCAGCGAAGTGCTCTTCTCTCTTCAAGGGTTTTATGGCACCCTCGAGCCATGTCACCTCGGCGACCCCCTCGAAACGGCAATAAAAGAACCGTTTGTACCAATCTTGTACTTTCGAGGGGGATTTAACACTAAACTTGCTCCGAGAAGAGATGAAATATCACCCCTCTCCTCGGTCCTTAAAAGTAAACATAGCCCCAAATATTTCGGCCGAAAAAGGAAGGCCCAACCGAGCGCAAGCGGCCCCCAGGCCGGTAATTTGCAAGATCCCGTTAGGGAAGAGTTGGGAGGATGCCAAAAACATCTAGGATCTCGGCATAAATGGCCGGAAAATGTACACGGAGGCCGGCCGTGAGGTGGTCGGAATAAACAGTTACAAAACCGGGAGAGGGGGGGAACAAGCCCTATCACTTTCTCGAGGTTGGAGAAGGAGAGCAAAAGAGGGGAAGTTAAACTTTACGCTAAGGTCATATAGGGAAGAGGTGGAAAGAGCAGAATCAAGAGTCGCCACTTTCCCTCGAGCTTGGCGTTCTGCCGGAAAGTCTACAGGCTTGGGGTAGGGCGTCGGACAATCGGACCTCATGCAAGGGCGAGTATTGTCCGGGAAAAAGATACATTGGGAAGAAGATGAAGACGAAGATGCAGTTGAAGTCATAACTTACTTGTAGTTGTCGACGGAATGTGCAGAGGAAAAAGTTGAAGACGAAGGTGAACAGTGCAGAGCGAATGAAAATTTAGGGTTTTTCAGTTCAAGTAAATGAGAAGAATGATTGTTTGTTTCCAAATCATTCAAAATTAAGGGGGGGGTAAAGGCGTATTCAATACGCCTCATCAATGCGACGACGTTTCGAGTAACGGCCCATCACATCCCTGCTTTATCGGGACACCAAACGTCCGCACTTAATGCGTCTGACACGCATCATGCGTCTGCGGTAACCACCCATCTTCGCACATCGGTAACATGGCTTCGACATACAGGCCAGCAACCAAAGTCCGATCTTAGAGGGGGGTACATCAAAAATGAGTTTGGAAGCTTCACCTCGACAACTCAGCACCGACAACAACTACGGCATCACCTCCATCACCCCACGTCTTTTTTTTTGGGGGGGGGGGGGGGGGGGGGGGATGTGATAGGAAATGGCCCATCTCCCTAGGCCCAATACCACCACTTCGGCAAAGGCCCACACGACACCTCGGCACAGCCCAATAGAGGCAGTTCGGCCCAATGGCAGCTCGGCCCAGCCCAACACTAACCAGCCCAGATTCAGGCCCAGGGAGTTGAGCCCTAACAACAGAACGTTGAGTGATGGAGGCAGAAGCGGCCACCACCCACGATCTCCATGATCCCACGTCCATCTCTCCCATGATGGGCGATGGATTTAGCTATAAATACTAGATCAATTGTATGGTAACACACTCATGCTACATTAAATACAAAAACTCTCTCTCTTTCTCCCCGTGGACGTAGATCTTTCGATCGAACCACGTAAATCCCTTGTGTTCTCTATTTTCCGGCAATCTATTTCATACACATAATTAATCTTAAACCCAGCAGCGAATCTTGGACCTATCACCTCTATTTATATACAAGCATGTAGAGTTTGACTCTAATAAGGATCTTTTGAGTCTATATCTTATTTTGTGATAAACATTCGATTCTTCTACGTCTCTTAAAACTTGAATTGTATTTGTTGAAGGAGTTCTTCGTGGGCCGAACTGCTTCTCTTGGGCCGAACTGCGTGGGTCGAGCTCATTGTTGGGCCTATTTATATTGGACATAATGTTTGGGCCTAGTAATTAGGTCATATCCTATCACATCCCCAAAAGACCTAGTAGCGAGGATGTGATGGTGGTGGTTTAGTTGAGTTGAGGATTCCTGGATTCATAACGAAGTCACGTACCCTGTCGAAATTTGTGATTCTGACGAAATCGAGCACGGAACGTCAGCCGAAGTCGAACACAGGGCATCTGCCGAAGTCGAACACAAAACATCTACCGAAGTCGAACTCGGAATGTTTGCGCTCCGAAGTCGAACACAAGACGTGTCAGACGCATTTAATGCGTGCGGCGGTTGGGGTCCCGATAAAGTTGGGACGTGATGATTTTTGGTGGATGTGAATAGTTTCTTCTAGGGCTCACGATATCCGAGCCCTTTCTTTACATATTTGTGACAAACGTTTTCGAACGTATTGATGATAAGTTCTAAAATATTTTATTAAAAATATTCTTTTACGTGATACTACAAAATAATAGAGAATCCCATCAATAAGATGTTATAAATAATCTAAATTTATTTATTTCAACGGAATAGTTAATTTGATACATATAATATCAATATATATATATATATATATATATATATATATATATATATATATATATATATATATATAATAGCGTTATGGATCTTCGTCCCACGTGGCATCACGTGTGATTTTTTTTGAATATTTTCGAATATTCTCATTGATTTGGCTTATTAATGATTAAAATTTAATTAAACATATCACATACATTAATTGATATACATTACGATTATTCTATATACATATGAATTTTATTAATGTATTAATTGATAATTTAGTATTAATTATTAATAATTTTATTATAAATTACGGTTTAGGTGTAGAATCCACAATTCTATATGCATATCAATTAATTATAATTAATAATTAAGCTTATTTAGCTTGATTTTTTTCCCTATATTCTCAAAGTTTCGGATTTTTAATTCATTAATTCTACGTAATTACAACTATCTCACACCGATTATCTAAACTACTCATATAAATATAACACTACATATCCACCACTTATTAGTCAATGATTTCAAATTATGTGAATATATATGAATTAAAATAATATTGATCCAATCCTTTTGGATTTCTTATGAACTGAAATATATATAACATGTATATTTGACCGTATAATTTCGTCGATAAAATATAATGAAGAATCATTAATGGAATTGGCTTATTAAAATTAAAGTTAATTCAACATATCTCCTATATATTAGTCAATATACAGTACTATAATTATATTTGCATATGAACTTTATTAAAAATTAGCTAACATGTCTTCGATTTATCCACTGCAGTACTATAATTATATTTGCATATGAACTTTATTGAAAATTAGCTAACATGTCTTCGATTTATCCACTGGAGCAGATCTCCTACGTATTAATTGATATACATTTGTTTTTGTTTTTTTTAATATGAATTTTAATTTACAATTTAGCGACATATAAGTATTTGATCCAATTATATTACATTTAGAATTTTCACCCCACATCAAATTTTTAAGAAAACTTAGCGATATTCATACATATATAAATAGATCCATAAAATAGATCCCTGGTACAAAATTCAAGAATTAAAAATAAATTTGACGTCTCTACGATTTATGTAAAGAACATTAATTGTTGCAAGAGAAAATAACCAATTATTGGAAATACTTTCGTACCAATTCATACATGAATAGATTTTCATATTTATTTATTTACCAATTCCATCTCTAATATCTTATATACAAAATATATATTTTACATAAAAGTTACAATATAAAGTGATAATTCATATACTATGTACAATCTTTATAATAAAATAACTATTAATAAAATAACAATTACAATTACAATTTCAAATATATAATACGGAGTAGAAATTATAATAGAATCCTACATGAACTACTAAGTATGTTATTAGTTATCTTAAATGATATTCTATTCATACATGAATAGATCTACTACATTATTTATATTCGGGTGGTTCAATTTAGATGTTAATTTGGTTCGATTTTGTTTATTTTTACGATTATAATTAATATTTACAAATATATGTATTTTAGATAAATAAGAATGACGGATGTAGGAATTGATACGTATGCATGTCGATCAACGTGGTGGTTCAAAACGGGCATCTTAATTTATTTTGATATAACGACATTTTCTTTTATTAAAATAAACAACGGGTGACTTGACATATTTTAATATTTTTCATTTATATTTTACTTTAAAATAACATTATAAAGTGATTCGTATCGTATTTCGATGACATACATGTGAACCTATCATCAAAATATTTCCTTTTAAACCTATTTTCTTATAAACACGAGTAACGGGAGACATTATATTGAAATTTTGTTTTTTATTACAATAAACATTGACTTTAAAATTGATTATAACTATGTGAGACTCCCTTTGACATTTTTTTTTTATTAAAATAAACAACGGGCGGCTTGACTTATTTTGATGTAACGACATTTTATCTTTATTACGGTAACAACGGACTACCTAAAAGTAGCAATATAAAGTGATTCATATCGAATATTAACGTTAAAATTGATTATAACTATGTGAGACTCCCTTAGACATATTTTATTTATTAAAATAAACAACGGACGGCTTGACTTATTTTGATGTAACGACATTTTTTTTTATTACAACAAACATCGGGTTACGTGAGACTCTCTTTAACATTTTTTTAAAAAAAATAAACAACAGACGGCTTGACTTATTTTGATAACTGACATTTTCTTTTTATTACGATAAAAAAATATTTTAAATACCAATATTATAAACCTACTTTTTATTATCACAATTAACAGATGGCTTGAAGACCCTCTTTGACATTTTCGTTTTATTAAAATAAACAACGGACGACTTGATTTATTTTAATATTCTTCTTTTATATTTGATTACAATAAACAACGGACAACTTGACATATTTTTTTATTGTTTGTAAGTACATAAAAATCGAGGTTCATAGTATAAATATTTTTAGATAAATTTCACAGATAAAACATCTAAATATTAAAAATAATTAGCATCCGTCGATTTTCGACGGGTAGTAAACTAGTGATTACAAATAATAATTCTACCAAGATTTATCGAGAATAATTTATCGAAAAAGCAGGACAATTTACCTGTAGGTTAACATATAAAAAGTAAAGGCGGCTTAACCCGGCCCTACCCACTCCATTATTGCACATGCAGCGATGGCCACTCATTCGCAGACCCACTCATCTATACAATATCCCAACTTTGCTCTATTTAACCACAACCCCACTCATCCTCACTTAATGCACACAACAAACAATTCCAAAAGAAGCTGCCGACAATGACGAACAAGTTCACCAACACCAACCGAACAACGGCGATTGCCCTTCTCCTCCTCCTGCTCCTCGCGGCTTCAGAGGGATTCAACGGCACCGGCAGAATCTCCGATAGTCTGCCAGACGACGAGGAGTTCCAAATGGAATCAGAAGCAGGCAGAAGGATTCTGGCTGGCGGCACCCCACCAGTCTCGTACAAAACATATCCGAAAAAGCAATTCTGCGATCGGAATACGTACTTTAATTGCATCCCTAGACCCAACAAAATCGATCAAAGGCAATGCAACCACAACACTTGCCTTAAGAGTGATCAATGATCAAAAGATCGAGGAGAGTGGTTCGATCTTTCTTTCCGTTTTCCGACGACCGACGGGAACGTTGGTGATTTAAAACCCTCTTAAGTTGTTTTTATAATTTTTTCTTTATCTGTTTTTGTTTGTTTGTCAATAGTTTATAAGCGGTGTCAGTAGCTAGCACTCTGGCTAGTGTTTTTAATTTCATTTGTCGCATTTCATCGGTGCATATGTTTAATCAAATAAGGTGTTTAATTATTTCTTTGTATGTGTTCTGGCTGAGCCATAGATGATTAATGCCCACACCGAAGGTCTCGATATAGAGTTCTCCGTGATACCGGTCTTATTTTCGATTATAAGTATAACTATATATATAGAGAGAGGAATGATCTCTACCTATCGTGTTAGTGCCTACGGATAATGTGACGTATTATTAATGGAAAAAAATTCTAAATATATACCATAACATATCTAAAAGAATAAACAATAAATTTGTCATCATCAACGATGCACACGATGAATACGAGAACATTTCTTTAAATATAATACATTAATATGTCATTCTACTTAACTTTTTTATTTTTATTTTTTCTCATTCGGTTCTTTTCTTCAATTTTGGTTTGAATGTAAAGTTAAACAAAAATTAATAATAAAAATTATTCAATTGTTTATCAAGACTTATATGTGATGCTCTCGCTTTGCACTTTTTAAATGTATTAAAAAAAAAAAAAGCTACCCTTTCCGCTGTGAATATTCTTAATATACCTGCGCTGATGTGTTAGTTACATAGTTTTATATATACTAGTATATATTAGGTTTATATATTTAAATCTTTTATTTGTTAATAGTATGTCACGTTATTAATTTGTGAGTATATTAAAAATATTAACGGTGGATAGAGTAACATTCCCCCCAATATATATATACTCCCGATTTGTTTTCCCATTTAACTCGCGTTATTATTTTATATCGTCTATATGATAAACAAACGAGTACGTTAAAAAAACGGAAGGAGTCATATTAAAGTTGGTCGTTTTGCATTACGATATAGAGAAATAATTTACACTGATCCCACTTGTCCATTATAAAATTTAAATAGTGTTGATTCATTAGTAGGAGAGGACAAGCGATAAGTGAGGCGATGAAATTACGTGGTATGGATTCATCTGATATTATAGTGTTAATACTATTGAGTTTGGATTATTTATTACATTTTTTATTACTCATTTATAAACTATGGATATAATAATGTGTTCGCAGATGACGTGACACACTATATATAAATAAAAGAATTAAAATATAATCCCTAACTTAACTAAAATAAGAAACCCTAACAATGTCATATTAGCAGTAAACACATTAAAAAATATCCACGATAGATAGAGGAATGTTTTCTATATTTTAAACTATTATACTTGCTCTTGTGTGGAATGTTTTGAACATTTTTATAATCAATTAATTTTGTTTTTGAAAAAATTACACTTTGTATCTTTGCTTGTTTTTAAAATGAGACGTGGTGAATATTTTTCGGTAGAAGAGAAAATAACACATTAAAGTATAATATGAGATACAATTGTACATTAATACATTCAGAAAGTGATATATTTAGTCCACAGTCCACACATATCATATTTTTACTAAGACTGTATACCTATATCTACGGTTGTCATACTTAACAAGTCTGAGAATAACGGAGCGATAATATAGTTAAAAGAACATTATAAATACATATCCATAGATAAGTTGTATAGAAAAACCTAAGTACTATTTAAAACTTTAAAATCATAGTATTTACGCAAATACTTATATCATTGTGTCTCTAAATATATAAGAGCATGTACAATGGGAAGAGTCTAGTCTATGTGGCAAAAATAAGAACTAGTCCCTAAATTTTGTTTCCATTGGAGGTCTCCAAAATAAGAACACAGGTTCTTATATAAGGTGCTGCATCTTAAAAAAAAGTGGGCCCTTTTTAATTTTGATAAATGATTTTTCCTCTTTTTTCTCTCTTTTTTTTTTCCTTTTATTTTTTCCTTTTATTTTTCTTTTCTACTTTCATCCGATTTCATCTATTTTCAATAGCAAATTTGTTCTTTTAAAAAATTTAAACGTATTTTTTAGGATCTAAACTATTTAAATACTAAAACATATTATTTGACAGTAATTCATAATTTATATACCGTCAAATATTTAGTAAATATATTTACGTTTATTGTAATCAAGTTTATTAATTTTATGATAATAAAATAAAATCAAATGTAAAATAAAATAATAAAAAAATAAATAAAATAATAAGTGGGACCCTTCAATTATGATAAGAACCCTTGTTAAAAACCTTACCATTGTCATTTTTTAATAACAATGGGTTCTTGTCTATGTGGCATCTTTAAGAACCCCATTTGAGGTTCTAGCATTGTACATGCCCTAATTGCTCTTTCAATTATTTCGAAAAGTCATTCTCGTGGAATGGCTTAGAGGTGTTCAAATAAACCGGAATCAGCAGTTAAAATCGGAATATGAACCAAAACAGACAGTTTTTTAATCGGAATCGAAACTGGTAGTTCAGACCGGACAAGGAACCGTAAAACTGTCGATTCGGTTCAGGTTTCTAAGGCTTGGAACCTTAACCGGCAGTTCCAAGACCGGCGGTTCCAGAACCGGCTATTCCGGTTCTAATTGCAAATTTTTTTTTTATAATTATTAAATATGATTTCTAAACAAATATATGTAAAACTTGGAACCTTTTTTCAATTGTACAGGAGTTAGTCTCACACACTCATTTGCTATTTTTTAATTGTGAGATATGATTATTGCTTTTATAAGAGTGTTACACTTATCAAGTTCATTATTTTCGATGTGGGATATCTAACCGATCTCACATGCCAAACATTGATGAGAAGAGTAGCCCATCTCATTTGTCCCATATCGAAAAAATATCAAACTTGAAAAGAGTGACACTCTTATAAAAGAACATACATTTGTCCCATGTTGAAAAAGTAGTAAATAGATCGGTGTAGGAGTAACACATATATAATTGGAAGAAGGTTTTAACCGAAACAAAAAAGTTAAAATTTTAAAAGTATTAAAAATAAAACAAAATAAACGGCCAGTTCTGCACCGGAACCGAAACCGAATTGCCAGTTAAGAACCAAAAGTAGAACCGTGTGAGGAATCGATTCAATTCCGATTTTAGGGCTAAAAAACCGGAAACTGTCGGTTGGGTTTCGATTCGAATCGGAACCGGAACCGTGGCCACCACTAGAATGGCCTACTGAAATTAAATCATTCATGCATATATTTTTGTTCCTTTCCTTTAGCGGAGACTTTCAACTTCCAAGTCTTCTCGACATAAATCATATTCTCTTTGTTTCATTTACAACGATACCTTTGGTTCTGGCAAAAAAAATTTGAATTAGAGTTTAAGAAATTTAAGTTTGTAAATTTCATACTCCCTCTATTTTTTATTTTTTTTAAGTTCAGCCGACGCGTTTTTTCACGTTTTTTATGACGAGTTTTAAGATAGATTTTTAAATTTTTTATTTTATGGAGTACTGCTGATCCTGTTTAATCTATGTTTAAACACATAAATATGTCATGAATGATATGATCTAAAGAAGAATACAAGTCTTTTCGTCTTATCACTTATGTGGAACAGAGGGAGAGGGAGCAGTATTACATTTAAATTGAATTAAATAAAATTGCATCTCCCTTTTCACTCTATACATCAATTACCACACCTCTTCCCCACACTAGAACGATGACGTCCCTCCTCCTCCTCCTCCTCCTCCTCCCCCTCCTCCATGCCGTCTCAACCGCCGCCGCCGCCGCCGCCGCCGCCGGCGGCAGTCCTGCTTACACAAACACCGACTTCATCCTCCTCAACTGCGGCGAGTCCTCAAACTCAAACGACACCAGCGGGCGGAGCTGGGACGGGGATGAGCGTTCACGGTATGCGCCGTCGAACGCCGCCGCCATATCCGTAGCCTCCGCAGCCTCCTTCATGGACCCCTCTGTCTCCAGCGTCCCTTACGAGAAGGCCCGAGTTTTCCATTCCCCCTTCACATACACTTTTCCGGTCAGTCCAGGCCCCAAGTTCCTCCGCCTCTACTTCCACGCCGCCGCCTATCCCAACCTCACCACCGCCCAATCCCTCCTCTCCGTCACCGCAAACCGCTTCACTTTACTCACCAACTTCAGCGTTTCCCTCCACTCCCGCAACCTCTCGCGCCCGTCTTTCGCCAGAGAGTTCGTCATCAACATAGAACAGAGGCAGATGCTGGTGCTAACCATCTCCCCCGACGCCGGCACCTTCGCCTTCATCAACGGCATCGAGATCGTCTCCATGCCGGAAACCCTCTACTTCCAGAACGTTCCGATCAAGTTCTTCGATCAATTGTTCGACCTCCAAAACGACTCCGCATTGGAAAATCTCTACCGGCTGAACGTCGGCGGCACCCACATCAACATCGGAGACGATACCGGAAGCCGCGGCATGTTCCGGGCCTGGTCGCCGGACGACGACTTCATGTACGGCTTTGACAACAGCTTCACTCCTCATGCGGAGGGCATCACCGTCAAGTACACGGATATAACGCCGCCGTATTCTGCGCCACCGCTAGTCTACACCACTAGTAGGACTAGTAATCGCGACGGATTAAGCCTGGAGTGGGCGTTTCCGGTGGATTCTGGGTTCTACTATCTCCTCAGATTTCACTTCTGTGAGATTCTGATGGAGGTGACGAAGCCAGGGGAACGGGTGTTTTCGATCTCGATCGATAATCGAACGGCGGTGTCCGAAGCTGACGTCGTTTTCTGGGCCGGCGGCAATGAGAAACCTATATTCAAAGACTACATAACTTTGGTCGCCGACGACGGCCGCCCCCGCGGGAAACGAGATCTCCGATTATCGTTGAAGCCTAACATGGAAAATCATCCTGCATTTCAATCTACTTTGTTGAACGGATTGGAGATTTTTAAACTCAGTGATGTGAACCGGAGTCTCGCCGCCGCCAATCCGGAACTTGAGCCGGATTCTTCTTCGCCGCCGCTTCGGGTTCCGCCGCGGGAGGGAGAAAGTGGAGGGTCCTCTGTGCTTTACGCTGCGATAGGAGGCGCGATCGGCGCTCTTGCGGTGGCTGCAGTCGTCGCTTTCTTGATTCTCCGGCGGCGGCGGAGGGTGAAGGACTCCACCACCAGCGTCACGAAGTCGTCGTGGATGCCGCTTTCGGTCGGGTCGAGGTCCACGGCGAGGAGCGGCGGCGGAGGATCCTCCGGCGTCTCCCTCCCCGCCGATCTCTGCAGGTACTTCTCCATCGACGAGATCAAGACCGCCACCCGCAACTTCGACGACCAGTTCATCATCGGCCGGGGAGGGTTCGGCAACGTGTACAAGGGCCTAATCGACAACGCCTCCGCCGCCGTCGCCATCAAGCGGCTCAACCCTTCCTCCAACCAAGGCGCCCGCGAGTTCCTCACCGAGATCGAGATGCTCTCGAAGCTCCGCCACCACCACCTCGTCTCCCTCATCGGCTACTGCGACGACGGCGGCGAGATGATCCTCGTTTACGACTACATGGCCCACGGCACCCTCCGCCACCACCTCTACAACACCGACAGCTCGCCACTAACATGGAAGCAGCGCCTCCAAATCTGCCTCGGCGCCGCCAGGGGCCTAGACTACCTCCACACCGGCGCCAAGCACGCCATCATCCACCGCGACGTCAAGTCGACCAACATCCTCCTCGACGAGAAGCTGGTGGCGAAGGTCTCCGACTTCGGCCTCTCGAAAGTCGGGCCGGCGGCGGGGGCGCAGACACACGTCAGCACCGTCGTGAAGGGCAGCTTCGGATACGTCGACCCCGAATACTACCGGCGGCAGCAGCTAACCCTAAAATCCGACGTGTACTCGTTCGGAGTCGTACTGTTCGAGGTTCTCTGCGCGCGGCCGCCGATCATCCCTAACCTGCCGAGGGAGCAGGTGAATTTGGGGGAATGGGCGAAATTCTGCTTCAGGAAAGGAACCCTAGATCAGATCATAGACCCCAGTCTCCGCGGCCAGATCTCGCCGGAAAGTTTGAGCAAGTTCGTCGAGACCGCCGCCTCCTGCCTCAAGGACAGGGGGATCGACCGGCCGTCGATGAACGACATCGTCTGGAGCCTGGAGTTTGCGTTGCAGCTCCAGGCGTCAGCGGACAGCGGCGGCGAAGCCGTAGCCGATGCCAACGACGACAGCTTCGTCAAACCGTCGACGCCGTTTCTCGGGATCGACGTGTCGAAGACGACGGAGGAGGAGACGTTTTCGAGATCGAAGAGCATCGATTTCACGACGAGCAGTGGCGGGAGCAGCGAGAAATTTAAGTCGGGAGATGCTTTCTCCGAGCTCATGAATCCTGCCGGACGTTGAGATTTAGGCCGCCGTAATTTTGTAATTTTTTACCGTTGTATGTTTGTATTTTGAATTTAGTTTTACCGTGATTGGATAAATTAAGATACAGTATACTCCCTCCGTCCCGCCCGATTTGGCCTAGTTCTTTTCGGCACGATTTTTAAGGAGGAGTAAATTACATTAATTAATAACCTTGAATTTGTGTTCCCAATAAAGGAAAATTAAAAGTAGCCAATCAAATTCATTCTTAACAATTTAAAAGTATTAAACTAAAAAAGTGAAAGTGTAATGTTGGTCCCAAAAAGGAAATAGGCCAAGTCGGCCGGGACACCCCGATTTAGAAAACGGGCCAAATCGGACGGGACGGAGGGAGTAGTTGATAAGGTAGGTGTAATTGGCCAATTAATTCATGTGGCCTACATCATATAATGTTTTTTTTTCCTGTCAATTTTCGACCAATTGGTTGTGGAATTAAATGCCCCCCTTGAAAGGTAATTGAATATAATTCTCATGCATGTGTGTAGTCAGTAGCGACTCTAGAAATTATAAATCGGGAGTGTGAAAAAAATTATATACCATTAGGTTATTTTGAAAATCTCTCTCTCGACACTTGCAGTAGCAATCGAAAGAATCAATACCAACTTAATGAGCAAAAATAAATATATACTTCCTCCGTACTACTGAATAGTGGACGTTTCTTAAATATATATGAGACATAGATATAAAAACGAACACTATTCGGTGGAAAGAGCGGAAAATACTAGTCGTAATTTTTTTTTTTGAGGGGTACAGCTATACCCCCATTGCCCCATGCTGGAGTCGCCAGTGTGTGTAGTGGCCTAATGATAGTCGCTGTTACGTCACGGGACTAAAAGTTTCGAATTCGAGTCTTTTAAAATTTTATTTTTAATGAAAAGATTGGGAACGATCGATGGTCGTGATATAATTTAAAAAATTATTGTAACTTAAAAAAAATGGTTTTAATGGGAAAATTATTGACGTAGCATTGCTACGTCAGCCACGTAGGATAGCACGTTTCTAACTTGGAAGAACCCCTTTTTAACGGAAGAGAAAACAAAAGGGGTTGACTGGAAAAATAATGCAGAGACGACTCGAGTCGTAATCAAGGAAAATGAGTGGAATTGGAAAAAAGGCGAATATGTGGAAATTTAGGAAAACGCCTTTAGGTAAAGAACAAAGTGTTTGATTCAATAATGGAGGTTGAGGAAAGGGAAAGGTACAATGACTCGAGTAATATGTATCCACAAAAAGTAGATTAGAAGTATTTGGTTAAGAAGTTTCTACAGTTGAAAATAGTGCAATGAGGAATGATGCTTCTCTCTCTATTATATACACTTGTAAAGATCTACACAAAATTTTGGGTTTCAGTTACAGAGAAGTGCAGCTTGCTACCTCCATTGATCCGGAGTCGGTCTCTACTTGTCGACTGTACATATGCGCTCTGTGCGTTTAGAGAAACACAGTAAACGTCGATCAGTGAAGAGCAGTCAGTACGAAGATGTCGAATAGCAATTCTAACAAAATGAATAGTGACAAAACAGACTCTTAAGGCATATTAGTATTTATTATCAATCCAAGTTGTTGAATAGGCAAGGCAAGTCCAGCACATAAACTAGTGGCAGTTGATCCAATCTCAAACATCGTCACATTCTTCAAATTAATGCTCATACCACCCCCCTTAGGCTGCTTGAAAACGACGAGACAATCCGTACAGGTAAGATATTTGTGACGAAAGAATCATTTGAAGTATTATAAACAAAGATTAGAAGGCTCCAACCAGCAGCAAGCAATGTATATCAGTAGAAGTTTTTCTCTTTTTAGCTTAAGTTTAGTCTGTAGAAATCTGGGAGACTTCATATTTTGAAAATAAATAGCAAGAATTCCTTCCTTAGTTGGTGAAGATGGCATAGTGAGAAACGACAAAAATGCGAAATGGGGCTTACTTAGATATTCGTAACACACGATCATTGAAGTTCCCCAGGCTGACATGCTGCAGAACCTTGCACCGAGCCCTCGATACAGTCCAGTCCATCCATCTTCAGCAATCAGATTTCTAGCCACTTGTTTAATGGTGGGTTTCTTTTCATGCCCTATCACCTCAAGAACGTAAAAGTAGCACTTCAGCACAGGTATTCAAGGACGAAAATATAGAAGCCAAACATGAAATATGGAACCTAACTTTTGATTGGTTTACGAAAACAGCTACTGATTTGTTTCATGCAGCATGAAGTATCAAGAGTCCAGAAGAAACAGAGGTAATGAGGTGAATTTCGGTCTAGAATAAAATCGAGTAGTCATACCTGCAATCGAGTTTTTATAGTATCCAATGGGGTTGAAATGCATGAAGCTGTAGCAGCAGCAAAAATCCCCCCAGAAGCTTGAACCAACAGGAGCTTACTTTCACTCGGAGCAATCTCAGAAGATTCGGTACCATGACCTAAGAGCCTGCCCAGAACAAACAAAACACAACTTAACATTTTCAGGAGAGAAAAGTTGAAAAGGGAGCTCAAACGAACAACTTGCCCAATTCAAAGATCGAAAAGAACACAAGAATAACCATAAAATCACCTAAATGAACCAAATGGACATTGAACACTGTAAATCACCTAAATACTCGATAAAGTCTACAGATGAGGCCTCGGGGTTATAAGAACATCTGACAAAAGGTGGACAACACCATAGAAAGATGAACTCCAGAAGATACCTCCAGATCATGCGTTGGCTAGCACCATAACTTGCCCACCACACCGCGTTTGAAGGTGTATATGTCAGAACAGACAAACCAAAGCCTCTGTACAATCCTCGTATACCTTCAGACTTTGTAATCTTACGAACTACATCCAAATTCCCACTATAAGTCGCATGCCCAGAATATCCTTGCACCATCATCCTTTGACTAACCTTAAGAAGATACATTTAATAGGTATCAGAAGTTTTACATATTAACAAGACTTTCAACGAACAAGGCTACTCGAAAATATAATCTGAGACAAATGTGTAAGAGTTTCAACACACAAATCTATTAATAAAGGTTCATGTAGAAGTGTAACAAAATTGAACCAGATAACAACTATTCGTATCAAAACCTTATACCACATCAATAGGAACAAATACAGCTTGTGAGCAAGTAGCCGCAGCCATGCCAGCAACCCCGTTTGCAACAGCTGCCTGCGTAGGCTGTGATAATCCCAATGGTTCGATCACTTTGAAGGCAGCGACTTTTGATCTTTCTAATACAGTGAGAAACAGAATTCTTGCAGGTATGGATCCAATAGTTACAGTTCCAAAACCTCTGTACAGTCCAGGAATCCCGTCATTTTTCAATACGCTTTTGATGACAGAAAAAGCATTTCTTTCTACAGCATCATGTGAAGCTACCTGTAGCCTCGTCTTCACAACTGAAATTGGATGAAGCATCACCGACACTCCAGTAAACATCCCAGCTCCCAAAACATAATACTTGGTTAAATCAAGCCTGGAGGAGATAAGAATGATATGAACACAGAGCATTTTTTCCCCCTAAAATGCCAATGCAGAATTGTCATACACTAGTTAAGGGTAAACAAACAGAATCAAGAAACCATTTCAAACTAACTACCAAAGGATGCCAGTGGGGAACAACGGAAGTTCCTCATGCCGATTGATAATGGAAAGTTCATTAATTAACCACAGTAAAACATCCAGCAATCAGACTTGATTCTTGAAAACAATCAAGCACAACTTTAAACGAGGATGCATCCACAACTTTTATTTGAACGCTGAATCGACAGTGTAAATCTTCAACATCTAAGTCACCCAATAAATTGTCTAGGAAGTAAATTCAGATCAATCTAAGTTGATAAACTGCCTCAACTACATTGTTACAAACAAAACCACCATGAAAGTAAATCCTTATCACTAGGAAATGCCCACATTGACCTATATCTCTCAGATGCTTGCAACCGATTCGATTCTCCCATTAAGGTAAACATTACACATTTCAGAAACAACTACATCAACAATTTGCTTCTTGCAAGTTAAAGACTGGGCTTTCGATGACAAAGACGACGACGATGATGATTTCTTGACATCAATTCTTGAAACAAAACCCCCATACTTACCACCCTTCACTATCCCAAACCATTAATTCAAAACTCCTCCACACATTGCACAATTATCATGATGCAAAATACGGCAATTCACTCTTATATCACCATCATCAATGTACAATCAAGAATCAGACTAAAACTGCCACAACTAACATTCAACATTAATAATCATACTTTTCCCAAAACTGAAACAATCAAAATCTTACTTGTCCCAACTGATTTCTGTGATAGCAACGCCCTTGGAAGTATCATCACTCATTGAGAGAAGATTCGGAAAACGCAGTGGCAGAGAGAATTCAGAGAGCGGAAAAACTCGAATGAAATCAAGCTTGCTTGAAGGGGAAGTCTCATAGTCCGTAGGAAATATAGGGGTGTGGGCCAAAACGGTAAACGGAGTAACCGCTACTGTGCATTAAACGGCGTCGTTTTCAGTTCACGTGATGTGCTCTACCTTTTTCTTCCTCCATTCTCTCTCTCTGAATTCACTGCTAACGGAATTGAGAAATTAAAAGGTTTGGAAATGGAGTCGTGAGTGCGAGTTTAGGAATGGACGGAAGTTGTGTTGATGTGTCGTCTTCCGATTGATCTCCCGCTACAAAGGTTGGTGCCAATTCTCTCTCTCTCCTCTCTCTCTCATGGACACACCGAGTTACTAATTTTGAAACATGGCCATGGCCCAAGACATCTAAATTCCATCCGTTCATGAAAAACGTAAATATTTTGTTATTTTAGATCGTCCATAAAAAATGTTAATGTTCAGATTTTCTGCAGTCATTTCATTTTCATAATTTATTTTCACATTTAAAAATCCGTCAAAATATATCATAGTAGTACATACTATCGACTACGTTTTTTGTGGACGGGGTAAGTATTAGAAAACACCACGGAAGCCCAATTTAATGGGGTAAATAGTGTGTGGGTTATGGGTCAGTGCCAGTAGTTGAGAAATTGAGCTAGCTGTATTCTCACTGTCCAATATACTAGTACTAACAAACTTTTATACTCCTTAATTATAATTATATTATATTATTGGGGTTGTTAGTGTGAATGATTTCTTAATACTATTTGTATTTTTAGGTGGTTTGGGTGTTTCTTTCTATGGCGTGTATTGTTTTCATTCACATAAAAAGATAATCGTTCTAATAAATTCCAAGTATTAAAAAAATAATTAAATACTACTATGTTTTTGGGCGAAAACTAAGACTTCTATATGTGATCAATTCCCTTGTTATAGGCAAACATTCCATTAACATAATTTCAGTATCTATTATTTAAAACCTAAACCCTATTAAATATGCTAATATTATAGCATTATAACACATAGAGATAGCGGTTAAACTGGTTGAAAATCATGATTTTGGTTCACTTTTTTTTTCCTGATTATTTCTAATTTCAGCCAATTCAACTATGGTTGGATCGAAAAAATCGTGAACCAAACACTTCATCGGTTCAACTTTCGATTTGGTTTTTGATTTGTAAGTAAAAGCTTATTTAAACGACAAATACCTACTAATATAATGTTGGAGACGCCAAGCTAAAGAATTTGAATAAATTTATAATTTGTCATGATTTTATTCTTTTTTTTTGTGCTGGAAGTTAACAATAGCAATCACCGACAGTGCAAATGTTTGATTTTTAAATTTAATAATCACGTGTTTAAGAATAAGCTTAATACAAAAATACTTGAAAGTTAAAAAATAAAATTAGATAGTCGAGTAATGCAAGACCCACACCATCCATGAGCTTTTACATCAGTTTTTTTTTAGTACTTTTGTCTCTTTCTCTCTCTAACTTAAAAAAAAAAAAAAAAAAAAAGATTAAAAAACCCTTTTTTCTAAAACTAAAATTGATTTATTTAAAAACTGGGATGGAATTTAGGTTTGTCTTATGGTGATTCAAAATGAAAATTAAAATAAAAATCTTGTTCTTGTGGAGGTGATGATAGTGACAAGGAGTATTGTTTTCTCATTTATTTGTTTATTTACTCTTAATTTTTTTGTCACGAAAGACTCAAAAATGTAAGAGTCGTTACCGCTAGATCAACATATGTACACTGATTTATTTATTTATTTTGGAAGGGTGTAATCATGCAATATAGCCATTGATTGAGTGGGGTAATTATGAAAAACACTAGATTACTTACTATGCAAGCCCTGGATTTAATTGGACAATGTATGGAAATTAATAATGCCACAATTTCATTAAATTAAAGTTTAACACATGATAATTTGTAACCATTCACCCAAAAAAACATCATTCACTGGTAAGTGGGATTTTAACCTTATAAACAATGAGTTCTTAATCCAATTCTTGGTGTTCTCCCCTACCAAATTTACAATGCATTAAAAAAAGGATAATTAATATTTGTTCCTTCCCATTTTACATGAGTTACTTATCTGCTTTCTGTTTTACAAAAAGTAAGTAACTGATTCTCATCGTAGAATAGAAAAAACGATTAAACGAGAGTGTTTGCAGTGGCGGAACCACCTTATGCCCATAGTGTGATTAAGCTCATCCCTTTCCATTTTTTTTTTCTTTTTTTCCTTTCTTTTTCAATTTTGTCAACTTTTTTTTCTCGGTCCATGCTAATGGTAGAAAAATGAGTAATTCTCGTATCGTTTATGCCACTAGCCAACTTAGCCCTCGCCATAAAAGTTATTGATTCCGCCACCGAGCGTTTCGTCACCCTTACTTACCCTCGTTATACTGTATAGATCGAGAATCATCAAAATATGATCTTTAGTCAAACCCATATTTTGATAATTAAAAAAAAAAAAAAGATTTGTCTTTTTCTCTGTGTTCATTTATGCAATTAGTTAAGTTGTCATCTTCATTATGAAGCGTTCAAACTCCCTAATTACATTTCTTTAATAAAATCTTGAAAAAACGAGTGTCGGTGCGAGTGCCCAAAATCAACAAGCTAACGGCCATCGCCAATTAAAAAAGCATTACACTGATTCAACAAATTTTTTACAGTGAGGTGTTAATTTATTGACTTTATTTAAAGTGCAGTGAGTCTCTTCCACAAGCTTTGCCACCGGGAACCAGGCAGTCACTCTTTTCTCTCTCTCTCTCTCTAGAAATCTGCAGATCTTCACAGGCAGTGATTCATCGAGAAATCAAGCTTCTTTTAGAAATGGGGCTCTCCTTCAGATCTCTGATGGGAGCTGCTTTGCTGCTTTTCTTGCTTTCTTGCTTCAGCTTCACTTCAACTGGTAATTGTTCTCTCTCTCTCTCTCTCACTATTCGTTACTGGAAGTCTTGTTGGTATGAGAGGTTTTTTCATGGTGGACTCCAAATTGTGTGAAGATATGTTAAATGCGAAATGTTTTCCTTAATTGAATGGGTTTTGATTCGATTGCAAAAAGCTCGGATCTTTAGTCGGTTTGATGCATTTTGAGCTTGTTTGAGTTGGGGGAATTCCAAATTAAGTATCTTTTTCCTTGAAATAGCAATTGCCTTTTGATATGAATGGGGAGATTTGAGGTGAATCAGGGTGCAACTGCATAAATCTTGATTTGTTCTAGTTTTAGAAAGAGAAAAAAAATCCAATCTTGATTCGTTCTGCTGTTTTCGAGCTAATGTAAATTCAAGCTGCCACCAATGCTACTGATGTAATCTATTTCCTCTAGAAGAATTTGGGATCAGCTGATTTTCATGTGTTCGATCAGGGTTTAGTTGATTGCTGGTGAAACAACAGATTTGAGGGTTCAATTTTGATTTTTTTCGATGAGATGATGTAATCCTTTTCTGTTTGAAGATCGAATGATGTAGTGTTTATGTAGTTTGATTTGTACTAAAATTTGATTGCTGCTGAAAATTTTCATGCTCTGAAGTTAGATATTCGATTTATTCGTTGCCTTCACGTACTGACTAGTTTATGTTCTTCGTTAATCCTTCAGAAGCCTACGATGCACTTGATCCAAATGGCAATATCACGATTAAGTGGGACGTTATCACTTGGACACCCGATGGCTATGTGGTATGCCTTAAATTTCGTTATCGTTACTTTGCTTCACCTTGAAGCTAATCTTCGAGATCTTGAATTTCGAAATTCAAGTCAATGATTGTGAAAAGTTTTGGTCTTGATGATCTATATATGTTGGAATGTGTAGGCTGTTGTTACTATGTTCAATTTCCAGCAATACCGTCACATTCCAGCGCCGGGGTGGACTTTGGGATGGACGTGGGCGAAGAAAGAAGTGATTTGGAGCATGATGGGAGGTCAAACCACGGAGCAAGGAGATTGCTCGAAGTACAAGGGGAACGTTCCACATTGTTGTAAGAAGGATCCAACGGTGGTTGACTTATTGCCCGGAACTCCTTATAACCAGCAGATTGCGAACTGTTGTAAAGGAGGAGTGATTAACTCGTGGGGTCAAGATCCAAATAATGCTGCGAGCTCTTTCCAAATCAGCGTTGGAGCTGCTGGAACTACCAATAAAACGGTTAGGATGCCCAAGAATTTCACACTCAAAGCACCGGGGCCCGGCTATACTTGTGGGCCTGCTAAAATCGTGAAACCTACTAAATTTGTCACCTCAGATGGAAGGAGAACAACGCAAGCTATGAGTAAGTTATCCTTCCCCTTGATGTTTTATTAGTATCTTCGGATAGTTAACGATAAATATGAATCATGTAGCATGGAGTTGTGATGTAATTTCTAGCAAAAATATGAATTGGTTCTTGATAAGCAAAACATGGTGGGGTTCCTTTAATTGGTTCTTCTGTCGGGTTTCATTAGCTGCCCTACTTTTGTTCGATTTTAGCAGAATGGGCCCCTATTAGTGATAATTCAAAGTAGTATTCTTGGATTCTTTCTCTGTTTCTCATGCTTCTCCTCTCTCATTGCAGTGACATGGAACGTGACATGCACGTATTCACAGTTTCTGGCTCAGAAAACTCCATCATGCTGTGTCTCGCTCTCGTCTTTCTACAATGACACCATCGTCCCTTGCCCTACCTGTACCTGTGGTTGCCAAAACAACATTACTAATCCCGGAAGCTGTGTAGTGTGAGTATTCCCCTTCTAATCTTATACTCTTTCTCGTAAAAAAATTATATAATGAACTTTCGACGTGTCTTCTTGAAATAATAACTGCATTTGAAAAAAATGATATGAGAAGTGTGGAAGTTTGAGGTTTCATCTTTTGCTCCTTGCAGCCAGGATTCACCATACATTTCCTCGGTTGTCTCTGCTCGAGGAAAGAGTAACAATTTGTCGCCTCTTGTACAATGTACGAATCATATGTGCCCGATTCGTGTCCATTGGCACGTGAAGCTGAACTACAAGGACTATTGGAGAGTCAAAGTCTCGATTACCAACTTCAATTACAATATGAACTATACCCAGTGGAATTTAGTCGTCCAACACCCCAACTTCGATAATCTGACACAGATATTCAGCTTCAACTACAAGCCACTGAATCCGTACCAAAACATAAGTAAGTTGCACTACACGTTTGAGCTCGTTGATCTCGTATTTTGGATTAAAGCAATGACTGACGACCTAGTATTTTGCTTTGTGATGTGACAGATGACACGGCAATGCTATACGGTGTGAAGTTCTACAACGACTTTCTCGAGCATGCAGGGCCTAACGGGAACGTGCAGTCGGAGCTTCTGTTCAAGAAGGACAAATCTACATTCACTTTCGAAAAGGGATGGGCTTTCCCAAGAAGAATCTACTTCAACGGAGACAACTGCGTCATGCCACCTCCGGAGGCATATCCGTTCCTACCAAATTCCAGTATTCGACAAAACGTCTCACTCCTTATGCTATTCATCACTCTCTTCATAACCATGGCCTTCCATTACTCGTGTGTTTAAGAACGCGTGGCTGCCATTGAAGAACCCGAATTCTTTCTCCCCTGCGACGTATTTCACATGATCCAGGTGCACGAAACTGCGACGAGCCTAAACTGTCTAACTGTAATTGTGTTGGTGAAATCATGTCCTTCATATTGTTTAGATGTACAATATGTTTATGCTACTCAAATTATTTCATATTGTGTTGTTCATGTTCATAAATTTTTGATAGAATTGTAATGAGATGAGAACAATTTGATACACTGTACTGCTATTAATTTATTCTCTCTTTCCATATACTCAAAAATACTGTCTTCATCTGATTCTGTACCTGTGCTTTAGATTTTCGACTGTGTCGGACACCGGCCCTCAAAATTTCTTAACATTACAAACTCGGGATACGAACACTGATCACATCATCGTGAGAAAGAAAATTGCAAATGAGAATACGAATGTGGAGAGTAAAGCACGACTCCGGGGTGCAGAGTTTGGCAGGAAAGGGTAAGATTCCAGTGGGGGGAGCATGCACTCCTCCCCGTTGAAGTAAACTTTCCGGGGAAACGCCCATCCTTCCTTGAGAGAGAAGGTGTCCTTGTCCTTCTGAAGAAGGACTTCAGACTGGACATTCCCAAACTGCCCTGCTTCCATTAGCAGATCATTGTAGAATTTCATGCCATAGAACATCCCTGTGTCGTCTGCAGGTTGAGTTTCGAGTGATACGATCAGATTTCATGTTATTCGACAGTTTCTTGATTTTGTGGTTAGAGAGCAAGGAAACTTACTTATGGAGCCATAGGGGACTAGAGGCTTGTAATCGAAGCTGAAAACTTGAGTGACATTGTTGAGATTCGGGTGCTGTACCACGAGAGTCCACTGCGTGTAATTCAGTCTGTAGTTGAAGTTTGTTATCGCAATCTTTGCCCTCCAGTACTCCTTGTAGTTGGTCTTCACGTGCCAGTGCACTCGAATGGGGCACATGTGGTGCGTGCATTGTAACAGAGGCGAGTTGTCCTTCCTCGGAGTGTTCACTCCCACCACGCTCAGAAGCTTCGACTCAGGTCTGTTTCAAGAAACCCTCTTCGTCTCAATTCTTTGATTCCTCATATATGTAAGAACAAGAACACATTACTATCAAGAGAAACAAAAAGATTACTTGATGCACTTGTTCTTGTTTTCACAGCCACAAGCACAGGAAGGGCAAGAGGTGATGGTCTCGTTGTAGAAAGACGAGAAGGAGACGCAGCAGCTCGGATGCTTCCTCGCTATAAACTGTGAGTAAGTGCATGTCACATTCCATGTCACTGCAAATACACAGCAATCAAATATTATCAATTATGTTACCTGAGAGTGATGCATAAAAATCACAAAAGAAACGGGGTTCGACACTTACTCAAGGCCTGAGTCTTCCTACGGCGATCAGGGGTGAGGAAATTAGTCGAAGGCACGATCTTGGCAGGGCCACAAGTGTATCCAGGTCCAGGGCCTAAGAGGGTGAAGTTCTTGGGAAGCTTGACTGTCTTGTTTGTGGTCCCGGCTTGGCCAACGCTGACCTGGAAGGCGGAGACGGCAGCAGTGGGGTCCTGGCCCCACGCAGCCAAGACTCCGCCTTTGCAGCAGTTGGTGAACTGCTGGTTGTAAGGAACCCCGGGGAGCAAGTCCACGACCGTGGGCGTTTTCTTGCAGCAATGCGGGATGTTGCCTTTGAACTTGGAGCAGTCGCCTTGCTCTGTCGTCTGCGCTCCGACCATGGTCCATATCACTTCCTTCTTCGCCCACGTCCACCCTAAAGTCCAGCCGGGGCTCATGATGTGTCGATACATTTGGAAATTGTTCATCGTCACAACAGCCTGTTGTCGAAAGGAGGCATAAGAATCTAGTTATGATAGTTGGATTATGGTTTCTTGAAGTATTTGATCAAGAAACAGAAGACTGAGACAGAGTTAGAGATGAAATGAGTGTGACTAACCACATAGCCATCTGGTGTCCAAGACATTATGTCCCATTTGATCGTGATGTTCCCGTTCGGATCCAACGGGTCGTAGGCGGCTGTCGAAGGACGAAAGCAACGTAAGTTAACAAAATGCAAAGATGATGCAAGGAAGTAGTAGAGCTCATCATACCTGAGGAAGAGAAGAGGACAGAGAGGAAGAAAGCTGCAATGAAGAGCCTCATGTTTTTTCTTGAATTTGAGGGAGAGAGTGTGAGAGAGAGAGTGTTAAGACTTAAGAGGAAGAAATTTGGATCCTTTTAGTTGGAGGGAAGAGATGTTTAGAATGTAAGAAAAAGAAGAAATATGCGTAAAGTGAAAGATTTTTGAAAGAGTATTTGAAATGTCTCCACCCTCTGGCAGTTACATGCTAGTGACATTTTCCACTTTGCTACATTTTTTTATACTTATGTAAATATAACTAATATTGACTAACTAGTTATTTAAATTGATATTACTACCCCGTCCATCTCGCTTGAGACGATGCATATTTCTCTTTGACCGTCCTACTTAAGATGACACGGTTATTTATGTTGAAATAATTAGGTCTAATTAGAAAAACACTGAACTCTGGATGCATTTTCGATACAATTTAAATCGCAAAGCTTAAAATTATCATAATTGGTTCGTTTGTTTTTCGATATTTACAGTTTTCATAGTATCAAATTAAAGGTCTCGATACGTTCTTATATTTAAGAACAAGCATCAACATGATTTGGGGAACAAATACTAATTAAACAAGATATAAAGTCTACATACTTAAACTTTAGTTCTCGTGTCCATAAGAAATTTGTCGTCTTGGGCAGGAAGGATAGAGTAATACTTACTATATAAGCATTACTATATGCTACTAAATATTAATAACATTGGCAATAACTGATTTAATTTTGGTATAAGTATTTTGTTGGTGGACATTCTAGATAACATGTTTTATTTTTTTGATTATACTAAGATGCAATAAATGAATGCTTTTTCCAATTTGGTTCCATGTCTAAATCAAATTTCTGGTTTGATTAGTGCTAAGACATTCCTTAATGAAGACATATATAATTTTCTAGAAATGACCAAGAAATTCTTGAAAGCACGAGGCGGTCAGATTACGTCGTTTATTGTATTTCGATATGACACTTCTTGTTGTATTGATGGACGATTGACATTTTCAAAAAAATTTAATGTTATAAGAAATATCACACCAAAATGCAATAGATGATCTCATGGAAATGTGAATTTAATGAAATATAACAGTTAGTACATAGTATTATCCAATAAATTTATGTATTTGAATTTTGATGGATTCACTTTAACTAACCTACTACTTTCCATTGAAGACATGTTGTTGGATTAAATACTATATTATATAATTTAGTACATGCATATTTTTTTTTCATTGTTTATATCTGTTTTTACATATAAAATACATACCACTTTTGTTTTAATTTGATATTAATTCTACATATTTTGAAGTGTTTTGTGTGTGTGTGTGTGTGTGTGTGTGTGGAGAAATATAGCTAGAAAATTGATGACATTTTTGCTTAATTAGTTGATTTATAATTTATTTAAGGAAAGTATATGAGTAATAGTGTAGTTGGGTAGAGAAGTAGAAAGAATTTGGATTGAAGGAAGCAAATTATATTCCACGTGTTTGGGTGAAAAGTATTGAGTTAGATTTAAGCAAAGATATCTCAGTTAAAACACGTGGCTTTTTAATAATGACTTCCCATCAACAAAAATTCTTTTTTTTTGCCTTTAAAAAAATAATAAAGGCTGGGTTTCTCAGTATGGGCTAATGAGATTGGGCCTTGAAGCCCATTTATGCTGAACTTGGTCTCCCCTTTTAAAGATGAGCTCAGCCCAATCTAAAAAAAAGGCGGATCGGCATCGTCGATATCAGTGGCTGATCCAGGACTAAATCACCACAGGGGCTAGTCTATAAAAAAATTCATGTACATAATACGAGCAAAGAAAATTCGACAAAACATACACTAAGACACGTAAAGATTCCGACGACTATCGTGAGAGCTTCAACTTGCGCTCGCCTCCATGTAGCTCATGTTGGTAATTTTTCAACTTATCTAAGATTATAGCGGTTTTTTTTTTTTTTTTTTTTTTTTTTTTTTTTTTTTTTTGGCAAGGTATAATCAAGGTGTATTTTTGTGATAAAATTTCTCTAATTATGTCATAACCATGTTCCACGCTGACACATTAAGTATGTCTACGAGTTAAGTATATCGGTAGCACTCGTTTTTGTTTGCTCCTGTAGAACCGAAATCATCTTACCCGTCCATCCATAACAGTGTGTCACGTCATTCAAATTTAATCTCTAATTTTTCATAAGAATTATCTAACCCTACGTAGATTAAAACATGTACTTTTGTCAAAAATTCTAAAGAGAATAAAAGAGAAGAATATGTAGTAGAAAACAATAGGCTTATTAAAGCCCATGGTTTTCTTGTTGAGGTCAAAATTCAAATCCCAGCACACTGAAAAATCATGAATCTTCCTTTCATAATAGTCAAATATTAGCAAATATTATCCTATATCATAATTAATTTTGCCTAAGTCAAATTATAGCTGTATATATATGGATACATGCTCATGTTCATGCACTATTAAATATATGGCATAATATATATATATTTTTTTTCCTAAATAAGAGTTTTATATAGGGTTCTACTAATATTTGAAAATGGGGCGTTGGATGAAGCCAGAGGTATGCATTCTGTGTGTTAAATAACTTTTAGCTAGTAAATATCGAGTCATTCACTCTTTTAAAAGTGTTGTTCAATCTATATGTAGAGTCTGTAATCTTTTTTAAATCAATTGTGATTGGCCGATGTTAGCCCAATAAAAATTGACTGTTAATCTTGATGCTTCAAAAAAATGTAAAACGTCGTCGTTTGATGTTATGAAGGTCATAAACCCTATATTTTGTTAAATGTGAAAAAAACAGATATATCCTCTATTGGGTGCTATGAGTTTTGTCACCGGATTGTGCATATTTCAGCTCACAAGAAATGTCACCTTGAATCCTGACGTCAGGTATACCAATTTTCTTTTTTAATTAATTCTTGTTTATTCCCTGAAAATTTGGTCTTAACATAAAATTTAAGAGGAATTCTTGATTCTTGATTTGGTGTTGGGATTGCAGAATAAATAAAGATCGCCGGAAAAGAGGAATTCTTGACAACAAAGAGGAAGGAGAGATGTACGCCGAGCACAGCCTCCGTAAGTTCCTCCGCACACGACCACCGGAAGTCATGCCCGCCGTCAACCGCTTCTTCGCCGGAAAAGAATGAATGAATGAATAGTCCCCCAATTTCAAATTTAATTCGCCGCCGGAAAATGGACTAGAGTTGTGAATTAATTGAAGTTAATTTGCTTAGTTATCTTTTGTGTGTAATTGGTTTGTATTGTATAAAGAGTTATACTATTGTCTTGTTTCACTTTCTTTTATAATGAAATAATAATAACAATAATTTATTTATTGGGAGAAACTCACATATAGCCACTTTCACTATAAGTGTGAGTTTTATAGCCACAAGTATAAGACTATAAATTTTATAGCCACTTTTGGTTGAAAGTACATAAATACCCTTAAAAAGTAATTGGGTCCCACCACTTATATTTTTCTTTTAAAATTTAGACTAATTATTAAATGAGTTTTCTCTTTCCCATCTCTCTCTCTTAATTCCTACCGTGTCATGACATGGAACACGGTAGGTTGTGTTCAATTTCTTGTTTTTTTTTTTTTCCTTTCTTTTTTTATGAAAAATATTATATTAATTATTTTAATTTTCCAATTAATCCTTCTCCCTCTCTCTCCTTTTACCGTGTTCATGAGTTGAACACGGTCGAGTCTTTTAAAAAAATTCTTTTGTAATAGAAATTATATTTATTTAAAAAAAAAATAATAACTAAATTATAATGCATTTATGACAACTACCAAATCTGTTTTTGATTCTCTTCATTAATTCAAAAGAGTAGATAGTAGTAATAAATGTGTCAAAAATTGAATTGAATACAACAATAGCAACAACATTTCATTCATTCGAACATAACAAAAAATTAGAGAGAGAGAGAATTTTTTTGCAAAAAATTCTATTTTTCGTATATTAATTTCTGGGAAATCGAGGGACTATTTTCGGCTGTGAAATTGGGAATATTCAAGGTTTTTCCGACTAATATAAAGGTACGGTCGTAATTTCATTTCGTTTCGCATATTTTCGATTATTTTTTTGCTCAAAAAAATAAAAAATTGAAATTGTTTTTCGTGGCACTGTTGAGACCATAGTGACACTGTTGGATCATAGTGGCACGGTTGGGCAAACCATGCCCAAATTTTAATTTTTTTTTTTAAATTCGGTATAGGCACGGTTGATTAGGTATTTCAACCGTGTCACACGGTTGAATTTCCAAACCAACCGTGCCTTAAATAATTTAATTTTTTTTTAATTTTTTAATGATGACTCGGTTAAATTGATATTTCAACCGTGTCACACGGTTGAAATCTCAATTTTACCGTGCCCATACAGAAAATCTAACAAAAAAAATCTTGTGTTTTTTCAGGATGTCGTATCAGAGAATCATCGTGCATCACAGTGGGCATTGGGAGAGGACCTCGTACGTGGGAGGTGATAGTTTCCTCGTGCACTTCCCCATATTAGGAATTACACGTGATAAGGTGCTTAGGGAGATCCGTGATCAATTGGGCTCCGAATCGGAGTACATATTGTACTACTTGACGGACCTAACCGATCATGGGAGGATGAAGGTTGTTCTGAAGAACGACACGGATTTGCTTAGGCTTATCGTCGAGCAGAACGATTCACCAACCGTGTATGTGATCGAGAAGACACAGAACATCAACTTTCGCACTCCTACGACACAACAATCCACGGTTTTTCAGAACTTGAATATTGGAGGTTCTAGTCATCAAGAATCCGAGTCTTCGGATGAGGAGACGGGGGATGAGGAGGCGAGGGATGAGGAGGCGAGGGCTGAGGAGGAGAGAAATGAGAGGGCTGAAGAGGCGATTGATGAACAACAGAGGGCAGACTTGTTTGAGTCGTTAACTACGGAGTTTAGAGCATGGATTCAGGAGCCGGGGCGTGTTGATAGGATCATCGGGCACCGAAGCATACATTCAGATAATCAAGACGGAAGATCCGATGATACTCGTGCCACTCACGAAGCCATAAGAAATTGGTTGATTCCGTACGTCGACCTAGATACGGCATTGCCTCTAGGCTTTATCGAGCCCGATTACAGCCCCTCACTTGGACAATTGCGTGTGGATGGCCTCTTCAAAGAGAAAGATGAATTGCAAATAGCCGTGGGCCTATATCACATGGAGAACCGACTGGAGTATACCACCGAACGCTCAAGCAGAACGCGTTTGAATTTTGTGTGCACCCAGGATGATTGTGCATATTTGCTGCGTGCACGACAGAAGGGCGGGATATGGAAGGTTGGGAAATATGAACCCAACCATACGTGTCAAGTGGTTATAGACGGAAACAAACCGCGACAGATTTGTGCCAAGGTTTTAGGAGCTTTCTTTGCACGTAGACTCGTCGTCGAGGGATCCGTGTTGAAGCCGAATGAGATGATGAACGAGCTACAAACTCAGTACGGCATTGAGATAGGCTACAGCTTTGCACTGCGCGCGAGAAACGTAGCGATCGAGAGCATGTACGGAAGTTACGAAAAGTCGTATCAGAGGCTACCGTCTTACCTCTACCTGCTGAAGGAGAGAAACCCGGGAAGTGTGTACGATATGGTGACATCGCGTGCTGACGATCGACTAGTGTACATGTTTCTTGCCCTTGGACAGTCCATCGAAGCTTTTCAAAGTGACTTGCTCCGTCACGTGATTGTTGTTGACGGGACACATCTGAAAGGGAAAAACAAGGGGACCCTCTTTGTAGCTGTGACTAAAGACGGGAATGAGCAGGTGTTTCCTCTTGCAATAGGATTAGGTCCGAAGGAGAACGATGAATCATGGACATGGTTTTTGTCGAAGGTGAAGAGTTGTTTCGGGGCGCCGGACGATCTATTGATCGTTTCCGATCAACACGTGAGTATCATCAATGCCGTGAACGCCGTTTTCCCTAACCGAGCACACGGCCTCTGCTTCTACCACATCACGAAGAATCTGAAATCGTTCGGGCAACATGCCTTGGGAATTTTCAAAGAGGCGGCCTACGCAAATCAAGATTCAACGTTCGATGAAAACTTCGATGCCTTGAGATGCTTCGGCCGTGAAGGGGGCGGAATTTATAGAAGGTTGTGTGATATCGGCCCTCCGAAGTGGGCGAAGTCAAAGTGTCCCGTCCCACGCACGAGTTTCATGACTTCTAATCCGGCCGAGACAATGAATGCACGGCTACTATGGGCTCGTCGGCTGCCGATATGCTCGATGCTTGAGATGTATCGCACGATCGTAGAAAAGTGGTTTGACCAACACCGTCAAAGTGCCCTTTCTCGAGAGCACGATCTCACTCCGAAGGCGTACGAGAAGATGTCGGCAGCCCATGAATGGGGACGTCGCTACCCGTGTAGGACGACAACGACTCCCAATTTGTATAGGGTAGAAGGCGAGAACGGCAATTACCTCGTGGACCTTCAAAACTCGACGTGCTCGTGCCGTGAGTTTGACTTGGACTTGATGCCTTGTCGACACGCCCACGCGGCTCTAAGGTACGACATATTCTTATGTGAGTTATACATAGACGAGATTGAATGGTACGACTGATTTATTTATTCGTGCTCAATCAGGTATTCAGGTGGACGAGCAAGTGATTACGTGAGTCACTATTTCAAACAGTCTACCTTGGTAGCCACCTATACACCAACCATCGAACCCGTCCCTCATCCGGAGTCGTGGGACGTGCCCGACTACGTGACCTCACGCGTTGTGCGTCCACCTCTAGTACCTAAGCAAGCCGGACGACCAAGCCTGTCACGTGCAAGAGCCGTAGGCGAAGAAGGAACGTCAACATCGACGGCTCGACAAAGGTGCACTCGATGCGGACAAGCTGGGCACAACAGGAGAGTGTGTAGAGCTCCAATTCCGATTGGCGGTGTCGACTTGAATGTACCGCCCCAAGATGCGGAGCCTGGTAGAAGAAGGAAGAAAAAATGTAGCATATGTCAAAGCCAGGAACACACGAGACCTCGATGCCCCTTGCGAGTGGTAGAATAATTTTTCGATTATTTTTATTTCGATAGATTGAAACTCATGTTTGGATTGAATTGAATGTTTGGATTGGAATGAATTTCAAATGTCGATTGAATGTTGTACTAGGTATGGGAAATAAAATGGGGCATGGTTGATTGGGGGAGTTAGAAAAAAATTTTGGCAATTTTCCACCAAACTTTCGGTAGAGGCACGGTTGAAATGAATATTCAACCGTGCCTCACACGGTTAAATGAGCAAGTCAACCGTGTCTTGAGGGTTTGACTTCGAGGCACTGTTGACTTGAGGGTTTGACCGTGTACCCTAACAGTGTACCCTAACCGTGCCTACAGTCAAGGGGCAAATTTTGAAAGTCAACCTTCTAAAAATTCGTTAATTTCGATGTTAGTACGTAAATTAACCATCAATTACACATTAGTTAGTAACAATACATCAATTATATGCCGTTAACAACAACAACGAACCCAAACGAAGTTCGAATCTTTGGATAATGAGGTAGGGGACCATATACATTGTAGGAGTGTTTCATCTTAGGAAGTGGCGATGCATTAGATAGATTAGATTACGCTATTTTAATCATTAAAACCCAATGTTTCCGCTTTATTTGTTGTTTTTAATCAACTATGGCATATAAAAGTGACGTCACACGCAAATTACGATCCAAAAATCGAATTTTGTACAAATTGATGGTTTAGGCACGGTTGGGGTTCTAAGAGGCACTGTTTGGCACGGTCAAACTGAAAGTCAACCGTGCCTGACGGAAGTCAACCGTCTACAGTGTTAGGCATGGTTGACTTCACAGTTTGACCGTGCCTGACACGGTTGAAACCTCCATTCAACCGTGTCTGTACCGAAGAAAATGGGAAAAAATGGCCCAAAATTTTGCTAAGTCCAAATTTCCTCTAAGTCCTACTCTTTGCACATTTGATATTTGTTCGATGATTCCACATTCGATAATCTAATACGATAATTGCAAATTGACAATGATTACACATTCGATAATCTAATACGAGAAACGAATTCCATTAACAAGTTCGATAAATAAGAATCAACAAGGTTTTTTATAAATCTACATCAACCCTCGATAGATCGATCGGACCGTCGATAGGATACAACGAAAGACTAAAGATTCTCCTAGCCAATATCTTTCGTTGCCGCTTGATGAACTTCTCCTCATCAGTATTTCGTAGAGGAGCTGCACTCGAGGCGAGGATACGATCCAAGTACAAGCATGCGTATACGTCGCAGCTCACACCGTCGACTTGGATGTACTGTTGATCTTCAGGCATGAATTTTATTTCCATAAAGTCGGTCCTCTTCTTCCCTAAAGTAACCTGTTGGTTCCAAAAGTCGGTCTGGGCAAGGACTTTAGGGAAGAGGCGACTTATGCATAGGAGTTGTATCGTGCGATGATCTCCAGTCTCACCCTTTTCGAGGCGATACAATATTGAATCGTACACCTCAACCCTCCACTCTGGGACGCAGACGCGAGCGACCACGTAATGATCCGTGGAGACATGGCAAACCATGATAAACTGTAACAAGCTAGCTATAATTAGATGCACACTAAAGTCGGGAAAAGAGAGGAAACCACGTAATGAATCGTACTTACATATTTGGCATGCTTCCAAGGGATGTACGTATTTGTCCCTTCGAAAACCTCCAACAGGTCTTTTTTGGCCTTCCATCTCTGATACGTCTTGCCCGCTTTCAAGCCTAGCTCAGGATCGTTCTTGTGCTCCGCCACGAGGGCTCGATTCAACGCCTTCTGTATTTCCAACAACAAGTTACAATGTGAGCTAGACTTTGTATGTAATAAGGTAATTCAAAAAACGTTAATTAATAATACAACTTACGTAGTAATCACACCCCGCCAGTATGACATGACCTTGTCCTACTCCGGGAGCTAGGGATTTTCGACGGCGTAATCGAGCCCTCCAATACAGGATGTAGAGGTCAATAACCTGAAAATGCACAAACAAAACACAAATTAATGAACTCTCGAATTGTTTTCTAAACACACAAATATAAACGAATTCCATAAACACTTACCGGCGCTTCGATTAGAGTCTCCGGGTCCTCGATTTCATCAAAGAGTTTTTGCCCCAACTCGAATCCATTCTCTTGACAGGTGTACACTACGGCATCCTTCCCCGCAGCTAGGGATGGCAACGGATCGAGGACCCGGTCCAGATCCGACGGATCCGGCCCGTTTTTTCGGATTTGGGTCTTTTAATTTTGGACCCGACGGATCTGGACCGGATCCGGATCTTTTTAAAAAATTTCGGATCTGGACCCGGATCTGAAATTTCAGATCCGGATCCGGCCCAGATCCGGCCCGCATATCCGTTAAATATATAAATATATTTTATTTATTATATATGCATATATGATATAATATGTATTATATTATTATTTTTGTAACCCTATTCTATATTTTGTGAGATGCGATCTTCTATATTTATCTCTTTAGATAACTTATTTTAATATACACTTCTTATTATGTTTTGGACTAGATAATGCATTAGTAATTTTTAAAGTGATAATACATTAATACTACTTCATTTGAAAGATTGTAATATATATATATATATATATATATATATATATATATATATATATTTAATAATATCACGATTTAACTTTTGTCGAAAAAAATTATAATGTTACCATTGTAGTGCATTGAAAAAAAAATTCATTTAAAAAATAAAAGTACGGATCCGGATCTAGATCCGTAGACCCGTGGATCCGTTGGATCTGGGCTCGGACCTAATATTTTTGGACCCGACGGATCTGGGTCGGATCCGGATCTATGGGGAAAATATGGATCTGGATCTGGACCAAGCAAGATCCGGTCCAGATCCGGCCCGTTGCCATCCCTACCCGCAGCTCTATGTGCACGATAAGCTTGTTTCACAGTCCGCATAGAAAGCCGTGAGTCTGTGTTCGCCATATACGGACTCTGGAGGAAGGCAGAAGGTTTGATTTGCCGGCCGGCTTGAGTAGAGATTAGCCTTTGCCCGGCTCTCGGATCAAACTCTAAGTCCGAACCCTCCGATTCGGGTGATTCTCGACCACCACGAACAGGCGAGGGGATATCCCGTTCAAGCCCTCGGATGTAGGATGAGTGAGAGGACGAGGCTTCCCCTCCTCGGACCGGTTCTTGAGTCGGTGTCCGACCCCTCGACCTCCTAACGGCCTCCTCGATCCTCTGACTGCCCCCGCCCACGTGCGAGTGATACGACGCCTCGGGAGACGGCCTCCTCGATCCTCGGCCCCCGAGAAGGCCCTTAGCACGTTCGACGACGGCCCTGGCGAAACGAGCAACAATGCTGTTCTCGTCTGTATCCCGAACCAGTCGATCACCGAACCTCTCGATGAACCGGTCCATCGACGCATCGTCTCCACGACATCCGAGCCGGCACGGATCCCCGTGGATGCAACAGACGATGTCGCTCGATTCCTCGTGACGAGATGGCTCGGCTCTCGGGCGCTTCGACCGTCCCTCGTCTCTACGGCGCCTCGACTGCGCCTCGTCAAGTGTGTCCCGATCCAGGGCTCCGAGACGGAGAGGACGGGTAGGCAACTGTCCCTCGGAAGAAGCCCGGGTCGCTCGACGGGGAATCACGACCTGTTCAGGGTCCCGACACATCAACCTCTCTACGACCCTGGCCATATCTCGGGCCGCCTTCGATCTCCTCTGCTCCGGCTCCTCTTTCTTGTGGGCGTGGCGTTTCGGAGCATCGTACTCCAACACCAGAGGGTTCAGGTTCTCAAGACTGAGGAGATAGGGCTGTCGTTGCTCTTCCTCGGATGGGCGGAGCCTCGCGTGTACCTCGAGCTGTATAAACGTATGAAATTCATTAGTTAACAACGTACGCATGAAACGACTAAATAAGTAAATAATTTTAATGCAAAGTGAAGTCATTAATTACCTCGGGGTTGTCGAAGAAACCGGCAAAGCTCGAGTACGTCGAATAGGTCTCCCACCTCCTCAGTCGGGGCATCAACTCAGCTCTCTGTGGAGCTTTGTAGCCACAGGCTTGTCCCAAAGCCGGAATTGCCTCGTACGCCCATAAATTGAGCGCCCAAACCGGCCCGTACAAGTGGTATTTTTTTGCCTTGTTTTCGATCTCCGATGGATCTTTCTTCACAACGTCCAACTGGTGGCAAAGGATTTGCCACGACCACGATCCCCACGGGAAATCCCTCCACTGCTCCTCGTTCTCTACTAGCGCCCAAGCCCAATCATCGATGAGCCCATTGTCACGGCATTGTAGAATCAACAAGTAGACGAGAAGGTTGGCGGCCTTCAAGTATTGCTCGGGCGTGCCTAGCCGACTTTCCCGGGGATGTTTCAAGAAGTCATCCCTCAATTGGTTCGACTTGATCTTCTTCTTTGAGCGTCCGTACTTCGTGTGGTACAGGCTCGACAACGGTATAATATGGTTTCGACCGTAGGGGTCGAAAGCGGAAGGCCCGAACTTTAATCCGGTCACAATGGCCCACTCTCGAGGGCCGCATATTATTTCACGCCCCCCAATCGAGAACCACCTCTCGTGCTCCGGGATCGACGAGTCTTTCAACTCCCGGGCTAGAAACTCGTGTGTGGCACTGATTGCCACATCTCTCCTGTTGAGCTCCATGATGCAACGGAAGGGGCTCTCCTCTAGAAATCGATCGAGGAGCGGCTGTCCCCCGACTTCTATCAATTGATCGTGGATATCTCGAAGAATGTGGACCCGTGTGTATAGGATTACTTTGCCGGCATATCCTTGCATTCGAGGTCTCATCCACTCAAACCTAGGCTGAAAATAATACAAACAAAACATATTAGTATAGTTATAACAAAAAAAGATGAAAAACGGATCAAAAAAAAAAATTCTGTAAGGGCACGGTTGAATTGGAAATTCAACCGTGTCACACGGTTGAATTCCCAATTCAACCGTGCCTGGTCAACAATTAGGCACAGTCAACGATCAGGCACGGTTGACTTCGAATTTCAACCGTGTCACACACGGTCGAAATTCAAATTCGACCGTGCCTCTACCGTGTTTCACACAGTCGCCGCCGTCGTCGATTTTCCGATTTCCACCGTGCATTATTTCGTGATTTATAAACCCATAAACCTAAACCTTTACTCAATCTTGTTCAATGAAAAATAACAACCAAGAACTAAACTAATCGAACAAGAAAATTCAAAAAAAAAATTGAGAAATTTTCCTAAACTCACCGGCGGCGGAGGAGTAGCCCATTCTTGGTCGGAATCGGACCCCGACATATTCTTCGCTGGTGGAGGCGGTGGCGAAAGTGGGAGTCGACGGCGAAGGTGGTAGCGACGGCGACGGCGACGGCGACGGCGACTGTGGGGTTTTTTTCTTCTTTTTTCCAGAAAAGGTCGAGAGTGAAGGAGAGGGAGAGGGTGGTGGTTGTGTGGCATTAATGGCCCACAAAATCTCCCTTTTTGTTTTTTTTTCCATAATCCTTTATTCCTTTTTTTTTAATTTTGTCAAATGATGATGTGGACAAACTTTTTTAGGGTAAGGATGTCTTTTTACCCAAAAGTGGCTAAATAAGTTATAGTTTTAAAGTTGTGGCTAAATAAGTTATAGATATAGTGAAAGTGGCTATTTTTATACATTGAGACTTATTTATTTATTTATTTATTTAAATATAATTATCATATCCATTTACATTAATCGTCAAATTATAAGAATATTAATTTCCATTGACATATTAATGCATATGTTGGTTTAGCCGTAGAAAATTTGAGTCTTCTCGAATGCGGATTCTAATTAATGTCATGTTTAAAGAAATAAAATTATTGTTCTAAAAGTTCCCGCCTAGGTCCACCTAGCTAGTCCCTCGCCGGGGCACTAGGTGGCATCCCACCGACCCGACTAGTGCTAGTCCCTGCCTAAGCACTTAGCAGCATCCTAATGTCGATCTATTAAAAGTTTAATTAGTCTTAAGTCTGAATTAATCGATATTTACGTTAACTATATAGGTTGTTTCTAAACATAATTCAGATGGCTAGACGGATTTATGTTAAGTTAGGTTGCAAATATTGAATAAAATACATATTGATATTAGTGAAAGTTAGAAAAATTTGTTGTATACTATAATGTTTATTGAATTAGACTATTAACTATCATATCTCTATTTTTATCATGAACATGGTAATAAAATTACGAATATTATATGTTATAATATGGTTTCTAAACGATGACATGTTTTAAAAATAACAATATCTTTGTTTTTAATTCTAATACCTTGTTTGAGTCGATTTCTTCACTTTTTTTATGGACTTTTTAATATTAAATTTGTATGATTTTAATTTCATTCCATAGTGGATCAAAATAATCCGCCAAAACAAGAAGATGGGACTCACATATTTAATACTAACTTCCCAACTATATTGTTAGGAAACTTTTTCCTTTTCTGTTAGTTTAGACAAAGTGCAATAAAGTTGTCGATGATGATGCTAGCTAACACCTCAATCTTCTCAACAAAAACAAAACAAAATGAAACGAAACGAAACGAAACGAAACGAAACGAAACGAAACGAAACGAAACGAAACGAAACGAAACAAAACACTAATTATTTACCCGGCCATCCAAACATTACAGAATCGCCGGGGCTTAATTAGGCTGCAATGAAGATACACCTTCTAGTACTAGCGACGACGGCGGTGGCGGTGTCGCTGCTGTCAGCCGCTTCCGCCGCCGCTTGCTCCAACGGAAACTGCAAGGTACGATATTTCCAATGTGTCTCCTCCTCATTTTGTTTTCTTATCTTTACCTTATTTATTCAGTTGCTTTAATTATTAACATTTCTTGATTGCTCCATTATTTTTATTTTATTTTATGAAGATGATGCAAAATTGCTCGAGCAATAGAGATTGTGGAGCTGGACTTTACTGTTTCTCCTGTGAATCTGGTTTTATTGGCTCCAGATGCGTTAGATCAAAAGCCTCCAATCCATTCCAAATCGCGGTAAATAATTTTTCTTAAGGACGCTTGTGTCGGGAATTATAATACAAACGAATTGATTTTACACTTTTATACAAGTTCGAGATTTTAGATTGATCATATGAGATATTATGCTATGTTGTGACATGTTTTTATCTCTATTTTTTTTTTTCATTGACAGAATAATTCAGTACCATTCAATAAATACGCATTTTTAGCAACGCACAATTCTTTTGCAATAGAAGGTTTGCCCTCTCGAACGGGAGTTCCAAGAATTACGGTCACAAATCAAGAAGATTCCGTCACCGACCAATTAAATGTATGTATTTTTTTACAAAATATTGCTTGCTTTATTAATTATGATTGACTAATTTTATTTTAATCGATCCAACCATATTAAGTAATCAATGAATTTCTTGGACAGAATGGCGTAAGAGCCCTAATGCTCGATATATATGACTACGAAGGAGACATATGGCTTTGCCACTCTTTCGGTGGCACGTGTCACGACTTCACCGCATTCGTGAGTTCGTGATTTCAGTTTCGTATCAGAACTTTTATATTTGGAAGAATAGATTAAAGAAAAGAGATTGATGTTGTAGGTGCCAGCTATCGAAACGTTGAAGGAAGTGGAAACATTTCTAAGGGCAAATCCGTCAGAAATAGTGACGATAATCTTGGAAGACTATGTTCAAACACCAAGTGCATTGAGTGAAGTGTTGAAAGCTGCAGGGCTAACGAAGTACATGTTTCCGTTGACGAAAATGCCCAAGAATGGTGGAGATTGGCCGCTAGTAAAAGACATGGTCGCTCGAAACGAGAGGCTACTCGTCTTCACTTCGAAGCGATCCAAGGAGAAGAGCGAGGGCATTGCTTACCAATGGAACTACATGGTTGAAAACAAATGTACGAGAAATATCTATCTCAAGTGAATTGCATAAAACGCTCTCGTAATTTCATGAAAATTGCATAAAACACGATCATGTGTTTTTTTTAATGATCAGATGGAGATGATGGGTTGACGCCGAAAAGTTGTGAGAAACGAGGGGAGTCATCGGCTCTCGATGACAAGAGTAAGTCTTTGGTTATGATGAACCATTTCGGATCTCTCTCTAGAAAAAGTACATCATGCGTTCAAAATTCGGAAGATCTTCCTGCCTTGATTCAAACTTGCCATCAAGCCGCGGGCCAACGGTGGCCGAATTTTTTGGCCCTCGACTATTACAAGGTAAGAGCCTTGATTTTTGCAACATTGTAAGTCGATTATTTATTTATTTTGAAAAAAAATAACTTGATCCAGAAAAAATCGAAAATTGAATTTGACACTTCCGTATCATTCGATAAGATTTATGTTACGGTCGGATTTTCATCAGCCCGTCCCAAGTGATACGTTTCATAACAATTGGTTACGTTGTGTAGAGAAGTGAGGGAGGAGGAGCATTTCAAGCAATGGACGAATTGAATGGGGAGCTATTATGTGGCCACGATGATGTACATCAATGTGCTGTAAGTACATTGGTCAATGCCTTTTACCTTCATTTACTACTCCTCGTCCCACCGAACTACATGCATTCTTATGCTTCTAGTTTTCGGCGTGACAAATAATTTTACTCTCTTCACAATTATTTTCTAATAATTTTTTATTATTTGAGCTTAGATTTGAAAAATGGTTCGTTTAATTATTTGCAGCGGAGATCGAGGCGGTGAGCTCTGTCAGTTCTGGTATGTGTTGATGCAGAGAACACCAAGTTTTAGTTAATTCATAATAATATATGTGCTTCAATTTTGTATTAATTCAACAAGTGAAGCTCTTGTTCTTTGATAATGAATATGATGGTCAAACAAGTGCACATTAGTACAACGAATTTCTCTTTTTTGAAATATTAACGAAAAATTTAAAGGTCGGGTTACAGAAGATTAGAACTTAAAATTTTTTATCCCAAGACTTTATCTTTTACGACTAAGTCAATACAAACGCACAATAAACGATTTTTGTTTATGTTCACTTGCTAAATATAATGAGATTTGTATATTTATTTAGGTAATTTGATACAAGATATATATAATTGCATGCGAAAGGATGGGTCATCATAAATAAAATTATGTGCCTTGGTACCCCATTTATATTGCCCCTCAGACTAATCTCCTCATAATTTTGAACATGAGATTACATAATTGGAAAATATAATTATCAGAATATATTTTATCCCTTTCTAAAAGTTCGAGTTTTTTTTAACGGATAGATTACCAATAGTATTATTTTCTTGTTATTATTTTTTTTTTTGAAAGAAAAAAGAAAAGAAAAGAAGGAAAGCCACTAAACTATATCGCATAGGAATTTGTTAGGGCAATATTATTACACATTAACATGTACAAGATCATGGATAGATAAACATTAGCATAAAGAATCTCATTTCTTTACAAAAAATATTAACAAAATATATCACATGCATGTATAAAAAATCTACTACCACATTGTAATTGGATATAGGCCGAGTAACGCACGGCATTTTATGTTGAGATTTCTACAATAAATTCAACTGCAACCACCCAAAATTTCTCCTTAAAAACTCATAACTATCCAAATTAATGTTCGTTAGAAAAAGAAAAAAAGTTATGAATTTATACTAAAGTCGCAGTTTGCATTGATTGGTCCATCAAAAAAACCTCTACTTTTGACGGTATAGTTTGAAATATCCTTCCAAACACATATGAACGGATGAGGAGTGTTTTTCTATCCACCGTGCGTATTTTAATATTTCTACGAATGACGTGTTTATTGAACTAGAGTATTAATGAATAAAGATTTAAGTATATATTCTAAACTATCAAAAAAAGTAAACCCTAACATTGTCGGATCAGTGCTGAACACATTAAAAATGTCTACGGTGATTAATAGGGAGCGTTTATGCGAGTGGACAATACTTTTGGCATGCCTTTCCATTTACACGAAAAATAATTAATGTCGTGTTTTCTTCCTCCACGTAACATACAAGTTACTAAAACCGTATAATTCCTTTGGTTACTCAGACAAAATTAAAAAATAATTTCTCCAAACTAATTTATTTCAAGGCGTTGGAGCTAAATTTCATTTGGCTCCAATAAAAAAATAAATTGGTATAGAAATATTTGGAGAAATAATGAAATTTGTAGTGGGAATCACCATAGCTTTGCTTCTGTTGGAGCTCTGCTCCGCTTGCTCCAATGGAAGCTGCAAGGTACGTTACATAAATGGATAATTCAGCGATCTCTTGTTCGTTTTGTTTACGAATTAAATCGAATGTTTTTGTTCGTTTGATTTAAGATCGGAGAAGGGTGTTCGTCGGATTCGGATTGCGGGGCGGGACTCTACTGCTTTTCTTGTGAAGCTGCGTTTGAGGGCTCCCAATGCGTAAGAGCTACGGCCACCAACCAGTTCACTCTGCTGGTACTCTCTCTCTCTCTAGATCTCTCTCTCTCTCCCCCCTCAAAATTCAAGAACCATTGATGAATTAATTGATGATATGCTAGAGGTTACTGTTTCCTTCACAAATTGAAGAAGATATTTTTTGTTAGTTTCTGAGAGCGGCACATTTTGTGTGTCTTTGGTTAAATCGTACACTTTTATTTTCGTCCACATCCAATCCACATTTTGTTTGTTACTTGTTAAATTCGTTATTCTAAGACTACATAAATTCCTACCTTATTCTAAAAAATAAATAAATTAATGACTATTTGGATCGAGGCCCATTTTTAGAATACTAGCAAATATAACGCGCGTTGCGCGTAAATCTCTATTTCATATTTAAATTACAATAATAGCCGAATGCAGAGATTTATATAAAAATTAGTACAAAGATAAACCAAAATTTCTCTATTAACTTAGCATTTTATATTTTTAAAAAAAAACTATATTTTCATAATTACAAATATTTTTTCCACCTTTAACCACCCCCTTTACTTTATTTTTCTATTTTCTTTTCATTTTCATTCTTCCTTCGTGTTTTTTTTTCCCTCTATAAACCTCTCAAATGATAATGTTGAAATAGTAACAAATATAAAAAATGATTTAACAATATTTATTTTCTTTGTCCTTAAATTAAATAAATTTCCCTCATCCCATTATTATTATTATTATTATTATTATTATTATTATTATTATTATTATTATTATTATTATTATTATTATTATTATTATTATTATTTGCATTGATTGTATCTTCTTTTTTTCTCGAATGTTAATAATGCTTGATAATTTTAATTATTTACCGCCAGCATCTTAATTTAACCACCATAATTTTTTTTATGGACCGACCTCTTACAACTCACTAACCCACAATATACAATTTAGAAAGTGGGAGTTGGGTCCAAAATAGTTCTACTCCTGAAAAGCTAAGATACATGATGTACATATCATTTAATTTAAATTACTTTTTTTTTAAAAATATCATTGCAGTTACATATTCAATAAATTATATGCATATCTTTTTTTACGAACTTGTATTGATTTTGAAATCACGTATACTTTAGTTCTTCAGTGTGAATAGATTTGTGATTCATTTCTATTAGCATGCTCACATACATAGTGGAGTAACCAAATCAGCATAGCTCATCTCCGAACAATATACATTATTTACATATATAGAGATCTTCAGAATCCACTTATTAATTTGTTATGTATTGTCATACACTATTTTTCATAAATACTATATTGAAGGCATATAAAGAAATATTGATCTTCCTAAAATCTTATACAACTGTCTTCATTCATATCTGGAAGATCTAATTGGGTTGTATAATCAAATAATGTTGTCAATAATATGTTCTACATGTTTGATTCGTGATAGATATCATTTATTCTTATGCCACGATTGAAAATATCATTGCCAGTGGCACATTTGATAGTTTATATGTTTAGTTTAGATTTAGGTTGTTGAAATCTTTGCAATAAGATTTTTTTTTCCTATTGCAAACGATTCAAACTACAACTAATCAAGTATAAAATGCATTTTTAGTATTAGAAAGTAATTATAAACCGGCCGGAACACATTGATTGTAATCGTACCCACCCTCCTCGTACCAATGCCATAACATTTGGGTATATACAATGGTTAGAAAATCATACCCCAACTCTCGCATTTGACCAACTCTAGAGAGGTGACTCATTTTCTTATTAAAACATTCGTTTAAAGTGTGTGTGTGTTGGCTTAGTGGTAGATGATTAAGTTTCAAAGCCAAAGGTCCTTAGTTCGAGTCCTCCATAGCAAGACCTATAAAAAATATGTTCGTTTTAAATCTTGTCGCCGGATAGTAGAAAGAACATCATAATTCATCTGATAACAAGTTACATTCTTATTTACTTTGACGTATGATTTTTTTTTTGTGAGGGTGTATGAAAATCTTGACAATCAATTTTCCTATATAATGTTATTGTAAGTGTATATATATATATATAGTGTAATATTCATATACCACGTTTTACTACTTTTTAAAATGACTATCTACTACTATTATATATTCCATCCGTTTATTTTATGATGTCACTTTCGTTTAACATAGTGCATTCATTTCCTAGGAAACAAACAATTCAACATAAGTATAATACTCCCACAACAATTAAACAAATCTATTTTATGGTACAAAGTAAACATGATATAAGAACCCCAAATATCTCAATTTATATAGTATTATATAATCCTTCATTATATTAGCCATTTTTAACTTTCTAAATAGACTTCTCTATACAAGTATAAATTTTATTATTTATCTTGAGAACTACTCAAAAACTATGTATTTTTCAGAGTAATATCTAAAACAATGTTTGTCTCATTTTCTCAAACCCTCAACAATTAAATGAATCTATTATGGCACAGAGTAAACATGATATAAGTACCCCAAGAATCTCTCTATTTATATATTATAATCCTTCATTATGTTATCCATTTTTAACTTTTTAAATAGACTTCTCTATACAAGTATAGATTTTATTATTTATCTTGAGAACTACTCAAAATCGATGTACTTTTCAGAGTAATATCTAAAACAATGTCAATCTTATTTTCTCAAACGAAAAGGCGTAAAAAAATGACCTAACTTTTTTTTAAATATAAATTAAAATACATAATCTATGATATAAGAATGACATAATTAAATTGATAACATTCATATTATTCATCCTTTTATATATCATGACAAACTATATAATACTATAAATTTAAATTCTATAATGAAAAGGCATGGATTATATTTTAAAATTGTCATCAAATTTTTGAAATATGAAAAAATAAAATAAAAACTTATTAAGTATACAATGATGCGTGTAGTTTTTATGTATTCTTTGTGTGGAAAAGAAATATTATATATACCATAAATATAACTTTTTCATTACGATATTATCCCTACATAAGTTAATAATATAAGGATATAATAGGCAATCTATATTTTGTAAAATAAGACTCTTTTTATATAAGTATAGATGATATGATAATAGATTGCATATTAGCATAATTTAATCGTAATAAGATTTAGTCCATCTTTGTTTCTACTTATCAATAACGTAACAGAAACGCCCCCTACCCATTGTGACCATTCTTAATGTGCAATGTTAGGGTTTACTAGTCTAGATATGTTAGCCTATATACTTTAATTATTTTATTTATTAATACTATGACACGTTATTAGTGGGATATGTATCAATATTGAATTTGATTATCGTACGGTAAGAGAGGTTTCTTTCACGAACCCTAAGAACATGTTTTGCAGTTCTAATTCAAGTGCTTTTAAATGTTAGCAACTAACGCCAATTGATATAAAATGGACAAAAAAAAAGGTACCCTCTCCGATTGTGCTAAGTATGTACATTTATATTCAGGATCGTACACATACTTTTCGGTAGAATTATAGCTATAGGGAGTGAGTGCATTTTCTTTGTACGCCTTCTTGCTCCAATTTATTCACTAATTTCATTTTGTAAGTGAACAAGTAGCTCACAATTTGTTTATTTCACAACGAAATCATAAAAAAAACATGAACATGGACTAATTTGATCAAGTATAATGCAGAACAATTCGTTACCCTTCAACAAGTACGCTTTCTTGACGACGCACAACGCATTCGCCATCGACGACGGCCAGCCCAGGCTCACCTTCACTAACCAAGAAGACTCCCTCTCTCAGCAGCTCAACGTAGTATTCATATTTCCTAATCTTCAATTCATATAGCATTAATATATAACTAATCACATTCTCAAACTTATTCCTCAGAACGGCGTTCGTGCTCTCATGCTCGACACCTACGACTTCGACGGCGATATTTGGCTCTGCCACTCCTTCGGTGGCCAATGCTACGACTACACCAAATTCGTACTCCTCCCCCCCCCCCCCCCCCCCCCCCTCTCTCTAGGTCTCTCTCTTTCTCTCTGTAATATTAACCCTAAAAATAATAGGTACTTGCCGTCGACGCGCTGAGGGAGGTCGAGGCCTTCTTAGCTGCAAACCCTTCGAAAATCGTGACGCTGATTCTAGAAGACTACGTGACGTCACCGAACGGACTGACGAAGGTTTTCAATGAATCCGGCCTAACCAAGTACTGGTTTCCGTTATCCAAGATGCCGGTTAACGGCGCCGACTGGCCGTTAGTCGCCGACATGGTCGCCGCCAATCAGAGGCTGCTCGTTTTCACTTCCGTCAAGTCCAAGGAGGCCGCCGAGGGCATCGCGTACCAGTGGAACTACATGGTCGAGAATCAATGTACGTAAAGTCGCGTTTCTTCAATTAGCGTTATAGCTTAAAGTCGTGGTTTATTACGAAAGTAGCGACTTTGTGTGTGCATGGAATATTTGGAGCAGATGGGGATGAGGGGATGAAGGAGGAGTGTTTCAATAGGGCACAGTCGTCGCCGCTGAACGACACAACGAAATCTCTGGTTCTCGTCAACTACTTCCGGTCGGTTCCGGTGAAGCTGCTCTCGTGCGTCGACAATTCCGACCGCCTCGCCGGCATGATCCGCACGTGCCACGATGCCGCGGCCGACCGGTGGGCTAACTTTGTGGCCGTTGACTATTACAAGGTCTTGCTTGTTTTTGTTTTCTACTCGATCATATATTCGTGTAACATTTTCTATTGTATTTATGCATGCATGATTTAAACAACATTTTGTGTGCTTTTTCTAAAAATTTGTGTGAATTTTTATTTGATTCTTTTTTTCTTTCCTGTTTTTGGTGCAGAGGAGTGAGGGCGGAGGAGCGTTCGCCACGACGGACTTGTTAAACGGGGAGCTCTTGTGCGGATGCAACGATGTTCATTCTTGTCTCGTAAGTTCTTACGATCTTCTATTTCACTTATATATAACTATTTTTCTTATAACGAGTTGAAATGGTATGCATGAATTTGATTGGGCTAAATTTTCTATTTTAAAAAATTGACTTTGTATAATTGGGACGGAAGGAGTATATATATTTTTTCTTTTGTTAAACCATTTTTTTTTAATTTAATATGCTTGATTTTAATATAACTGTACACAGCTCGACTAATAGATAAGTAAAAGAAATTATATATAATAATGAAGTAGAAAATTAATACTACTAATTAATAGAAGTATATACTCCTTCCGTCCAACTTCGATTGTCCTGTTTTCCTAATTAGGCCGTCCCACTTCGATAGTCATGTTTAATTTATAAAATGAAAAAAATTAATTTTAACACCTTATTTTTCATTTTTAACATTATATCTAAAATCTCGTTACAATCCCCTTTTCACTGGGGCTTCTATGATTTTTCATCACAAAAATTATAGCTGATTCAATATAACTTAGTTTCTTCTTCTTTTTATTTATTAATTTGATTTAATGCATTTATGAAAGTGAAAATAATTGAAAATATTATGTGGTGCAGCCTGGTTCAAACTGCAGTTCCTCGAGGTGATTAAATTGGAAGCAGCTATTGGAAGGCCACATTTAGATCCACATTTTGTATGGATTTAGATTGGGAATAAAAAGAAAAAGGAAAAAAAAAAAAAAAAAGATGAAGAGAAATTATATATACATATTTTACTACAAATTTTTTTAATTGCTTAGTGGGCCTCTAAAGTCCTTTAATGAGCCTCTAGTTTTAATATCCTTAAATGGGCCTACACAGCTATGTTGGGCTTTCCTTGAAACTACACATATTACTGTAATTCTATACATAGCCACCAAATTGCTATTCATAGCCCCCATTTTAAAGAAAAAATAAAAATTAATTTGAAATGTACATTACTACTCATTCCCTCATATTGATCGAATAAAATAAATGCATAGCCCCCACTTGCACATAGTTGTATATACTATATTGGTACGTCTCATCTGAATAGTCACGATTCCCAAGAAGGAATAATTAACCCTTACATTTTCCGACATTTCACTTTTAATACGAGTCCAAGGAGAAACGAGATTTTTGAAGTGGGACAAAGGAAGTGTTACTTAGGGTCGACTAAGCTTATAAGTTTTGTTTGAGTGATTATCCAGTAATAATAATATCTTGATGTAAAATTACAAATTATGAAGCCTGAAGGTCCAACACTAGATTTCCTTTAATGGACTGGGCCCACACAACTATGTTGGGCTTTCCTTAAAATTAAGAAAAATAAAATTAAGGCTTTCCTTTTCAATTTAGACTAAAAAAAAAAGAAGATTTATTAAATGCATCGACATTCAGTTTCCAGTTGTGGTCATGATCGTTCATCTTTCTTTACAAAGGCCAATAATTGATACCATCATCTACCCTTTTATTTATTTTTTATTTCCCTTTTTGTGGTATATAATCATCTATAATTCCTACACAGTTGTAACGAATTAGGTGGTCCTATAAAGGCAAATCATAAATTAAAAAAAAAAAAATTCGAAAATTTGAAAAGAAAAATAAAATAAATGCAGTAATAGAATTCCCATATATTACACATCCAGCAAAATTGGATTAAATAACGATAAACTAACATAAATGTAAAGAAGACACAAAATTACGTGGTTCATTCACGGGCAGGAAAGAAGAACATATATTTAGGCGGCTAAGTTCCAGATTATAGAATAGTTCTCTACAACTATACATAACGAGAACATAAAAAATGGACTTAGTCTAGTGATGCTCATAAAGCCGAACAACCCAATGGACTACAAAATATAAATTCAAGGCACAGATCCAGCGAGACCCTCGACTACCCGAATATAGGTTTAAAACATAACAACAATAACAATTATAAGTGCTTGTTCGTGGGTGTATCTAAAATGTTTTTCCTTTTTACATCATAACCCAGTTGACTTGTGATTAATTAAAGATTTGATATTAAATTATGGAATTGTATATAGTAGAAAATTGGGCTTTGTTAATGTGGACGTCTCGCTGTTATGTAGCAAACAATGGGCTACAAAAATACAGATTATGATTTCAAGAAAGTATTAATATAAAATACACAAAAAACTCGAGTACATCATGTAGAATTATATAAAGAAATAGTAGTTAATTTTTTTTTATAGCAATAAATAAATAGTATTGAAATGAAGAAAACAGAAAAAAAGAGAATATGAAGATCTTGCTTTATGTATACGCTACAGTTAAAGATGGGTCCATAGACAACTAACTAATTATGCACTATTTCTACTAATCAAAAGTTATCAAACTTCATTTCTAGTAGGCCATACTTATTTCTAACCCAATTTTATCTTACCTAAGCCTGATTTAACGGATTGCATTTCGATGTAACATCTTTTATTTCGTCATTGGATGTTTGACAATTGACACGTATTAAAAAATATTTTCAAAATACTTTTAACACATGCTGAACATTCAACGATGCAATAGAAGGTAAAAGGAGATGGTGCAAACGTTTGTATTACAATCGCTCAATCTTTACCCTCCAATGGTATTAAAATTAAAGAGGAAATTAAATGAAACACAAATGAAAGGTCAAGATCGAACGAAGGTCAGAATCGAACGTTTGTATTACAAACATTTGTATAATCTTTATTCCCCTCAAACATTAACCGCATTATCACCAGATCAACACATGCATTCTGTAACATCGTCTATTTAAGAAATGTATAAAGGGTGGACTTAAAGATGGTGTGCCATTTATTTGGGATGTTTGGAAAGGATTTGATCAAATTGATTTTATGATAATAAACGTTATGGGTTTTAATCCTATTTTATTTGGTGTATATTAACAATTTATTTTAGCTTCCTTTAACTTTGTTATACATGCTCTTTATAACATGGTTGCATCATGGTTCAAAATCTTGATTCAATAATGCCCTTGATTTTATTGTGTTATTGAGATCATCTTAGATTTTATTTTTTTGAAGACTTTTAATTGAGTAATTTGTTATTAAGAATGTGATAATAACATAGTTATTTATTTAATTTGAACAATAATGTGATAACAAGGTGTCTCGAACTCCCGACTTTTGATTGGAGAGATACGTCATACCACTATACTGAACTCCGTCGGCTGATTTAAACAATTAATACCAATTAATTAATATAATGACTTGCAAAAAAGATTAATGCTAGATTTGTCAAACTAATTTAATTACAATTAATTAAATCATCACTCCATTTTTTAATGGCTAAGACACCACTGCCCCTGCTTAAGTGTCAAGAATTGATTAGTTTAGAAATAATATTCCAAATAAAAAGTGTATTGATGAAATAATAATTTAATTAATGTCTTTACTATTGTAGGTGGGGAGCATGTGATTAGGTGGATTTTGTGGCATCTAACACATGCTACCAATCCTAAGATGTTAGTATTAAAAATAAATCAATCCAAACAAATAATTACCAAAAGACTAGAATTTGAAGAGATCCACCCAATTTATTTAATTCTTTTCCCTTTAGTTTAGTACAAAGTAGGTGATTCGTTAATGAATTGTACGTGCTAAAACTAAATGTACAATTGCTAAATATAGGAGTTATTTTAATGCACATATATATGGAGGAATGTTACCCTACACATTAGGTTTAGACATTGCCTTTGAGCTTTGTTACTTTTAAAATAACGGCTAAATATAGAATGATATAATATCCCACGCCAATAAGTGTACAATAACATTAGCTTATTTGTGCATGTGTTGGCTAAGTAATAGGGGTTAAGTTTTGGAACCAAAAGTTTCGAGTTCGAGTTCTCTGTGGCGCGACCTTTAAAATTTCTGCTAGTTATTTCAAACATTAGCCTTGATTTTTTCATACTCCTTCCGTTCCTCGTATTAGCATGAAACGAACAGCGGAAAATGATTTAAAATATATATATAGAGGTAAAAGTAGTTGATAGAAAAAATATATATATATAGGTAAATGGTAATAGTGGGAAAAAATTAGGGAAAGTAACTGATTGTAAATAACGTAGAATATTAAGAGTAAGAAAGTAAATTTGGTTCAGAAAATATTTATATTTTGGGAAACTCACACTAGTTTGGGGGACGTCTTAAACGAAAATCACAATAATATAAGAGACATATGGAGTAATTATTAATGGTTTTAGAAATACTTCTTACCATGTATCGATCATCTAATGATGTAGTAAGATATGCTACTCGAAAATTCGAAAATGCAGAGAATTCCCATTGCGATAATAACCAAAGTAGCAAATTTTAACATGTGGTCGATCCGTCGATGTTACATTTATAAAATTTATGCTTACACCCATATTCTTGAATTTTTATAATATATTCCTTTGTTTCATTCTAGTTGACATACATATCGAATATGGGTAAAGTTTAAAATATGTGGATATATAGTGCACCATGGGTGACTCAAACTCGAGACCTTTCAGGTCTGATACGTTAATTCCAATCCATACCGCTAGAACCGACGCACGCACACGGAAACCTTAGCTTTTGTTGTACGTAGATGGGCATTTATATATTTGTTGGGGGAGTTGAAATCGAATCTAGAATAATAATTGTTTGAGCTACTATTCTATACGCCCATGTTAATGGGGCTCATGTTATTGGTGCCTGCACAATTTGGAATAATAACTGATTATTAGCTATACAATTAATTAAGGTGTTAGTTATCGTGATTTTCTCTAGGATTCTACCAATTATAAGAGTATTATTATCACTTTTTTCGAACAATTGATTATTAAAGAGTACAATTAGCAGTCTGATTAATCAGAAATACTAGCATTAACACATCTTTCTTCTTGGAGTGACATCTGTGAAAGCATCATTTGAAATTTAGAGCTTACAATTTCTTTTTAACCCTAAAAAGTTTCTTTAACTTTTTTCCGATTCATGTGTTGATCTGATAGTAGAAGGTTAAATTTCGAACCTAAAAGTTTCGATTTCAAATCCTCCGTGTTGTGGTCATTAAATTTTCTATTAATTAGTACTTCAAAAAAAAAAAAAAAAAAAAGAACTATATTTCATATAGTTACGATGTATCTTGTGAGTTAATGAACTAAATATCCGTCGCTCGCTTTTAATTTCACGCTAGACTTAGGTTTAAGTTTAGCTTGAAGTAAAAAAATACTATAGAGTAAATGAAGAATCATTATCGATCATTGTCCGTTAGAAAAAAAATCCTCCAATATATCCCACAAATAAAATTTGATTTCTTGACTACTTACATATATAGTACATTATTAATTTTTAAAGTTTTTTCTTTTTCTTAGATTATTTTTTTCGCAGAAACTATCATTGTTCAGTTTGTAAGAAAATCAAATAAAAAATAGAAGTCATCTTATCCCATTCATAAACAATAATACAAAAACCCACTTATACCACCAATGAAAAATTTCTCATCTTTTGATGAAAACAAGGAAAGCCGTCACTACACTAATATATATCCTCAAAACATTATTTTATTTTATTTTAATATAAAAAGCATATACTAACAAGTTTCAATTCCTATGATATTAACACTGGCCTTTCACGACATCCAAAAGGTGTACTTCTCAACGGGTTAGATCCTCACTATCGACGTGAAAATAAATAAGCTAAGGTAAATCATTCTATTAATTTTAACCAATTGTGCCATGATATTTTATTAGTTCCAAAATATATTAATAAATCCATCAATTTTTATAATTCATTAATCAAATATTATTTTATGATCTTTATGAAGATAAATAATATCATATAATGTCAATGCATGTATAAAAGAAAATCATATATTCAATATATTAAATGTACACATAACGAAACGCAATGCAGTTGGTAAGACATTTCCCCTCTAACCAAGAGTTCGGGGGTCAGGGGTTCAAGCCATCGCGGATGCATGCGTGTGAGTTTGTTGTAAAGCTACTAATTTGGTCCTTTTACCAATTCCTTATGATGCATGTTCATTGTTCACATATATACATGATATCCATATCATATATAGTACAAGGGATATTAAAAATATCCACGATGGGCGGAGAACGTTTATTGTTCACATATATACATAATTCTCATATCATATATAGTATAAGTGATATTAAAAACGTCCACGGTAGACAGAGAACATTTTTTATTATAAGAGATATTAATTAAGAACGCTCATTGTGAGCATGACACGTTTCTGATATAGTATATGTAGTGTGTGGATATATTAGTTGTAGGAAAAAAGGCATGTTTTGTAAACCACATAAACAAGACTAAACAACCTTTCTATTTATATATACAAATCATCAACACTTCATGTGATGGAGCAAACATGAGTTTTACCCATCTGTTTTTTTGTACTTCATTGTGGATTACATTATTTCATGCAAACTAATATATATGAACCATATCAACTTAGAATACCTGGCTCAATATAAACAACAAACCCCCTAATTTAATTTGTAGCATATATACCAAAACATGCACACACATAAATATAAATATATTTATCTACTATAATTAGAACATCATTTTCCAATTTAGGTCCCCCACTTTATAGGAGGCCATAAAAGATATGTCAGATGGAGTATGAGGGATAAGACAAATAAATGTGCATGAAAGGATGCTTTCATCCTTTGTTAATTTCTCAAAACACAAAATTATTAAATCCCATCTCAATTTATAAGGCCAAATCTTACACTATATGGTATGATCAAACCCTAATTTGAAACCCTAGAGAGGGGGGGAATGCTATTACATAAACTCTCTTCCCTATCTTCTATTCAATTATTTCCTTTCCTTTATAATGATGAAAAAGGTGATGGAGAAAAGAAAATGTAGGGTTGGGGAGGAATGTGGGATGGTAGAAGTCAATTTGCCATCAATAGTACGCACAGAGCAATCAGAGGGGGGAGAGGGGGGTAACATGCAGCTTAGATTCGTACTTCTGTTCATTTCATTGATTACGCAATAAACCATATCGGTCACGAGGCACAGAGCCCCACGAGAGGGGCTCAAAACTTGATGCTGATTGCGGGCAAGCAGTCACCGGATCACATGGCGTTGGCACCTTCTTTTTTAACATATATGGGCTATTATAAGAGGGAAATAATAGTGGAAAAAGTAGTGATACAGAAGAAATATGCATTGGTGCAAGGGGGAAAGTGTGTGTACCAAATGGGCAAAATTGGAAGAAACAATAGCAAGGACAAGGCAAATGGAAAGGGGGCATCAAACAAACACTGAAATGGGGGACCTTATTTACACATGGGGGTGGGGTGTATTCTTCTTCTTTTTTCCCTTCTTTCTTTTATTTTATTTATATATTTAATCTTTTTTTCAAAAAAAATAAAGATAAAAAGAAGAGAGGGTTTATTGAGTTTGTGAAGTGGAGCCAACCTAAAGGTGAGATTCTTATGCAATATGTTGGTTGGAAGAGCACACCATTTGAGACATGCTTGTACCTTCTTCTTAGTTATTATCTCAATCGTCTTCGATTCGTTGTTGATGATGAATGAGAATTCGGGCTATTTATTCTGTAGTAATAGTATATAGTTTACGAAAAAAACTCAAAACTCGAATCGTTTTCCATGTGTTTCTTTATCATGCTCCAAACTTACTCTTTTGGTAGTTAGGGTTTTTGATGTACAATTATTCAAAATACATACTTCACCCTTCTCGTTCAAACAAAATTCAGAGAAATGGATCAGCAATATGAACGAGGCGAGTGAGTAATTTGCAATGAGAGCAATTTAAGCAAAATAGTAGCATCCATAAATACTATTGAGATCGATATATTTGACTTTGCACTCCTCTATTTATTACTACTATCAAGTAGTACTATTTTCAGTGTAGTTAATTCACATGCTACTAAAGAAAGAAGAAGAAGAAAAAAGTTACCTCACATGGGCCACTCTCGTTTCAAATATATGTAACTTTTTTTTACGTTAGTTTAAAGGGTTTCTACGTACAAATGACATTACTTCATTGTTAAGAAACGTAATAATCATAGAAAAACAGACTAAAATTTTAAAAATAATAAACTACCACAACCAATATTCGATTCCCTTGCACCTAGAATTAATCGTATACGAAACCTTAAATACCTTTGTCCCGTTGAAAATGAATACACTAATTGTTAACAAACTTATTATAATATAAGTGGATTCATTATCGACGAGACATAATAAGTATTTTTGGTAAACTTAATAAATGGAATTGAAAAGGGCCAAAATTCAAGTTTTTTCACAAATATCAATTTGTGACATAAGTTTAAATAAATATCTAAAGTTTTATAACTTCAAAAATAATAAATCATAATCGTAGTTCACGTCGATTATTTTTAATTTATGGAGATGTACAATCTGCTTCCACCATACAGTGTTTGTCTATTCAATAAACGCGATTCTTTTATCCCGTTAATTAAATCTAACTAAGAGCATCTCCAAGAGCAACACTAAAATAGTGTTGAGCACTATTTTAGTGCAGAGTTTTGCTCCAACAGTCCGCACTAAAATAGCGAAATTATAGTGCAATGAACAGTGTTCCCCTAAATATAGAGTAACACTATTCACTGCACTATAATTTTGTGTTCATCATTTTGTGCTCGTGATTGTGTGCGATTTTTATTTGTGGTGTAGTATTTCAATTTAGTTTGTTTTGTTGTATGAGTAATAATTTTATTTTTTTCTTTTCACAATTTAATTTGATATATGCTTATTTGTTTTGTGTATCAAATTTTTTTAATTATTTTTTTTTGTTCTTTTCACAATTTATCGTATGTTACTTGTAATAATTTAACTAATTTTTCTCTTCTTTTTAAACTCTATGTATAATTTACGTGTGATACAAATATATATACAAAATGATTGTATAAATTAATGAAACAAAATATAAAAACAAAAATGCATTAATAAGAAAAACGTAAAATTACATAACATTGCCAAATTAAAGTACAAAACAAACTACACCATGCATGGGAACATACGTTAATATAAAACTGAAAAAATTAAAGATACATTTTTTTCCCCTAATAATCCGAAAGTCCATCTCCACTTCCTCCGGCACCGGGAAATAAATTCCGAAACATATCAAAACCGTGAGCGTTGCCTTGTTGTGTGTTTCTTCGTTTCCGCATAATTTGTTGTTGCTCCAACCGGAAGTAATTTTATAATTTATTAAGAATGTAATTTTAATTATTTGCAATATCTACTTATTTTATCTTAATTAAATGAGTTAAAATTTATATCATTGACATTTTTTTAATCATGTTCACATTTTATTAAAAAAATGAATGAAAAAGGATATTTTGGAATATTCCTTTTCTGCTGTATTTTAGTGCGAACTGTTGGAGATGAGTTACTGTTTTTGCACTATTTTAGTGATAGTGCTGCTGGAAAATAGGGGAAACTGTTGGAGATGCTCTAAACATACACATCTCGTCTCATTTATAAAGACATAGTTGGGCCAATCATCGATTTATAAACCGAACGAAGGAAGTATTACGATATACCTCAAAAAATAAGGTGCAAAAAGATCTAGACGTTTTTGTTTATTAAACTCGAGCTAACACATACAACAACATATAATTATAATAATAATTAAAATCCAACTCATCAAAATTAAAAACACTAGATACGACACATATATTCTCTCCAGATAAGGAGCCATTTAAAATATTTATATTATTCTATATTATGCTAAAAAATAATTAATTAATATTTGTACGTGCAAAGTCACTGCTAAAGTTGCAATATAAGATAAGTGATACATTCTATTAATGAAAAAAAAAAAAATCGATTAGCCACTAGTATTATTCCCCTATCATCACTACATTTTCCAGCAAATATGCCCCAATATGTTTTTTCTTTCTTCCTGTACAACATTCACTTCTTTCTTTCTTTATTATTATTATTTATTATTTACACATTAATTTATTGATTTCAATTTTTGTTGCCAGCCCTAAATTCCATTCAATGTTTCACAAATATATGTTTCAATACAAATCCCCTTAACATACATAACGATAAAATAGATTACTCCCTTCGTCTACAATCTTATGGGGTTCAGAGGGGTTTGTACGGAGTTTAATGTATTTTGGTGATTAAAATGTACGGTGGTGATGTGTCAAAGTAGTGTTTAACTGGTCTGATTGTACACCCTCCATCCCACTTCATTAATGTTGTATGTTATTTCAGGTCGTCCCGTTTCACTAACCATGTTTCCTAAAATGGAAAATATTAACTCTTATTTTTCAATGTGAACTTACTTTTCACTTTTAACACTTCTGCATAAATCTCGTGTGGAAAAGAAATAAGACTAATGAAGTGAGACACATAGACTAATTCTTTGTGTGAAAGTCAACTGCCTAAATTAGAAAGACCCTAAAGAATGTGTACAGACGAAAAACAAAATAGACCATAAAGATCGTGGACTTTGAAAGAGTATAAAAAGAAGAGAAATGAGGAAAGGATGTTGTTGTGTGGTCAATTGAATTAATTAATGGAATTGTAGGAGTGGTTATCTAATTAATGTTTGTATTGGTGCCTTATAGAAGAGGTAAAAATGGACATTATTATTGGATATTTTGCATGAAGTCAATGTCTAAGCATCTGTCACATATAAAATAAAAACATGATGGGATTTTTGGATATTCAGTTTACCTATGTCCACATATATAAAGCTAGGATAAAATCACAAACCAGATTTTCATAGGAGAGAAATCGAATATTTGGTCGGCTCATCTCATTTATGTGCATGATAATGAATTGAAGCATATAGTTGAACTTATTCAATGAGGTTATGAGGAGGAGGGTGAAGTGTTACGTCGATGATTTTTCCATTTAAGGTATAATTTTGTTTAGACGAGTTAAATTTTTTTGGTAGGTCTAGTTTTGCAGCATATATTTATAATAATTTTCTGTATTTATATTACTGTTACAACTATCGGAACATTAATAATGCTTACAGTGAACAGTTAAACATTCCTCGTAGATAGATTCAATGCAAATGCATAGCAAATCAATTGAAATTATGAAAATGCAGTGCTTATGCAAACCTAATCCTTTAGTCATTGACTAGACTTACCCCATACGAAAAATGTTTCACAGTTTAGATTGTACCAGTGGCGACTCCAGGATTTAAAATTCGGGGGTGCAAAAAATAATTAAAGTATATAAGAATAGCGATCGACGTCTTTAAAAAAATCATAGATACGTCTCTCTAATGAGAGTGATTAAACAATCATTTAAAAAATAATGAATCGTATATTTTGCAATTTCATTTTGAAATAAGTTGTTCGAAATATTTTGTTGATACTTTTAGGCTAGCAACCGAAAAAATTAATACCTAGTATGGTGAGAAAAAACACTAGTATACTAATATTATTCCATTAATGACTCAACCAAAAATAACTCTTCAAACATTTTGATTATATTTTATTATTTTTTTTAAAGGAAAAGAAAATATTATTAAGGAAAAAGGAGATTATTATTCCTAATTATTATAATAAAAAATTATCTATGCATGCATGTAGAGATTTAGCAAAAATTTTGGGGTACAATTGTACCCCTTTGCACCATACTGGCGTCGCCAGTGATTGTACACGAGCTAAGTTATTTGGTGTTCGGCTCGATTAAAGCAGCCCGGTTAGAAGCTTGTACGCAAAAACGAGCTGACTGTTAGTATCACAACAGTTAGCTCGATAGTTTATGAACAAGTTTGATAAGTGATTTTGTTATAAAAAAAAAAATGTATACATTTTAGTAAGTAGCAGTACTTATCAATTTAGTAAGTTAATTAGTTAAACAGAAAACAAGAGGGCAATCGAGTGCTCTCTTTATCCCATTGTATTTGATCATTCTATCACTTTATACAATTCTCTACATCCCCTAAGTCTATGCTCCATAAGATCCGGCACGATTTTTAATTTTTGTATAAATTTTGAGAGTGGTGTTTGAGACCAACAATTAATAGTATGTTTATGTTTTCATAGTTAAGTTTGAGTCCCACCTTTTGTATGTTAGTATGTAAATTGAGGGAGAATATACAATGTTTCTTACGGAGCTCGTGTACCAAAATAGATGAAACACCTATTTGAAGGACAACCGATAAAAGAAATAAAAGCACAAACTTGAGAGACAAATGAAGTATTTCATAAAATAGATGAAACACCTATTTGAAGGACAACCGATAAAAGAAATATAAGCACAAACTTGAGAGACAAATGAAGTATTTCATATATATACTCTTCAACAAACTACTCCTACTATATAAAATAAAAATGTAAGTGATGGAATAGTATTAGTATTTATTATTGATCGACCACAGCAGTAAAAATTTTAAAAAAATTAACTCTGCAATTGCAGGAGCAGTGGGCGAAAGGGACCATTCATGAATATGACACTTAGCTAATTTTATGGGTCTCTTCATTTAATTTTATTTAATGATAAACAAGACAGGATACTGAATGCATTGGGACTCTGTTTTTCATCAAATCCCCCTTTTCCCCTTCTTCATTTTTTCAATTTTCTTATTTCTATTTTGGATTCATTAGGAACTACCAAGATTTAAGAATTGCCACCAATGAGGTGCACTTGGAGTAATAAAGATTCTAGATCCATCCATCCATCCTTCAACACATTACTAATGTTTTTCTTATGATTCTCGTAACTCCATCACAAAATGACTCGAATCTACAACTTACTAATCAGAAGAAAAATGTTCAACTACTTACTTGTCGGAATTATTTTATAATTACTCGAATCCACTAAAAGGTGAGTACTTAATGCCTAATACTTCCTCCATCTCATATAAGTAGTCCCATTTGGAATGGACACAAGAGCCAATAAAGGTAAAAATGTGTGGTTGTAATTCATTGTGAAGAGAGAGAATTAATTGTAGCCATGTATTCTTTTCCGTTTTAGGAAATGGGACTAATAGGTGAGACGGACCGAAATGACAAATGAGACTACTTATATGAGATGGAGGTAGTACTACCTTGTTATTAGTCTCATTTGTTATTTTCGTCTGTTCCACTTATTAGTCTTATTTCCTAAAATTTGACAAAAAATACTTCTCCCCCTCCTTAGAATTGATTACAACCACGTATCTACTACTTCATTGATTACTGTGCCCATCCAAATAGAACTGATAACCAAGGCCAGAGGGAGTATAATATACTCTCTTGTTGAGTAAACAACTTGAAATGGTGCTTAAATCGAGAAGAGAACCAACCAATAACCACCCTAATAAACCAGTTCCAAGTTGATGATTGCTTTAATCCAATCAAATCCAACACATAAACCCCAAATATTCCAATCTTAACATATTAAAATCAAACAAAGAAAGACCAAATCCTCACTACCTAATACTCCTCCTAGGATTCCCATACCAAGAATCTATAGCCAAGCACATTAACAACATATGTTTAAGAATGGGCTCAAGAAATTCAAATCAGTCAAAAGAGAAGGAATATAGTAGCCGCCCTACTTGATTAAGAGTTGATTAAGAGTGTGATTAGGGGGGAAATGCAATGAATGAGTAATGAGGGGAAGAGGGGGTTAAGGGAAAAAGTCCAAATGAGGTGAAACAAAATATCAGAGGGGGGAAATGAATAGTGGGTTAGGGGGGGAAAGAGACAAAAGGCAATCAATATTTTTGGTGAGTGAATAAAAACGAGTGCACGTGGATGCATCTCCCACACGTGCAGTCAATCATCAGAGGCCCATGTTTCTGCTGCTGTCCCTCTCACTTCCCACACGTACGCATTACTTCAATTCACCCTTTCTTTCTTTCTAGGTAATAAATCACTCCCACTGTTACTACTAGACCTAATCTACACTTCCTTTCCTTTTTATTTATGAATTTTTAGAAATAAATTAATATTCCCTCAATTTTTTTCGAGTTAAGTGAGTATAAAGGTAGTGTATAAAGGGACTAATGAAGAGTATACATGAGGTTGTTAGACTAAAATAGAAAACTAACCATTTCAACTAACACGTCTTAAAATGAAAATTTGACAATTTCGAAAGAAACGGAGAAATTAATAATCATAACTGTTATTTTTTTAAAAATATTAAGTTATTCCCATGTAATTTTCTGCAAACTGGATGCAGGGGTAAATTACAAACTCAATAATATTTGTAAGCAGAGTGAACTCCAAGTGTCTTCATTTTTTTTTTAAAAAAAATGTGTTCTATTTCATCTATGCATATGGAGTCAAACTATCAAATATACCCTATAAATATTTGCTTTGTCAGTTCTCTACACGATCATTATAGGTAACAAAACATAAGTAAAATTAAACATTTCCTTGGTAATTACTCTCTTCGTCCCATCGAAAGAGAGGCATATTCAGTTCTTACATATATTCAAGAAATGTCTGTCTTTCAGCAGGAATAAAAGTATGTTTTAATAATTAGAGACATTTAAAAAAGACATAAAGGGTATTATAGAATAATAAAGTAGGACTAAGTAAAATATGAAAGAATGATTTGGGTCTAAAATAGGAATTCCATAATTATTCTTATATACACATGATTATACACATGATTTAAGGCATGTCGGCAAGGTTCAATAGAAACTATTTTGTATATAAAAGAACATTTATTCATGTACCTAAACCCAAAATTGGATGTATAATCAAATCGGATTTTACTTTCATTTCAAATTTCTTCTTTATCACTCTGCCACTAGAAAATTTAAAACATGGGATCATTTCAAGAAGAGGTTCTATAGTTTGGAATAACACATTAATCCGTGAATTTCAAATCATTAAAATAAACTTCATTCGTCCCATTGATATAGATATAAGTTATATTTTCGTTTGTTTCACTGATATATAAATATTACCTAAAATAGTACTCCTTCCGTCTCACTTCACTTAGCTTCCTTTTCTAATCGGAATATCACACTTTAATTGGCTTATTTTAAAAAATAAAAAATAAAAATAACTCTTATTTTTCAATGTGAATCACTCGTGCTAAAATGACACAAGACAATTGAAGTGGGACAAAGGAAGTACTAATAAAATTCGCAAACACTACTACGTATTTAGTCACACTACTTTATCACTATCATCACTATCGTCTTAATTTCGTGCTGGTAAAAAGTTATTTCTATATCAATGGGACGGACAAACCGATAATCTTATCATCATCCTATTCCTATTTACTCAACACAAGTCGCGGGCAAAGACACGTTACACACAAACACAGTAACTACACGCAGTAACAGAGGCATGCATGCACGAATTGTGCACACGTAGTTGCAAGGTACCAAAAACAGTAACAAAACAAAGAGTCAGAAGACAAAAAACTACACTAAGTAACGTTGTCCACACACTCACATTCACACTGTTTCGCACTATCGCATAAACTTTGGACACACTGCACTTTACAAACTTAATGAAAGATCTTTACACGATCTATTATGCCATTAAAGTCTAAATGCAAACAAAGGATGATTTCAAATCATTCAATCAAAGCACAAAATTTTCACACTGTTTCTTTGCATGGAGAGATGGGGGTGCACGTGTGTGGTAGATGCACCCTAGAACAATGAACGATCCATACCCATACCTATGTATCTATCCAAGAACAATACTTTTCTTTTCTTTTTTTTCAATTTCGACAATAATGATATATGGAATGAATGAGAATGGTGTATATGATTGGCAATCATCTCAAGATTGAGATAGTCCATATCCATGACCAATTAGGTAAGGAAGCTTCAGATTGAATATTCAAATCAAACAAAATGATCAAATCCGCAATTTATTATACTTGACCCACCCAACAAGAAGGATAGAATAGCAATCCAATTAAAAGAAAAGATCATTTTCCCCGACCATCAATTTATCGTTACCTCCATCATCACTTTGTGCATTTTTCTATTAAATCGAAATTAGTATTGACTTGTGCATCTACAAATTTCAGGTAGTGTTGGTGGACAAAATATAAGACAGAAAGTAAGGGGGCGAAAATGGACCTTCCATAAAAAGAGTTTCAGGTTAAAATACATAAGCACTCCTTAAATGTTGATGGGAATTAAAAAAATGGTTGCATTATAGGTAGATTCTCTAGTAACACGCACTTTGCAGAAAAGCATGCATAGAAAATGAATAAAAGTTTTATCACCTAATTCGAAATGACTTTTGATCATTTATCTATTTCCTTTCAAGTATTTTTTTATGGAATTGTTTATTGAAGCAAAAAAGAAGTCACTAGAAAACGGGTCTCATGAAAGCGTGAGTATTTTTCGTTTGGAACATCTCTCATATTAGTGTGATAGACTAAAATTAAAAGATTTTCTCAATAAAATGACTCTTTTACCCTTGTCTTGGACCCTTATTCTACCATTACCTATTTTCCTTCACTTTTATCTACTTTTTTTTCTAAAAATCTGTGTCGTTTCTCTTAAAACGCTAATATGGGGGGAATGGAGGGAGTAGAATATAAGAATAGAGAAGAAAAATGGCTCAAAGAAAGAATACAACTAGATTTAGTAGAGTTCAATAATTATAGGATAATTCCAGAATTTATTGGTATATGGAAAGCATTATATATTTTCTCTATAATGCAGAAGGGAGGAAATAATTAGAAGGAAAAAATAATGGTAGGGAGTGAGTGGGGCGAGGGGGAGGGTGGGAAAAGCAGAAAAGAACAAAATGGAGGCCCTCGTGCACCTCTGGAGTTTTGATTGTATATCACTCATTTAATGAAGCAAATACGTCTCCAGTTCATCTCTGCATGTGTGCGTGTGGTGGGTAGACATTCCTCTCTCTATCACTCACTCTCTCTCTCTCTCTACATTATTAATGTATGTGGAGTAGTATGGTATGTAATGTATGCAACCTTTTGCAGCCTATCGTATCCTTTCTCTCTTCTCTTGCAGTTTCCGTGCACATCTTTTTTAATCCACCTGTGCTAACATTTCACACATCCACATCTCTTTCCTTCGTACATCCCTATCTTTTTCTCCTGTCCCACTATTTTTAATTCTAGAGAATTTCTTGAGAAATACTGGTATTTTTCGGGGTTTTCTCCTAAATTAGTAGCATTTGTCGGCAATATCTTTTCCTCTTATCCTATTTACAACTAATTACTATCTCATGTACTACGAGGCAAATTACTTCCTTCGTATATTTCTAATTCGATTGTTACATAAATAGGGTCATGTTCTACTTCACTCGCATGCTCAAAAGAAGCAAGATACTATTATCTACAGGACGGAGGACGTACCTAAAAGTTAATCGGCTACTCAAGTAGTTTATGATCTCAACTAAGGTAGGAAAAGATATATTCTTCAAAATATATATACCAACTACAGTCAAACTTGAACTCGTACTCGAGCCTTGAGCCCTTGAATTTAACTTCAAATTTGCTAAACCTATATTCAACTACCCTACTAAGTAGTATAACACAGAATTGAATAATACTTATACCACATCCATGTGGCCACATGCATAACTAATCAAATATAATAGTGAACCAAAGCAAAAGAGAAATACTTAGTTTAAAAGATTTACCTTGAGAGATAAAAAAGGGGGCCATGATTAGCAATTGGTTTTGTAATGTAAAAAAGAGTAGGCACTGTGTCAGTTGTGTCAAATCCCTTTCCAAGGATCTCTTCAAGGATCCACACTTCTCTTCAAGTCATTTTCCAACCTACCTTTTGTGCCACATTATGACAAGGCATCAGCATCACACTCAAAGTCAATAAACAAATTGAGAGAGAGGATGAAATGAGATGATATGATATGTGATGAGTGAAAATTACAAGACAAACCCTGTTTTAGGAGCATATATTACAAATACCCTTTCCTCCTAATCATCTACCTACTGATGAGACTAGTCAAGCATGTACACATTCCTGTACGGCCTCATTTTTGCATGTTCCAATCAAAATTTATTAAGTTTTGACATCCATCCATAATTCCATATCTATGTCCAACACAAGCCATTGCGTGTGAATGTAGAAAGGTCCGTATTAAATAGCTAAAACAAATAATTCAGAATGAGTGAGTGATAGCTCTGTGGAACAAGACTAAGGAACTAGAAAATGTGCTTTTCCATTTACATGTATGCACCTATTCAAATGGCCAACCAATTCATATTCAATTACTCCCTCCCTCGTCTCACTTCAACTGACTCGTTTCATTTCAACACGAGATTTTAAACGCAGTGTTAAAGGTAAATGGTCCATATTGAAAAGTAAAGATTAACTCTTTACATTTTAGAAAACAAGCCAATTGAAGTGGAACGTAAAGGAAGTCAAATGAATTGAGACGGAAGAAGTAATAAAATCATATTCACATGAAACATTGGGTTTCACTTGGTCAACAAAACAGTCAACAAAAACCATTACTAAGCATAAACAAATAAATAAAATCTGACATTGATACCAATTATCAAGGAATTTCAGAAGGGTAGGAGTCAGCCTCCTCACATGGGGTAGAAGTGGAATTAGAATGTCCTTTAGCATACATGTGTGAATGCAGAAACGCAAATCTAGGGTCATTTCAAATTGGGGTTTTGATGTGGTTATGTTAATTAATCATATTATAATAACACAAGAATCTTAATTAATCATGATTAGTGGATGGCCATTAGCTAGCAGGGGAAAAGGGTTCTCTCTGTTCTGCATTTCTTTATAGTCTTTCTACCCGTGCACAAGGCTCCAAAAAGTTACTGAAATTTGAGATGAGATGGTGATGAAAGATTAGAACATGGGGAATTATTGGATAATGAGATGGGAAAAGTTAAAAGTGGAAAAACAGTCCAAAAGTCAAACTTCACGTGAGAAGTTACTAGGAACTATAACCTACAGATCCAAAATTCAACCTAATCAGAGGTAAGCATACTAGGACTTCTATGTTCAAAAACTCAGGAGTTAGTGTGGAACGAGAAAACACTCTACAGTTCGATTTCGATAGTCAAGAACATGCCTAGGTGATTTTTGTTATTTGCTGAATCTCTTTCCCTCTCTCTCTCTAACCAAGAACATGTCCTCAAGTGACTTTTGTAATTTGGTGCACAGATCTATTCGACAGACATGTGAACCACTTAGTCCCATGGCTTTCCTTCTAATGGGGTGGCGTCCATGTGCTAATCAATTGCCTATAATCTAATTCCGCCGAAGGCACTTCTTTTATCCACACATTTTAACAAAAGATAA